>CM062575.1:38575277-39775277 GCA_031468815.1 Morus bassanus
TTATTGGGAGCCAAAAAGGCTCCCAATAAGGAGCAAGAAAACAAGTCTCTCCAGAAATTTTCCATCATTATGAGATTAGAGCATTTATTTGTTACAATAAGCCGTCTTTGTTTGGTCTCTCTGCTTCTTCTTCCTCCCTCCTTTTTCACTAGGGTGCTGCAGTCCTCTTCAGTTCAAAACAAGTTCAATAAACACTTTCAAGACATATGAGCCGTGAAGGGTTATGCTGATTTAGTACAGGGTGGCGTAGCATTTATTGGTATCATTACTCAGGAAAGAAATGAGGAATTTCCTCATTTCAATTGCTTTGAGAAACAGGCATTTTGTGACCTACCTAGGGCAACTGCAAAGCTGTACAGAAAGTTCAGAAAAATGAATAATGCTTTCTCATTCTGAATGGGCTCTACCATTTTCATTCCTACATTGCTTCAGAGCAGTGAAGCGGCTTGTTGAGGTGACAAGGAGGAAACTGAGGCACAGAGGGTCAATGATCTATCTACTGGAAGAGGGTGTCAGGTAGTGTCAAATATAGGGTAAACACTCAAGATTACCTGGCCCTCAGGACTCTACTTTTGGTGCACAAGGCAGGCTGCATTCCTCTCTTCCCACAGAGGAAGAAACCTCATGGGGCATGCAATGTCTTCCACTAATCAGACCTTAGGGGTTATTTCTCCCTTTGGAAAGCTCCCTTGCCCTAGTTCTCTGGTAACAAGACACTGGAAGATTGGTATGGAGATAGTTGGCTAAAAAACCCCTCCAAATAAACTTCTGGAATTGCACGGCAGTAACAGGATGCCTTTAGCAGGCAGCTGCCTTGTCTGTTGGAGACTTAGTGTGCAAAAACAAGTATGTCAGGTCAAGCTGCATATTTTGAGGTTTGATGTCCCACCCTCTCAAATAAGTGATGTGGGAAGAAGTCTTCTGGGAAAACTCCTTCCCCGGGCTTATTGCTGTGGGGTTTTCTGTGGGAAGCAGTGAGACTTTCCCATCCCCTCCTTTATCCCATGTGATGCTCTGTGATCATAATATGTGGAACTATCTCATGCTTCCAAGAACTCCTCCAGTGCTGAACAAGCATACTCTGGGTGTTTTTCTTTAGTTTTTGTTCTATTCTGTATGATCCCAAGAACATCATTCTTTGTCCCTTGTTCTCTTTGTCCATGTGAAGAAGATGATATTTCCTTTCTTGAAGGCTGTTGTGAAAACTTTCAGGTTTTTTTTAAGTCCCCTACCAGATGGAGGGTGCTGTGGGAGAGCAGAGCATCTTGCTGTAATTGATTTGTTTGTAAGGGAAAGTTCATGCTATTTTAGAGATCTCTCCCCCCTGCCCCCTCTGAATAATCTGCTGGAAAGACTGTTCTCTCATTTGTTGTTGCTATTGTACTGTTTGCATCATCCTCATCGCATATATGGCTATGTTTAAGGTACTGATGAAGAAGCCCCACAGCTTAAAATAAGAGCTGTGGGTATAATACCTCTAGACTGCCCACTGAATAAGTCACCAATGGCTGGACAACTAGAAGCACACAGTGCCTGATGAAGTGCCTGTCAGCTGGCTGCTTCTGAATGGGTGAAATTAGGCCCTGCTGGTCCAGGGCTGCAGTAGGTATTATCTCATTAGCATTCAGCATCACCTGTGTGCTCCCAGAGATGCACTAAGAATGGAGGCTCAGAAGAGGAGATTAGAGGAAAGCAGCGAGTGGGGGAAAAGGCTTGAAATCGCATTATTCTTTAGAAAATGGGCAATTGCAATGTACTAAACACAAACAGAACATTCTTTAAATCTCTAGAGGGGCCAGGCTTGGCTGAGAGATCTTTTTACCCTGGTTTGTTTCAATGGATAACTCTCTTTCAGAGCCCACTTATGTTTGCATTTGACAGATTTTTTTTTTTTATTTTCCCACCCCTACCCAAAATATATTTCTAGTGTGGCTTATAAGGGCATGTGACTTTGTAATCAGAGCAGCATCTGGTGCTATAAAGAAATGAAGCCCCTGTCTACAGTAGTAAGTAAGATCAGAATGGCACACGAGTAGGCATCCTTATGATGTCCAGAGAGAATGTGGCAAAAAAATCACCTCTACCCACAAGATTTAGGCAAATTTTATATTTAATCCCTTAAATATTCTTGGCCACTATTTGGCATATTTTTCATGGTTGGTCATCTATCTCTTAGCAAGATCTAAAGGACTCAGCCAGGTGCAAAGATAATTGTTTCCTTATTTCAGCCAGCATCTGCTCAGCCAGCTGGGTCGCTCATCTGTAAAAGGTGACAGGCTCAGGTAGCAGCCTGAAAATCCTACCTCTTGTGCTCTCGTGGCATGCAACCCTGCTGAAAGTCTGTGTAACCCTGCATTGGAGAGCACCCTGCAAAAGACAATGCAGTTCTGCTGAGGAAAAATTGAAAGGGTGAGCCAGGTACTTAAGAAAGTAAACATGGAGCAGAGGAAGTTTGGTTATCACAGAGAAAAACACTGCGGTCTCCCAATTTTCCATGGTTTGCTCTGACCCCAAATTACCCTTCCTTCATATTAAATGCTTGTGTTCTCCCCATATATTATATTAATCTGTTTTATTTTACAAGGCTATTTATCAACAGCCTGTGTAAGTCTTGACTGCCAATTCTCCACGTCTACCATTAATGAAGAACCATGTCTACCATTATTTTAATGGCTTCTGTGATCTGTAACTCCACACACTTGATGTTGATGCCAGTTAGTCTTCTACACTGACATTCTGTTCTTTTAGCAGATGGTTTGCAGG
The DNA here is from genome assembly GCA_031468815.1 of Morus bassanus. Lineage (NCBI taxonomy): Eukaryota > Metazoa > Chordata > Aves > Suliformes > Sulidae > Morus > Morus bassanus. Next base: position 38,578,041 of record CM062575.1, read on the forward strand.
AAACTGTTATCGGAAAGTCAAGGAGTGGCAAGAATATCTAGCATTGTACAGGATGGATGAATACAACCTCTAGCGTTCTCTGATGCATAGCCCTCCTGCGCTCATATTCCTAAGCAATAATTAACATTGTAAATAAAGAGAAATAGTGTGCTTCTGACTGAAACCAATGAGAGATTTGTGTACACTGTAGCTAGAGAGCCAGGTCGTATTTTGTTAGATTCTTTTACAGATTTGCAAGTGTGCTACTTTTTCTTTATAGCTCTGTTGCTAAACAGACGTTTTCATTTCTAAGTGCTTTCTTTCTTTCCTTTGTTACCCCAGACTGCCAAAATTAGAGGCATCTGACATAAGAAAGGAAGTCAGTTTTGTTTAATTTATCTCAGATTTATTTTGTGACATTTCCCGGATACATTTACCCATCACATTATTAAACAAGAGTTTATTTTCTGGAGACCAGAGCTTCAGCTTTGGGTATAATTCAGTAAGACAGGAATTTAAATAATGTCAACATGCTGAGGAATTAGAAAGTCTTTCAGGTGTGTTTTGCAGGAGAAAGTTCAGAGCTCCACTATCTCTCCTGATAGTTGGCCTGGGGCTTTTTCAAATGTATAATCTTACTTTTCCACTCATTTGAAATGTAAACAGAGAATTTTCACAGAAGACAGAGGGATCCATCTGCAAATAATATTTGTTTTTGGCAATTTGTTTCTTTAATTATGATGATAAATCTCCACTATTTGGCAGCAGCACAAAGAAATAAGCTCTTGCGTGTCTTTGTTCCTTCAGGAGGAATGGAGAAAGTGGGTCTTGTTCAGAGAGAAATTCCCCCATCTAGTCACATAATTCTTGTAACTCACCCCAGCAAGTGATGAGAATCCCCTTTTTTTTCTTCTCCCATGGGAAGGATGTTTGGCTATGATTCAGAAAACATCTTTTTTGCTTTTGGACAAAGCTTGACTGACTCAGGACAAAACCCAAGTCATGAGGTTGTACAAAATTCTAAGATGGAATCTGCCTTATCTCTCAAAAAATCCTCAGTTGTAATGGGAAAGATGCATATCTACATATCATTTGCCAGAATAAAGGTACACAGTTCAGAGGTACTGATAGGCCAGTGGAGTAGCTGACTTAAATTTGGCGTTGTTCACAACTGGGAGACCCTAAATCAGTCCCAAAGCTTTGAATGCCTCAGATGTGCTTCTTAGAAATGATGACTTGAATACAAATTTTGCACCTTGAATCCATCTCTAAAGCAATGGATCATCCAGAAGTTGTTGCTAGGTTATTTGGATGTTTTCTCAGGGGTTGGATTTAGAAAATTCATGAGTTAATCTTTAAAAATCTCTCAGTTTTGTAGCAGCACACACAAGCATGTTATTTCTGCTTCCTAGGCAAACAACAGCCAGAGGTGTGGGAGAATATAAGGGATGAATCTGAATCTTTTTAAACCTCATTGCATTACTTTGCCTCCAGACTGAGGCAGAAGATGTCCTGTATAGACTTAAAATGACTTACCGTTTTTACAGTTGTATCCTGTTAAAATCCACATTCCACACAGTACATGTGCTAATGTTGAGAAAGTCATTTGTTTCTCAGTGTAAATATAAAAGTTTGTGTTTAGTACTGTCTTGGTGGTAGGTTTTTAGGATAATTCTAAAAAATCAGTCTTTTTGATCCCTTTTTTCCCTTTTCATTACAAAAGAAATATATCTACTTATATTTATAAATCTATTTACTTAAACTATATACTTTGCATTATGTTTTGGAGTGGATATTTTAGGCTTTGGAGAGAGGAAAAAATATTTGCAGGACACTTACAACTTGACATAAGTATCCTCTATAGATTCTACAAACTATATGTTCGAACTGTACTACAACATGAATAGTATGAACATTTGTATTCATGGGACTACTGATCTGATAGAGGAGAGGCGTGGAGTTTCTGCCTATGTTGCCTTACCTTCTGCATGCCAATTGCACTGACTTGTACGCTGTGTACATGCAGATGCACCATCACTGAAATGTTCTGTCTTAATGTTTTCATCAGGTGAAGGAGAAACCCTGAAAAAAAGTAAACACGTAGAATGTAAAATGTTTTACACTCCTTAGACCTCTGCACACTAGTTCAACATAACTGTAAAGGATGTTTTATATTCAGAATATCTGAATGGGCCTTGGTTCTGGATAAGGAAGAAGGAGCAGAACCGGATGAACTGGATGTATTAAATAGTTTATTCAAAAGGTTTATCCCTTTTCTGCTTTTGGATTTCCCACGACTGAATTTTCTTAGTTTTTCCTCTGCTGTATTTGGCATATGCTTCATGCAAATATACTTAAATCACTGGGCTGGTCAGGAGCCCTTCACATTTGCCTGTTTTATGATGTTCAGTTAGCTATCTTAGCCATATCAGGGGGTTTTTGTTTGTTTTTTGCCTTTTTATTATTCTATGCCTGCTTAATTGTAGCTTTTATGAAGAAATGGAGAAAGAGTCATAAAGACAATAAGACAAATCATTCCCAAAGCAAACATAATGAGGGAAATGAGGATAAGAGTTGGAGAAATATTTACATGATTTGAATTTTCTATCAATGTTCCTAAAAATAGAACAAAAAAATTAAATAAAATGAAGTACTCAGATGATTTGTTAGTGAAAGGAACAAAAAGAATTGCAAACATGAGAACAAATGTTCATTTTTATTCCAAGAAGTAGTTCTTGGCAGTATTCAGGAAGCTCTACTAGGGAAGACGAAATGTAGATTTTTATCCCACTTGAGCATAAATCAGCGTACTAGACTAAACAATATCTATTGTACAATGCACTGAATTCTTCTCTTTTGTACAAATGTTCAATTAAGTCTGTAAACTTGACAAAGCTACATAAAAATATATTTTAATGACTCAGCAGGTCCCTTTTGTACAACGTGGGCAGTGTATTCTTTCTAGGATGTAACACACATGGTTTTCATCAGATTGCAACAATATAAATTGTGGTGGTCAGCGATTCTATCAGATCGCATTCATACACATACCATTGCATCATAATGCTAATAACCTGGCTAAAAGTCTGGGGATGTTTCCTGCAGATTCCCTTCTGGGACTTGAAACCATCAGAGAAGAAACCTCCAATTTAACTAGGATACCAAGAGACTGGTTTAGTCGCCTTCTGATCAGCCAGTCATTCTGTAGGTCACTGCCATCTTCCTGCAGCAAAAATAAGTGCTGCATGGGGAAACATTTCAGTAGAATTCAAGAGTAACAGCAATTACCTAATTACTGGTGTGATCATGTTAAAGGTTACATTAACAGGCACCAATGATGATTGAATATGAAGGCAATGGCATGAGTGAAATCATAATTAGTGTAGCGTGAGGTAGGTGTTATGTTAAACATCCAATGAAAAAATTAACAATGGTGCACAGGTGGACTAAAATGATATATGTATAACTTAATATGCAACAATCCAACTTTCAGAAGACAAGAATAAGCCTTACATTATTATTTGCCCCTTTTAAGAAGTTAAGCCAGTTATGAGTTACATTCACCAACTAGGAAAGCGTGTGCTGTGTATGAAACGCTCAAGATCAGCACTCTGCTATCTTTGAGGTGCTCTATAACTTGTAACAGCGTAGCTGTGCTTTATACCCAGCCCACTGGGTTTATCTTCCCTACCAATATGCAGTGTAGTTGCTTTCCTGTGAATTCATCAGCTGCTGAGAAATAAGGAGAAATCCAAATGGATTAGCAGGACAGTGGAGGTGCTCCAAGCCCAGTTGTTCAGGCAGATGGTAAATCAGGTTTGGATTTCCACTCATCAGCATGTCTAGGAATGGTTTGTTATTCTGCACACGTGTGACATACATGTGCAAAATTTGCTATTATTGAATTAGCGGGAAAACACCATTTATATTATTTAGAGGTTGCAAAGGTTTCCATCAACACTAAATAGGTGATTTTTCATTGTTACAATATATGCAGTGCTAAGATGTCATCTTATGTCTGCTATTGATTTACCTGATGACTTCTTCCAAAGTGGTGAGTATCGCTGTATTTTGCCTCTTTCATAAACTTCAGTGTCTCCTAGTGAGCTCTAGAGTGCACATATTTGTTTCTGCCTTTGCATGCTCCCCTTACTTGTGTTTCTGTTCCAAAATTGCAGTGCTACAGAATTTCTAGAAATCTGGCACGTAAATGTATTTTTGGGACAGCAGGACAAACTGACCTTTTCTCGTGTGGGTCAAAGAGACGGCATTTAAAGAGGGTCAGGAGTTTTACAACAGAAGGAGAAAAGGGAAAAAACTGTCACTGTTAAAAAACCTTAAGGTCCCCTACTATAAAGAATTTAATTCAGTTCCCTGGATTTTTACAACTGCAATATAAAAATACAAAAAGTCTTCCTGATTGGCCCTCAAAGTATTTTTTGCATGTACCACTCTTTAAAGAAGGTAGACAAACCCTTTAGTCGCCTTACACAGAGCACAATGGGTTTCACGGGAGGAGTGTTGCCTGACAGAGTGGGAGATGTACCAGAGAGATTTCCAGTACCAAACCTGGCCATTTCTCATGGAGAAGATGGAACTTGCTTTGCTTGAGCTTGTTGAGAAGGGTCATTCCAGTTTTTTTCTTTTTCCATTTGTTTTATGAATCCATCTACCAGCTCTAGTTTTCTTCAGTCCGTTGATCTTTTGAACTCCAGTCAGTTTAAGATGAAAGGTTACATCCTTACAGCCTTTTGCTGTAAAATATAAAGTAAATCACAGTCTAAAAATGGCTATTTGCAATGAAGTAAATTTAATTTGGTTGATTTGAGTTTCTTTTAATTTGATTGTTAGGCACTGGAACAGGAGAACTATAACAGGAACTCAGTTGTCCTCATGGAAGGTAGTAGAGAGGTGTATGCATTGCTTGGCATGCACAGCAAGGGAGTTCTGAAAAATGTGCTCTCCAGGAGGTATCTCTGCCTTTGGAGACAAAAGCAAACAAAAACTGAATTGTTCCAGACATGAAAGACAGTTCCCTTGCTTGCCCTACATATGACGCTAAAAGTGGGTCAGTTGATGATTGTTAAGGTCTGATGTATGTAGGGTGTGGGTGAGCAGGAAACGGCACACAAGGAAAACCCAGTGCTAGGAGCTGAGACGTGAGCCATGGCAGTGAGCAGCCCTGAGAGGCAAGCGTTCTGCCTATCAGCTCCTGTCTGTCAGGGCATGACTGCAGGTGTTTTTCAGATACTTTGGTGTGAGTTTCTCAAGCTGCTAATTTTAGGGGACTTTGATTCTCATGCTAATGTGGGATTTGAACAGAGCTGAGCGGTTTATTACTGTTAAATAATCAACATATAATTCAGTTATTGCAGCACCTGTGCATGATACTGACACAATCTTATCAGACAGGATGAGAAACGCTGCTGTTCAGGATAGTCGCTTATGCCCCTTGGCTATTCTAATACAAATGTCGTCTGGACCCTGTTTTGGAACAAAGCTATGAAAGTTTGCATCTCCCTGCCCACACTGTTTTCTCCAGTAGACAGATGCTTGCACCTGATTACCTTAGTTGATGGCAGTGCTGCTGCTGTTTCGCAGGTTGTCTGTGTGTTCTGATGTCAGATAATTTCTCTTTAGCTCTTTCTTCACAAAACTCACATCTCTGGGGATATGAGTAATACAGTCAAACGCTTTGCTCCTTTAGGTCACAGGTGAGGGATTCCTTTACTAGAGCAGGCCAGAATCTCATGTCTCTCAGACATGTGCTTTTCTTCCATATTTGTGCACTTTTCTTATTGAAAGACACAAGGTAATAGAAATTCATGTTTGAATTCTAGGTCATGCATCTAAACATCAAGGGCATTTTTATGTATCACTCCTTTGGAAGACTGGATTACCAGAAGCAGAGTTCCCAGGTCAGAAGAGGGGAGGCAGAAGCATCAATGAATGCTGCTTTGACTTCCTCCATTCTTGGTGGCATCTTGTGTAAATGAATGTGTTCAGCCTTGTTAGCAACCATGCATCCTAGAACTGATAAAGGTGACTTGTGATAGATGCCTGCCTCCTCTTATCTCAAATGTCTCTTTGAAAAGCTGCTTTGGCAAGAAGCCCAAGCGCAAAAGAACAATCCTTCTGTCTTGGAGCAAACTTCTAAAAAATCTGAAAAGTTAACAGGCTCTGCTGGCTTTTATTTCTATTCCCTCCTCTGATGTCTGCTTTCTAGATTATTTTTTTAACCTCAATGTCTGGCTGCTTCTCATTTTTCCTGATGCAAAACCTCTCAATATCCAGCAAGAGAAAGGTTGTCATTGCTTGCAATAGTCTTTGGATCATACCATCAGCTTCACTTAAGCTTTGGGTCTGGCTCTGCACAGTTCAAAGGATTTTATAGTCTCTGCTCCAAGTCCTTATCCAGTTTTTCTGAGTTTGCTTAAATCTATAGATATGAAAGGTCTCAGCTCTTCACCTAAGTATCAGCTGTATCTACTACTAACCAATAACAGACATTTAATGTAGGAAGGAAGGAAAAAAGGACATTGTATTATAATGTTTAACTTGTGAAGCAAGAGGAAATGTCTTCAACCTGTGATCCATTTGGGTTGCATAAGCTATGAATGAGGTATTGTTAGATGAATATTAAATATACATGTATATATTAAATATTTAACTTGATCTTTGTTCAGTTTGCCTTTCTTGTAATTCCTTTTCAGTGTTCATAGAAAACAAGCCTGATTTTTATACTGCTTGCCAGTAGTGACCTCAAATTTTCTGTTTGTGTTAATAATATCAATTACCTGCACACATGAGTCACGTTGAACTTTGTCATTATATTGGAGGAGTACTTCTTGGAATATGTCCGTAACACTTTTTGCCATGAAAACACTCCCTATTGCTTGAAATAGTCTGTGGGTGGATTTACTGTTTCATGCATCTATAACTCTGGAGTTCTTATTTCTTAAATTTTTTTTAGTATAAAGCTTAAACATGCAACTGTTCCAGTAACTTAGGCAGAGATGATAAAAGAACTCCAGCGAAATGCTATTATCAAATAGAGGAATGAATGCAACCTGAAGTGTCTTTTCACAACAGTCACTGGAATCCCCAAGTTTGCTGCAGACCACAAGTATATTTTAAACCTTAGATTAGTGTATACCCACAGTATGTCCCCTACAGCTGTGAACTGCTACTCTTTGTTTAGGACTGGGCAAACCTCCAGTGGCTATGTTCTTACAAGGAATGCATTTTCCAGTGTTTTGATTTAATGACTATTATTCAAGCTGAAGTCAGTTCCTTTCTCACACTATTTTAGGCTGTGTGTGGTAAACCTTTGTGCCACTGTTCTCCTCAAAAAATTCTGGTGTTTTCTGTGCTAAAACCAATACAAATTACACCAAGCTCTGTATCTTATGAAATAAATGTTGGTTATCTTTGTAATGAATAAATCCTGAATTTAAATGAAGCTTGCAGTTTGGTATTTCTGCTGGCCTACTAACCCTCCTTTTTATTGCTGTTGTTCAATGTGATAGTGTCAGGAAGTTCCTGTTAAGTGTTTGGTGATGTACAAACAGAGAACAAAAGGTCCCTGCCCCAAAGGCTGAAAGTGTAGATATTTCTATCGATTGAATAAATGTTGGACATTTGTCTTGTCTTGCCAGAAAGTGATACATGAAGGCAACTGTTACCTGGACAGATAAACAGGGAATTCTGAGGATGGGAAGGAATTCAGTATGGAGAGAAGCTTGCTGTAATGGAATTGTAATGGGGGGAGGCAAGCGTGTGACTGTGTAGCATTCTTCCTCTTTCTCCCTTTGTTTTTGTTTCAGCATGATACTTCATTAATCAGACTTCTAACAGACCTACGACATTCTGTGTGTTCCACCATTTACTCTGTCCTTTAGCGCCTCTGAGATGGTTTCACATCCTTCTTCTCAGGGTGAGGAGTGGATACTGGGGGGCTGCAGCCTTTGTGCTACAGGACTCTGGGCCATCCTGTCTTTCTCACTTGCATTCAGGACCTTATCCAAAGCCTATCTCATGTAGCGAGAAACCCTTTGGGAAAGTGTTTGCCTTAGACAGTGGGCCAGATCTACCACTGCATTACTCAAGACCTACATGCTAATCTTTCAGGCATTTTAGTCCTTATTTATAATTTAGAGTGGGTTGAAATTTAAAATTAATAAAAAGGAACACTTTTCTGTATTTTCTGTATTTTTTGTAACTGTCTAGGGAAAAGTTATTTTTTTATTTCCATTTTAAGATGAAAATATCTTACAATTTTTATTTTTAGATCGTTCTTTACACGTGCTTTTCTTTGGTAGGCTTAGTTACACAGTAGGATAATTTTATTTTGAAAATATAAAACTTCTCAAAAGAAGGAGTATAGTTAAGAAAACATATCCAGGGAGAATAAGATGTTAGTCTCTTCTAAAGGAAGAACAAAACTAGTTATGAAATCATTACAATTAAAAATAAATCTTTGACCAGTTTTACTCCCCATTCAGTGACAGCAGCTCTGATAAAATGTATCTAATTAACACCCAGCAGATAACAATTATCTTGTATAATTATGATGAGCTTGTTTGTTCTTTAATTGACAGCTTAAGCAATGTTTTATGATGTTTATTTGACCTTGACGCTAATCTGCACCCTGCTACTGTGAGCTGCCAAATGCATGGCTGTTTGGATTTCCATCTCCACCACTTCCACTCACCACTTGTTATCATCGTTGTCGTCCTACAGTGTGAGGTGTCCTGCACCATCTCTCTGTGACTGCCACAGTGTCACTCCGATCCCTCGCAACTGCTGTGAGGTTGCACCCAGTTGTTGCCCCTCTGCTGCCTGTCCATCTACGTCTGTGCGTAAGCAGTGGTAAATAGCTGGCTCTGTAGGAACCACAAAACAGAATACATTATGTTACTCGGAACCAGATAAGATGTTCATTGTTAGAAACTAAATCACTGAATATATCTGATAGTTTTACAAGTAGTTGATACAGGATTTACAATAGACACACAATCTGCTTTCTATTAAAAGGTGCTGGATAGTTCAATAACCAAATGTCTGTGCTGATAGAACAGATGTGTTTGGTTTTGATGCATCCTGAATACTTTGAGAGGATTTCAGTTTTCCCACAAAGGCAGAATACAATTTCTTTGCTGTCCTGTCAGTAATGAAGTCTTGTGTTTCAGTACTTGGCTGCCACAATAATTTTTGCAGTAATACTTTATGATACTCTACCTACAGCCTCTCCTTTTTATTAAGGGATGTCTGGGATAAAATTTCAAAATAATTTTCAAAATAGATTTTTTTCCGTTTCCTAGAGAGAGGCAGACCTACTATTAGATGGGCATGTGGGGAAAAAGTTAGAGTGGAAAGACAATCACCTGCCTCAGATATTCAGGGATGACTAAGGAGGTCAAGCCCAGTCTAACCAGATCACTTAATCTGTGACTTCATTTTTTTTTTTCCCCGCTGACAAAGTAGGGTTAAGCATGACTGTTTCCTACCCCCTTTTTCTATGTGTTTTATTGGGGTAAAATGCTGCTTTCTTGCTGTATGTATTTTACTGCACTGCATCTTTAATTTTTAGGATATTAGTGCCTTCTAATTAAAGGACACTTCCACAATTCTGTTCCTACTATACATGGCGGGGGGGGGAGAAGTCCTTGTAAAGACTGAACTTGTATGGATATTCAAACTGGACTTACAGTGGTGGTGTATTTTTTTAATGCCTGCGAACAGGGAATCTTTAAACAGCTCAGTAGCAGATCACTCTTCCTGGCACAATGGCTCTTAAAGAAAATCTTTGTCCCAATTCCTTAATTTGAAATGTAGCTGTGTTACTTGGAGCAGTTGTTTTCCATCTGGAAAGGAGGAAGGAGCTACTCCCTCCTGAATTCTTTTATGTCTTCATCCAGAAGGCTCTAGTCTCTGATTTATTTTTTTTTTTCTTTTCTCTGTGGAGGAATCAACCATTTCTGGTGGCCACCAGCTTGGAAAACAAGTTGAGTCTACAAATTCTCAGTTCTAATTTTTCATCTCCATTTTTCATCATGAGTGTTCTGACTGTTCACAAGCTCCTGTAATGTTGGTCATACTGTAACATACAATAATTAGGTAACATCTTAGCAAAATCAACTCATGTATGCTTACATAATGTGAGGGTTATAATGTAATCAGGGAGTAGCTAATGAACAAAGCTGTAGTTTCCCCCGTGTTGTCTCACTATCCTTATCGTTGAAGATTTGGAACGAAGGGGTATCTGAAATGTGGAAATTGATGCAATCCTACTTTGCACGTGGTGTGCTGTGTGAACCACATTTATGTTGGGGGTTACTTATCTGAAATAAATTGATTTAGTGAGGAACAAATAGGAAACATCCCCAGAACAAGGTCTTGTCTGATATTTCTGGATTTGGGAGATTCCATTAGAGAGGGAGATAGCCTGGGAACAGCTTTTCTTATCACATCATCTTGTCCTTTTCACTTCAAGGCAGTATTAGAAAGTGCAGTGGTGCGTAAGAGTTAGTAATAACTATTATTATTTGTTAAGCGTTGTCTTATACAGGACTGAGAACATTGGGTTTCTGTCCTACATGGATCATTAATTTGGGTATGCAAGATTTTTCAAACAGTAAGCATCCTTGATGATTAGAGAGAGATTATCACAAAGTGCTGCATTTTTATTTGATTTTTTTTGTAAGTGAAGGAACTGAGCTTCAAATTGAATCTAGTTAACTGTAGTAGACTTCTGGTTTGAGGATGAGATAAAGTATGTCAAACCATTTAACTAGGTCCTCAACATAAATTGATTGTTTGGAAGGAGATGTAGAAAAATCTTCTGCATTGGGCTGTCACAAATTTATGTCCACAAGGACTGTACACAACCTCCCAGTTTAGAGATGGCAGTATTACCAAACCAAATTCAGGTGCTTGGGTTCTCAGATGTTGCGATAGATAATCTTCCTTTAGGATGATTCCTGTCTGCATTCGAAGGCCAAGATAATGCACAGCTGGACTCTCAGCTTCATTAATTGAGATATACCATTTAAAACCAACTGATAAGGTTTTGGGTTGGCAGGAGGTGAGGGTTTCATGTATTTTTTTCTCCTTTGTGAGAAGGGTTCTGTAGAAGCAAATCTCCACTCAAGTTAAATCAAGGCAGATTTGTGTATCTATTACTGGTGCATGAGATAAGAAAGGGAATGAAGTCTGGAGATGTATCCAATAGATTCATAGTAAGAAACACCCTGAAGAGACCTTATAGTATTATCTGACCTTTAATGTAAACCAGAATTTACTCAAATGCCATAGGAACAGATTATATGCTTTTTGCCTTAGAATTCATAGGGTAACTATTGATAGAATTAATAAAGAATAATTTTCCAGAAGAAGTGAACATATGGCTTGTTATTACTGTCTTCAAGCCACAATCAGAACATTATCTAAATAACTGCAGAATATCAGCAGTATGTTCTCAAGCATGTAGTACATTAGAGCATGACTCCTCAAATACTTTGAGACTATGTATGTCCTACTGTCAATCTCTGAACATTGTTGTCTATGTTCTGACTTCTAATCCCATTAAAATCCTTTATATTGAGGCTTTTATACAGGTGTTGTAAAAATTTTAAGTGGACTTGAGGTGACACTACAAATTTTTAGTTTGGGAACATTTTTCAGAAAATTAAAAATTAATTAGTATCAGTCCAAATACCCACAAGTCTTTTTTTCTTTTTTTTTTTTTTTCTTGTGGTGTTGGCTCTCCTGTCTCTTAATTGGTCTGATTCTTTTTTGGTGTAATTTTCCAGTCCTTTACTCATGTTCCTTCAAATCTTCATGAGTTGAGTAAATAGATGCAGTGGGATGATCTGAGAAATCTTGCAAAATTTTTCCTGGTCACAGGACAAATATTGCAGCTTTTCTCCCTAAGTTTTCTGCTGATCCTAGTGACCTGGTGACTCCCAGCCAGCTCTGGCTAAACACATTTTAAAATGTTTTCAGAGACAGGCGGAATAGTGTATAATGGGCTGCTTTCCCCACCAGGTTGCCATGTACCTCTGCAGAAGGAGAGGATGTGGAACCAAGTGCACTGGGCGGGAGACTTGGAGCACTCAGAATTTAAATGTCTTGCTCATCTAATTTGGCTGTCAGCCATTTTATTGCTCTCCCCTTGATTGATGTATCTATTTAAATGCTTTAAGAACTGGGACTCTTTCTCAGCAGGGGTTTGTACAGCGCATTGCATGAGGGATCCTGACCTTGTTTGGGGCCTTCTGTGTTTCTGAGAATGAAGTAATAATATAATAGACCCATTATATGTTGAAACAACATTTTTAAAAGATTGTATCTACAAATGCAGTGATTATGAAGAGTTGCTATTGCTCCAAGTTAGCATACACCAAAAGGGGGCTAAATTCAGCTCCCCTTTCTTGGCCTATGTGCTCAGAGGAAGAGAAGAAACTGACTTTTTGGGAGCCAAGAAAGAGTGCCTTTATTAAAAGAGAAGCAAAAAAAAAAAAAAAACCAAACCCAAAACCCAAAAACAAAACCAAAAACAAACAAACAAAAAAACCACCCACCCCCCCACCCTCCCCACCCCCCCAAAAAAAAAAAAAATTAAAAAAGCCAAAAATGCCTGGGCTCCACACTCTGGATCATAGTGTCATAGCTCTTTGCTGAACCCCAATCTGCAGAGATTTCTGGCTCCTTGCTGCATTTTGAAGCTCTCTTGCTGTCTTGCTATTAAAATTATCCTTAGGAGACAGCCTTGTGTCTTTACTTGGCTGCCTTTGCTTTTTTTTTCCTATTTCTTTTTTTTCTTGATGAGTCATTCTACCAGTTTATACCCTATCATCAGATAGACCAGACAATGAAGTCACTGGGGTTGCCTGAGAGCAAAATTGGCCCCATTATCCACAACCACTGTGTCTGCCTTGTCACTGATAATACACCACTCAGGGGCTGGCCTTCTAAGTATGATGGAAAATCACCAGGGACAAGAAACCTCCTACCCAAACAAAAATATTTGTTGAAGTTTTTTGGTGTGTGTGTTTTAAATTTGGTGAAATGCTTCCAGCTGAAAACAGGAAATCACACACAAATAAAACTGGTGTTATATTTTGTCAATGTAGGAGGGAGGGTAAATTATCTGATAGTGTCCCTTTACTTGTGTGCACCAGCTTCAGCCTTCTGAAATTAGCAACGGCAGGAAAGTTTTGTTCGTCTTCTAGTTTATACTATAAACTTCTATATTATAGTTTACAGTTTATACTTTATATCAGAATGTATGACAAAATAAGGTTGCTTGATAAAAATCATTGTTCATTAACTCAGTACAGAAGCAAAGTTGAACCATCATTTCTGGAGGAACATGGGTGGAGAAATACTTGCCCCAGAGAACTTCAGTCTAGAAACAAGACACACCAAAGATGAGAAGGTAAACAAAGCAAGGATGAGGGATGTGACTTTTTCAAAATTGTATGGTAGGTCAATAGCTGCCTAGGAAGAGTACTAAGGTTTTCTGATTCCCAAAGAAATGTTCTTTCTGCTGAACCACAGTATCCTTCAAAGCAAGCATAAAGAGACTCATGGCTCTGATAGTGCTGATGGCTTGTGGTCTGCTCAGTTGAAAATACAAATTGCAATAACAAAGTGCAGCTGGTCTTTTGGGTTCTATAGTAATCTGATGAGGAATTCCATAATAACTGCTAATATTAAACCTTTTACAAGTCTAACTACTTGCATCAATAAAGGACAGAAGAAAAGCAGAACAGGAAAGAAATCAAGTCCTGCAAAACCATAGTCTCCTTAGAGACCTCTCTTCCTCCCTTTTGGTATTTTTAACAAGAGGAAAACCTTTTTATTGCTTAGCTAGCCCATTCCAAGAGATGGGCCTATCAGTGTGCTTTGGAGAGCTTAAAGTGGCTGAGTTTCATCATCTGCCAGCACCGATCATTCTTTTGATTCAAAACTGGTGCACTGTCATTAATTATTTTTTTGTATCGCCCAATGTACCAAGCACAGCAGACCCCCGTGCTTCTGTGCACTGTATGAGCTTAATATAAAAGGATGCTTTCTCTTCCGACTGTATCTCCAGTCCAGGAAATCTTAGCGCATCTCTAAAGATGACTAAAATATGCTGGGAGAAAGGAGAATCGGAGCTCCAATGTGCTGCTTGCTTAGGCTGCTTTTTGCATCATGTCTGCAGAGACCACAGAGACAGTCTCATTAATGCTGAGCCAGTGTCAGTTCAATTCTCCCTCAGAAGGGAGAACCTTATGTTTGCAAACTCACCCCAGGATTACAGTCCAGAAGGTGACTCGTTTCGGCTGTATGTTAAAATTGTCTTGCACTGTTTTTCCAGCCTGATTCTATCTTACCAACTGTCTGGCTGTGCCTTCCTTGCCTTGACTCTTTTGCCATGGTTCCTGCTTACACTGTTTGTCACACTGATGGAAGATTAGCTCTGTGTGTGTGGCTTTTTCCTTTTTTTCTTTTTCTCTCTTTCCATTTTTTTCCTCCTCTCATTTTCCCAGTGTGGCGTTTAGGAAGGAGGCTGAAAATATTGAACAAACTGCTGATGTCCCCAAGATTCAAATGTGTGAAAAAGACTTGTAAATGAGTCTAGCACACTCAGAAACATTCTTAACATCTGTTCAAGCAGGAGCACCAATTCCATTTCTCAGAAAGCACAATTTGTCCTCCCTGTTATTTAAAACTTCAGATTTCTTTGGATTTGAATAATATCAAAGTGGAGCTAAGGAAAATAAACTTTCTGATTATGGATATTGCATTTACAATTAGAGATGTGGTGTGGATAATACAGAATTATAGAGTTTTAACTGCCAGTGTCCTCAACTTCTATATTGGAAGCCTTCTCCTTATTTAGCAGTATGAAATGTGCCATGTAGTTGCCATCCACAGTTGCAAACCCCGTGGATGATGTCCCCTGAACTGGTAGACATGGGGTTAGTGACTGTTCTTACAGAGCAGGAAAATGGCAAGTGTTTTCTTCTGAAAACTTATTACTTGCTAGAATGAAGCAAAGGTGCCTTAGAACTTCATAAACACAATTTTAGGCTTTATTTATTTTCATATATACTCCTGATGAGGCAAAAAATCTCACTAACTCACTTTAGTTTTGTCTGGCAGTAAACACTTCAGGATTCTGTGCCCAAAATGTAGTTGCAAAACTCTCAACACTTCTTCAATTTAGTGAGAGAAAGGCTATAAATAGCCAGCCAGCCAGACAGAGGCACAGCAGGGAGAACCCAGGGGTCCGAGCTTCCAGTCTCTTTCTTTAACCGCAGTAAAGAATTGCAGACATAAAAATGACAACTGAAAAGAAAAAAAACAACTGGTAACTCTGAAAATGAAGAAAAAAATAAGTAAAATAAATGCTACATTTAATAAAAATGCTGAATCGCCTCAGCAGTTTAATGGGCTTTAAAGACTGCTGCAGTAACCTTCGCTTGCTCCAGCAGGGCTCTGGGATGAAGTCATTGCTCAGGGCAGCCGCACTAAGCCTGCATCCATTTCCCATAGACTTTGCGCTTTGCAAGGGGCTCTGTGCACACAGCCAGTGGGGAGGGAGGATTCTGCTGTAGGATCATGGAGTGTCTTAGAGAACAGATCAGAGCTGTTATTCTGATGTCTGTGGCTAAATCCCACCGTTGGTCAGGACTGCAGCATGCTGTGAGTAGGGTTTTGAGGACAGTTTTAATGCAGGTGGATGAGAAATCTGTACAATTGCGTGAGCATTCCCAGGAATGGAACAACTTTAATCACAATTAATCAGTTAACATTCCCCATTCAAGTGACATTTATTGCTACAAATGTCTTGTGATGGTAACAATAGCGGCTCTATTGCAATTATTCCACCTTTTAAAATCCATACCACTGCTTTTAGTTCTTTTTGATAGAGAAATTATGTAAGGCACAAGTCTTATTGCTGATGTGGTACTGAAAGATGAAATACTTTTTCCTCTGGAAGGTTAGTGTGCTGCAAGTCTCCCCATGATTAGGAACAAAAATATACCAGCAGGTGGGATACAACCAGAACAGAGAGAGTTCTGTGAAATTCAGGCTTAAAACAGGCAATAAAACTAGCAATGGCATTTCAGCTGAGAGGCCTTCTGCAGGAGTGGTCTATATTACCACAAAAGAGTCCGCTGGAATATGCCTGTTTCAGGAATGATGAGATTCTGCAACTTCGATAGTAGTTTTCCAGCTGGACATTTGTCCTAAAAGCCTGACAAGTGTTCTTTCCTGAGAAAGAGGGATTTTGAAAGTGACCTCTAACACCAGCACAGGAACAGCAGTTAAATCTGATTATATTTGGTAGTGTTTAACCCTTCACGAAAGCTTGGAATTTAACGGATTCCAAGTAGAAACCCAGAAAGTTTTGGTTTGAGTATGTGAACTAGGCCTTCATGGCTCTGTCTCTTGTATTTATTTTGGACTGATTAAGATTTAATTCTGTTCAGAAACAGTTTTGCAGTTGGCCAGGGTTACCGTGAGCTGAACCTCCAGGTGCAAGCATCTGGTGCCTGTTTGTATTCCTGTAATTTGCATGCCATCCTTTCTCTTTCCAGCAACAAACTAATACCTCATTCTCTATCAAGCTATTCTGGTTGTGGGTGCAGCTTGTAACAAACTTAGTATTAGACTAACGAAAATCTACTGAGTTGTTGACATTTGGCACCCTGATTTCCACATTCCCCTGCCATGGTTTTCCATTTAAAGTATCCAAAATTTCCTACTCTGCAAGCGTGAACATTCAGTGGCCATTTCACTAGCCTCCTGTGGTGTACCTGTCTTCTCATTCACAGTCAAGTACGTGGCTATATATATTTCCTGAAGTATGTAGGAAACTCTCAGAGTGGTCCCAGGTCAGAATCCAGGCAAGTGCTTAGGCACTTGTATAAACGTCTGTGCATGAGCAATCTCACTTGACATCAGCAGCATTTTTGCACTTTTCTGGTTGATGTTGTTTGCTGGACAAGGTCCTGTGAGGTAGCCTCTTGCAGATACAAACCGATGAGTGTTAACAAACTGTTGCCACATCCACTTGCCACTGAGGTCATGCTTGCACTCCAGCCACCGGCTGGCTCCCTGTTGCTAACACCCACCAGCCTGCTATTGGCATCTTTCCATCTTGAGATGTGTACTGTTCACACTTTGCCTGAACTTGGCCTCACATTGCCCTGAATTTCTCTCTGGGACTTGACTCTGAATGGCAGTGTTTTCCTGCCAGAGAAAAAGAAAAGTTTCTCAAAATAAAAGCATCTTCCAGAGACCTCTTAAAGAACAATTTTCAATGAAAAAACATTGGAAAAGTAACATCTGCTCACCTTCCACTCCAAGACTCCATAAATCCTGGAATTGTCTATGTAAGGGAGGGAGGAGGGCAGGAATGAGTTATGAGTTATAAATTATGACTGACCAAATCGACTTGAACAGACTACTGCTGAACCCGATAAGAGGGCTCAGCTAATATTTCTGTGGTGGCAATTTTGTAGTGGGATGGAAGAGAAGCTGTTCTCTATGGAATTGCATATTGGTTGGCATAGGACATCGCTTGTGCTGTGTGAAACAGTGAACTTAGTATCAGTAGTCATTACAATACTGCTTAGACAACTCTGCAGCTGTATGGGCTGTTTTACTTAGGAGGAGACAACTTAGCATTCTTTTGGTTGATAACTACAGCAAAAACACCTAACTTTCTCATCCATAAATGTCTCTTAAACTTGTTTTTCTACCCCAATCACCAGCACATAAACACTTGTCTTCATTTCCCAAGGAACCTCTGCTCCATGTTCAGACATCTCCTTTGGGGAATAGACTCTTTCCTTCAAATTATATTAAACCAGTGAAAACATGAAGAAAGTCTGGTGTTTGTGGCTTGTTGCTTTGGGTGCACCCAAGGTACAATAGGAGGCTGAAGCAATGGAAGATTAGTACTGGAAAACCTGCGTGAGAACCTGACTGCTTACATATCACTGCTTGGTAACTTGTGTGAGCCGGGCCTGCAGAAATTCTGTACATGCCTATCTGTTTTCAGAAGCTTTAGCCCAGTAAATAAGGATTATCCTGTTTCTATCTACTTTTGATGGCAAGGCCCACTCGATACAGCTTCTTGTCCACTATGTTCCATGCAGTTGCAAGCACATGCCATCAGTCCTCATAAAAAAAAATAGGCTCCTTTTATGCAGAACTGATTGCAGTGATGCTAAATTCCTTTCACAGTGCAATGTCACAAGCAAGTGAGAGGAAGAGCTAGAAAATAAACTTAGCATGCATCCTACTCTAAAATTTTTCTTTAGAAAAATTGTTGTATAACAGGAGCTTTGCTTTTCTATTTGTTTTTTAGTCCAGTACATCTTTTTCGGTTTGATTTTAATTCATATCTCATACTTGCAAGTCTGTTGTGGCAAGGTGCAAGTGGGAAAAGTCAAGCCTTTTGGTGTAAGACAGGTTTGAAAATAACCTCAGTATTTCACAGTAAGGGGAAATCAATAAGGCCAGTGGGAAAGAGAAGAATAGGTATATTAATAGACTAAGACTCTGAGTAGTGGGGTCATGAGCTAAATGTAGCTATACCTGCAGCCTGAAAGATCATTCTAGGCACCAGAGCCAGTACATGGTGGGAAGCTTAGAAGCATGGCCTACTTGTGGCTAGACACAAAAAATGTGCGTTGCTGGGTTCTTTTTTGGGCTGGGGAGGGGCATTTCCCCATTAGGATACAAAACCAAAAACTCCGGAAAATAAATGTGACTCGCAGACAAACTTCTAGCTCAGACTACTAAATTGCATTTTACTAGGTAACTGGATTCTGTGAAAGCAGTAAAACACATTTAAACTGGTCAGAGTATCTCTGATACTGAATATGCCTTGATCTGGGAGGATAAAGAACTTCCAGGACTTCTTTTTCAATATCTGAAATTACTGTGGATGCTATCTTGTTGGGTCCATAAATAGTTGTAAAAGAAAGTGTCAGCTGTCTGTGCCTGAACGCTATCAGAAGTTCCCCAGGATGCTAAGATTTAGTCTTAAATTATACTGTGCTTTTGCATTTTCTTTTCATGTATGGATATCCAAATTCTGTTTTCCACAGTGCTCGTTGCCAAAGTACCTAAGACTAAGAAAAAAATGTGTTATAAATCCAGGAGTAAATTCACAGAAACAAGGTGGGAAATGTCAATATAAATATTAGCAAATCTAGTGCACTTAAAAGGTGGAAGCTTTTTAAGGGAAGTAGCTGGGTGGGTGCTTTCCCTTAATACAAATGGCTGTATGATCATTTAAGCTATGTCAGAAAGTGAACTAAATTTATAGTAGATTAATGATGCCTAAGTGAGTTATTGAAAAATATTGGAGTGGGTATTAAATAAACCAGGCTTGATGACACATATATAAAATATCTGATTGATACACTAGCAAGATGAGTTCTTTTATCTCTAATTTCTTGTTGGGCTGCGCCTCCTTCTAATGTCTTAATCTGGCTGGAAAAGAATGTTCCTTATCTGTTTATACTGCCTTGAATATTAACGCTGCCTTCTACACTGCAGTGCTTGAAACGCTGTAAGGAAACATCTTAAAAGAAGGTTACCCAGTGTGTTGAAATTACAGGGGGAGGAAAAGGAATGACCAGAATTGCATGGAAGAGGGACTATTAAGAGTGTTTTCTGGTGTGTATTGGAAGGGAGGGAGTGGGAAGAAGGGTTGTATGTAGAACTATTGTTCTCTACATCATTTGAGGCTCAGACAGGTGACTGACTTGACCACAGTATTTCTGTGCTTTAGTATATCGCTTTTGTAAGTTTTTGTAATTTCCTTGGTGGTTCTATAATAGGACAACCTGATCAGGCATGGTTAGTTTTCAGATTGCATTAAACTTGATCGCAGGTATAGAAAACACTGAATTCAATTAGGGGCCACAGCAATCAGTTGAGAAATGTGCAGATAGGACAGTAGTACACTAAAATACAAAAGCCTGCTGGTTTTAGAATTTTTATTTCCTCTGCCGTTTAACGCAACATGAGAATATGAGGGAGGAAAAGCTGCTCGCTTTTGGAGCTTTCATGTTGCTAACAGCTCCTGTGTGAAGAGGAAGTCTGGATGGGGCTTTCACTGAAATCAGTGAGATCTGTATGTGCATATCTTACGAGTTTGACCCCATGTAATTAACTAGAATATAAAGTTTTTTCTATTACTATTGTAGATGCAGAGGAAGAGGAGCTACTAGGAAACATTTAATAGGGGTGTAATGGGGAAATGTTATCTATGCAAATGTTAAGCAAACACTTGATAGAGAAGGGCTTTAATAATCCCACAGGGCCAAATGGGTGTGCAAGACCAGACAGGATAAAGCCTTGAGCAATGTTGTCTGACCTCAAAATGGACCCTGCTTTGTGTGGCTGGTTGGACTGTGTGACTTACAGAGGTGCCTTCCAACGTGAATTATCCTATTCTGTTTGATTTCTTTAGCTGCTTTTCCCATTATATGCTTAGAGGGAAGGTGGGACCATTTCATTTAAATAAATGATGCATCTGGTGATCTTGTATTACAGAAAAGCCGTAGAAGTTAAACAATCTCGTATTAAAATAATTTTGATAAGAGAAATACAAGCACAAAGAAAAAGATCAGAGCAAGATGAATTCCCATCACCTTTTACCTTGCCAAGTCTTAGTATCAATGACAAGTGGGGAAAAAAAATACAAATAAGAGAAAGGAATGGCTGGTTTTACACAAGATCAGTCCTTGTCTTGACTCGAGATCGCTTACCCCTCAGGTAACTTCACATTTGTAACTAGTCTAGTTAGACTAGTTTAGAAAGAGTTTTGTAAGACTATATATAATCTTGTAATTTGTGACTAAACTGAATTTGATGAGACTCCTCTAAGATGATTCTACATATAAGAAAGCACTTGCAGGATTAGAGCCTACAGGCTTTGATCAGTAATATTTTGCCATAATACTCTTTTCCAGAAATATTCTTAGCTACTGCCTAATTCCCTAGCCTTATTATAGTTCCTATTAGTTACTATTGCTTACCACATTTCTTTGACATATTTCTGACTCTTTTTCTTTGCTGTTCTTGTACTGTCTTGTTACAACAGGTGATGGTGTATTATCATACCAAATAAATGTAGTTTCTGGAATGCAACTAAGCTGCAGAGAAACTAGTAGGTAATTCCTGCCCATGACCTGAATTTCATTCCTTGCAGTGCCACTGATTTATCATATGACCTTGGATGAATTTTCTTATTAGGAAAATGGGGCTGATTATTTACCTCCAGGGCATAGTACTACAGTGTTACAAATGCCAAAAGCCAGGGAAGTACAAATTTCCTTGGAACTCTCCCAAATTCTGTCCATTGACCATATGTTAAAAGACATTATGGCGGAGTCTTACCTACGCAC
Organism: Morus bassanus; assembly: GCA_031468815.1. Taxonomy (NCBI): domain Eukaryota; kingdom Metazoa; phylum Chordata; class Aves; order Suliformes; family Sulidae; genus Morus; species Morus bassanus. The sequence goes on from CM062575.1 coordinate 38,599,451, forward strand.
TCCACGGGGACAACAGAGTATTTCATGTGCTAGTAGAAGAATGCTTAATGGGCCAGATTTGTTACTTGATGATGGTGTGATATATTAGAGGAAATCTGCAGCAGAGTAGATTTGTAATACAATGATGTCAATGCAGTTCATGCAGCAAGGTAAAGGATGGTGCTTAAGCTATAAATACACGCTCTTCTCTAAGCATTACTTAGGCTAGTTCATCATTTAAACCCTGCCTGATAATGAAACAGCAGAAAATATATTAGTATGTTTGCTGTTAGTTGCTGTAAATATGGGTAAGACTGAGCTTTTGCAGTTAGCAAAGAGCAGCAATCATCTGCCTCTTCCTTCAGATTAGACAATGGAGGATTTGTGTTTGACTTGCGTCTCCTTTTTCTGCTATTGGAAGAACTCGTGCACATCAGAGCTCATCTGGTTTTGTTTGCTTGTTTTTAACTGCATTAGCTGCTCTGCTAAAAACAGATTGTCTCTTCTTACAGACCTCACCTTTTCTCTTTGTCATCTATAGTACTTAATTAGTACTTAATTAAGAGGCAGAGACAAAGGGATGATGTGTTGAAAGTACTCCACCACAGGGTTAATTTATCTGAGAGAAGGAAGAATTTCATGCTCACGGTATCTTTCTTGTGCACCTAACTCTGTGTTAAATATGGGTATTACATCAATACCAACCTAGGTCTCTGCTTTGGGAATGTCAGCAGAGGTGTGAAAAACTAATGTAGACATAGTCCAAAATAAGGCAGGTAAAAAAAATTTCCATCTCACACTATTTTTGCAATAAGTCCCTTATTTTATAAAATGTTACGGAGGAGTTTATGGAGTAGAGGAGCTGATCAACCTAAATGAAATATTTTCTCTATAAAATTGGAAGTATTTAAATCCAGGGATGCCTGCAGTGCCTGATGGGAATTGTAAGCTCTCGATTTATGCTTCTAGAATCCTCTGTGGGCCCAGTTCTCTGGCTGGATAGCCACATGCCTGGAAAACCACACACCTCCACCACAGGCTGCCCTCCCTTTTTCTGCAAGAAAGGCCTGACTGTAAGAGCTACAATACAGACAGGGAGCTCAGCCTAGAGAGGAGGATAAAATTATGAAACCTTCAAACACTGGCCTTTCCAAGTATTTCTTCCTCCTTCTTCCCTCCTCTAAACATGAAAATACTATTGAAAACTACAACTATTTTGTATTCCCGCAGCTTCTGACTAGGTCAAGCTTGAGGTCATATTTAAAGGGGTAAGAAAGTGTTAATAAAAATAAAAGAGAAAAGAAGAAGAAAGAAAATAATGGAATTGTACTCTTTGGAAACTAATTTTTTACTGTGTCCAAAACAGGCGGTTTTGGCATTTTGAATCTCACTTTCTGCAAGGTTCTTGCTAGAAAGAATGTGCTTCAACAAATATTCCCTAGTAACTTGTTCACCAACTTGTTTCCATTGTCAAATGCTGGTTCCATTCCAGCACCGGTATTCTCTTGGCTGTTATCTAGTCCAAGTTTTACTCAAATTATATACAAATTCCTTTTAGCTAAGCTATCAGAGCACTTTCCTGAGCAAACACAAATCAAATATCTTATCTGAACTAAGTCTGTGTTCTTGACTTCCACACAAACTGAAGACATGAGAGGATGTTTGCTGTTATTGACGGCACCTGACAACCCCTATCCTTCTCAACACATTCTTTTTAATTTTAGTTAGTTTCTAATCTTTAGTGTCATCTAATGAAATGTATTTGTGGTCCATGTCAGGGTTGTTTGTTTTTTCTTCTTCCGAAAACAAACTCTCTTATTCTTTTCTGCTGAGCCATCAGAATGTCTTCTTTAAACAAAAGCTCATCTGCCTTTATGATTTTGATTTGCAGGATGCCCATAAAATTTGAAGCAAATATTTGCTCTGCATTACCCAAAACAGGAATTTAATTACTTGTTTTATATCTTCTTGATATCTTTCTTTAACATCTCCAAAAATAAAATATGATGGCAGCAACGAAACATACCTTCCCAAATGTCTGCACTCATTCCTGGTAATGATAATCAAGGACCTGATTCAGCAAAGCTCTCGAGTGTCTGTCCTAATTTTAAGCACAAATGGTCATATAAAGTCAATTCATCATTTTTCATATCTATGTTTTACAGCATTTTATTATTGCCACTGCTGCTGATTCAGCCGGACTGTCCCTAACTACAGACAGTGTGGCTTCCTTGGTGAGCATGTCTCTATGAGTTTTGTTTTAAGTCAGGAGTTACTAAATTATGCAATGTTTAACCTATTGTTCTTCATGAGGCAAATGCTGCTCCCATGGAAGTCTACAGCCACACTTCCTGCTTTCAGTTATAACAGAAATAGGCTCCAGTGGAACAGATTATGGGAATTTTATTCATTTCAATAGGGATATTGACTAGTTAGACACACAAGAGGGTAAAATACTTTTTCTTTCATCAATAAGCTAAGTACTTCTCTGGAAAAATGGACAGTTGTTATGCTGTAAATGTTACCACTGTGCATCATGTCCCGCTGGTGTAAATCCATAACCCCTTCAAATCAGTCTGAAAATACAGACTGTTGAACCAGAAGAGACCCTGAATGGCAGCAGGGGTGGGGAAAGACAGGGGAGGATATCTCTGGTTTAGCCACTTTTAGAATGCAACGAAGCGATAATGTCAGAACAAGATGTACTTTTTAGGAGCAATCATTCATTCACTACTGTCAAGATTGCTATAACCTATAGCAAATGCATCTATTCAGTGTTCTTGTATGACCCTAGTGTGGAGAAGGGAACTTCAAACCAAACTGTCAGGTTTGTGCTTTGCGAGTTCGACAGCAAACCCACTCACCAAGCTTGATGTGAGTGTAAATATATACTGGGAAATAGAGCCGTCACTGACAGACTTACCAAACCCAGACTCTCATTCTGGAGCAGACCTTCTCCAAGATAAATGGTGTGTGATACAGCCAACTGAATTAATTTGCACCATGATCATTTTAAAATGCGAGGTTTAACTGTCAGCGAGCCCATGCGTCTGGATTGTTTGCTTGCTGCATTTGTTTTACTTGATATGATGAAAGGAAATGACCCAGATGTAGGTGATTTTTTTTTCACACACATGAACAATATATGCATATCCTTCCCCTCTTAAGTTTCAAGAAGGCTTTTATTGTAGTCAGTGCCAATGGGTGGCATTTTGTTCTGAATAGCAGAGTGACAACAGAACCACTCTGTCGCTGTTCCCCCAGCTGCAGAAGCAGAGGTGGGTCTGCAGTTGCTGGCTGCATCAGCAGCTTTGGATGAAAGCAGGGCAGGCTGGTGGATGTTCTCCCTTACACATGTGATTCTCGAAATGCTGCCAGGGAGCCCCTGGAGAACATCTCCACTCCCTACACCAGGGACTTTTTCCTGCCTCAACAACTGTCTCAGAAAGGGAAAGGGAGGAGGGTCACCAAGCAAGTCTATTGATCCTGTCCACACTTAATTGGCAGGATCAAAGTGGATCACTAACCATTTAATGTATTTAAATAAACAAATCTCTGGCAGAGCACATACAAGACTGTTTCTGTGTAAGACGATACCTTCATAAGAAGAAATGGTGTCATTGAAAAGCACCAGATATTTCTTCCTAGCTACGCATTAAGGCAAACAGCTCTCCAACATCCTATGTTCATGCGCAAGGGAATGACAGTAGACAATTGTGTATAACAGTTCAGTGGCTGAATGAAAAAAAAAAATGCACGAGGGAGGAATCAGGTTGAAGCAAATGGGAGAAGAAGCAATGGTCTTTCAGGAAAAATAAACCCGAAGGATCCTCTCAAGGATACCATGAAATGGATCCTCTAGTCCAGACTATGGTGGGTGTGGGCTGATGGTGACCATTACGGAAGCTGCAGCTGTAGGTGCAGTGGTGCCAAATGTGTTCCCTGTTTGCTGGGGCTGCCAAAAAGCAGTCGAGAGCAGCAGAGTATAGCTAGGCCTTCCTCAGGTGTGTATTACCTTGTTTAGGTATATTTAACAGAACGCTTAGCTGAGTTGCAATCTTCTGCTGTGATCTGGGATGGGCGCAAGTGACTCAAATTTCATTTCTTTGTTATATAAAGAACAAAAGAGACACCCATAGTTCCTGGAGCTGTGATACATATGGTGTAAGGAAAGCTTGAATTAATCCCTGCCAAACAGGCTTCTGGGTCCCATCAGGACATAGCTGTAGTTTTGCTGCTAGACAAGACAGGACAGAGACTGCAAACGCTCTACCTGGAGATCTCCGGCTGTGGTATGTGTGCTGGGCACTAAGTGTGGTTTGCCGTGTTTCCCTAACGTGCTGCCTTGCCGATAGCTCCACGACAGCATCAGTGTAATGTGGTGAAGGGCCCTCAGTGACTTAGAACTGCTGGAAGAGCAGCGGCTCCTGACTGACATTCCTCTAGTCATCTTAAGAGCTAATGCAGCGGAGGAAGCACTTGTACATCCTTATAGTGTTCTATACTTGGACATCATTGCCTTCTAGATTTAATTTTCAATGATAAAATACAATTTGCATAATGTGTGGAAGGGTCTGATACCACTGTGCTGGAAGGAAACTACAGCTAGAAGCATGATCATGTTCCATTTCAGGCTAATTGAGTAAGAAAAATGCAACGATAAAAAGAGGGGAGGGAGAAATGTTCTCCGATTCACACAGGGAACCTAATAAAAGGGAAAGGATGGTGTTCACGGTGCTAACCTGCGCAGTGTCTCTTCAGACAAACTCGTGTTTGTGTGGATGCAGCTGAGCCTGGCTTTTCCAACAACAGAGCCTCTCCTGTTCCCCTCTTCCCCTCCCCACTCCCAAGCGGTGCTGTCTAAGACAAAAGAGCAAATGCCATTGTCTAGAGCAATCCCCGATTTACTTCCAAGTCAGGCTTGGAGCATGTGGAACTTTTATGAGCTCTCTCGCCCTGGCCTGCCACTGACCTAACCCTGCCCGGCACAGGTCACCGCCATTCAGCACGGAACAATGCCATTTACATGCCAGCTTCGTCAAAGGCCTCTTCAGCGCCCAGAACGCTAGTCACACCCGATTTTGCTGAATAATGCTGGATAGTTTTGTGAAATGTGCCTGTGTTTTGCTATGCCATCCGCTGAACAACCACGAGCTCAGTTTGCATAGCAACTGTGAGAACAGGGAGGCCGAAATCTCCATCGTTTGGGGCGCCCAGCCCCATCCCTATGAGGGTTAAATAATCCATGACTGAAAGAGAGCTGAAAGGCTGATAAATATGCAAATGGATGGCTTTTAAACGCCTCTTGGGCTGCAGTGAGAGAGGTGGGTGTGCGACAAACACAGGCCTGAGCTCCTAAGTGAAGAAATAAAGTGTGATTGATACCATTTTAAATCCAGGGGCTAAAATAGCGGACTTGAAAATGTCAATACCTCTTTAAATGTGGGTGGCATGTAAATTGCAACCACGTATGCAAAGAGCGACAAAGATTTAAAGAGTGCTGGGGCGAAATGAGTTTACAGGCTTGCGTAAGGGACTGAGCAACACCGAGGAAGGAATTATTTTAACCACCAGGATGGTAACAGTCCTTAGATCTTGACTCCAGGGTGCAATTTTTTTTCTGAGCCCATCTATTTTAAAAAAAAAAATTAAAATAAGTTTGACATTTTGCGTGAGGAGCTGTTGAGAAATTCCTTATATAACGTTCCCTCATCGAAATATTAAAAGCTTAGCTGGTCTGAATTTGAGTGCAATTGTTTGTTCCACTTACTGGAGTCCCTCCTCTGCCCCCTCCCCCTGCTCCTTTTTCTGTATTGAAAAATAAAATATAGATATGGCAAACTGTTACAAATCTAAATTCTGCAGCCATAAATACTGTAGCAAATAATCTTTTACACCCTCTCTTCCCTTCCTCCTCTCTAAAATGTATTTGAAACACAATTACTGTGTTTAATGATTCAATTTGTGAAGACTTTGTCACCAGGACAATGAAAGTGGCTCAAGTGTGATAAAGCAAACATACCAATAAACCTTGTTTTTATCGATTTGTAGGAAGCTCAATTGTCTGGGAGAAACAGAGAGAGCTGACATCACCCCCTGGTCCCACTGGAATGCAGTGATAAGTGTCAGCCTATTTTTCTTACAGGCAATTTCTCTGGCTATGTGATGTCTGGCTGCAAATTTAAAGTAAATGACATTCCACAATCTGGTAGGGATGGGAGGTGAAGTCTGCATTATTTGTTTTAGCGTTTAAAATAATTTTGTGTCTGAAAATTTCTCAGTGTCTAGACAAGATGTATTACTTGCTGAAAATATTAAAATTTTGTACTGTACAGTCGACACAGCTACTTTCATAGTAAACATACAGATTCAATTTAAGATTTTTAGACTCCTTTTTACAGCATATTATATTATTATTACCGCTGGGGGAGCCAGATTAAATCTAATTCAGGTAGTCAAACACAGTGCTGCTCTGTGCAGGCCAAGTTGTCACAGCATTTTCTTTAAAAACCTCTTAAGCATGTTCATTTAAATCTTTTGCATTTTGTTGTGTTTCAGCACAAATGCAGCAGCACATCTGATGGGGAGACTGCTGGGGCAGCTGTGCATACAAAACACAGTATGATCACAAGAGCAATGTGAGCAGTCTTCTATTTCCAGCTGCTTTTTTCTACATGTTCCTTTACTTTCCATAGTCTATTTGAAAATGCTGGACAGGCAATTTTAGGAATATGAACACCTGCCACTGTACAGAAAGATCTCGGGTAAAGGAATCTTGGGTGCAGTTTCTGATTCTTCAGGTAGCTGTGTTCTGGCCCAAGCAATTGCCTCAGTAGTAGCTTGTGTTGCATTTTTCATTCTTGGGTTTGAATGTGCAGGAGTAGTGTCTGTGCCTTAGTCCGACATAGGCAAGCAAGCCAGAACTTCTCTGTTCCTGGCTGGAAGTCAAGGCCTGCATCACCTCATTTCTTAGGCTGTTCTTGCGATTGCGCATGGAAATCCCATAGAGGTTGAGCGCTCCATTCTAGGACATCTGCAATGAGGTGCTGCTTTTTGGTTTCTGATTGCACCGAGATGGTCTGTAAAAGAGCCAAGACTAGAAACTGGCAGGACCCCATGCTGCTCCGCACTGAATCTGGTAAAAAGCATTCTTGGACTTGGGTGAGACTGGGACCTGGCCACACGTCTTCTAACTTCTCTGCTGTGTTGATGCCAACACTGCAGTGATAAACTCAATTATTTATGGAATCAGGGTAAGCTTCCTATATTTATCAGTTTCCAACCTGAGCAATTCATTTTCCTGTCTTCATTCAACTATACCTGCTCAACATTATAACTGAAGCTTAAGTGTGGCCCTCATATGCCCACACTCTGCTAACTCTATTGAGACAGGTGCACTGAACTCACGGTGAATATGGCAAGCTGAGGATCCCCAGCGAGTCCATTACTGTGCCTCTACCATGGTTGCCTTCAAGTCTATTGCCTTTCTTCTCTAACTTTTCTGGAACAACTTTCTTTCACGTTCATTTGTCCTCATCAGTCTGGAATGTCTCTGGAATCACTAGGACCTGATTCCATGTTGCTTGAATTTGGAGTTCTCCCTCAGCTAGTCTAAGCAGAACTGAACCTAGAGGAACTATTCATAAACTAGATGATTGTTTTAAGATAAGTAATCTCTTGCCCATATACTAGCTACATTTCTATTAGCAAAACTGTTTCTTAAAAATATTGTTTAACTCTTTGAACCAATGAAGATCAATGGGTAAAGCAATCATTAGAAATGTTCTTAATCTCCTATATGAAAAGTATCAAGAATGTTCTGTTCTAGTCCCTCTTACGACAATTTGTAATACTATTTTTTTCAAGATCACTTGATCTGTGATCTCTGTCTCTATATCATCATGAACAAGGAACCTCTGCACCTTTAGGAAAGCTGAATTTCGTACCTATGGTAATACTGAAATTGATCACTAAATAATATGATTCTTTCATAAAAATTAATAAATCTCTTTAATTATGCTGCCTTTACTCAAATTCAAGATTATCTTAAATCAAAAATTGCCTGGGATGTTTTAAGAAAAAATATTTGCAACTACTTGTTTTCTCATTTAATCTATTCAGCATATGCTACCTAAACTGTACAGTTTGCATTGAGATAAGAGCATGCATGTGAAGTTAGCCCATGTCAGCTGATGTATGGACAAGAGACAATAAAAAAGTATTTTTGTCCTAGTGGGAGAATCTAAGATATATTGTAGATTTTCAGTTTCTAAAGAATGGAAAACATGTCTTACCGAATTTCAGTAAATATAGTCATTCTGTTATATATGTAGCATTTTTTCTAGCAATCTCAAGACATATATAATATATGCTCTAACATATCCATCAGCATGGATAGACAATATTATTCTTTTTCTTGGGGTTTAAATATGATACAGATTTGGTATGTAGGTATTTACTTAACTTGAAAATATGCTATTTATTTGGATATCTTTAAGTACACCAACAGAAGCTTGATGATACATTTTTGCTATTCAAGCTCATGAAAAAAGAAAAACTTCCGTAAGAAAAGCTTATCCTTAGGGTGGGTTTAAAAAACAAATGAATTCCATAACTGTTTCTTTATCATAAAAATATATTCTTCCTAAAGTCAGGAAAAAATGCTTTCTGATAGCAATGTATGCCCCAGGGATGCTGGATAGGAGCAAAATAAACCAGGCCATGAACACTGAATACAAAATCTGCATTTGTCCTCCATCTGTACTTGTTTGACCTGTTTGTTTTTGTTAACAGGTATCAAGCTCGCTATAGCCCCAAAAGGCCCTTCACTTTCTCCAGTAAACAAAATGACTTTGTCATGTTCAAACCGTCAAGCTGATAGTGCAATTAAAGGTAATATAGTGTAACAAAAAGATGCACAGTTAAGTCACCAGGGACTGTGTAGCTGCCTTGTTGAGTGAGAAAGTAACAGAATTTTGCTAGCCTTTAACAAGTCTCCCTCTTCAATTCTATAATGCTCACATTTTTACTGTAGTGAACAAATCTTATGTCTGTCTTCATGCTTCTTAGTAACTCCCCCTGTTCCTTAATAAGAGTTTTATGTTTCCAGCATTTCCAAATGCCAGTTCTCAAAAATCATGAGCCAGGCCTTGGGGAAAAAGAAATCATGAGACTGGCTTAAACCAATGTACTTTGAATTCCTTTTATTTGCCTTCTCTCTTTGGAGCTGTAAGAGTACTGGCACTTCATCTTTTCAGGCTTCTTTCCACAACTATGAGAACTAGATATATAATTCTTCAAAATGAAAGACAAGATTGCTTTGCAATGCATGAATCTAGCAGCTAGGGCTTTTAAAAAGCAAAACCCTGAAATATCGTGAGACTTGCAATTGAATGTGGAGTGTTGTTAAGTTGGAGAGTGCTCAAAGGCTGAAGAAACTCATGTTATTAAAATAAGTAAGTTGCATTGACTTAAATGAGCTAAGAATCAAGAGCAACAACACTAGGAAAATATCTGTCCGTGTCCAAGTTTCAACCTTTGTTAGAGTGTACCTTGGTGGATGGATGCCAACAGCACAACCCAGCACATGTGAACATAGGCAGGCAAAAATTATTAGACTCCCTTGCCTTGCGATTCATGCACTGCAGGATGCCCTCAGCGATACTGCACAGCCAACCTGCTGCAGGAAGCAAAGCTCAGGGCAGAACGACCTCGTTAGACCTTCAAATTTGTGAACCTGAGTGCAGGTTTTGAGTTGCTTTAGATATTAATGCTGCTTCTGCATTTTGAATATGTCAAACTCTGGCTTTCTGGTGAGATGGTGATTAGAAAATATTTTGTACACCAGGATATCATCTTTTCTATCAGCTGTCCCAAGACAGTCCACGCTATTCCTACAGTGTCTGTCTGACCCTTTCCCATGACTTAAATGCTACAACCTCCCCGTCTTACTGGCAGAAAGTCTTCCTCATACCTAACCTGTTAAAGTAATACCCCAGTCTTTCCTGTCCTTCCCATCGGAAGACAGATTATTCCTTTTCCCTTTCCAGCAGCCATTTACGTATTTGGAGGAATATCGTATCACCCTTCAGTCTTCTACTCTTTGAACTAAGCACTCAGGTCAAAGGTATTGTATTGTACTGCACTTTAAAACCAGCTTACACAGAGGCCTGTATTTCCTACTGGAGTTTTTTACTTTCACTGCTTCCAGGGCATGTCCATTGCCTTTGCCAGAATTAAGCCCCTGCTAACTTGGATCCCTCATAGAATGAACAGAGAAGATGCCTTGCCAATACCCCTGCCTCTGGCAGTGCTGTTCCTCCCTTACTGCTTTCTGCATTCTTATTTTCAAACTGCACGCAGGTTTTGTTTTTCATTTTACATTTGGTGTATTTGAACAGACAAAACACCTTTGAAAAGGTAGTACTGACAAAATTATAGGGGCTTACATAAGCTGGGTAAACACTGGAAGAAATAACTTATAGCACCAAATCTGAACCTGGGAGTTTTCCATGTTGAGATACATCAATGAGAAAACAAGAGGCTGGTGCTTTAAAAGGAGGTGAAGACAATTGGGAATGCGTGAAAACAGTCTTGAATTAAGGCACATTTTCCTACAAAGGTCAGCATCTTTACCAAAAGTATGCAGAAATGTTAGTAGCACGTGCTTTCTAGAAAGGTGCTTCTTCATGCTGCTAGAAACACGGACCCCTCTGGGTGAGTAGCTTGTGTCATTACAGAAAAGGTGGATGACAATCAATGTTAACCATTCCTTTTTGGAGAAATTAGGAGCTAATCCTCATTTCTTCACACAGCTGTGGGAACAAAATACCTGACAGTGTAACTAGTGACTAATTAGAAGACATGACCATCATGGGACTTAAGCCATTTGAAATGAGACAGATCGGAAGTGGCTTGGCAGTATTCTGATAGCTTTTCATGCCGAGTACTGTAGACAGCCCTGGGATGCACTGACGTTAATGAGGCGGTTGTTCTTGACAGTTGTCATTTCAGTGAAAGTTTTCTTGATATCACCTTTGGAAAGATGCTCAAACTATCATTTGGCATGTAGCAAGGCCTTCAGTTAGAGAGTGCTCAAAAGCTCATCCAACCTGTGCAGCTTGTGTCCTCTCTAAATTGCTTTTTATTGTAAACTCATTGTCAACATTTAATGAGGAAATTAATTACCAAAGAGATGATAGAGAACTCCACTCAAGGAGTAATTTTTAAAATTTTTGCTGCAAGCTGCCGTATGACACATCCAGAGAATAAGCACTGTGGTTCTGCAATTCCTCTAACAGAGTGCTGCACACAGAGGGATAAAATTCAAAGAATTTAAAAATCAGGCCTCGCTGCAGGATGCTTGAGGACTTTGTATTTGTGCAAAAATGGAAGAATAAATTCATAGGATGCTGCTAAATGCTTTGCAGCAGTTTTTCAGCTTTGCAATTTTCCCCTTGCTCTTACACAGTCTGGCTGGGATTCATCTCACCTACTCAGAGGTGTCCACAATGTAGGCATCCCTGTGTGAAACGATCTTTTCAACTTCTTCTGTACTCAGTGAAGAGAAATAGGCACTTCAAAGGTGATATTCACCTCGACTTGCAGCTGGCTACTAAAAGAGGTTGGACGAATCACACTCTGCAAGTGTGATTGTCCATTGACTCTAAAGGAAGTCGAGCAACAAGTTCAGACGGAGATATCTGAAATTAGATACTATTTAAACCTCCTCAGGTGCCAATGCATGCAAGACTTTTCTCTTTCAGCATTCATTATTTAAGTGGCTGATATGCATAGGTGCAATGGCCCAGATGTTATATTGTGTCAGTCTTGCGTTTGATACCTTCAATGCAGACTGGTGTGAAACTCGGGATTATTTGCCCTCTTAGGATTTCTGAGTGTTGAGAAAACTCCTAGAGGGAAGAATAGCAGTGTTGTCCTGCAGAGCTGGGCACGCTGCCCTGGCTGACTCCTGTTTTATGTGCTGGTGCTGCAAATATGTTATGTCCAAACCTCCTCCTGGCTCCTGTAGATCAGCTTTGGTGTATTGCAGGAACAAGAACTTTGTCCCCACCACCATCTTTGTGCTTCTCTGAAGAAGCAAAGTCTCTAGTTTATAGTAATTCTTATAAAACTGAAGCCCAGTTATAATCTGCAACCAGCTTCTATAAGCTTGGTATTAAGAGGACTACTTTTTGTAATATAATTAGAATATTTTAAAATTGTCTTTTTTATATTTACTGTAGCTCTTAAAACTGGTGATTTTTTTTTCATAATGCAACTGCATAATGTTTGAACCTACAGAGGCTCTCATTTACGACTAACGTGTGTGTTTGGAAGAATCTAGAATCTCAGGGCTGTTCCTTCCCATTTGCTGGCCGCAAGGCAGATTGACAAAGGCAGCTTTCTTGCCAAAGTTCTGCTGAGAATCTGCACCTCCCATTCCCAGTAAACCTGGAGTGGCCTTTGGCTTCCATGCTGGAACACACCCAGTGAGTCAAGTCAACGATTGGAAAACAGCCTCTCAGGTTCCTTCTTTCCCAGCACCCCAGTCCTGTATCGGGTCATAGAAAGGGTGGGAGGGTGAAAAGGAAAGGTCAACAGACCTAAGAGCACTCAAGAGAGAGCCATCAATAGGAGCCCCTTCCAGCATGGTGGCACTAGCAGGCACAGCCACGAGGCAGCATCAATAACCTCTCTCTGTTGGCCTGTGACTCCCTGTGTGGGGAGCTGTCGGGCCAGCTGGTTGTGTCTGCACCATGACAGAGGCCTTGGCACAGGGCTGTGAATGAGGGAGGTGTATTTGTAACTACCAGCTGCAATCAGAGCCAGTTGTGTGACTTTCCCTCTCCACTGCGTTAGACTGAATACATCCAGGGTCATGACTTCAGGGTTGTGGTCTTTATGTGACGTAGCTGGTTTTATTACTTTGGCCACTGTATGTTTTTGCTCTCATTTCTAAGTGTCTGCAGGTTCCTGAGAGGCTGCTTTTTTTCTGGCTAGATTTTCTGAGTAGGACCTTATAGGATGCTTACAAACTGCAGCTATTTTTCTTCTAGCTCCTTACATCTATGGTAGATGATCAGGCAACGGCCACACTGAATAATTTTAGAACTTACTTGTCCCTCAGTGAATGCTGTAGGTAATTAGTACATGAAAGACAGAATCTGAATTTCACCGACATGCTTTTCAGGTTCCTGGAACATCTGCCTTGAACAAAAATTACAGGTATCCCTTGATCTTTCTAGAAAATCAGAAATAGAAATGCACATGCAGTCCATACCTAGAAAACATTGGATTTAGAAAGCTGCAATGTAGATGGATATGTCTAGTTAAAACATCAGTCTTCCTATAGGACTAATTGGCTTGATGCCAGTTCTTGAAGAATGAAGCTGTTCCAACATGTAATCAAGTAACTCCTGAGGGCCCCCCAACTGCTGCCTTAATATAGCCATACCTGCCAGAGCGATGAGATGGCTTTCATTCTCAGCCAAGCAGAACAATCTCCCTTTGGAGAACAGCAGCTTTGGAGTATAAATGTATTTGGAGCTTTCTCCAGCCTTGGGGGAAGGGAATCTTCACACTATAAACAAATGGAGATTCTTATATCAATTGTTTGTGCCTTAATTATTGCAAAGAATAATTAACTAATCCCACAGGGACTTGGAATGGGTTGTAAAGTATGCAAGACTTCGTCTTTCCCTCTGTGCTAGCAAGCTCAAGATTTGTGATGAAGAGAAAAGGCATTGTTCTCCAGTCTCTTAGGGGATTTAACCTAGACTTCATTAAGCCCATGATAACTGGGTGACACAGAGCACACCAGCTACTTTTGGAGCCTGTGCACATCTATATTTCATTGCAAATGTCTGTCACATGCTCAGATCAAAACTGAAAGACAGTGGTGCATAATCAACATTACTTGACCCCAACCTCTACTGGCCCTGCCAACAATGCTGTGCAAGTAATGCACAGCGATCAACGGTACCTTGGTCCTTGGCCTTAGCTGCAACCTTCTATTATTATTAATTATTATTATTATCTCCTAAGGTTACAAAGACTATGGGAGGGTTCAGCTGGCAATGTTTTTCAGGGTTCCTGTGGCTGCCTTATTCAGAAAGCAATCTGTTAACTCCTAGCTTCTAACTTCCCACCTTTTGCTATTAGGACCAAAGATTTTTACCCACATGCACAAACAGTAAAAGAACAGGGTCTCAAGGAGTTACCCCGTCCAACCCTCTGCCCTATGGCAAGATCAGCTTTACTTGCATCACTTGCGATAGATCTTTGTCCAACCGTTCTTAAGTATTTCCAAACCCAAAAATTTAACAACCACTCCAGATAATTTATCCAGTGTTTCCCTGCTATTACAGTTAGAAAGTTTCTCCTTGTAGTTCTTTAAGCCCAGGATTTCTTGTCCTCTTGACAGTGTATTTTTTTCCCCATGTTCTCTGCAGCCTTTTGTAAATTTTAATTCCTGTATTTTCCTCTTAAATGGAATTCCTCCAGTGCTGTTAAGCTTCTACTTGAGATCTAGGGACCCTGACCTCAAGGATAGTAATTGTGATTACTTTCTTCTGGCATCTCCTTGACTGCTCCAAGTTTTAAGTTGTTCTAAAGCATGGAAAGAGTACTTCAGGGGAAGCCTTCCTTGCTTCCTTTGTATGCCATGGTGGCTTTGCTGCTTATCTGTCCACAGCTGCCTTCTCTGCCACCCCAGATTGTTGGTGCTGTAATCACTGCAGCTATATCCCACTGTTTCTGAGTCTGGTTATTGCTATTAAAGTTGTAACAGTACCTTGCACTTTACTGAAAAGCATTCTGTTTTTCTAATTTGTCATGTACAAGTCCCTATTATCCTTGTGTCTTCTGCAGATTTTCCTGTTTCACACTCCAAGACGTTAACAGAAATATGAACGCAACTAGACCTAGAACAGGCCTTCAGAGAATCCACTCAATATATTCGTCCAATTTGACAATGATTTCTTGTTAAATACTCTGTCGCACAGTTTTTCAGCCTCTTGCATCCACTGCAGAGTTGTTTCAAGACCAAATTTCTTAGCTTGCCTATAAGAATGCCTTGTGAGTCAGAGTCAAAAGACTTGCTTAAAACAAGCCATGACAACTGTTGTTTCTCCTCTACCCCTGAGCCTGTTATCCTGTCATGGAAAGAACTGAGCTTGGTTTGACATCATCTGTTCCCAGTAACTGCATGTTTGTGCTTACTCATTTTCTTGTTATCTTCTGTGGGTTTACAAATGGTTTAATTCTTTTGTTTCAGTATCCTTCCAGAAGCTGAAATTTATTTGCCAGACAGTAATTTCCCATTTCTTCATCTCCTGCTTTCCGGTGGGTGCTGTGCTGGTCTTCTGCCAGAACTCTGGCCCTTTGCTGTCCCTTAGGAGTTCTCAAAAACAACTGCTAACAACTCTGTTTCCAAAGTACCTGAGGGTAAATGGTATCAAAGCCAGCTGAGTGGGAAAGCCTGTATCTCTCAGCACTTCTTGGCCAAAACTTGTCTTCTGTTGTCGCTTGTGATAGCTGTGGTGGCTCTGGGGTAACTGCAGTAAGCAAAGCAGGCTGATGAGGTGGGCATCACTGTCCCGGCTGCTTGCCTATGTGTGCCTGCAACACAGAGTTTTACTATTATTTCCCTTAAGATTATGCCTACAAACACCAGGATGCCCTTATTTTAGAGATTATGAATACGTAAAGAGACAACAGCTGGTCTAAAGACTGTATGTCTATATATTAGAAGAAGTAGCAGAAAGGTAATATATATGCAGCAGTGGGAAAGTACATGGACAGGGAGAAATGGACAAGCTGGATATAGTCCTTGGTTTACCTGATTTTATTTTAGTTTTTATAAAAGGGGAATTCTTACTACCTATAGTTGGTCAGATGAGTTGAAATCCTGACTGTTACTTTTGACAGAAAGAAACAAGTATAGGTTGTCAGCTGAGACAAAGCTCCTATATACAAGATGGTGACAAAGATGCCCAACGTGTTTCTTAAGATGTGCTTCAAAGTCACACATGGATATCACCTATTAAGCCATCCAGCATGCCTTTGCATAAGTTTGTGATTTCACTAACAGACCCAAAACCTGATTGGAATGAAACAGTTTGTGCACAAATTTTTGCTACATTTTTTTTTTTTTTGGGGGGGGAGCATGTAAAATAAACCTGCTGTAGCTTGGAAATAGCTATTTTTACCAATATGGCGGCTCCTAAGAGCAAATTTATAGTACAGATTCACCCAGGTCTTCCTAAATCCAATGGGTAGTCTCTCATTAACTCCACTGGGTGCTGGGATAAGCCCCCAAAGGCTCAGGCTGCAATCTGAAGTGAGGTAAAAGCCCTTGCCTATGACCTTGCACTCATTTGCCCATTGTTCTGAGTGCAGCTGCAGTAGTGTATTTAATGCTGCCTGTCAGAATGTACTTCCAAACTAACTTGAGGTTTAGTAAAAATCCATTAAGCATTAAGTTTCCTCCTTTCTTAAAAGTGAAATTGGTTTAGCCTAGATCATAGAATCATAGAATGGTTTGGGTTGGAAGGGACATTTAAAGGATATAGTCCGTCCCCCCTGCAGTAAGCAGGGACATCTTCAACTAGATCAGATTGCTCAGAGCCCCGTCCAACCTGAGCTTGAATGTTTCTAGGGATGGGGCATCGACCACCTCTCTGGGCAACCTGTGCCAGTGTTTCACCGTCCTCATTGTAAAACATGTCTTCCTTAGATCTAGTCTAAATCTCCCTTCTTTTAGGTTAAAACCATTACCCCTTGTCCTATCACAACACGTCCTGCTGAAAAGTTTGTCCCCATCCTTCCTATAGTCCCCCTTTAAGTACTGAAAGGCCACAGTAAGGTCTCCCCGCAGCCTTCTCTTCCCAAGCCTGAACAACCCCAACTCTCTCAGCCTGTCCTCATAGGAGAGGGGCTCCAGCCCTCGGATCATTTTTGTGGCCTCCTCTGGACCCGCTCCAACAGGTCCGTGTCCGTCCTGTGCTGAGGACCCCAAAGCCGGATGCAGTGCTGCATGTGGGGTCTCACCAGAGCGGAGCAGAGGGGCTGAATCACCTCCCTCGACCTGCTGGCCACCCTTCTTTTGATGCAGCCCAGCATATGGTTGGCCTTCTGGGCTGCGAGAGCACATTGTCGGCTCATGGCCAGCTTTTCATCCGCCAGTGCATCCAAGTCCTTCTTGACAGGGCTGCTCTCAATCCCTTCATCCCCCAGTCTGTATTGATATCGGGGGTTGCCCAGACCCAGGTGCAGGATCCTGCACTTGGCCTTGTTGAAGCTCATGAGGTTCACATGGGCCCACTTCTCAAGCTTGTCCAGGTCCCTCTGGATGGCATCCCGTCCCTCAGGCATGTCAACCACACCACTCAGCTCAGTGTCATCTGCAAACTTGCTGAGGATGCACTTGATCCCACTGTCCATGTCATTGATGAATAACAGTGTAGCCAGCACATCTCAGAGCAACAGGCTGAGTGCCCTCGCTAGCATCCTGTCCCTCTAACCTTGGCATGTAATCCCACAGCTTGTCAAGGGCAAGCCTGATATTATCCCCCTCCCTTCTGAGTCTAGTTTAAAGCTGTTTCAATGAGCCCCGCTAGCTTGTGAGCAAAGAACCTCTTCCCGCTTTGAGAAAGGTGAATCCCATCTGACGCCAGCAAGCCTGGTGCCATGTAGGCCATCCCATTATCAAAAAACCCAAACTTGTGGTGGTGACACCAGCCATGGAGCCATATATTAACACACTGGGTCCATCTGTTTCTTCCAATGCCGCTGCCCACAACTGGAAGGAGAGAGGAAAAAATAACCTTTGCTCCAGATTCCCTCACCAACTGCCTTGGAATACACATTGTGGCTTCATTTCCACCCACATGGAAAAGCAGTAACGGGTAATATTCCAAGGGCGTACCAGGCTAGGGTGTTTCCTACTGATGTCCTTAACCTGGGCCCCAGGGAGACAGCAGACTTCCCCAAGAGGAGGGTCCATCCAGCATATTGGACCCTCTGTTCCCCTCAGAAGGGAGTCACCTGCAACTATAACCTGTCTTTTCTTCCTCAAGGAGGTGGTCGTGATACAAGGGGTAGGCCTTTCTGACCTTGGCGGCAGCACCTCTGGTGTAGATGGACCATCATCCACATCGTCCATTGACTGGCCTTCCACATCCAGAGCCTCTTACCTGTTGTACAGAGGCACCTGGGAAGGAGGAGGTTCGCCTGCCACCCCGAGCGTGGGCTTGCCTCCATTCACTCCTTTCCTTTAAGCTACTGCCTTCTGCCTGGTGTGGGGAGGATCCAGGATCCCCTTGATTCTGTTTTTTTTTTATGGTGGCTGTCCCTGTACCTGTCTCATGAGGGCAGAGCATGGTTCCACCAGTCTAACTCTGTCTCAGCCCCTGATGCTCCTTAACCTTTCCTCTTCCTCCTGTAGCTCTGCCACCAGGCCGAGCAGATTGTCTACCCAGTCACACCTTGCATGGCTGTTCTCGCTCCTGCCATCACTTACCAGTGAAAGGCTCTGGCGCTCTCTGCAGCCTGAGACCTGGGTGGCTGCACATTGTTGTGGGAGCTCTGCCTGGGCTGCCACATCCGTGCTGGTGAGTGCAGAGGACATGGCTTTCTGCCAGGTGGATACCATAGCTAAGCTCCCTCTGAGAGGGTGATGACCACCAACTGAACTCCCCTCTTGAGCTGGTGGGTGACTATGCCCTTCCTGCACACCCTTCTGCACAAACTGCCCCGTCATGCCCCGGGTGCAGTGCCACGATCTGTTGGCAGTGCTCCTGGTCGCTAGTGCTCCCCCGGCTGCTTTTTATACGTGTGGGGTGGTCATGGTTCCTCTGGCAACACCCAGGCCTCGTCAGCATCTCCCACGAGAGCTGCTGGCTCCTGGCAGGTCTCTCTGCTGCCCTGGCGTTTCCCTGCCTCAGGAAAACCAAGCGCCAAGATCTGCTGCTTTGCTGCGGATCGGGCCGGCTGTGGAGCAGCTCGCCTCAGTGACTGACATACTGAAAAGTGAATGCTCTCTTAATGTGTGCATGGGCACCAATACTCAGTGTGTGAGAAGTAGCTCCAACTTTCTGTTGCTCTGGCTTGTCAGGCTGTGCAGAACTGTAAGGGGAAATATGTGCTCTGAACCTGGGCCAAAGCTGACTTAAAAACTTTAAAACTCTGTGTTGCTCTGAAATAAAACAGTTGACAATTAGGATGTTAGTCATAAGTAGAAGGGGCTGCTTATTTCAGTGTATCACAAGATGGACGGAGCCAAACTATGCACAGTACAAAAATATCTCCACAGTTTCTGTCTCTGGTTTTTAGAGGACTAGGGCATTTGAAAAATAAAACAATGGCAAACAGGGATGAGATTTGGGAAAAAAAATTCTTTTTACTTAGGAAACAGCAAGATGCCTGACTGATTCACCAAGCCATTCACTTGTTTTCAGTGCCTGTGTTTTCCACAGAAAGTGCCATCCTCTAGAGCCTTCCTCGGGCAGCTGGGTTCATGAAAGAAACAGTATGGCCAGAAAAATCCTCATGGTGGGGCTGTTCAGTGAATTTGTGGAGTTGTGTGGGTAAGGGCAAAACATCACCAAGGTTTCTGAGATGCAAAGGAAAGCCAGATGACAAAAACACTGAAAAAGCTGGAGACAGTAGATTTTGGACAACTTTCCACCTTCCATCTACATTCCCTCTGCAATCATGTGTTTCAGATGCCCATGGGCCAGTCTGACTCTTGTGATGCCAGCTTGTCTCTGAATAGTTAAGACCTCTTTGGGTTGTGAGCCTCCATACAGCGGTTCAAAGCCATGAGTTCCGTGAGCTCAATTCTGAAGGCACCAAGTGGCCAGTGATCTTTCTGTTATGGCTGTTTGAGCGTGGCACAAATGTGGAATTACACATATAAAAGGGACTGAATCAAAATTTAATCAACATTTTTATTCTGTTCTCCAACTTGTGCTCATTGTTTCATATCTGTGAGCATGCTGAAGCCTGGAGTGATTGAGGGGGCTTGCTGTCATCGCAACTCAGTCTGCTCTTCATGCTGAGCACTTCATTTTTCTCTGCCTGGAAAATTTCAAATAAAAATGTCAGTCTGTGCATCTCATTAATCTGCTAACAACTAAGTTAAAGGTCTAAGTGCTTTAAAACTATAACAGATTTTAAGTTCAAGGATACAGTTGAGGTTAGAACCCCTTTCCTCCTATCCATCCATCCATTCATTCAACCTGCCAGCCATCTTGCTATAGTGCAGTTTGAATCCAAATAAGCCTAATGGAGAAAGGCAATGAGGTTACACTGGCTAGCTCCAAAGCAGAAAGGAAGGTAGCTGAAGCAAGATCAATACTTTTGAAAGACAAAAGAGTTATAAAGCCTTTTTCCTTGAAGACATCTGTCCACGTGTAACAAGAAACCACCACCACTTTTGATGTTCATTTGGCACCTCTGCTGACAATTGTGGCTGAGTCTTCAGCCTATGGAAGTCTAAGAGGCTGAACTCCATCTTCTCCTCAAGGAGAGGGTCATTGGGTCAAATGAGCGAGAAGCTGGTGTCGCTTTGAAAAGCCATACTCAGCCTGTGTTGTGAGTGGGCCCTTGGTCTCTTGGGAAGCTGTATTAGCTGGGACAGATGCCTACTCCGCACACTGTGTGTCATTTCAGTTCCTTAAGCACTCAAAAGACCCATGTATTTTCTTTTTTTATAATCCCGTGTTTATAGATTCATGTGCGTGTGTTTGTGTACGCTCCATATTATTATTTACAGCTAACTCTGTATCCCTTGCTATTTCCTTCTCCCTCTTTTGTTACATTATATGCCATATTTTCATGCCATATGCCACTTAAGCTGCACCTTTATGTGTACAAATGTGTACCTAATTTGCATGCACAGTTACTACCATTGTAGACACAGGCACAGAGTGAGTAGGCATATTTGCATGCAATTATCTGATTTGCTTGCCCAATTGTGGTGATTTGCATATGCAGATTGTGTGCACAGTTGTACATTTACATTTTTTAAAAACTGGCCTCAGTGGTTTATTAAAATAGCTTTAAGCTTCCTCTTATAAAATATTGAAGATCCTAGAACCCCTCTGGCTTTTCAGTATTACATCCCCTCAGTAGATGATCTCCACATTTTCATATTCTCTCTCTCCCCCTTTCTTGCCCAGTACTCAAGAGAGATTTAGTCTGCAGATTTATACATCCATTATTTCAAAGTATATTTGATCTTCTCCATATGCCTCTGTTAATCCACCTTAGCTCTAAGTAGAGAAAAAAAATACCCTTGCTTAACTTTCAGAGGATATTCCACCTATCTGAGCTTGTGTTTTTCATTTAAACTCTGAGTTTTTTCAATGAGCTAATTCTGACGGAACTGAAAAGATTCTTTCCCTAATAGAGAATTCATCAGTTGCTATGGGTAAATCCAAGACTCTAATGTGTGCCCTGGCACTACTTTAGCACGAAGGGACCAAATGTGTCTTTGAAAGCATCTAAAAGTTTTTCTGAGAACAGACTGAGTGAGAGGAAAGTTGCCAATTTGGTTTCTGTGACTTAAGTTCTTTCAAACATGAGATTTGCTTTACCATAATTTCTCAGTCATATTCCAGCACCCTGGGACTTAACTTCCCCCACCCATATGACTGGTTAAATTTTTGATAACTTCACTAACTGGATCATATCCCTAGCTTGGAATAAATGGTCCCGTAGTGCTTCGTGCTGCACATACCTCTAATATCTGTGAACCATGTACCAATAAAGAATTCAGCTGAGTAATCTGCAGTTTTATCAGGCCACATTGAAACCTCAGATATTGCTTGTGCTCTGGACAATTCTTCTATAATAAACATAAGAGGAACCAAGGAAAAGTTGCCATCTTAAAATACACCAAGAAAGCTGGACAGGATTTTTTCATAATGTTTAGAGGGGAAGGGAATGGAATAAAAATTCAACTGCAGAGGCACTTTATAACTAATTTTAATAACCCCACCTAAAATTTAGCCAGCAAAAGCCTCTGCATTTTACAATTATGTTTCAACCCTAATTTACATGAAAACATGAAGCAATCATCTGAGTTACCTGGAGTTCCCAGAAACAAGCTTGTATTTGTATCACAATGGCAAGTCTCTACTTCCTAAAAATCATCTGAGAAAAAATTCTCCCATATATGGCCACAGTGAAAGGGGCAAAAAATATTCATACTCTCTCTAAATATTCCACAGTTCTGCTGATGCCCAATTATGTCTCCTGGAAAAGGTTTTCTGCAAAGGTCACGCAGCAGGGAAGGGAACAGAAAACACAGCATAGTAACTGGCTGGAGGGAGCAAGCAAGGTCTTTGAGGTTACATGTCCCACAGGAGCAACAGAAATTCACATTAAACTATGATTCTTTCTCTGTCCCCCTCCCTGTCACGTCCGCCTGGAAGCTGCAGATGCTTAGGCAGAATTATGAGCCCACCACTGCCACCTGATCTTGTCCCCATTCTGACACTCAGTCAGTCTCTGTCATCTTTTCTGGTCACCACTGGCCCCCTGCTTCAGATTATAGACTCTGAGCTTAGGTGCGATACTCTGAAAGTGTTTTACCACTTCCAAACTGAATTAAACTTGCAAAGAATTTATGGGAATAAAAATTGAAAACCAAAGGGAAAGCAATATTTTATTCCTACCATAACTAGCTGTGTCCTCTCTCTCTTTTTCCCAAGGTGTCCGACGCATGGTGAATCACAGATATCAGTGCTAATACTGAGAGCTGAAAGCTCAGCAGAGGCAGAGGAGAGAGAAAGAAAAGCTTGGAAATCACAACCACCTCACTGCAGCTGGGATGAGACAGTTGCAAGCAGGCTCCAGAGAGAGCATGGCCTGGAGACTGTAACCTCACCTGCCCATGGGGTGGGCTGGGTGGGATGCTCTAGTTTTTAACTCAGATTGTCCAGCCTTGTGCATTTAGTCCTGTTCTGCTTATTTTGTCATGCGGAATTCCTCCTCAGGTACGGCTTTGAGTCTTGTACAGTTCATAAAACACTGTCAGAAAATTCAGAAATGCACCAGTGCATTTGTCTAAAATTCTCTCAGGATTTAGAAATGCACCTACAGAGTTTAACCTCTCTATACTTACATGCTAACAAGTCTAGGTTGCTTTTAAAGCCTCATACAAAAAAGGTAAATACTGCTTACAAGGGACTAAAATAGCCTTCAAGTAAGAGGATGAACCATCCCTAATTTTATGCTTTCGTGTCATTCTGCAAATGTTCAGGAAATGGCTGAACAATGTTATTTCCTTGCTCAAGCGCCTAGTAAAAGGCTTCTTTGGTTTAAACTGGATCTTCCAGAATATCTTAAAGAGAGAACTCTAATGCTAGTAATTGTAACACTATGCTGAGAGAGTAAAGTTTCATTGCAGAAAACTGTCCAGTGTTTCAAATGTCCTAGGGATGAGTAGCTTCCACTCAACAGTTAAAGTTGATTGAGCTTCCATAGGAAAGAATCAGACCTTCTGACACTGCAGAGAAATTACCTTTTCTTTCAACAAACTCTCTGGGCTGTGTGACAATGTGTGGGGATTGCATTCGTGAGCCCAACTCAGTCCAGGAGCCCCAGACGTGCAAACTGACAAGTAACATTCAGTGCACTGCACTGCCTCGGGAGCAACTTTCAACGAATGCCACGCTGGTCA
Organism: Morus bassanus; assembly: GCA_031468815.1. Lineage (NCBI taxonomy): Eukaryota > Metazoa > Chordata > Aves > Suliformes > Sulidae > Morus > Morus bassanus. The sequence goes on from CM062575.1 coordinate 38,623,122, forward strand.
GATAGTAAGTAGAAGCAGTATGGCGTGATTAACCTGGTGCCAGTATGTGCTTTTCTCTACCTAGGGGAGCTCACAAAAAGCTTGACGGGCCTTTGAGATGAGGTTTCACATTAAGAAGGTGGCTTTCTTTAGAAGATGTTGCAGATCTGCCTTGTCCTTGTCTCGCTATGTAGCAGCAGCCTCTCAGGCCCCACTATGCTCATCTATGGAATGGACCTATTCCACCAGAGGGTTTGGAAAACTTTTCTTCATTTCAGTTCCTTCCTTATTTTTGATTTCCTTTAAAAGAACATTCCTGCCCCAACCTAAAATGCTAAATAGACATAGCCAGTGTTATTCCTTGCTATTGTTGCCCCTCTGCAGGCTTTTAACAGGTTCTTCCTTACCAGGGAATTTGCCGTCTGCTGTGCAGAGAGCTGTTCGGTCAAAGAATGGAGAACAGCAGCTGGTTCTGCGTTAGCAGCATTTTTATTCTTGCGGAGCATCACGACGCTGATACTCTGTAGGTGCTGCTTACTGGAGGGTGTGAGGAGAGGACTCCTTGCAGACCATGTGAACAGGAGCTGCATTTTTTCTTGAAGTGAAAACCTCACTTTCCCTGCTTCCAGGTTCAGGTTGGAAGCAGTAACATTGCTCTGCAGCCACACGTTCTCCTCTACCCCACCTGACAGGCTGCAATGAGTGTGACTTACTATGCCTTTACTGCGTCACATAGTTTTAAAGTTCATTAAAATAAAATTTGAGGGTTTTTTTAATGACCAAAATACAGTTTTTAAAGGTCAGTCAGAAATTACCTGGAAATATCCCTCTTTGTGCAGGAAATTGTATATAATTATAGCATATAACCGCCAGTCCATGCCTGCCGCTGTGTCCCAGTTTATTTTGGGGTTAGAAGACAGGGGTTTTTTATTGAAGCTCTGATTCTGAAACATCCAGGACCCCTAAATCTCTGCAGGCTACATGTACAGCAGAATTTTGATCATATTTTACTTTTAGGCCTCTTTCCCAGTGCTCTGCACTTTGAACAATCAACTTTAAGCAAGTGTCTGCAATTCCCATGGATTTATCCTTACGAAATGTACCAAGAATCCCCTGGCATCAGAATTAATCATACTGAATTTAAAAAAAAAAAAAAAGTTTAAATCCAGCTCCAGCAGGGAACCTACTTTGGAATAAACTATGAATTTTAGTTTACCCAGCATCCTGCCTTGCAATCCCTGCTCCATCCCTAAAAATGAAACAGGCTATAAAAACAACAATGATTTTTATTGTCCAAGGTGAGAGAAAAGCCAAAAAAACCCCAAACCTACATGGAAAACTTCAATCAGAAAAACATTTTATAATCATCAAAGGAGGTTTTAGGACAGTGCCATATGTAAAGAAATGTGTAAGTTTATAGTATTGTGTGTAAACTTGAGATTGAACACTTCCAACTGCAGTGAGAGTGCACTCCTGATCCAAGCATGATCTGCTAATGAAATAATAATGCACACAAATGGAAAGCAGTTTTGCAGTTTCAGAAACTAATAAGCACAAGATTTTAAATGTGGTCTTTATTCCTTTGAAAAGATAAAGCGATTCTTTACTCGGTATAGCAACAGCAATAGTATCTCAGACGTTAAAAAAAAAATTTTAAAAGAAATACTGAGCAAATTGATCTTTTATCTAAGTGGAAGAAGGGAGTGAGAATACACTGACCTAAATAATGGAAGATTTTGGAACCATGAGGGAATGGATGAAAACCAATTCAGGTAAACTCCTCACATGTTCAAAGACTGAGAGTGCAAAACCTATAATTAGAAGAATGTATTTAAAATGCCTGGAACAAGTGATTAAGAGGGGCTATTTGAATTCTGCAAGTGCCATTTCCTGACAGCAAGAAGCCTCGAATTCATATTCCCCAGGGGAAATAAGAATTATTTTAGGATGCAGGCATGAACTGGTACAAACAGGTATATGTTTTGTCATGAATACTTAAAGGCTTGAAATTAGAATGAAGTGACTAGAAGTATCTGACCACAAGAATATAAGAAGTGCTTTTCAGTAGGAACATTGAGGGTTAAAGCTTGAACTTGATGAGCTGGCAAAAGGGATTTTCTGGTATAGTTGTTTATTGTGGGTCAATGCTGTTTAATATATTCATCAACAACCTGGACGATGGGGAAGCATTCACCGTCAGAGTGGTGCAGCACCAAAACAGGCTTCCCAGAGGGTCAGTGAAATCTCCATCCTTCAGGATTGACAAAACTCGGCTGAATAGGCCCTGAGCTAGCCCTGAACCTGACTGGAGCCAAATGACCTCTAGACCCTCCAACCTATGTTATTCTGTGATGTTATGACTCTGTTTATTCAAACATTAGAAACGGAAGCAGTAGGATAGCTGGTTTGAAAGTTTATTTCTAAGGGTATCCTCCTAAATATCATCTGAGTGCCTGAAATATGGCCATTCCCAGAATCAGGGGTACCACGTGGGGAACATGGAAGCAAGGTGATATGGATGGGATATTTGGTAGCTATTATTAACAAATGGGGCTGGTAATAGATGTACTGACTGAGAGGAATTTTGAGAATTACTGTCTCAGAAGAATTAAAGAATGGTGACACAGGACGAGCTCAGAAGGTGAAAGCGGTTACTTGGCAAAGGAATAAAAATTGGGGTATAGTGGCAAAGAGACAACATTTAGCTGGTTTGTTGTTTCCAGAAAAATGGTTGAATCTGAAGCAGAAATCTCCCCAACATACCAGCATCTTTAGTGTGTAATTGCATTTTTTTGTGCTTTTCCAAAAGAGCTTTCATTTCCGTGACCAGATACACTGAAATGAGCTAGTCTGTCATTTCAGATACAACGGGGGTTGACACTTCCACAGCAGATGTGTGTGTGTACGCGCATGCGCGCACATGTGCACTTGGTGACCCTGATTTGCCTGCAAACGGTAGCATTATCAAGTTCATAGTTGACTGTTTGACCACACATGGACATTATACACATAATGGCACCTCTAAACTGTCTTAACAATCTCGCCTCAAAATCTCTTTTAAAATTACAAGTTAGCTGGGTGGTGAGAGCTTTGCTGAGGTTGGAACACATGCATGTAAATTCTGAGGGCAAAGCTACATTAGAAATTTAATAAGCCACTAAACACTAAGTAAGAAAGAAAAAAAAAAAAAAAAAAAAGGCAAGATTCTGTGGTTCTGCCTTTTGCTAGATGTGCTGTTTGTTTGAGTCTCCATCCACATGTCCATGTCCTGTTTATGTCGCCTTCCAGGAGAGGGTGACTCAGTGGTTTCTGGCTATTCTAGGTAATCATTGCTGGGGAAGATGTGCTAAATCAGAAGCCCACTACATCACCATCTCTTTGCAACAAAGACTTCCTATTCTGGACCAACATTTTAAAAAGCTTTTCCCTTTCCTTTTGAAAACCCTTTCTCTCTCTTCCACAGCTTGGGGGTCAAATCAATCCTTGCTGTAACTCCACCAAGGCTAATTTGGCCTGTGTTTTTCCCTATCTCTCAGCCAAAGACCCAATTAAAAGAGATCCTGACAAATCATGGAGCAAAGGGAGTTATTTCCTCACTAAATGCTCTCCCTGGGCTAAATGCTTTATGTGAACTGCAGTCTTTTGCCAGCCCATGAGAAGCTGGTGGCAAATACATCTGATGTGTCTGCTCAGTCAGAAGACCTTCTTATTTCAGCAGGAAATATCTGGACCTACTTCTCCTTGCTACTGCTCCTAAATATCCCCTTGCGGGTATCTCAGTAGCCATTACATGGAGCCAGTCCTGAAAGCAGACATTTTCTCCTTTTTTCTAATGGGAGAGTTCATTTATGCTGAGAATACAGTTTTTACCAGACTGCCTGCAGGACAATACAATAAAAGATTTATCCCTAATAGCATTTCACTGAAGTTTCACCACAGGAGACAGGGTTTTTTGTTGTGCTTTTTTTTTTATTTTCCCCTTCAGTTGCTATGAAAGTCTCTGCTCTTAGCTTTTTTTTTTACAGAGCAAAATCCCTAGATGTCCTCTGTCACCTTCCCTCAACTGAATTTTTCTCTTTCCTTCAGTCCTTTCTCATCTTTGACACATTTCTCTCCTTTTCGTTTTGCTTTTTGTCTCCTATTATGCAGTCAGTCAAAGGAAATTCGAAAAGTAACTGGTTATGAGCATGGTAACTCTGAAGCGGGACAAGCCGTCTGTAGCAAAATTAGCATGAAATAGGAACTAGCCATTGCTCACCTGCAACTTCATGTTTGCTTTTCTTTCTGACTCTCTGTTTGACACAGTCTGCTGATTTGCAAGCTGTGACTTAACATCTCCATGACTGTTCTCCACTCTTCCTCCTAGGTCACTGCTGAGCCCAAAGTGTACACCCATCTTCCTGCCTTTTTGAAGGAGGTCTCCCTGCTCCAGAATCGATCTCATCTTTCGTCCAGGTGAGGTGCAGACACTTAGTTGAACTTGCAGAGCTTCTCCCAAGAGAGACAGCACCCTGCAGAGGACAGATACCTGCCTCTGAGTGGGATGGGATTCTCTTGCAAAGTGCCCGTCTCTTCCCATTCAGCTTAGCAAGCTTACATGAGGCACTAAGTGTGAAGTGGCTAAATAAAAGAAGAACACAACCCTGTATAAGTGATATCACTGTCAAATTGCCTGAATCTACTAGCAGACTCCAGTTCTGCATAGTCCTTCCTGAGTCCTCTGGAGGTACAGTGATGTCTAATGTGTGCCTACTGGCTTGTCTGGAGGGAGACTTGAGATAATGCCCCATCTCACACCAGTCCTCCCTTGTCTGCCTCTTGTTTCTCTGCCACTAAATAAGCAGAATGGTACCTACCTTCCTCCTAAATTGCTGCAGAACTCAGGGTTGCAAAGACCTGCTTGAGCAGCATGTCTCATAATTAATTGTTATACTAAGCTTCCTCAGGTGCCTGACTGCTTGAATATCTAAGAATTTATGGGCATTTGGTAACGTCTGAAAATGAAAAGAGTCTCTTTAATATGCTTATGATAAGTATTTGCACTATTTTAGAAAGCTATTTTCATTCCACTCAGACACTTGTTAAATAACTTTTTAGAACTTGAACATTTACTGCTCATTTTATATGTGAAATAAATCAATCAGATTTAACAAAGGAAAGAACCTGATTTGCCCACAGCCCTGTCTGAGCGCAGAGGTGCCATTTTGCAATCTAATGAAGCTTTCAGTTAAAGAAATGAAAGGTGGGGGGGAGACTTTGATGCCTAATAAAAATGATTCAGCATCCTCATAACTTTGACAAGTAGTGTGACTTATAAACCTTCCAGTGGAGCAGTATAACAATACAGTAAGAACTTATAAGTCTACACCACAGAAGATACCTACCAACAATGATGCATCCTCCCGAAATCCAAAAGAGCTTTGGGAAAGGAAAGGTCCCCAGACAAAGCAATGAATATAAGCAGAATATAATGCCATGAAGAAAACCCATGCCATGAGTTTGGACTCATGGCAAGAAAGGATGTCTGCACGCACTCAGCTTTCAGTAATCATGCTTGTCCAAGTTATTAAAAACATACTGAGATTGCAGACTTTTTAGGAAAGGGAATACTTTTCTGAGTTTGTATGTGCCTTGCACAAAAATGGGATACTACCCCATGAAATGGGGCTTCTTTGCTGTTAATAACGCATTCTGTAATGAATGACACATTTTGAAAGTGATGCATTTGCTTCAGACTCTGCCTAGTTCAAGGGGCTCGAGGGAATACAGTCACGACCTCCTTTGGTGGCAAACAGAGCCCCAGTTTGGTAATGAATAGCAGCTCTTAACTCCATAAAATCAAAGTGCAAGATCGGCATAGGTGGACTTTACCACAGGAACAGGATATCTAGACTTGCTAGTGTAGCCTGTCTTGGCACTTGTGATGACTGCTGCATTTAAATTCAAGCGAGTGACTGACAGTTAAGGTTAGTTACCATTTGGGGCTGCTATGCTTTGGCCTCATATGCTTAATGGACAGCAGATCTTCAGGGCTACCCAGTGCTATGCGTGGCTCTAACATGGCTACAATCCCTTCTTACACGTCACTCAATTCTCTACTGTTTCTAAAACAATGCATTATTTTTCCATTTATTTTCCTGGTGCTTCATAGTTAATCAGTACAGAGTTTAAACAGGGATTTTTATATATATAAAAAGAAGAGTTCCTTAACACCTTCATAAATCACCCATACTTCACAGTCTAAGGTTATTACCAGATGGGTATCTGTCGAGGCCTGTCTGAAGAGACTATCTGTGACTTTGATATATTTTTCCTATGCTGCTAACAAATGGGTCGCAGCCCAGTTATGTGATTATACAACATGTTTACAACTTCTGCCATACTGAAGATGTACAGAATATTGCTTGGCAGGAGCCAAGACATGCATCTTGCATGATATAAGAAGTTCTGCCTCTCTCCCTTCCACCCCTCTACATACACAAGGAATCTCATACAGACAAAACTTCCTTGCTGTCATATTTGAGAATGGCGGGGCTGAGTCTCACAGACAGAAAGTCTCTCAATCTTTAATATGCTTTCAAGCTCAGCAACAAAAAAGGATTAAAATTGTACTGTGTGAAGGCTTCTGTGTTATGAAGTATCATCATCCAAACACTTTAAGTAGTATTCTATAACATAGTCTACCATAAGTTCAATTTTTACTCAATCACTTGAAATGCACTTAGGAAAATTGCTTCTTTTGCTGTTTTCACAACAGCTCTGGAAGTCAGCCTCTGGTTTAATGATAACTGCTTTAATCACAGTTTGGCTTCTTTCATTTTGACAGCATTGATGTAACGAATTATTTATTTTCTGTATGTTAAATATACTATCATTGCAGCTACCAGAATTTTGTTACTGGTGCACTAAATGCAAACGACAAGGTTTGCGTCTCATTAAGGTAATTTGTGTGCGCATAATTTTCAGTAAACACAGTGAATGAAATCACATATCTTCTCTACCAAAAGTGTCATCTGAAACTATTTGTGCTTCTTTTAGTAACGGAAGTTATTTTTCAAGCCCCTCTATATATAGCGAAACATGTGTTTTCTCAAACGGGAGAGCCAGACTGTAAAGCGAACACAGCATCCTCGAGCAGGAATTGCATTAAAAAATATTGTTACACCATTAGGCTGAACAACCCCCCCTTCATGTGCCATGAATCGCTGCATTCTGCTCCAAGTGTGGATTCTGCAGGGTGCGCAAGGAGGAAAGGATGTTTGTTCCTACACCGCGAGCAAGGGGATGGGGGAATTCTGTCACTAATTTGTTCTGATCCTGCTGCCTCATTAGGGCAGTCTGTAAAAGATGGGAAATGTGTACCATGTCAGTGAATGTGAACTTTCTGCATGGAGCTGTTAACACAGTAAATAGCTCAGGAGGAGGGAGGGAGACAGCTGGAGTACATTGTGTTTCATAAAGACTATACCGGGGCCTTGAATCTTCATTTAACCCATCACTGAGGTGACAAATATCCACCGCTTTGCTGCTGTGTGATGCCGCTTCTGCTTGCCTGTTAATTTATCTGTTTTCAGGCTGTCTAGACATTGTTTGGGTCAAAAAGTGCTGTCTCTCCCCTGCCGTGGGATTTGCCTGCTCAGCTCTCGCTGCAGGCTTCTGTGCCAAACGGGCTTTACAGAAGAATGCTCCCTCTGTCTGGATGGCTTATTAAACAGGACTCCAAATATATGGAGAGGTTTTCAATCAGGCTAAGGCTTCCTACAGATAAAGTTTATTTTAACCTCTTCTCTCTAAAAATACACTGTCGGGGATAAATAATTCAAATACTTTGGGTTTTTTCCCCCCATGATTAAAAGTCTGCCCAAAAGTGTCCTTGAAATGTTCTCTTACGAGGTTCAAACAGGTTTTGGATGGTCCAACCCCAGACTAAATGCCACCCTGGGGCCCATGCTGTGCCTCCCACTGGGGCGGTACTGCGCCCAGCGCAACGGAGACGCTGGTGCTTATCAGAAGCCCTTGCTGTTGCTGCCAAGTAAATATTAGAAAATACTTTTTAAATGGTACTTCAAGTTCAGTAAAACTACAGATGAATACCTTGGCGATATGTTTCTTGGGAACACTTGTAAAGTTGTTGCCCTTTGGGGCACTCAACTGCAGGCAGGTTTTCCATGTGAAAAAATCATCCAGCTGCCTTACCCAAATTGTTGCTGCGAGATTCTCTGTTTGGTTCAGTAGGAGATAACTAGAAGTTCCATAAAAGCCAAATTCCCGCTCACTGTAAAATAATGTTGTATTGCATTATATCTTCACTGTCAGCATTGATTTCCTAATGTACCTGCTGTGATTTAGACTGTAGGAATAATGTCCTATCTGGACTTAATGAAAAATCTCTTTTTTTTCTTTTTTTTTTGGACAGAAACATGGGGTTTAGATTAACTGAAATATTTTGCAAGGACTGCAAGGACTATGGAAAACATTTGTTGATCTTTGAAGAAGTAAGTCATGTTCCTATTTGATGGTATCAATCAGCCTGACTTTATCTTCCAAGATTTATAGCTTCCTCATGCCATATGTAACTCACCACTTCTTATTGCTTCAGTACAGAGCATAGGAAGGGTAGCCCAGCTAAGGGAGCTAGAGTGAAAGATGGCATAGGCATCCATATTAGGGCCCACAGCATGATTCTTATGTGCACATGGTGCTGTATGTTCAGCAGAAATACTTAGAATTTTTCTTTTTTTTGCCATAAATTCACTTTTATCACTTCTGATACATGAAAAATTTGAGGAAAAGAAATCCACCCTCAGTAGAAAAAAAATCCTCCCAGCCCTGTCTCCTGGCTTACGGGTCAGCACATGGGCTATGCCTGCTTTCCACAGAGCGCCTGGAGATCCCCTCTGAGCTGGCAAAATTCTGTCATAGGTCCCACAAAGGGAAAGGGATGTTGTTGCTGAAGATTAACCTCTCAGGATTTTCAGCTGATTTTTTGGAGGACGGGTCTCAGTTTTCTCACATCTGTTAACTATACCCAGTTATCTTCTGAATATTTTCTGTGAGTAATTCTTTGCTAGCCATTCTCTTACTGGAAAAGAGCTCATGACCCTGAAAAAAGCACCCAGACGAGGTGGAACTCGTACAGACTCGATTGACTTCAGCAAGGTTCTGCCTGAACCCTGGCTCTTGGCCACCTGGAGTACACCCAAGAACCAGGCCCTCAGATGACCAGAGTTCAGGCAAGTGTGCCCAGACAACAGCAACTAACTCTTTGAACCCAGCTCTGAGAAATTTTTGCTCTCGGCTTTTGTGCTCTACTGGGTCGGCAGTGATTAGTGCCTTTCAAGCAGTTTGCTAGCAAGGCTACTGAAGAGAGCATGGAAGCAGCATATGTTCAGATGAACAGAAATTCCTGACAGCATTCACCCAGGCTGGCTTTAAAGTCACTCTCACTGCAAGATTCTCGGGCTTCACATCTTTCCTCACAAAGCAAGGACTACAGAGAATCTTTGTTCAAAATTTTCTCCCTCCTCCCCATTGGAATTTAAAACAAAATGTCATGGAAATACAAGTTTTGTTAAAGCTTACTATTACAAAGCCTAAATTTTAAGCCAAGTTAGACCTGAAAGAGTTTCTTTATTATTTTTTCCATGACTAATTCTATATTTTTTCATAGAATTTGCATAGATTTTCTGAAATAGCCGCAATCAACGCAGTAATTTTACTGAGAGCACTTTCCAAAATACAAACTGAATAGAGAGTTACTTTGTCTGATTTACTTGTAGATCTACAATCTACTACAGCTACAAGATTTTTCCACTACCTTTTTTATCCTGAACAAGTATGTTAAAAGAAGAAAACTGCCCATATGTTCAGGATGATGGTATAAGGCTATTATTCACAGGACTTCAAAGCTTCTCGTGCAACTCCTGCATTGTGGACAGCAACTGAGTGGTATCTCCCACTGAGGCAGGGAATGAAGTGAGGTTTACGGAGAGGAGACTGCGGGGATTGGGAGGGATGCTCAGAAAAATTAAGGGTCCTACTATATATTTTCAACCCACCTAAATTGCTAACCTTCTACTGGATCACTTACAAGTCTCCCACTAGAGGCATCTCCCAGAATCCCATTTCCAACTGTATTACAAATCTCATCCGTCTCTTCTCCTTCGCTATCCAGGCCCAAATGTGCCTCTGACGTTGTCTGAAATTGTGGAGGAGTCGACAGCTCAGCATTAACATGGGAGCCACCTGGGTAGGCCACTGTTAGCTTACTTTAATGTCAGATATCTCTTGCTGTGCTCATGGCTGATCTACTGCAGTCATGATTTTAATGACCTTCCTCTCTCTAAATCAGATGCTTAAGGGCAGAGGAGTGTATTTCACTTCTCCAATTTGTAATTAGCAAGCAGCAAACCTAAGTCAGGCAGTGTTTTCCTGTTGCCTTGGCAGAGGCTGGGAGGTTCAGCCCTGTTCACTTATAGGGGCACCCAACTGAATGCTGGCCGCCTGAGCTCAACCCCAGTTCTGCAGGGATCTGCAGGGTGGTCTGGGGACAGTCTCCCTCTGCATGAGGAAGCAGGTCAGAAGTCAGACAGCAGAGGAGGAGATGGAAGAAGTGGGTTCAGTTCCTTGGTCTGCCAGGGACTTCCCTTGTGACCCTCAGCCAGGTACTTTATCCTCTTGTGTTTCAGTTCTCTGTCTCTAAACCAGGGCAAACAATGCTTTCATACTTCAGCGTGGTGCCATGAGGGCACATTAGGAACTGTAACATCCCCTAAATTCCATGGGTGAGATGAATGAGTTGGTTTATACACAGACCTAACAGCTGTAAGAGCAGGTGCTCCTTTTAGTGCGTGCCTACACTGGAGATTTGAGATAGGCAACATGTTTGTAACAACAGTGGGCTCTAGAGATGGGATGTATTTAGAGCCTGTAGCTGTTACTGGGTTACACGCAATAAAGTGTAAGGTTGTCCTTATAAAGCATAAGAGCAAGTGCCTCCTGTTACTCTGCTGTGATGCCTTGGGCAATTCAGGAGTGTGGGCAGGCAACATTCCCTAATTCAGTCAGCCCCACAAAGTGGCTATCACTTGGATGCCAATGTCAGAATTGGACAAGATTAGATGTGGACTCATCACTCCTTGCTTTAGGTGCATTTAAACATATACAGGATATTTCCAGTAGGTCTGTGGGGCAGTTTTCAGTTTGATAGCTACATTACGTTGCTTTTCAAGAATAAAATATCTATTGACGGCACCCAAGGAGTTACCCTCCCTACTGCTCAGAGGCAGTAGATTTTAGAGCTGTAGAGTGTGCTGATCCCAGATCAGCAGGTGATTTTTTTTTTTATTCATCTTGTGCTGTTTTGTCCACTCAGGTTCCCTATAGCTTGCTGTCTAGCAAGTGCACATAGAGAGCTTACTCACTGTTTTTGGGGTGGGTAGACTTGATGCCAAACAACCATCATGGAGAAAGCATCTTTCATCTCTGCTGGGCTTATTTTTAATTGGTAACCGTCATGTGAAGATGGGTGGTCTTCCAGCCCTCTTGTTCCTTGGCATCTCAAAACAGTAATAGTGCCATGGTGGCCTTTACACCTGAGAGGATATAGTGAGTTAACAATTGTATCAGAACTTGGTGAAAGTTTGGGAAAGTGGAAATACACAGTAGGAAATGTTTGATTCTCTATCCACCATTTGAAGTTGATAGAACAAAAAAAGCCTGTGCAGATATGCAAATATTTCAGGGCACTGATAAGAGCCCCACACCCATTCAGAGTCTGCCATATTCCATTTGGTATTCTACTGGTCTTTCACAGATTGCAGCCTTCCTTTTGTAAGTTTTAGTTCCTTTTTCACTTTTTGAGATAAGGTTTCTTCATTATGTCCAGACACAAACTGAAGCGAAATACAAATGCAAGTAGTTTTTACCATCAGGCTATCTTCCTGGATGTGCTCTTATTGCCGTCCATGTTCTCAGTCTTATAAACACCCGTTTGGCTTGTAACCCTGTGATAGCCAAACAACAAACGAGCTCAAAGTTGCTGTTGCTCTTAGCTGCTGATAATTTTGTTCCTTTGTTTATTCCATTTGAAACCAGTTCATAGTTCAGCCTACTTCTGTTCCTGTTGGAGTTTTTGCTCCATAAACTTATGTCTCCCTGGCTGAAAAGTCAACAGTTACTGCACTTTCATTTCCTCCTGTGAGGGTGAATCATAACCAAGCAAGGGCTGTAAGACCAAAAACAAACGGAGAGAGAAGTAATGCAGTGGATCAGCCTCTCCGGGCTGTGTGAGCTCCGCAGGGTGCCCTTTACAAATGCGGTCCATGAACTGAACCTGAAACAGTTCCCTTCACAATGGCTGGAGTAAACTGACCCTTGGAGGTTTGCTTGGTGATTCCAGTCAGATGAACTCGAGCTTTCTAAGGAGAACAGCCTCACAGTACTGCCCTCCCTGCTTCTTGAATGTACCCTTTTGTACTCACCTACAGCAGCAGCAGATAGGCTTGATGACTTAGAAGGACCTTCCAAGCCTACCTCCATGGCCTCTAAACATTCAGAGAGATGTTCAAACATGCAGCAAAACATGAGCCCTAGGCTGGGACTCTGAATGTTGTGTGCATTGTGGGTTTTTTTGAACCTCTCCATTATGAATCAGCTTCTACACTGAATGAATGTATATGACCTTATTAGCAGCTTTCCTAAAAAGTATCTTTGGAGGGCAAAACTGCCAAAGCAGTGGGGTTTGTGTGACTTTATAATTTCCTTTTAACATAATTTGTAGCTGTTTACTGCTTATTTTGATAAACTACTTCCCCATGCCAGCAGGGTAGGGCTGTTGCGGAATATCATGCCAAGTTTGGCTTATAGAGAAGAGGGGAAGACAGAATACATGTTCAAATCAACAAACATATATATGTGTGCATGTGTTTAAAGACTAATATTTGCATGGAAAATATGACTATAAGAAGAAGTACTTCCATTTTCATGAACATTTTCATGAGGAAAATGAGTATTTTCTGATCAGCTTCAGAGTTAGAAATAACCTGAAATTTATTTCACTGAGAAATTTGCTCTGCTTTCTTTTTCCCAGTGCAATTGGGAAAAAAAAAAAAAAAAAAAAAAAGCAAAGTTAGAGATCTGGCATGGTTTTCAAAACAAATGGGTGTTCATCTGGGACTATGACATCTCAAACAAAGGTAGCCCATGAAAGTATTAAATTGTCAAATTGCATGGTGGTGTGGGGGATTGCTCAGCTGGACACACTGATGAAAATGCCAAACAAAATGCCCCATCCAAGGACAGCAGGCATCACTCATGTGTTTTCACTTAACTCCAATGCAAAAAGGAAGCCGTGTAACTGTACTGCAAGTCAGTTTGAGGTGAGTGTCAGCCCAGAAATAATCTATACTGAGGGACTTTCAGTCCCACATTTTGGACCTTCAGGAGATGCCACCTTACTTGAACTTGCAGTTTCTCTGAATTTTCTACTGTAAGTTAGTCATGGCACATGTACTCACTAAATGGAGGCATCAAAAATTTGGCAGAAGTTTGGGAAAAGATGTTCTGCAGTTTGTTGAGTTTTGCTCATATTTGAACCCTTTTTTGTCCTCTGTGGCTTGGTCCAATGCCCATCAGTGTTCATGGAAAACTCCAGTTGAACTGGATGAGTTTTGCAGATCCGGTTCTGTAATATGACAAGTTTCTTCCATTCATGCTAGAAAGAATGGAAAGTGCTAAGCAAAATGCAAGAGGTGGGTGACCCTTGTCTGTGCCAGGTCCCCAGGTTCTGCCTTTGGATATTGAAAGACAAGATAGAAGAGAAAAGCCAGTTTCCCTGCAACGGCTGAATTCTGACCTGAACCAGCTCTTAGGCTCATGTAGGCTTTTGAAAAACTGACATTTTTCTCTATGAATCACACATGGAATTTGCACCTTATGTCACACACACAGAGAATAGTGGAAAGAATATGACTCAGTTATATTCTTTTTATGAATTGAACTCTAAGACAAGATGTTTTGCATTGTTTTGTCGAGAAGTCTCTGTTCTCCTCCCTTATATCTCCTCCAACACCCACCCACTCAGCGGCACACACACTTACTACTCCTTACTGTACCACACACTCCCACCACTTTGCTTTGACCCTTCTACTGGAAGTTGTTTACTGCTACCTATTCCCTTCAGTGACAAGTCACTGCTGTTATTACTGTATAGTTATTATTATTTTTGTGCCAGTCACTCATCTGGACAGGAAAGCTTTAAGAACCTTAATTACTTTGTGGCCAGACATGGAGCTATATTTCTAAAAGTAGCTTTTCTTTTTTGGATCAAGTTCATTTCCTACAGTGTCTGGTTTTATGAGTTTGCTGAAAGCTTTCAGGTTCTCAGGAACCCCTGTGCTTTCTTCTCAAACACACACAAAAATAAATATATATAAAGAGTTGAAAATCTGGGACAATTAAATTGCTTTCACTTCCTGTCAATCACCTACATGGAGTCATTTGCAGTTTCACATACATACTCTGCTTTCACTTCTGGGCTAAATACCTCTCTAAAATGATCTTTGTGATTATCGTATGCTATGGTTCAGGACGCTTCCAGTTGAAATGTTCTACAGAAAATATCACTGTTATTCTTGAAATGTAATTTCTGGCACTCACCAACAACTATGTTAATTTTTATGTTTTTTAAGAGAAGTGCAGCAGAACTGGCAGAGAGATAGTGAGTAATTCCCTTGAAGCTATGTCCCCACTGATTTGATTTTTCCTTGACAGCTTATCCATCATGCTATATGCTTATTTAGACAAATAAATAAGAGGGATGTTATCTGCCAGCCTGGCCTGAGGGCTTTTAGCAACACCAGAAAGTCTGCCGGCTTTCCTTTCAACATTCAACAAGACGATCAGGGAATCACATTATGGTAACATGAATACTACATGCTTGAGTGGGAAAAAACCTGGTCTGAAACTTGTGAGTCCATGAGAAGTCCAGTGTTGACTGCACAGTAACGTACCTCTGAACTGCAACTGAAAGAAAGACCCTGTGAGCAGGGCTTAGAGAGGTGGCTTAAGGAAAACTTGAGCATAATTCTGTGTGGTGAACAGAACTGTTCTCGGATTTATTGCTAGCACTGGGAGATCTATTTTGATAAAATATGCTCTGAAGAAAACAGATTTGGGTCAACTGAAACATTCTGTGAATTCATGTTCAACTTAATAAGTTGTTTCATTCTTAAAATTTAAGCAACTCAAAATGTTCACTTTCAACATTTTTACATGAAACAGTACACCTTTCAGAAATGTACCTGGTTTTATTTCTTAAATGCTTACAAGTGAAATGATATCTTTTACTTCAAACTAAGGAACATATTTTACTCATCCCAAATGATTCACTTCATTTGGTTAAAATGGGGGGGGGGGAAGAAATTTTCTTTTGAATGTATCCTAAAATGGTTTTTTTCCACAATGTTTTAGTACAATTTTGCAAATAACTCCTTCCCCTTCATGAGAAACCCTTTAGTGCATCCACAGGAACAGCCATTCCTCCACCTGGTCTCCACCTGCTCTCTAAGGGAAATTTTCTCTCTTTCAGTGAGAATAAAGCAGCTCTTCACCACTCCTAGCTGCTGGTAACTTGAGGGCAGACTGAGGGCTGAAATGAACCTGCTCAGTCTTTATGCTGTTCAGTTAACTGACTTACTGGCTGAGCACAGACAGGCTTGGAGCTACTCACAGTCAGATAAGCTAGGGGTGAAATTACAAGCAGAAATTTGCTCTGTCCTAAAACTGTGGGCTGGATTCGTAGAAGTTAGGCAAATAAATTCATGCAGCACTGCATGTCTGTTTGCAAAGTAAAATTCCAGAGAAGTTGATGTGAAATTATAATTAATATAAAAGTCTCATAAATTTTGGAGTCTGGCTCTTTTGGACCATATTGTATGCAAGCAACTCCCTTGCATGTGCAAAGAAGGCCCACATATACTGTCCTGATTTTCTGCAAAATCTAGATTTTACTGCACAATCTATCCTGGAGGTTTTCATAATGTGGGATAACGGGATAACTGTGAATTAGGCGGAAAATCAGCTCTGAGGTACAGCCCTAATATCCATGTGAAACTGTGCATCTTCACCCAGGCAACCATAAAAAATTGCAAGTTGAAATAAAGCATTGAGCTGTGTCTGTATTTGTATGGGTGTCTGGAGAAGACCTGATCTCATCTGACCTGATGAAACGTTGCCACCAACTTCATAAGGCTCTGATAAATAGTAACTTTCCAAGGATGACTTAATTTCTCTCTAAGCTTGGTTGGAAAGCTGGAAAAACTTGCCTTATAAAAGAGAATGGTCTCATCAAAATGAAGATCTCCCCAAGTTCAAAGACCTGAAGAAGTAACAAATTATATCTTCCCTTAGCCTTTTTAATAAAGTCATTTCATTAGGGAAAGTTTAAAGTGACAGCTTTTAAAAATAACTTTTCATTCTTTGCCTGGTCTCTCTTTCAGCAGCACAATCACACCCCAGTTAACTAACTGTACTGCTTCCAGTAAAGACTAATGATCCTCCACTGGCCCCCACCTCCATTAGCAGCTTCAGAATCCCACCAGAATCCCAATTAACACATCGATTTGCTTAAAAGGAAAATAGTGATCTTTGGTTGTCCATTCCACCAGCTGTGTGTTCCATCACCCAGTCTCCAGCAAGTCCATTGATTTCCTTAAAATAAAACCAGCAATTGTCCATTAATTCCCCTCCCCTAACTGCAGGATCCCCCTCTGATTCTCCTTTTTGCCAGAGTTCACTGGGATGTTTTACCTAAGAAACTTAAAGACTAATATGCCATGTTTCTCTCCTGCTGACCCACTGGTTCATCAAACTGATTTCAACTGACTGCTAGTGTGGGACTGGAGGAAAATGCTCAGTGAGGATGTTAGCTGCATGCTGCCAGTTCCAACTTGGTGAAGCATCCCGATAAACTGGGTGAAGAAAAGGGTCATGAAAGCCTGTATGTTAAGGTTGTGTCCTCTGCAATCACACTGATAATTAGACTTTGTAATGAGGGAGCCCTCATTATCGGAAGCTATACAAGGAGTCTGCAAATGTTATTCTTGAGGCTGGCTGGAGGTCAGGAGGGAGCACATCGACAACGCTGACTTGCCCTGAGGCCCAGCAGAAGAGCAGCAGTTCTTGTGCACCCAAGGGGGACTGTGCTTAGGGATTCCTTGTGAGAGAAAACAGCAGAAGTTTGATGGCCAAGAAGTTTCCCATTTGAGAGTACTCATCATGCTGTCCAATAGACTACAGAGAGAGGTTATAAATAATTAGGAATGAGAGACCCAATTTGGATAATGGAACCAACCTGCCTGTAAGCTCTTTCAAGCACTCACCTTCTGCCAGGGCCGCAGTGTTGGAAACTTCTTCAGGACATGCATGAAACAATAATGCAGATGGCTTTTTGAGTAAAAGACACAAGGCATCTTTTGAGATTTCATCACAATGTACAGACTTCAGAGATGGAAAATACCAACTTCCGCTGGCCACCTAAGTACCTGTTTTTCACAGGCAGGCCACAGCGACAGAAGCTTGCTCTCCAATTGCTAACGCCAATACCCACAAGACTCCTGTAGTAAAAAGTGCAATAAAAACCACTGTGAAATAATAACCAAGTGATAAAATTACAAGTAGGAACACATAAAAAAACTCACATGCACTGCAGGATCAATGACAAAAGTCTGCCTCTCAACCTGTCTAATCTCACACGCAAACCACACCCTTGGGTATTGCCAACCAGCTGAAAGCAAGAGTAGGAGCAGAGTAAGTGAAACCACATGAACGTGTGATGTGTAGCAACCGTTCTGAATCCATATTATAGCCTTTTTCTGCTACTGCTTATACTAGATTTCTTGGGAAGGCTCCCTCCCTGTCTGGATTTGAGAACCAGAAGTCAATAGGATGCATACAGACATCTCAGGGTACTCCACAAAATAGGCCTGACTGATAGCTGCATTGGGCCAGATTACTTGTGCAAGAGACTGTGATACTTCTCTTAGGAAGGGTTACGCTTTACTTTCTTGACATACTCTTCAGGAGACAGCTTCTGTGAAGGGGAGAGAACAGAAAGCATACTAAGGGCCTATTTAACAGGTACATGGAACAGATAAAATAGTGATGGACACAAAGTACGTCCTATGGATTTTATTGTAAAATACATGTTCCTCTTGCTTTTCGTGCTGACTGCCCAGTCAGAAATTAAGGTCTGTGTTACTTTTCAATCAGAGTTGAGTCAGTCTTAGCATCTTGCTTTTCATCTCCTGTGTCACTATAACAGGTTGAGGCACAAACCATCCAGCAGTGATATCTTATTCTTAATGAAGTCAACAAGAGGTTTGCTAATGTCTTAGACAAAGTCAAGATTTCACTAGCCTCATACTCAACTTTCCCTACAAGGTGATTTGAATAATGTTCACCTCCAGTTTTTACAGAGAGAGCACACTGGGGCAGGCCAAATCACATGTGGTTACTGAATTCAAAACCAATACTTGCATCAATTTTATTTTGGTTTTGTGGTGGGGGTTTTTTTGCTTTCCTAGCATTTTCTGGACTTCAAATGCAAACATTGAAAAAGTACATACAAAACCTGGCTGCATTCATCTTTTCAATTAGAGAGATCATTCTACATACTGAACAAGATTAACATGCTGCAACTTGAAAATTTATGCAGCTTTTAGGCTCACTACTGGATGCCAGCATGCTACTAGAGATTTGGAGATAACAACAGGGCATTAGACAGTCTCTAAATCACAGCAATTATTTTCGATGAGAATAAAGTGAAGATAAAGCTGAAAATAGCATTGTACTTTCAAAAGAGTGATTACAAGGCCTAAAACCCGAGCAGCAAGGTATATGTATTTTAGCAACATTCAAACTGAATGCTAAGCAAAGCCCTGCATTTGGCATCATTGAAGCCAAGCCCAAAACCAAGCACCCATGGCATGGACATTTTGAAACTCACCGTTTTAAGGGATTAGTGGGAGGGATATGATCCCAACCACACCGAACCAAATGCAGCGTTTTCTTGCTTGGTGGATGAAAGTGCAGTTTCTGTACACCCTCATCTAAAGCCTACTTATTCACCAAAGTGCCAACTCCAATTATGAAGGCCCAGCCTACCTCAGAGTTTGCCAGTATACCTGGATCTGTGTCTGTTTCCTTCTCACTCTTTTCCCCCCTCTTTAACACTAGAAAATTATTGCCAAGCGATTAGCATTTGCAGTAAGAAAATGGTTGGGTTAAACAATTCAAGTTTTAATTCTGTTCCAAAACATGTGATCATTTGCAGAGCTTAAAGAGAATTACAAGCACTAATTGAGTCTGACAGTGCACGTGTGATGGCAGATAAGGAATATTAAAGCCATTTCACTGATAGGTAAACAAAAGTAGGTAAAAGTAATATAATTTCCCTGAACTCACACAGAAAATCTGTTACGAGGGTGAGATGAAAACTCAACATTTCTGATTGTCTGGTATCATGTCCTATGTAAGAGAAAAGCTCTCCATGAAATTGCAATCTCTAGTTATTAATTTCTGTACTGTGAGGACTTGGGATCTTGTTTTCAAAATAACATCTGCTAAAATACACAGGCTAATAGATACATCTGCATTCACAAGGAATAATGTAGCTCCACATTCGGATTTCCACATGCAAATCTTGAATTAGTCTTCTAACAAGTTCATTATGTGAATGATGTCTAATTTGCACATGCTGTTTTGGCAACTGTCTGTGCAATTTTCAACACGCAGAACTGCATGCCTGCCCTTTGGAAACTGAAGCTCTTTAGCAACCCTTCATGTAAAATTCCCTATTTTTCTTTCATTGAATTAAGCTGATCTGAGAACTGTGAGGGGGTTTTTTTATTATTATTTAAAGGGAACCAATAGAGAATATTACAAATGACATCCTTAAAAATGAGTTAAGAGTATGATTGACTTTGAAATCACTTTAGTCTTCTAGTTTTTAAAGAGGTTTATTCTGATTAACTGACCTGAATGTTAACAGAAATGAAATTTTAATTTGTATTCAGACTGTAAGAATATCATCCACTCAGATGAGACAGTGTTGTTTAATTAGGTCTAGTAGTTAACTCAGAAGAAAGTAAATGTACTGCTAGAGGTTTGGAAGACTGCTACAGGCTCCTGGGATTTGCAAGAGTTTGGAGAAGCTTAAAAATAAGAAGTCAGTAGTTTTAGGAATTAGAAATTAATGCTTTGAAGGTATCAGAAAGGTTCTGCGAAGTCCGTAGTCGGCGCTTTTTAACCTTGTGCTTCCCATTAGCGTAATGACCTTGGAAAGATTTAAAATTTTGCAATACAATAAATAAAGTAAATCATATATATATATATATATATATATATATGGTCCAATTTCTGTGATTCCAAAGAAAGCCCTCAGATATTATGATAAATGTGATATCTACAGTATCTTCCACAGGATTCTTCGTGTTTCATTTATGATGCGAATGAGCTGTGAAAATTAGAAATAATGTATACGCCACAGACAGCAGCCATTAATAGCAATAGAAGGATATTATCTTCATAATTATAGTTGAATCTTTGCAGTTTACTTTATAGTTGATAAAATAAATTATACATATTCCTTCAAATTACCATGCCCACATAGTTTAATACATTGTTGAGACATTGCTTCTGTAGTTGTTGTTGTTGTTGTTTTGGGGCATTTTGTTTTTAATTGAAAGAAACACTGCAAATTACAGACTGACATATTTTTGATGAAATGACAAGGCAAGCACAAAGCCATACAGAGTTGACAAAATGAGATAGAAAAAAGGAACTATTCTTTAAAGTTATAAATGTGAAAATTGATTCAAGAACACTAGCTGTTTTCAATTTTTTATTACGATGTATTTTAAGGACACCCATGTTCTTACAAACTGGAGTTTATGTTCTGATATGAAGATATAATTAACACTTAAATTGACACTTTATGTCCTGTGGAGTGGAATTTTTCTGCTCTCAAATGCAAGCAATTTGTAAAGAAACATGGTGGCAGTAAAATATCTAAACATCTTAAATTGGGGTGTCCTCCTGCAGGAGTCACTGGCATGGGTGGCTCATTTGATTTGCCTGAGTAGCTCACTTTGGGCCTGCCTGCACCTGGAGGAGCAGGAATGGTTTATTGGATGGTAGGAACAGTTTATTGGAGGTTTATTGGATGGGAGGCTGAATGCCCGGGCTCCAGGGTCTGCCACAGAACAGGTTTGCGTGTCACCTGCAGATACTTTTTAAGCACCTCCATAAAGCGCTTTGGGGACAAGGCTGGAGAGTGGCCGTGAGCAGGCTGACATTTTTGCATGGTTAGTTTGCGTGGCTTTCTAAATGCACTGTAGAAGAACAAGTACTTGGTAGTGCATTTTGAGTTGTCCACTGGACTTCCCTGTCACATCAGAAGGGTATTTGGAAATAGTCGTATTTTCAAATTCCCAATTCACTTCTATCCCTATGTTCATGTATATTCCCTGTGGTTTGCTGGCCGGCTTATATGAAAGCCTGTGCTGCAGAAGATATTTGCTAGACCAAAGGCTCTTTCTCAAACTGCCTGGAGTAAATGGAAAGACTCTTTGTAGCAAAGCAGCACAAAAAACCCTCCAAACACAGCTGTCATTGTTATTACAGCAACATTGAGAAGCTCAGCTAGCTGAATTCCCAAGTGAGATGCATTTCTATAAACCGCCCAGCAAACACCCTGCACAGCCATACCTGAATTCTCTATGTAGAGCATGTGCAGGGCAGGCAGGGGCTTCAGCACAGCACAGTATTTGTTGCAACAGTAGTTTTCCAAAGCCAACACGAACTGTCTCTTTAAGAGCTAGAAAGGTCTGGAAGAGAAAAGGTATTCTTGCTGTTGCTTGGAAAGATAACTGTAGAATCACAGAATATGGATTTCATTGTCATTACATCCTAACGTCGCAAGCTTCATTGTCAAAATCCATAAACACAATGTTAAAACAAATTACACAGTGGGGCTTTTCAGATTCAATCTTGTGTGATTGTACAGTAGCTTCATCTTAATACCTCTGCTTAGGTAGTAGTGAAATGATGCACTGTTTCCATCAAGGTAGCAAACAAAACCTCATTTTGCTCAATAGAGCAAAGAAAGAAATCAGAAGTCATTGTTCTCTGGTGGCAACAAATTTCTACCAGCTCGATACAGATGACAAACGTAGGTTTCAACTGAGAAGGATGACCAGGACGACCAAGGATGGACTGCATCCCATGCATTCAGAAGAATGAAATGAACTGGTAACACTTTGCACAACCACCGTATGTGCTGCGCTGAAATCATGCTCAACTGTTGTCTTCATTTCCCATATGTTTCAATGGGTTGCTACTAAATCCCTCCTTTCTTTACCATATAATGACAGTAATCTGATCAAGCGTGCCAAGCAGGTCGAGGGAGGTGATTCTGCCCCTCTGCTCCGCTCTGGTGAGACCCCACCTGGAGTACTGCATCCAGCTCTGGGGCCCTCAGCACAGGAAGAACATTGAATTGTTGGAGCGGGTCCAGAGGAAACCACAAAAATGATCCGAGGGCTGGAGCCCCTCTCCTACGAGGACAGGCTGAGAGAGTTGGGGTTGTTCAGGCTTGGGAAGAGAAGGCTGCGGGGAGACCTTACTGTGGCCTTTCAGTACTTAAAGGGGGACTATAGGAAGGATGGGGACAATCTCTTTAGCAAGGCCTGTTGTGACAGGATGAGGGGTGATGGTTTTAAACTAAAGGAGGGTAGATTTAGACTGGATATGAGGAAAAAATTCTTTACAGTGAGGGTGGTGAAACACTGGCACAGGTTGCCCAGAGAGGTTGTGGAGGCGCCATCCCTGGAGACATTCAAGCTCAGGTTGGACGGGGCTCTGAGCAACCTGATCTGGTTGAAGATGTCCCTGCTCACTGCAGGGGGGTTGGACTAGGTGACCTTTAAAAGTTCCTTCCAACCCAAAGTATTCTATGATTCTATGATCCTATGGTCAACATTTTAGCGGTATTCTGCCCTCACCATACTTGAAGGTCAATACAAATGAATAGGTAGCTGGTAGCACATGGAAGGCACAGCAAAGTGCTGAGCTGTGGAAACACTGGGCAAAGTTATCAGAAATACTTCCTTCAGGGTACACTGTGCATTGTTACTCCTCTGGGAAGCTGAGGAGGTATAACATGCGACTGTTTATTCTTTGCATAAAGTGTCTCAAACATGGACACTTTTTCAACAAAATGTCACAAAGCAGGAGACCTACAGGGATGACATTCCCCTCCCTAGCTTTTATCAGCCCATGTTCAGAGAAGAAATCACTGCTCTCCTTGCTTGTGTTGATGAGCAGCATGAGAGGATGCAGCAATACGTCGGTCAGGAGCACAACATACTAGGTCCAGTTTTGGAAATTTTCAAAAAAATAGAGACAAAATCCCAGGGAAGGGACAACAGGAACTATCTGAAATTTAGATATCAGGAGCGAGGAGAAAAGATTGAAAGAACTGGATTGGTTTCATCTGGGGAGAAAAGATTAAGGAAGGGCGTGATAATAGCCTAGTACTATGGAGAAGGTTGATTTAAAGAGGGTGATGGTTAGTTATTTCCCTTCTCCACTGGAGGTAGGACATCAGCTTAAGAAGAAATCAGCTTAATTTGCAGCAAAAAAGATTTAGACTGGATATTAGGAAGAGCTTTCTGCTTATTAGGAGAGTTAGGTAGTGGAACAGACTCTCTAGCTTAGTTTTAGATCTCATTCTCTGGAAGGTTTTTAAGACTGTGTTACACAGACAAAGAAGACAGTAGTACGCCAGAGATAATCCATGTGTAGAAGTAACTTAGACTGTACAGCACAAGGAGAGGACGTGCAAAGTTTGCTTCAGTCCATCTTTGTGCTCTCCTTATCAGAAAAAGTGGCAGTAGTTTGGCCTAGGGAAGGTGTGCATAGCTATTCAAACATGCCACTAACCTGACCCCGTTTCATTGAAATTTTTATTTTATTTCGGACAAAAATGGGAGGTGATAGGAAAAGTTCAATTTCTGGAATGAATTATTTCACTTCTAATTTTCTTTACAGTAAATCATATCTTTTTCTATGTTTTTTCAAAAGTCTACACCAAAACTTACATTTTGGTTTTATTGAAATAAAATTTAAAATGTGAGCAAAAATTATATTTACCCATAGTTTTCAGAGAATTTCAGGATTTTAGGTTCCTGTTCTTGTTTGGAAAAGAAGCAAACCTCAGAAGTGCTAAGTCATTTGTATCTTGGAACGGCTCTGCTCTCCACAGCACTTGTGTGATCTTTGGCCTCTGGCAGCTGGCAGGGCTCCTCAGGATGCCCAGGGGAAGTACGGGAAACTGCACTGCTCAGAGCTTCCAGAGATTTGTGGGCTGGATTGGGCTTCCTGTGCTGCTGCCTCGACCTCAGCATCGCCGATGCCCACATCTCCACGGGACCTGTGGAAGACAGCCTGTGAACATCTTCTGCAGTTCCCATTTCCTCTTCCCTTGTTTGACAAAGGCTTTAATCGTCCCTGTAGGTTTTGCGAGACTTTTTATTTCATTTAGGGGGGATGAGATAAAGGGATGAGAATCTCAGAGGCTTCTGTGACTGAATCATGGCTAAAGTTCAAACAAAGTACTTTTAGTGCACTGGAGTGGCCAGGCAGCTTCAGGGACTGCAGCTGCATTCCTGCAAGTCCTGCAGCATCAGACCTTGGTGGGCAAAAGGTGACGTGTTCCTGAGCTGACTGACATTATGGTGGTTTAAGCAGATTCCTCCAGAGCAAGCCCAGACTGGAGAGGTTCGTTTAAGACATCATCAGCCATCTCCTCATGAAGTAATCAGCTAAAGAAATAAGACTGGGAAGATGAAAACCTGGGAAGGTAATAGAAGCTGGGGGAATGGAAGTTGGTGCCTGAAACAATTAAGAGTTCAGAGGTGAGTCAGAGAAAAAACAACTGCTTTTTATTAAAAATTCATTTCAATTTCATGGGCAGGCTGGAGAAGTAATTCCAGCACAGTCTGACTTCAGAGCAATGCCTCCCAGATAGCAGGATACAGAACAGCTAAACAGTACCAAGAAGAACACAAGACAGAAGTATTGTCATTAGAGCAAACTTCTACCAGCTAGACATGCCCCAGCTGAAGAACACTAGAGAATTGAAGTGAAATGTCCTTGGTGCAGGGAAATGTACAGGCTCTTCTGCAAAAACTCCTCTCACCAAACTCTCCAAAATCATATCAAGTCTAATATCTCCGGAACCAATGATGCACCAGGCTTGCAGCATTACATCACTCGCACCCGGCTTCATTGGCTGGTCCTACCCTGAGGACAAGACATTCCTTCTTGCACCTTTTCAAAGCTGCTGCTTCTCAGGAATTAACTCTTTGAAGGGTGTCACCTAGGGACAAGTCTAAATTTTTTACTGATACATATATACATGTATTTAATACAAGAGATTTTATTAGCCACAGCTTGACACTCCAAAGGAACAGCCATGTCTCTTTAGCTCAGATTATTTCTCAGCCTTCACTGCAGAAAAATGAACTATATATTTTCTGTCCTTCAGGAATAAAAATAAAATCAAGTTGTCAGTGATATTACAAAAAGCAGAATACGCTGAATCAAGAATACTGTGCAACCTCAGTAAATAAGGAATTTATAAGGGAAAGAGAAGGGCTGCTGCTGCTGCAGTGTAACAAAAAAATTCCTCTAACTGGTTAATTAGATTAATCGGTGGTGCTGCAAAAAAGATGCTGCAGATGCAGGTTAGCTCGCCTTGCTTGAATTTCTATTGCTCTATTTCAGTTTGCATCCAAAAATAGCTGATAGATCTAGACAGTGTTGCAGGAAAAAGAGTGGGGTACATCTGTGTGTGTGTATATTTTGTGTGCGTGTGTGTTCTTTCCCCTTTCCGAATTTCCAGTTTGCCTAGTAAGTGTGAGAAATCAGTTTCATAAGATTACGGCCCAAAATCAGCTGATGAAACCCATTGCATTCTAAGTAATTTGGTTATGTAACTTTTCAAAAAAAAACACCCAAAAACACAACAAACCCCACAGGAAAAAAAAAAAAACCCACACACAGAAAGATGCAAGGAAGTTTCTGGAAGATCATTTCTTGCCTAACTTTTTTTTTTTTTCCTGAAGAAATGTTGTTCCAGGGAGTGTCTGACTAGTTCTGCAGCTTGGCAAAAAAGCCAGACGTTACCTCATAGCTGCGGCCAGACAGCCCATTTCTATGCCAGGCAACCACTGCAGAAGCACACAGCACAGGGCCCTGCTTGATTAGCACTTCTGCTGTTTCAAGAGTCCTGGAGTGTTTTGTTCAAGGTGGGCTGCTGAGTGGGGACTCGGTGTGCTTTTGTGCAAATGAGCTTGCAGGCAGGGGGAGGCATGTGGGGTGCGGGGGAAATTGGGGGAAGGGGGAAGGGAGGCAAAGGGACACAATAGGGGAGGTCTGCATTAATATTCCACATTCATGTTATCTTTGGGAAGCAGGATCTGTTTGATCTGACCTGGTCAAAAAAAAAAAAAAAAAAAAAATAAAAACAACCCACAAAGTACCACATCCTAAAGGTCAGAGTAAAAGAAAGAGATGGGGAAACAAAGAGCTGTCATGACAGAGCAGGTCAAACTGAATTAAATGTTTAATTGTCTCCCTGGTGCCTCATGAAATAGCTTTCTTTAAAGCAAGAAGGATCTTTTCTTCCAGCAAAAAAATTACCAATTCATCAGTGACTTGGAAGGTGACGAGTGTTTGTAAACATTACAGTCAATATAATTTTCTCATCTTCTCCCTCATTGTTGATTTACCTTGTTTAACTGCGTCATTTACCTAGTAAAGCTGTGCCTATATGCCATATACCATAAATGCTGGGGTCCCTGCACAGAATTACAGCTGCCCAGCATGACTCTGATGTGCTTTTTAGCAAACCGTACCATTTGCACAAGACAAGGGCAAATAGCAGGGCACAGAGTGGGCAGAGATGCTCAGCCCTGCGCCACCGCACCTCCTCCTGGCAGTGTCCTAGGGTGACTTCTTCCAGCAGCTGAGATGTGGTTCAGCGCTCTGGAATGGAGACAGTCTGTGCAATGAGCTGGGAAAGTAGATTGCGTGTCCGCATAATAGCCCAAGTTCACATGCTTGTGTCCCACGTAGCTGTGGGGATGCTCAGGGCACTGGAGCTTCATGACCTGTCCTGATGTATTGCCTCTGTTCTCATAAATGATGGTAGAAATTTATGTTTGAAAGAGAAAAACACATTTTAATAATTTTATTTTATTGGGTGACAAGATAACTACTAATAAACTCCCCCTTCTATCTGAGAGTACTGCATGATTGTCAGCAAATTTGATATCAGAAAAATGTATGGGTTTGGATTATGTTTAGTAGCCAATTTTCCATATAGGAAAAGTTATAGATGAAGAGGTAAAATTAATTGGTTTTGGTCACATATAAAATCAGTGGTAGGATGAAACTCTTAACAGCTCTTGCCTCTGAGTCTTATATTTGACCCCTAATGCAAGATTAGCGCCCATGAGATGCATGAATCAGTCCTTGTTCAGGAGAACTTCCTAAACTTTGTTCAGGAGAACTTCTGAAACTTCTTCCAAGCCTTTTCTTTTTTTTTTTTTTTTTTTTGGTTTTACAAGGAAAAGCAGATTCCCAGATTTTTAGGAACTTCAACTGGAAGTTGGAAGAGGAGTGAGAGGGACTAAAATGTTCTGCTAATGGACTTAGGGTAAAAGTGGGATCAATCTGAGTCAGTTAAGACTGATTCCAACTGCTGTATTATAAGGCCCAACAAAATGTGTCAACACCAGGGATAGGGAAACCACAATGGGACCTTTTCCAAGATTTATAAGAGATGTGCTCTGGTTCTTCCAGCGTCACACAAGTGGGCTAAGAGGCTGGTAATTCCAGTCCTCTTTCCAGTTACAAGACTGGAGTACAGTTGCTCCAGGCAAGTCCTTCTGCTCAGGATGTCACAGAGATCTCCGTGAGGGCTGTGCTCTAGAGGTGTCACCTAGGTTGTGTACTTGCCAGAAGCTCATTGGGGCCAGAAGAGAAGGAGATGGAGAGACCACCACTACCAGCAGTTCTATCATCACACAGCCAGACGTGCAGCTACTGGGCTTTGGGCCTGTGGTGTGTTCGTAGGCAGCCTGACAGGTTCAGGTGTGGCCCAGTTTGCAAAACCAGCACCGATTACTGCTGGGAAACTGGAACACCCCAGGAGATAGAAGAGAATGGTGGTCACTTGCTGCATTTGGTCTTCTTGGGGATTTCCCAGATCTGTATGTTACTGGTTCTCAGACCACGGCCTGGCTCAAAACCATCTGGCTGCTTGGCTGGATGTATGTAGCATGGAAGTGGTGCTTGTGGGTGTGGGAGTCTGTATCAGTAATATCCGTAGCATTAACAGAGCTTTCCTATGGTGGAGAATACAGCTGATTCCGTGGATGCCAGGGAGCCCCATGGGGCTACATGGAGACTCCAGTCACAGGACTGCAAAAGAGGAAAAGAAGGAAATTGGTTTTCTCTTCCTTTTTGGCAAATAAGAAGTTGGAGCAGTGAGCAGCGTGGATTGCTGGGTGCTGTGAACTGTGCTGGCTATATCCCTCTGCATCCCTCCCAAGCTCTTCTCCAGATCACTAATATAAATACATTTTAAATCCCATTTTACAGTCAACATAGGACCAAATAAATTTGGGGCCAAATTTCCTTTTTAGCATATGTAAGTTTAGTGTAGAGTAAACTTCCTCAAACTTTGGCCTGGTGCTTAAAAACACACCAGTACCCCTTGGCACATGGGAGCAAATCCTAAGCCACTCCTATCTCCTCTGACTTTTTCCCCAGTGTGAGGGGATTTGCTGTTTCTTACAGGTTTTTATATCAATGATGACAAAAGAATGTGGGCATCACAGCTTCCAGGGATGTCCTGAGCGTCATTTGGGAAGCTCTGGACTTTGATTTGTTCATGAACTCCTCTTTTGGCTACTTTAGAAAATCTTGCTCAGGACATCTGATGTGGAGCTCCTGGCAGGCTTAAACACAGGAGGGCATTTTGCAGCTCACGCTGAGTCTGTGCTGCAGCATCGTTGCACAGATTTAGTGTAGGAGATGGGAAGGTGTTTGGTCACAACTCTCCGTGGGGCGCATGCCAGTGACCTCCGAGGTGGTTGGGGTATGGCGAGGGAGAGCCCACGGCTTTGCTCAGAGGCGTGTCTTCCCCCCTAGGACTACAAGTACCTGAAACAGCTGCAGAGACCGGGCTGGGCAGAAGAACCTCGTCAAGTTCTCTCCCACTGTAGCAGAAACATAGGCTAAGAAAATGCAGTTGGAGGAACTTAAGGCATTGGCGGTCAAGGTACGCAGTGAAAACCTCAAGGACAGTTTCAGCCCCAAACACTAGGTTCGTCTTACCAGCCTACACAAAACACAGACAGAAAGATGGTTCTTGAAATGGGAGTGGGAAAGGCTAGTTAGATATATTTATGGGATACAGTAGAAGAAATGGATTAAAACGTAGAAATCCTTGACTCTAACCAGATCCTCCCTTCCAGACAAATTGGAAGCAGTTGGTGGAGACTTGTGGGGTGATGGACAGAAATAAGAACCAGCCCTGCTTACCCTGATGAGGAACGGCAAAGCCATCAGTCCCAGATGCGGTTGGGAAGAGGTTATATTTGTACAGGGCATGGGAGGAGGAGGATGCTTATTGTTGTGTCTTGGTGTGGATGCTAGGAGCTTAGCTGTACGCATAGGCATTGCCCATTGGGAAATAGGTATGGATGAAGCTGCAGTTTCCTTAGAAGATAACAGAGGTATTAACATTAAGGAGTAGAGATTGTTTAGATTGTTTGGGAAGGAAGAGAAGGGAATGAGAGAAGAGAGAGCTATTTGAGAAGGAAAAGGATTTATTAGCCTTTGAAAGTGGGGATCTGAGAGAGGCTGGAATGGGGCTGCTATGTCATTATGGGCTGCAGTTGGAGATGTTTCAGAGAGTAAACTAGCAATAGAAATATTTTATAGGCCACCTGACCAGAAAGAACAACTGGACTGTGAAATGACTGTGCAAATAAAACAGGCATGTAAAAAGGAGAGAGTGGTAGGAATTGAAGATTTTAACTACCCAGGCATAGACTGGAATACATTAAGGGAAGGAAAATAAGGCTGGAGGTATGTTTGCAGATCAGACACAGGCCTGCTTTCTAATTCAGTCTGAGCATCAACTGCACAGCTTGGGTATTACAAAGGGACTGCATGAGGACATGCACAATAGGGGAGAGCCCTGGGGAGGCAGCTTTGACAGTCTCCAAGGGAAAAAAGGTTTTAAAGGTGGGTTGTGAAGCAAAGGATAAAAAAAAAGGGGGAAAAGAAAGAAATAGTGGTTTTGGTCTGAGTGGCCTTGGAGCTTGAATTTCAAATATTCAGGTTTTATTGGGCTCACAGTTCCACAGAAGCAATCAGTGGTATGTCTGCAAGTGTCAAATCATGACCCACTAATGAATTAAATCCTGCAATAACCCAGCTTTACCCCAGGTGAAGCTCTGCCTGCCATTAGTTAGGCCTGGGGAAATAGGGCCTATAATGAAATCCTGGCCCCACTGACACCAATGGTAAAAGTCAGACTTGATTTAACGAGGCCAAGATTTCATGCCTGATGCTCATAATCTCGTTGGGCAGGAGGATGATTAGGGGAAGTGGGAGTATAAAACTGGTTTGAGGAGGTAGGGAGAGTCCCTAGTGGGAAGAAGGTCTGGGGTTTCATTGCCTGCCTTATGCACCTCTTAAAGAGTCATCAAAGACTGAGACCCATCATTAAAGGTAATGATTTCAGACCAATAGAGTAAAGCTGGAGACCATTAGTGTCTGCATCTCTGAGAGCACAACCAAGAGAATTTGGCTAAAGCTTTGTTCACCAAAAATGCCTTGGGTGGCCCTGTTCCAGGTCCTGGGCCATATGCTCCTGGAGATGCAGGCATTTCTCTGTGCAAAAAGGAGCACTGAGTCTGGAGTCAGCTGGTGCCAGGGGCTGGTGCCTACAGACTGTGCTGCTGGAGGGCCTTGCTCCTTGCTAGGAAACTCTGAAGTAACTTTGTGGGGACAGGGGTGTCTCCAAAGCTTCAGTACCGCAACCCATGTGACCTGCTCGTGTTTATAAAGTCAGAACTAACTATTGAACTGCTTTGAAAATGTGTGGGGTTTTTCTTTGGGTTCTTTTTTCCACAATTTTGGAGACTCCTGCCTTGCTAATTCTTCTTGCTGACTGATTCAAGGTACTGTTACCAGCTACATATGAACATGACCAATTTTTTAATTTTTTTCTTAAATGGGGGGAAAAATAGATCTCTTCTAGGCAGGGTACTGTGTCTGTACATGTATAAAATAGACAAGGAATAGCAAATTCTTGAGCATTGTAGCTGTTGTGAATCATACACTGTTTTCTTATAGCCCATATGCTTGACTTCACCTCATATTTCCTATCTGATGAAAAAAATAAATAGGATGGTAGGTAAACTTGAGCGGTTTTAGGAACCTGCAGATGGCTCTGAAATAGCTGTGGGTATGACACATAGTAAGACATGAATTTTACTACAATTGTAGAGCTACTGCCAAAAAATAGCCTTCTTGTTTTATTCCTTTGTATTTAAAAAAAGGGTGTGTTTAGGGGATGCAGAAGAAAAAGGTTGTAAAGAGTGAAAAGAAACCTCAAACCCTGTATACCAACAGGTGCCAATGAATCACAGCTCTCTTAGTCACCATTACTGGCTGCATGAATCAATAGAAGACTCTGACTATTAAATAAAGATTCAGTCTTTGTATAAAATATTATCTGATAACCAGCCAGGCTATATTCAGTGAATGCCTCACAAAAGACCCAGACTGAGACCTCCAAAGACAGACAGCTCTGTACACAATCATTTAGCAGGAGAAGCAAAAGCTGAATTTTAAGAGTCTTTATAAAAAAAAAAAATCTGCTACTCTTATAAACATAATTTAAGTTTTTAATTGAATGAGAATGAGCACTCCAGTAAAATTATTTGGAGCGCAGAGGCTACTGGAGAAAAAGGTAATTATACTTGTGTTGCAAATGTTTGCTTAGCAAAATGAAGTGCACTGTGACAGGGGCCCAAATTTCCAGGGAAGGCACGGGTTGTAAGTGATTCAGGTCATAGCACAGAGGGTGAAAGCAGACCCTGTGCCGTGTGCTGGGCGGCTTGGTGCAGGGGTGCAGCTGGAAACTCCATCCTGTGCGGGCAGGCACTGCCCGAGCCCCCAGGCCTCAGGGCACCTCTGAACAACAGCAATCATAATCCAAAAGCAGCAATTTGCAAACTATGTGGGTTCATATTTGTGCACAGCAATGGATGTTGCTAGCATCCAGAGCCAAGGACACATCCATTGCAACTACTACTTGCAAAAATGTTGAATCACATACAAATGCCCCTTCCCTCCTTTCCTGTCTCTCCCAAACTTTTCAATTTGGCAGATGGAAGCCCATCCTCCAAAATACCACTGAAAATAGTGACTATTCAAACATATTTTCTTTCAGCTGGTAATATTTTTTGGAGGTGAGGAGATGTGGCTTTGTTCATTAAAACAAAGATTTTTTTTTTCAAGAACAAACATGTTCTGTGACAATTGTCTCAGTTGCTAATCCATTTTTTGACCTCATTCTTTAATGTTTGATGGAGAGTTTTCATCCATTCTCAATAAAGACTACTTATTAAATGAATCTTCTAGCAGAACTGGCAGGGTGTAATAAAGAGATTTTTTTAATCCCTTTTTACTCCAAACAACATACGGGCAACAGATACTTCCAGTGTGATTCACCTGGAGTTGTTGAGGGGGCTCTTAAGAATCTGGTTGTGTTTCTCAAATCTACTCAGAGGATTTTAAGCAGCAGCTGATCTCCCAGTTTTGAAA
Source organism: Morus bassanus (assembly GCA_031468815.1). Lineage (NCBI taxonomy): Eukaryota > Metazoa > Chordata > Aves > Suliformes > Sulidae > Morus > Morus bassanus. Next base: position 38,656,077 of record CM062575.1, read on the forward strand.
ATGTAATTTGTGACAGTGCTTTTGAGATGTTTAAACTTCCTAAAAGGCTCCTGCCTGCCGGCTCGTAGTCGGAGAGAAAGGCAGCCCTGAGCTGGCCGGCACGGGGGGACGGTGCCGTTGTGCGTGGTGTGACCTGGGGTGAGCGCTGTGCCGGCCGGTGGTCGCCGAGACCTAAATCCTCTTTGGCCTCTGCTGTCTGCAAAGCTGCGCCTGCTTCTCTTGCAGCAGGAGCCGCCGGGATGCTGCAGTCTGGGAGAGGGCTGGGATTTGTTCTGCAAGAGCCAAGCGTTGATCTGTACTGCTGATGCTTAGGATAATTAAACAATAGAAGCAAAATGGTTAATAAGGTTCTTTTCTAAGGCGTGGAGAAGGTTGAAGGCCTGGAGAGGGGCCACTGCATTTGACTAAATAAACTTAGTAGAATAGGAAGATTTTCAGCAATTATTGGCTCATTTTTTCCTCAGGCTTTCTAACCCGTCGCTTTAACTTATTGGCTTAAGACACTCCTTACACCCACATCACATTTTGCCTTGGGCCATTCTGCTGCTCTTGACAGCTGTCTAGGGCAAAAGGAAATCACCCGACCACAAATGTTTTCTCATAACTTCCTAACAAGGGGATCTGAGGAAGTCAAACCCTTGGAGGTTCAGACCCCGCTTTAAAAAGCGGGATAAAATTAGGACCTGAAAACCAGGCATTGCCCTCTGCCACCCCAGCTGTATATCCAGTTGGGCTGCTGTGTACACAAATTAATAGCAATTAGCAGCAATTTGAAAATGGTTACCTGAATTGCTGAAGTCGTGGTGATAATTAGAAGCCAAATCGCAGCCACTCAGTGCTGCCGTTTTGTACCTGGTTGGCAACGCAGATCCATGGGGAAGCGCTGGGACGTGGCTGGTGTGGTGGGACCTCTGCAGGGGCTGAGGCCCAGCTGCTGATGGATGGCGGTGGCTGGGGACAGGTCAAGAGTGGCAGGGCGTGTGGGCTGGACAATCTCAACGGGATGATTAGTGTTCGAGCTAAAGCTAAATCGCATTCAGCACTGCTCTGGCTGCTGACCGTCCTGCCGTAGGGAAGAGGGAAAGATGCCTTTGAGCCCACCCAGCCCTTGTGAACCGTGCCAGCAGATGCAGAGCCATGGTCGCACACCTCGCCATGGAAGCAGGTCTTCCCTGCACAAGCTGCTTGGTTGTCTTCATTGTGCACGTGAGCTGGCTTCATGGATGGCTGTGAATGTGCCTCCTGCGCCTTGAAGCACGTTTATGTTAGCCCTGCCCGCAGCACAGCTAGTCACACCAGCGGCAGCTACTCTCGTGGCACATTTTTGATGCCTAGTGGAGATATAAGTTGTTGAGGGTTTCAGTACAGTATCACCTCTGTACTGTAGATGTTCAGTGTTTGCTCTGCTGTACATCTGAAATGGTGAGTAAAGGGTGTCTGTCAGGGAGCGACATCAAAGGGACTGGGAACAGACACATGTCTTAGCACTGCGCTTATGGACATTACAGTTCAGTGATGTTCAACTTGTACTCCATTGCCTGCCAATGGTCTCTGCAACAGGTGGATCAAGCAATGACTAGAGAATAATAAAAACCTCCTCCGTCTTCCCACACAGACAAGATAGCAAACAAACTGCAGGAAAAGAAAAGCAAATTAATGTGCATTTGGTGTTTAGGGTCTTTTGTTTTCTCTGCAAATGGGTGCAAGGGAGTCTTGGGACTGCTTCGGGGGGTCAGGGGTCCTTTAAATGTCAAAAGCTTGAGGGATCCAGCTGGATCTTACTCAGATGTCCCTGTCTGAAGACAAGGCAGACAATGAGCTGCCTTTTAATTTCTTCGTGTTTTATTTAGCCCTCTTCTTCCTTTGAATCTGTTTAGAAAAATGTACACTCAGTCATTCTTCCACACCCCTGTCCCCTTCCGCAGAGGAGGAATGGGGAGGTGGTTGTGGTTTTAGTGTGAGTGTGATTGCCTGTCTGAACTAGTGAGAGATTAAAAGCAACTTGCCCAAGGTCACAAATAATTCACTGACTTTCCCTGATGATTTTCAATAGAACATGTGCTCCAGCACAAGTCCTCGTTGGAGAGTTTGTCTTTCAGTTTTACTGTTGCTACCTGTATATGATGAGTTTCCCTTTTTTTGTACAATTACCAGTGCTCAGCCTGAGAGCCCAGTTTGAAGGAAAGTTGGTATATTGTTCCCAGGAATAAATCTGTCTGCAAATTTGATAATGGTTGAGGATCTGGGCCTTTCTGTCTTCACTGTTCTTTCTCCAAAGTTGTGTTGGAAAATCTTGAAGGGATGTTCTTGTGGCTCTGAAATGCACCACCCAGTTCTGATTTCAGTCTGCAACTATGACATGTGGCTGTAACATCAGATGCACACATCCTAACCCCCGTGCTAGCTGTGTGGTCAAACTCTCAAATCTTGCTGGAAGAACAGTTGGAGGTTCATGGCGCAGCTCCATGGTGCATCCAACAGGGATAGAAACAAAACTGCAAAGCAGTAGCTACTGGCTATTAAAAAGCATAATTAAAAATTTAATTACTTCTGAAAATAGTGGTGTCACTGGCTAGACATGCAAATCCCACTGCAAGCCAAGTAAGAAATTCTGGTTTCCAGGAGGACCCTTGTTGGGTGCGCTTATGAGAGTGGAGTGAGAGGATGGCATGCCAGTAAGACGGGCAGTGGGTGCTTTACCTGTCCTGCTTAGATCACCCTCCCCAAACTGCCTGCCTTCCCTAGCAGTCTGTCTGTCCGTCTGTCTACCTCCCATTGCTGTATTTATCTGATGGTCGAAGTCGCTTACTGTTATTTACATTGCCCATAGGGCATGTTGGATTGGAGCACATTCCCCCTCTTGTTACAGTTGATGAATGCAGCCCTATTAAAATATCATCTCATCCTCACACTAGATTGCAATCTAAGATAATATGTGTTTTTTCTATATCGTTTATACAAGAAAGATTATGTTAAATGCCAGACCCAGTAAATATTTCAAGATCCACTGCATTGCTGAGAACAGTTTCTCCCCGGGCATATGTTTCAGAGCCAAAGAAAACACTTTAAAAATTTCCTTCCTGTTTAATATTTTTTAAAGGGCATTTTCCCTATATCTCTTACTAAAATGACAAGTTGTCATGTTCCATGATCTTATTACAGTTGCAGATGTAACTCAGCAGGGAATCTGCCCAAGTCTACATTTAAAATCATAAGACCTTGATTCTGATCTTTTTTTTTATCAGTTTAAATCTTCCTATGGTGTAGGACTTCCAGCTTTACCTCATTGTAATCAAGATCAGAATTGCTCCTAATTACAACACTTAACTCCTGTGTAGTGCTTTACGCTTTCCAGGCTCTCTATATTCATCAATTAATTAATCCTCAAAGCAGTATTACATTCCCACTAGAAAAATGGGAAACCAAAGCACGAGGGTGAGAACTTGCCAAAGGCAGAGGCGACGGAGCGGGCGCTGGCACCGTCAGCGCAGTAGCCTGGGTCCTTCCCTGCCTCTCCCCACCTGCCCTCTCCTGACTGTGCTCTGACCATGTGGAACAGCACCCAAAGGCTCCTGGGAAGATCCCACAGTGGGATCTGGGTTCCTCTGGATTTGGGGGACTAAGTGGTGGTTTAGAAAAACAAAAAAAGCTTGGAAAATCACCTGTCTCTAGAAGAGCCTGTAAGGTGGCTCACCAAGGCCTGCCAGTCCACGTGCATTGCTGAGTTTTCATCAGGAGGGGGCCAGAGGGGTGGCCAGGCACTAGAAATAAAACCTCAGACTGCTGAAACCTCCCCTTAGACATATAGATATCTATGTATCTGGAAAAGCACATTTAGGAGTAGCCATATATCTGAAAAGCTTACAGATCTGCACACCTAATGCAAGCAAACGTGATGGTCTTTAACCTCAGTGGAACCAGATTTGTCCTGTATTTCAAGCATTTGCTCCATGCTCCAAGGATCTCCAGAGAGCCTCACTGTCCTGGGCTGATGCTAAGCAAGGTTAATGACAGCAATGAGCAAAACAGCTCAGGGAGGAAGAGAATGGCCCCAGTTCTAATCCAAATACCTTTTTGCAGTTTGTTCTCTCTCAAGTCCTTACTGGGCAGATTGTCCTTCCCAGTGTGCTTGTGCAGGGAAGTTTCCTGGCATAGCTGTGTCACAGTAACTGTTTTGTGCAAGCCGCACCACCATAAATCCCTGCATGGGTTCTGGAATAAAAGCCATGGCTGCACAGAGACATGCTTCCAGAATCAGATTAATTTTATTCCAGAATAATATCCAGGCAGGGTATTTTACTGGCCTATCTGTAGTGGATTAATTATTCTAGTACAGCTGGTCTGGGAAGGTATTTCCTGGTAGACAAGCCCATGGAGGGTAAAGGGGAGATGTGAGCTTGGTGAGGGATTAGGCAGAAGGGTGGGATGTTTAGAGTTTCAGCTAAGCTTCAAATAAATGAGTTGAAACCTTTGGAGGTTTACCCATCGCTTCTCATGGAGATCAGATCACTTTTATCAAAGAGAGAATAAAAAGGACTGAGATGCAAATTTTTTCTTACTAAGTTAGTTAGTTGAAGAGGGAAAAAGAAGTGACTTCAAGAGGAAAAGCAGGTTACATGGACTTTCGATTATGTGATTTTGGAAGGTGTGAGTCATTAGGAAAGAGGGGGGAAAAAATCATTTTCTCTGGTCGCTATGCAGTAATGGAGAACAGTTGTTCCTCTGTTTATTTCTGTGTTTTCCAGCACAGAAATTGTTGGCATGCACCATTGTGAGATAGGGATTGTGCAAACTCAAATAGAAAAGCAAATATTCACCAATACAATAGCAGCTGATGCCAACTGTAACACCTGACGCAAATATGTTAAACATATCAGAGAAGGAGGGATCATTAAATGAAACAAGTAGTCTTTTAACTTCCATTTCCTGAAGGGTTTTTGATTTGTTTTGGGGTTTTTAAGAATAACTGGAACAACTGCACTGGACTGGAAGTGCACACCGAGTAAGGGCAGAGAGAAGAAATCTCTGATTTCTCCTTTTGTATTACAGAGTCTGAAAACGGAGAAGTACTTCATTAAAAATAGGGGCAGCAGGAGATTGAATGGTTTATTCTTCTTACAGTGTATTAATATTTTGAATCAATATTTCAGTAATATAATTCACTTTTACATGCCTTTCTACTTCTTCTTAAGAAAAATTGAAAATCAAATACAAGCAAAACCAGCTGCTGTTTGTGTTCCTCCTGAAGGTCCTCTCTCCTATGCATGTAGGTGTTTGTCCCTTCCCCCCATTTTATTTTCTTTTTAAACACTGAGGTTGATGAAAGTCAGATTATTATCAAATTGTTTATATTGTTGCCTACACTAAAATCAGCTCTTTTCAAGGAAATAAACTTAAAAGCAGCCAAGTCTGCTGACATGGAATCGTCTGTCGAAAACGCCTCTGGTCATGGCTGCTTTTCTCAGATTGGTTACAGGTACATGAATCATTGCAGCATTTTTCCCTTGCTTTCTCTGACCTTGCGCTTTTTTTTTTGTTTGTCTTTTGGGTTTTTTGAGCAGATACGTAGAGCAGAGTCCCGCAGGAGATGTCGCAGCATTTACCTGGGCTGCCAAGCAGCTCTTCGTTACGCACCTTGTACACAGAGCATTCAGCGCCGTGGCTGCTCTGGGCCCTGTTAGACTTCATATTCCTGTGATTGTTGTTCCTGCTTGTAGAGCAGCTCTGTGGCCTCCTGCCTGCGTGCCATGTGAGGCTGCAAGCTCTCCGAAGCTGGAGCAACCTCAGCACTGGTCTCCGCTGTACGGTAGCTAATGGTTTAGCCTGAGCGTCCTGACTAACAGAGCCAGGGCAAATCCCTGCTCGGGTTATTGCGTCCTTCGTCTTTCTCTGTTTACTTGCACGTACGAGGGCACTCTCTGCGCAGAGGCAATGTAAAGCTCACCAGACTGAGAGATGGTTTGCTCAAGGACCCGAATGCAGTGACTTGTCTTCCCGTGGCTCCCCAGGGGAAGGCAGCTGCTCTGCAGACTCGGGGCTTGTCCTGACCCTGGGTAAGGAGAGAGCTGAGAGCACAACTGAGAGCTCTCAAATGCTTCTGGGTTCACCAGTGCAGACACAAGGTACACAGCAGGAGAACATCTGCCTTCAGGGAGTACTGTGGAGGACTTGTAATGCTTCAATCATTTTTGTCTGCTCCTCTGATGCAAAATGCACAGATCCCAACCCAGAACACAGCAAAATCAGATGCTGGATTCTCTTCTGGCTGAATAAATTGCCCCTGACTACAGCTCCTTCCCATCCTGGAGGAAGCCTTACCTCTGTGGGCGGTAGGGCAGCAGCACAGCGCTCTGGCAAACTGTGCACTACGAAGGACCTCTGTGCGGAGCTGTGCACCTCGGCAGTGCCCCACATTTGGAGGCTTTGGACCCAGTGTGTTTGTCCCTAGCCTCGGGAGAGGGACAGGAGTGGAGCTCGGATCCAAATGCAGATGCTAGTCTCCTGTATAAAGAAAAAACTGCTGTTTGGGGAGATTTCTCTTCTTGCATACTTAGTCCCAGCCTTGAACTCTTCCTCGCCATCCCAGAGCTACCCTCTCCCCTAGCATGGATGTATTTGTTTTTCACCGGTTCTTCGATACCTGCATAAAACTCTTCTCCAACAGAGGCTCAAACATGTTTTCTGTTTGTTCATGGTTAGGCTAGCAGAGCCATTCAGACAGGCTAAGAAAAGCCAGCCAAGCAGGTCAGAGAAAAGAAAGCCTTCGTATGCTTTGTGGATTGCTCTCATGGTTGGTGAAACTGGCAGGACAGGAAAAAAAAAAAAAGTGTTTGTCTGTGTGTGTGTATGTGGAAATCTTTGTAGCTCCAGTCTAGACCTTCCCTGCTGTTCAGGGAATGAGGGAAACTGCAGCCGGAGCAGCAAGGCTGGGTGAAATCATAATAGTCCCATTGACATCAGCCTGTGCTGGGCGGGTGTGCAGACCCAACACCCTGTCAGGGAAAATGTCTCGCACTCGCACCGACACTCCGTTGTGACTGAGGGACCCTGGCTAACACCAGTTGTGCTGCTTTCTCATGCAACAGCCGAAATACCAATCAGGACACTTCCTCTGAGCTTTAAGTAGATCCAGGAGAGCTGTAGATGTTGCATAAGTAAACGGCACTTTAGCACCCCATTTATACAGGAACATGTATGAGGTATGATGAGAGTAGCTTTTCCTTCCATAGTGCCATCAGTGCTCTCCACTTCTGGTGTGAGAAAATCACATACGCTACCCTGGAGACTGAGACACGCTGAGGTTGGCCAAAGACGGTGCATTGAGCCATATGTTGACCCAAATCATCAGGAGATTCTGTGGGTTTCGTGTCCCAGCTTTGTTGCATTCAGGCCCTCCCTTGTGTTTGTCAGGCTTCCAGGGACTGATGTCTGGCGTTCCCACCCTGTCTGCCACCCAGTCCCAGTGAGCTTTTTGCTGGAACAGGAGCCTTTGATTTTTCATTTTGAAATAACTTTGGGGGTTGAAATTTCTTTCCTGGGTGTTTAAGATTTCAGATGAATAAAAAGGCTGCATCCAAAACAAAACCTTTTATGTTGGGGGGTAAATGAAATGTTTCCCCTTTTTTCTCCCCCCACCCCCACCCCCCCTTTCCTAATTTGATAATGGTTTAAAACACAGTCTGGAGTCAACCAGAAATGACGTTACAGTGCTATTATCCTCTCTTTCCTTCCTTTCCTTGGCGCTGATGCATCGCGCTGCCTGCATCCTGACTTCCCCAGAAGACACTTCCCGGGAGCCTCTTTTTCCTTAGATCTGCAACCCCGGCTCCCCAGGTTGTTCCTGTATGTACCAGATTAATGACATCAACTCCACCAGTCTGTATTTGCGGCTGCAAAAATAGCAAGGTGGTGACTCAAAATGAAAAGTGCTTTCCAAGTGGTTATGTTGTATTTAGTATATTAACCACCACCCCTCAGAGGAGGCGGATGAATGTGGAGGAGGAAGAGGTTGTTTTGGAGATTTTGTGCGAAACTTCTTTTGACTGACAGCATTCTGTGACAGTTCCCAAAAGCAGTGCTTTTTACTGGCTCCTGAATTCACTTATCTTTTGGCAAATCTCCTCCCCAGCCTGCTGCCTCTCCTCCTTGGGATACTGAGACATTGTAAAGACACAACAAAAGAAACACCCGGCGCGCTACCCCCGTGGCACAGGGACGTGGGATGAATGCAGCTCAAGAGTCAGTTCTCAGCAGATGGGCTTGTAGCGGAGCGATGGCTCCCGCAGCCTTCAGAGTCATTTTGGCCCCGGTGACCAGAGTTTTGATCGTGTGTCCCTGATTATTTTGTGAGCTGCTGCTGACTTTAAAGACCTACTGCATGGCTAACTGATGGAAAATAAAACCTTTATAAGCACTACCAGCAGCAAGGGTGGGGGAGGATCTTATTGTGAAAGCCATATATGGCACGCTGGCCTATGCTATAACTGTGTATTTCAATTGTGCTCTGCAAACTTTGCCCCTGCAGACTGATGGAAAATGGCTAGATGGAGCATGGATACATTTTCTAAAGGAAATGAGGATATAAATTCATTTAAGAAATGACATGCCAATTTTTCTTGCTCCGTTTTCCTCTCATAATAAACGGTACAGCTGCCAGGAATTTTTGTGAAAATAACACTTGCTTTCGTCTTTTTTTTTTTTTTAAATCCTGCTCAAATGTTATAAAAGACCCAGAGCCAGATATATCTTATTTAAGATCTCAGCAGAGGTAAACCTCACTAAACAAATGAAGATCTGTCCCTGTCCCCACTGACTGCTGACAATGATAGCGACATAGGCTGCAACATTACTTCCTCAGAACTTGGAGAAAATATATAACCCATTTACTTAATGGACTGAACTATAATGTCATCAGTTAAGTGAATCCTGTGAATAAAGAACAAGATGAAGTAATTGCTTTCAAAACATTTCTGGAATGAAGTAAAGCTTCACAGTGACTGGTCTCCTGGGGTCCCATTGATAACCTCTTTTGAGCAAAGTTTGATCTTCTGTGTTGCAGAGATCCTTTTCCAGGTGTTATTAAGGACAGCTTGAGCTTACCCCACTGTGACTGGGCCTATGGATTGCCATCTTGGTTTGGTTTAAATCATAGCAGCTGGAATAAAAGCCCCCTCTAACCACACTGATTAAAATTGTTACAGAGCCATAGTGCCAAGTGCTTTTAAGCTTGTAAGGGGGTATAATAAAGTCTTAATGCCTCCAAAATACACTGGTCTAATGATCTGAGCACAACTCCAGAAGTCAGGCCAATTGACCTGTGTCCCATGAGCACTGTGCAGTGCTGGGAGGTTGTTACTGGTATGTGTACCCCATGCCGGGTGGTGCAGGCTGAGATGTGTGTGTACCTTCATGAGGTTGGCACCTGCAACGGTGTAGATCAGTGCTGGAAGAGCCAGGGACCACCACCGCAGAAAAGTGGCTGTGTTGCTGCTAGGATCCAAGCCCATGCCTCCGTGTGGGCACAGGGGGCTGCTGGCCTCAGCCTCTAGCCCAGAGCTGTGCCGTGCACGATGGCCGTAGCTTCAAACACCAGCCCCATGCTTCCTGCTCTTCGCTTTGCCTCCAACTCTCTGTGTGGCCAAATTCTGGGGGAAAACAATCTGAAGTGTGCAAACGGGCATGCATATACTGTATTTCAGCTATATTTGTGGAGGTGCTGAGCACCTGTAGGTCCTATGTACAGCAGTTATAAACAGCCAAGAAATGACACAGAAAGCTGGGGTGTGTGTCCCAGCTGAGACAGTTTCAAAACAAATGAAGAAACTCTACTGGTCTAATGTTGCAATCATCACTCCTTGACTGCTGCGGGAGACCAGCAGGAACAAGGTCTGCAGCATTTGCAGCTTATCTTTCACTTGGCTTTGGCTTTTTTCTTAAGAGGCAAATAAATTGGAGAGAAAAGGCTAGTACGCCATCCTACAGCAAAAGCAGAGAATGAAAGGCTTACCCGTCACCAAGTAGCTTGGCAATCTCTCTGAAGAGACCCTCTCTTTGCTCCAGGATTTCAGGGGTGTTGAGCCCCTGAGATCTAGGTCTCGGTCTTTTTCTGATAATGAAAAGAAACAACTGCTGGAAATGCTGGGTTTGTAGTCCACAGGACAGAAGAGTTGTTTTCCTGAATCTTTGCAGCTTTTACTGGTAACCTGTGACAGAATCAGAAGACTAGGTTGGAAGGGACATCTGGGGGTCCTCTGGTCCAACTGTCTGCTCAGGGCAGGGCTATTTTCAAAATCCAATCAGGTCATATAAAATAATCAGTTTAGCCCTTGATTATCATTTTTAGAGGTTTCTGCCTCTGTAGCCACACAAAGAGCTAATCTGGCATTTGGCACAATGAATTAGGCAGAAATTTCCAGCTCCAGAGCAAAAGCGAGACAGACAGGCAAGAAACTCTTGAGGTAGGTCAGCCGGGGGCAGGGTAGCTCATTTCTTTGTCTGTGGCAGATCCACTTGGCAAGGTTCCCACCCCTGATTCCCATCTTCCCTCCTGTCCCCACTGCCTGGCTGCCGAAGGTTGTGGGACCCTCACGGCTGTGCAGTGTGAAACGAAGTGTTCGTGTGGCTGTGCTCCAGGGGTCAAAAACCTTGGGGAGCGGGGGCAGGAATGGGAATGGTAATTGTTCACCAGCTGTGCTTACAAAGCAAAATTAGCAGCCCTCCCTTGTTCCCAACTCTCCTTCCTTATCCTTTGCACAATGCCCCTATCTGCCCTTCTCGTGTAATTTTTGTATTTCCCTCAGCAATATTATTTGCACAATGTTTTTTTCCCCACATGCTTATTTTTCTGGCTACTTCACATTGGCTGAAACGTTGAGTTCTTTCCATCTGACTTAGAGGTTTCTGGTCTTACAATTGCTCTGGAAAAATTTAAGTGCTTAATTAACATGCAACTACTGGAAGGGAAGAGAAAAAAGAAATATACAATCACATTCTTTTTGTTTGACAGAGAGGAGAGCCCTGTGGTACAAAATGCACAAAAACGGGTTTCATCGAGAGATCTGGATTCTCTTCCCATCCCAGTGCCTTCTGTGATTTCCAGCCAGTGCCTGATCTCTCTGAGCCTCCTCGCCTACCTCCTGCTATTATGTCTTGCTTTTCTTTCCCATTCACTTATTTTCGTATCTGTTGAGGTGGTGAACAGCTTTGGGCAGGCACGATCCAACCTAAAAGGTACCTGTGTCAACTAGCAAAGCACCTGCCCTCTGATCCCTTTGCACTCAGTGGGGAAGAGAGACATCCCAGAATGATTCAGATCTGAAGTGGGATAAATCACAGCTCTTAAAAAGCCTTTTTCTCTCCATTAGCTGCAGTGGGAACCTAAAACTACCATGTTGCTAACCTGGACAAAGAAAAGCTAGTGGGAACCTATGCAGGCTGGAGCATATGCAGTGTTTATCACAAGCAGCTCAGCTGAAAACTTTAACACCTAGCTATAACAAATTATAATGCTAGGAAAAGCTACTTTTCCTGGGCTGCTTTCACACACAGACTCTCACTGCTGAATATCACTATCAAAGCAAGCAGAACAGAAACGACTTGAGCTCTTTTTTTGTAATAGCAGTGAAGGACTGTAAGCAAAATCAAGCACTGTTCTCCTGGGAATAAATAAAAGAGCAGGGATCTGTGTTAGAGCAACCCTTATGGAAACTTAGAGCAAACTTAAGGCCTGATACTTTCTTTGCAAGGTAAAGCAGAATAATGAAGGTGCAGTGATTGGAGCAGGGAGTTTGCCCTGTGCGGTCGTTCTTTAGCGGAAGCGAATATTCTGTGTAGCTCTGCATGATGAGCAGACTGCCTCATTATAGCTGATCTAGGTAGAAGAATTACTCTGAAGGGGAAAAGAACTGTGTGGTGTTTAGCTACCTGGCTTCTAAACAAAAAAACTTGTGGGATTAAAATAGCAAAATGTTGAACACCAGCAAGAAGTCTCCCTGAAAAAAAATAAGAACCCCTACCCCCAAACCTCTCGATAGGCCAAATGGTCTTTTGAAATGTGGTATTTTATCTGAGCACTGCAATGACAACGGAGCACGGAAGTCAGTAAGGGGTTTCTGAAGGCAGTTGCAACTGCTGGGTGTAAGGATGGAAGAACAGGTCTCTGTTAGCTGTTCTGGTGGAGTCACCTCTCTTTGTCTACACTCATCATTTTTTCTTACATCCCTGCTGCCCTCTTCTCCCTGCCCTATTCCCCCCTTACCTTTTCTTCCATTAGGTTTCATTCCAGTTGGATTATTTTTGATAGATAACACTTTTTCCTCAAAAAAGCACATATTCATGAAGATAATCTGTCATTTGCCACTATGATTTTGTGTCCTTTTTTTTCCCCTTCCTGCTGTGTGTTGGGGTCATCTTTAGCTTTAGCTCTGGAAGATGGGAGGCCTTTTTTTTCTTTCCCTGCTACCCTGTGCTTGTGCAGTGCCTAGCACCGCAGAGCTCTATTCTGCTGCCATAAACTCTACGATTAACCACGCCTGCACGTGCTGAGCTGTAGGACTCATCAGCCAGCAGGTGGGTGACAGCCTCTACAGTAGCTAACATAGCCATTGGTTAGGTAAAATAGTAATAAAATTCTAATAATTAATTTGCTAAAGCTTTTTCTCGTGGACAGATTTCCTGCTGCAAAATTATGACTCAGGCACCACCATTTTCAGTGGTCCATTCTCAGAGGCTGAACGTTTTTCACCCAACAGGGTATTGAATCTATTCCCTAGGACGTGTTAGGTATTTGTGCAAGCACCATGTCGAGGTGGTGTTGTTATGGTAACTCCTCTGTATTAGTCTTGATTCTGCATATAGTGCAATTATGAATGCTGTTGTTTTAAAATAATCTGAGCTGCCTCCAGTCCAGGGAGCCAGCATTGCTCAGTAAGACCTCCACATCCACACTGAGGCAGAGCTGCTTGTTAAAATAAAAAGTTGATGAGGGAAAATAACACATCGGAAATATTTTTGTGGAAAATCAATGGAGAAGTCCACGCTTCCCTTGAACTTTTCTCCACAGCTATGAGACAGACACCTACTGTTTTTTTTCTTTTCCTTTTAAATTAATTCAGCCTTGGTTCTCAGGTAATCACATGAGTCCAAATAAGCAAGACTGCACTGTACTAATTGAAATGATTATATAAGCTGTGATAGTCACACAGAGGTGCTTTAGAAAAGCCCACTTTCACGCAAGTCTGTCAAGGTCCAGAAATTGTACACCCATGCCGGATAGTCCTCAGTATATCCCCAAAAAGCTAGGGGAGGGAGCCAGAAAACAGAGGGACATGTGCAGAGAGATGGTGTCCCCGTGTGTTCACTCCCAGGTGAGGAGGCATGGCCAGCTGGAAGCCCAGGGCACGGTAAAATGTGCCGACCCTGACCACTGTGCATGGGACATGCTTCTTGCCTTCTCTAGCAATAACTGACTCTGCCCCGAGGCGTGTGATGAAGATCTCGGCAAGCTCAGCTCAGGAATAGCTCCCTCAAACCTGGTCAGGAGACTGTTACCTTTAGCTCTGTGGTGGAGATGGTCCAAGCCAGCATCCTGACCTGCAGGGCCTGGCGTGCTCAAGCTGCGAGCCGTTTCTTCAGATTAAAGTCTGAATTTCACAGCTCCCAACTTCCTCTTAACTCGCAGCCTCCAGCCCGAAGCCTCTTTGTCCTGGCCAGTGGCTATCTCTGCCACCTTGGCCATACACCATCCCCTCCTGCAAGGTTCATGCTGACACCACCGCACAGTGCAAGGACCTCCTCTTGCCCCCTTCCTTTCCAGTTTTAATCTGCTTTTCACTTATCTGGATGTGAAGCAGCTCAGGTCTCAGTGCAATATTAAGGACACACAAAACCACCGAGGACTGTGGCTTCAGCATCCGCTATTTGCCTCAAGGCTCCAAAATATTCCCTGGATGTTGCCCAGGGGACTATAAATCCACTTCTATCTCTCCAGACTTTGAAGGACAGACATTTTCTCTTAAATAGACCTTCTCTGTTTTCATTCCCTTATTTATCTGGCGCTGACACTTTAACACAGTAGAAGCAGCCAGGCACTAAAAACAAAGAGAAACTCGAGTCCTTGACTTCTTCTGAGACTTGCAGCCTGTGTTTAAGAAGAAAAAAAAATGTAACAAACAGAGAAAGTGGTTTTACAGATTTGTCTTTTTGGCTTTTCTAAAACATCGAATAGGCAGAGCAAAGATTAGCAGTTTCTTCTACTTCATGAGAGACTTAAAAAAAAAAGAATAAAAATATTCACAGAATAAAAAAGAATGAAACGAAGAAACAAAAGATTTAGTACACAAGGTGTTCCTTTGGTTTCTTGGGAAAATCATAGAATAGTTTGGGTTGGAAGGGACCTTTTAAAGGTCATCTAGTCCAACCCCCCCTGCAGTGAGCAGGAACATCTTCAGCTAGATCAGATTGCTCGGAGCCCTGTCCAACCTGGCCCTGAATATTTCCAGGGATCTGCTTTGCCCAGAAGGGCATCTACCTCTCTGGGCAACCTGGGCCAGTGTTTCACCACCCTCATTGTAAAACATGTCTTCCTTAGATCTAGTCTAAATCTCCCTTCTTTTAGTTTAAAACCATTACCCCTTGTCCTGTCACAACAGGCCCTGCTGAAAAGTTTGTCCCCATCTTTCTTATAAGCCCCCTTTAAGTACTGAAAGGCCGCAATAAGGTCTCCCTGCAGCCTTCTCTTCCCCAGGCTGAACAACCCCAACTCTCTCAGCCTGTCCTCATAGGAGAGGAGCTCCAGCCCTCGGATCATCTTCGTGGCCCTCCTCTGGACCCGCTCCAACAGGTCCGTGTCTGTCCTGTGCTGAGGACCCCAGAGCTGGATGCAGCACTGCAGGGGGGTCTCACGAGAACAGAGCAGAGGGGCAGAATCGCCTCCCTCAACCTGCTGGCCACCCTTCTTTTGATGCAGCCCAGCATATGGTTGGCTTTCTGGGCAGTGAGGCTCAAGACTGTTTGTCTGCATTGCAAACCTTCATATTGAGCTTTTGAAAAATGGTTCATTTAACTAGATACTTGACCCTCTGTGTGAATAATGTGTCTCCAAAATGAAGGGAGGAAAGGAGGAGGCAAGGAAGAAGAAAGGAACTGCCTTTGCTCCTATTATCTTCAAAGACTGCAACATTTCTGCTGGGTTGCTAGATAAGCTGTGAAGGAGAGCTCTCCCATCCTTCCCCCTGCTCCAGGAGACGTCGTCCTCCGCCCCGTCTGGTGGAGGGTTGATTTCACTTTCTAACCATTTGCTGCAGCGCGTTTTACCAGGCCTCAGCTGCAAATAAACCAGACTACCCAGCTGGGCTGGCCTCAGCAGAGAGTATTACCACTTCCAAAGACTGAAATGAAGGTTTTTCACTTCATGTTCAAGTACTGAATAAGGCTGAAACCAGTAATAGGGGAGAATGGTAAGGTGGCCAGACATCCAAAAGTGCTCAGAGCTGCACGGGATGGGATAAATGGTATCTCTTACTATGGCAATTTCCCTTTCTTGGGCAACTTTGGGTGAAGTGCCCTGTTTCCTTTTGCTGCTAACAAAGCGATGACTGCTGTAAGGATGAGCACTGTAAGTTTTGAGAGGATGCAGAGAGCAATTGCGCTGCTCTCAGGTTGGGCAGTGGGATCAGAAATGCAGAAAGCAGTGACCAGAGGGGGAGGCAGCTGCAAGGATATAATTCAACCAAAAGCAGTTTGAAAAAGTCTGGAACGTGGTTTGGGTGTTGGTTTGGCCAACAGTGCACTAGTCATTCTAGCAGGCCTTGCCATTCCCTTCCTACATCAGTGAGGGCTTCACAGTCTCTGTAAAACCCAGCCATTTATTGAATCACTCAGGTAAGGACTTGGGGGAGTTTATATTTCAGGCAGCCAGGTTTGAAGCTCTTGGCCCTGGCCTTGAAGAGGAAAACGAAGCTGGTCCTAAACACGAAGGGTGGTTCTCACGTGGGTTTTTCTGTCGCCACCATGTGAGACTAGCGTGTGCATGCAACAGGCACTGAGCCACAGCCACCAAACACATCCAGACTGCCAGCTGGACTTCAACCAGACATCCAAAGGTGAAATCTTATCTCCATGCCTGAGAGAAAACAGGAGGAGATGCAGATGGTCCCAATAAACCATTGCAGGAAACAAAGTACACTTGATAAGGAGCAAGGGAAAAGGAGGACGAGAATTCCTAATGTCAGTGATTCTGTTAAAGACTTTGACCATGCCTTATGGGAAACTGCAAAGTTAAAATATAAATAAACTGACTTTAAAACCTCAATATTGCAACAGTAGTGGCTGAGTTGAATTTAAATTACCTTCTGTAATTCTTGGAATGTCTAATGCTCTAAGAAAGTGTGATGTTTTTCTTACCTCTTACATAACTTTTTTTTGGTCAAATTTCTGAAGCAGTGTATTGGGTTTATTTTTTTTAAGGCAGAGATTATCAAGCTTGTTATCAGCTGCTTACAAATAAGATGCAAGGCCTAGGCATAAGGAAGGGAACTAACAATTCAAAGAGTAGGGGATTCTTCTCAAAGTCTTGTCCAAGGATCCTAACCCTTTTCTCAAAAGTCCCTGAGTATTGAAGAAAGATATGGATGGAAGCATCCTATTAGTGACTGTCGTTTTATTTTACTTATCTGTTGAGTGCAGTGCAGAGAGGGAATAATTTCCCAGCCCTAAATTACTGTAGGTCTTGTCCACAAATAGGACCTAAGTGCTGCAGACTACCTTGTGCATTTGTTCTTTGCATTCTGAAAGACCCATTGGCTTGAGAAAAAAGCAGTTGTGTATCTGCTCATAAACAATGACAATCAGACAGCCGCACACATGAGATCTAATTTGAAGGTCTAGTTTTGTCTTCACCATCTGAATAGGAATGAGTATTACATCAGCAAGAGTCCAGTCTAGCCTCCTCAACAGCTCAGCATTTTGGGATAAGTCCATGCAGACCTGCAGTATTCTATCTTATTGATAAGAATTAATTTAATAACACTACTATGTCTCTACTGAACACAAAATGATATTATAAACACTGGTGGGTTTTTTTCCCCCCTTCTAAAATGGTATATGAGAAAAGTAAATCTACGGGACACTCTTAGACTGACTGCTGATTCATTTCTGATTCATAAAAATAAACAGATAGCAAGACATATGTCTGAGCCAAACAGCATTTACTCTGTGGGAACATGTAAATGTAATAACACTCTTTAACAGGGTTAAACAATATTAGCCCTCTGATTTGTCATTATTAGTGTCACTAATTCTAGTTTCATGAACATCACTGAAAATATATGGCACGCAAAAAACAACTACCATAATGTGAGCACATCCATCTGTCTTTCCAGAAGAAAAACAGGCTTGGCAGGGACTGCAGTTCTGCAAGGATTTGAAACAACAACTTTTTATTCATTAAAATGTGGTTATGGTCTGAAAATGGACTTGGGGGAGAGGAGGAGGGAGGGAAAAAATGATCTCTCATTACAGACAGCACTTAGCCA
Source organism: Morus bassanus (assembly GCA_031468815.1). Classification (NCBI taxonomy): domain Eukaryota; kingdom Metazoa; phylum Chordata; class Aves; order Suliformes; family Sulidae; genus Morus; species Morus bassanus. The sequence goes on from CM062575.1 coordinate 38,673,608, forward strand.
TTCCAGTTTGTCTTCCATTGGCAATCTGCACTGACAGATACAATGGCTTATTACTGCCCCCATTGAAGCCAACGGAAAAATTCCCTGTTGAATTCAGTGGGAGCAAGACCAGACCCCAAATCTGGACTGCTGTCAACAGCGGGGAGCCAATGTCAGTCTAAACAGAGCAAATTTGGTTTCTTTTCTGCCCCACGTGTCGTCAGCAAATTGCCAGCTAAGTGTTGAATCCAGACTCTTTATAGCTCTTGAGAAGAGCGCCTGGTCAGGCTTTGCCAAGCTTGTGGAGTTTGAGGCTTTGCAAACCTCGTGAAATATTTACTAGCTTTGCAGAACGTGATTGACTTTTGCAAGCCAGTTCTCCTCTGACTTCAGGTCAGGGCTCACCTCTTTACCGGGACACTACCGTTTTGTCTGGGTGTCCATATGCATGGGTGCAAGAAGGCAGTGGCCGAAACACAGCACCGTGGGGGGGACCTGCACAGGGGTGCCCTTCCCCAAATCACAACCTGGACCAAGTCTCTTCTCCAGCATGTCCCTGCCTTCCTCTCCCTCCCCTCTTTGCCTGCTGTGCAGATTGTTTGTGCTGTGCCCACGAGCCTCACTTTGTACAAAGCCTGACGCAGTGGGGCTCCCCTTCGAGCTGTGAGGGGCTAATAGCAATAAATAACAGTACCCCGAGTGGAAGAAACGCCTCTGCTGCAAATGAAGGGCCTGAAGCACTGAGCTGGAAAGACAGACTGAGCCGTCTTCTGCCCCTGCACGTGCCAAATAGGCCAGTGATAACTGCAGCCCGTGTGGGAGCTTGGGGGTACCTGGGTACCTTCTGAGGCCAGTTACCTCCAAATGGTAACCGTACCCCAATGGTCAGCGTTGCCCAGCAGGGAGCTCCAGCTTTTTCCCTCCCCTACAAGCAAGAGGAAAAGGGCTGCCCGGGGCAGGGGGGGTTGATGGACACACACACCATGGATGTCACCAGCAGCGTCTGAGCACAAAGCAATAGGAGACGGGGCCAGAAGAGGGTTTCAGAGGTACGTGGCCTCTACCTCATTAACCTCTTCTGAAAGCCACCAGTGCAGAGAAGGCACCAGAACTGCCTTACACACTCTGGTCCAGGATTTCCCTACTCCTGTATATAGTTGGAAAGATGTTTTCCTAATGCCTAACCTCAGTCATCTTCGCTGTAAATAAGGTGATTCCTTAAGGGATGAGAAGAGCAGTTGATCATTGTCCTCTTTATAACAAACTTCTGCATGTTGGAAGACTTTTATCATATCTTCCCTCATTCTTTTCTTTTCTAGACTAAACAAACCCAATTCCTACAACTTTTCCTTACAGGTCAGATTTTCCAAATCTCTTAGCATTCCCGTTTGCTCTTCTCTGGCCTCTCGCCAATTGATCTATGTCTTTCTCAAATCACGGTGCCCAAAGCTGGACATCCTGCTCGTATTTTGCTACTTTGGAAATAGGAGGACAGTGAGGCAAACAGAATTAGCGTGAGATGAGAAGTTGATTTTTAATCCCCTCCATTATCTCTGAGCTGGATAGCACTGCTGCAGGGTTTTAGGAGGAAAAAGAGCCAAAGTGGGAGCTCACTGAAGCACTGAACATCAAACCACATCAACTCCTAGTTATGACCAACTCTTAAATTATGCCAAGTCCTAATTAACCCTGAGGTTGTTACTTTGCTCAGATAAATGGTCACCTGTACATTCATCTCCGATGGGATTTCAGGGTCAGCACGAAAAGTTTGCCTTGCTTCAGCTCAGCTCGACTCCTGCCAGCACCCCTGCCTCTCCACTGCGTTCCTGCAGTCCCACTGCTGAGTGGATCACGACAGATATTGCTGTGCCGACTGCGGGAACAGGGGGAGGACACTGTTGTCATGTCCATGTTCTATCTGTCATCTACTGGTAGCTATTTATACTGCGCTTATCGCTGTGGTGGGGATGAGCACGGGGTAATGGTAACACATTAGAGAGCCTTTGAAGCAGAGAGCTGAAAAAAGAAAGATACTGTTGGTTTTTTAATGTGCTAGACTGAGCCTGGGAGGGAACAGCTACCTGTCACCGCATAGGGACTGCTCCGCAGGCACGGCATCTCTGCAGACCCACGGCCTTCCAGTGGTGCTCAGAATTCCTGAGAAATCACAGTCTGCATCGGAAAAATGCAAATCCCTTCAGGACTGAGCTCTAGGGCTTTAATAGCAGCATGTTTTATTCAGCCTGTTTCTGCTGTGCTGTATGTTGTCCTTTATGTTTTCAATATTTAAAGCCTGTTTTTCGTGACAGTGTTTCTTATGGCATTTCAACCCCAAAATTTTCTTTTTCTGTGCCTCTTCATTCCAGTAACGATGTGGTTTTGTGCACTGCCCTCCCACAGCTGTGAAATCTCTAGGTGTCCATTAAGATGAAGAGAAGAAAATTAAATGAGTTTTATTATCTGTTGTGGCATTGCTAGTGAAAAGGTGGGAGCTGTATCCGTTTGGGCTGTGTAGCACAGGTAGAGCCAGAAAGCAGGACGTGGCAGCACCTGGATTATTCATTGTGATTTTTTCTTAATTCTATTTTTCCCCTCAGTTGAGTTGTAAGGAACCATCATTGCCTTTTATTGTTATAAACTAAGCTGTGCAGGAGGTTTCACATGAAACCATTTAATTTTTTAATCCTCCACTTCCTTCATGAAAAAGCCATTCCCCAAATACTATGCATTCAGTGCCACTGGTGATGGGAAATCAAGGACCGTCTTTAAATAGATTAATTTCTCCAAACAGTCCTGCCGTTGACAAATCCAGTTAATAATACTACACAGTTTTAGAGAACACAGAGAAATGTTATATCTACTCATTCACCTGCAGAATAACTTAACACTGCATGTCAGCATTTAAAGTGGATTGTCTGTAATTAGGCTGCAGTAAAACATAAGTATAGTGGTCACAGACAATAAAACCCAAGGAGGTATCTTTGCAGTGTGTCTGAGCACAGGCAGTTATACAGGACCATAACAGTCTTTCACAGGAGACTCATACAGAAAAAGAATAACACGTATGTGTATAGAAATGTATATACACACAAACATATACACACTACACAGAATAGGTGTTATCAGTCGTATTAGTTATATATCGCCTTCAGGGAAAACGGAACTCGGGTTTGGGGAAATTTAACGGACTTATTTTTAACTGAAGATGATTACATCTATGTCTGCGATCCCGCAAGACACTGGCGTTTCTCTGTCTTCCTCTGTGTTTTTCCCTGGAGACTGTGTAGGAAAATGAACAAAGCAGAAATGCAGAGATCTGTGGCTGCTCTGGAGACAGAGGCAGCCTCTTGTACGGCATGGGAGAGGAGAGCCAACACTCTTCTTTCCTTCAGCAGCCCAAACCACCTTCACAAAGGCAGATATGCCATTGCTGTGCCAACACAGAGGACATCCTTTGAGGCCTCTGGAGGCTTTGGAGTCACTCCGGATGCTGTTGCTGGCAGGTTGCAGCCCCAGGGAGTGGTTCTGCCACAAGAACAGAGCTGCTTATTCCCTCTGAAACAGGATTTCGAGGGGTGGGGAGTCCCAAATGACCAGGGTGTCAGGTCTCTCAGGTTATATGGCCAACTGCACAGCCCCACCTGAGTGCTCCAGTCTCTTAGCCCTCTCCTTTGCCACGCAGAGATGGTGACCGGGCACTCTGGGGGCTACAGAAGCAAAGTGCCCTATCGGTTGCTTTGGTATTGCATGGCATCGCCCAGTGCAGAAAGGCTCCCAGCCGTGCCCACTGGGCAAGTGCGACCAAAATGCTTAACCTTGCTTCAGGCGAGTCTAGCTGCAGCTTATCTACAGCGCTCGCGTCTGTCAGCTGCGTGTTTAATGGCACTGCTCTCTGGAAAGATGAAATATATGGTTGGGCAATAAAAGAAAAGCTGGAAAGAAAGATTTATAATTTTCCCCTTAAGCCTGTCATTCATGTCATTAATATAGATGTGATTTAAGAGGGCAACAACTTTTTCTTCTTTTTTCCTTCTTTCTTTTTTTGCTAAAAGCTTTGTGTATGTACCCACAGTCTGACAACCAAATGGGTCTGCCTTTCTTTTTTCCCCTCCAATATGTGGATTGCTTCTAATTCTGTCAGTCAAATGGAGCAGCAGTTTCGGGAGGGGAGTGATTAAGGCTCCCTCAGAATAAAGGACTGCATGCTGCGCCTCTGCTATTCATCAGAGCTGGAGATGGAAGAGCGATTCCGGGCTCCTGAATAATGGGATTTTTTCAAACATACAAAACACACCTTAGAAATACGGAACAAACAAAGCTCGAAATCTCCAAGTGCTGTACTTATTTGCTGTTTATTTCTTCATGCTTTATTTTCACTTTTCATCATGTGCTCGAGGACCCCACTCAGCCCAGGCGCTCGCTCCGTGCTTGACTGCAGGCTCACTCAGCAAAGCACTTGGCAGTTCCTTAATTTAAGCCTGTGCTTAACTCACTAAAATCAAACGGATTTAAGCTTGTGCTTAAAGTAAAGCATTTTATTATATAATTTGTTAAAAGAAACTTCCCGATTAGAACTGAATACCTGCTTTTGGTCATTTTTGGGGGGGCAAAAAATGCAGAGTTGGTGATACTGCAGTGTTACCCGAACCTGTGTCAGTTTACCCAAATATTTGTGTAAGGAAAAAAAAAATATATATAAAAAAGATGAAATGTTTTTTAAGGTGTTTCTGAGCAACACATTTCCATTTTTTGCAAACTAACATCTTAAAATTTCTTCCAGCATTGTTTAGAATTGTTTAAATTCCACTTTTTTGTTTAAAATTATGTTTAAAAACCACTTATAATATAAAAACCCCTTTTATTTATAATCAAACAGTATCTTTTGTTTGACTTTAGATATTTTCTCTTCCTTTTTGACTCCTCAAAGATTTTTGACAAACATTCATTTCAAGTTCCTCTGAAACAGCAATACTAAGTTCTTTTCAGACTAATATTTATCAGCATTTATCCTTACTAATATTTAGTCTTGACTACCAGACAAGACTTTGTTTCTTTAGTTAAGCTGTTCTCTTAAAAAACAGTACAAAAGCACGGGTGGACATACTGAAGCAGGAACAGTGTCTGCACATCTTCCCCCCGGCCCCTCGGGGGTGGCCAGCCCAGGTGTGCTTCTTCCCAACTGCTGGCAACTCACGGAGGAGCTGCAACAAGAGCTGGTGTGCAGTGTGTGAACCCAGAGCTGCACCTCTCCCCAAAGCCACGGAGAGGTTTCAGTCTTCCTCTCAGGCTGGCAACCCTGCGGCTTCCCAGCTCCACCTCCAGCAAGCCTCCAATAGCATTTTCCAAAGAAAAGGCAGAAGAGGGGAGCTGGTACTGGAAGACACAAAACCAACCAAACAAAAAAATATAGAGTTGTCCCTATACATTAGAATTAAAGTGGGAACATGGACTGACTTTTTTGTTTGGAATTCAGTTCAAGATAAGCCCTATCTCCGTGTCATTAGATACACATTAGATATTCGGGGAAACAAGGAGGTACCTGTCCTGGCAGCAGGGCTCAGGGCAGAGCAGAGGCATCAGTGGCTTGTTCTGCAGATGGGAAACCAAATGGCTGTGACTTATCAGGGGAGTCAGGGAGTCTATTGCAGGGCTGGTAATTGCTCCACAGTCCCCCAAATATCAATCCAGCACCACTGTCATAACACTATCTTCTCCGTGCAGTTAAGATAAAAAATATAGATGACTAGAAATTGTACTCCTACATACCAAGTGTATCAAATGGATGGTGGAGGTCCTCAGAGACCGAGCATTTGTTGAAATGCAAGATATTACTTCCTGATTCCCTGCTATGTTTTATGGTGTGGCAAATTTATTATGGAGATAATATTCAATGCCCACACTTAACTGAATTTAAATCCAGGAGAATGTATCCAGGTCAGGTTTTTTTCTCATCACTTTTAATGGCTGCAAACATCCTGCACATGTGAGTGACTGTAACAGCATGTCCGCTGTGTTTGCTAAGGTACAATGGAGTGAACGCTTCGGTACAACGTGGTAAATGTTTCATGAAAAGAGTATCAAATGGACTGTCTAAAACCCTCAGAGGCTGTCTGCTCTGCACTCAAACACAGGACATTATTTCATGATTCCCTGTGATCCCTTTGGCATTGTAATTCTAAACTGTGCAAAGAGAAGTGGATGAAGGCGGATTACAGATTCTAGTCCATATAAAGAACCTGTAATTATTTGTTAAACTGTTGTGTTTAGTCTCCTGTCCTGCTCTCTCCAGACTCGGCTATGCAGTATTTTCCAGTTTAACTCCCTGACTATATTACTAGTTTATAAGAACTATATGTACCTCCCCCTGTTTTTTCACAGGCTTGGAGGTAAGATTTCTCCTTCAGTTCCCAGGCGATAGCCCAAGCGCGTCTGCAGGCGGAGGATAACTGCCTGTGGGATACAAACTCCAGTCCCACGCCGTGCTGGTGGGACACTTTTTGACCTGAGAGCAGACGTTTCTGTATGAGCATTTTACATGTTTCCAGACATCTTCTCTTACTTTTTCTTTTGCTGTTGTTTTCCCCTTAGACATGATAGGATTTGTTTTGCTTCAAGATAGAGTTTCCCCTAAATGGCAAGACAGTATCTGCCTCTCTGTCCATGCTTCCTTTCCCAGGAAAAGTGTCCCCTGCTTCATCTGGAGATGTGTGTGTGTGTGTGTCTATACCTATATATATGTATCTATCTATATGTATATTCTTTCTTACCCTGTTCCACTGTGATTTAAAATAGCAACTCTTTGCCAGTCTCTTCTCTCCCACCAGAGACAGGTAGAGTTATTTTGAAAGGTGCGAGGGTTGTTTGTTTTAATTTTTCTTTAAGCCACCAAAATGATGTTAAATATAATTTTCATTAAATGCTCCAAACCCACTGCATTTGCCTGGGTGTATTGTTTTTCAGGCTCTCTCCCACCTCTAATCAGCTATGATTCGGCACAGTTGGCAGTCTCTGCTCAGTAAGCAGACTGTCTGAATCACAACTCAGCCCTAGAAAGGATGGTCTTTCTAGGTCAGGGCTAAATATACTGAGTATGGGGGTGAGGATGGAAAAGTTCCCATTCCAGCTGCTATCCTGTACTGAGTCTGCAGGGATAAAACTCCCCACCTTGCCGGCACGTTGGGAAGCTTCATTCACTGGGATCTGCAAGGGGAAGAGGGAAAGTCCTACAGTGTTCTACCCCGGCAGCACAGAGGTCCCTTGGGGACATGGCATTCAGAAGTGGTTCAGAGCAGCCTCACCGTGGCTCTGAGCTGGATGGAGAAAAGGGGCATCAGAGTAGCCACTGGTCACCTCGGCATGAACCAGGCTTATGTCTAAACTTAATATTGCTCTTTCCTAGGACTCCTAGCTGTGGTGGTAGGATCAAGAGGTCTGGGTTCACCTCCTCTCTGTGCCTAGCCAGGCAGGGTGCCCTGCAAATGCACTGGCCTGCAGGATACTGCTTGTTCTCCAGCAGTTGCCCATCCTCGGGCAGTGAGGGGTAGCTACCAGATCTTTTCTTGATCTTAGGGATACTTCCAGGCTGGCTGGCTGGCAAGGAAAGCAAGCTCAGGAAACCTTGCTGAGATATGGTCGTGCTGCAAAGGGCAGGGTACGGATGACGTTCAGCCGTGTTCGGATGAGGAGCTAGTTCATGAAGCACCAAGGCTGGCAGTGTAGGGAGAGCCACGTGCTTTCTCCAGGGCTGACGTCTGCATGATGCCTTCTGAAGCACGTCAGCTATGGAAAGAGAGCACTCACAGGATCTCCCTCCAGCCTGGTCCAGCTATTCCTCCAGCCCATGGCTGAGACTTGGCAATCTGGCTGGAAAAATTAGAGCACAAATCCATGCACTGTTTGAAGTCAGTAATGAAACAAACTCCCTTTTCCAGGAGTGGGACTACATTTCCATTGGCCCCTCCCTATTAATTCTGTAATACCATCTTTCATTTTTATGTAACGCACTAGCCTTCTGCAAGGGTTTTCTTCCCTTTTGGAAGATGAAGCTTCAAGATTGTTACAGTTGCTAGAGGCAACTATTCTGCAAAATCTTTTTATAAAATGTATTTATCTAATTAAAAATCTTTTAACAGCACCATGCCTGTAGGATCAAATATCTCATTTATACTGTGCAGGGTTGGGGCAAGTGTTTGCTGCTTCTGTAGAACCACAGATAAACAGGGACTGGAGGGGCGTAAAATGGCTGCTCCGACTCAGCTAATCCTAATGCACCTTTTCCGATAAAAAAGTAGGTTCTAAGATCTCTCTGGTTTATTATTGGAAGAAAAGTAATGGGGAGGGGGGAGGAGTAAGCTTATAATGGAGTCAATTCAATGTAGTTGGCAACAAGAGTAGAACAGCCTTACATCAGTGACATTTTCCAGTGAAACAAACCTGTTGTACAGAGAACAATTTTTAATTAACTCTGTATCTCATGTGTTAAGGAACGTGAGCAAACTTCTTTATGACTTTACTTTTGGCTGCAAAGTATATCCCAGTTTTTATTCTCCAAGAATAGATTCATGAGGTGAGTGGCAGGGAAGAGAGGGTTTCTAAATATGCATGTGAAACTTGGTACAAAGCAACTTTGTGAGCACTTTATTGATTTTTTTGAAATCTGCTTCTTTTACATGATGTAGAGCACGGCATATTAAACATTAAATGGTACTCAAAGAATCTTTCAGAAGACAAAAGTGGTTGAAGTTAGTGTGGAGTTTGGAGAAACCAAATAGTTGACACTCAGCTTCGACAAGAAGGAGCCCAGGTGGCCGCTGACCTGCCTTGGCGTCTCCTGGCTCGAGGGAGCGGCCCAGGGTGGCCCTCCTTGCGCTCTCACCGTCCCCACTGCGAGGGCAGGGCAGCGGGCAGCCTGCTGCAGAGCCCACTCCTAACCCCGCTGTAACGAAGGGTGAAAAGCATTTTCCTTCTGGTGGCGTTACCCTGTCCTGCGTGTTTGCCTCTTCTCCAACGGAGCAAGAACGCTGCCCGGTGAAATGTGCGGACAAAGCTCAGACGGGGTACCGGAGGAGGTGCTTGGTTCGGGTATTAGGTTGGTGTGAGCGACTTCTAATGTTTGAAAGTTCAGGGATGAAATCAGGAAGAAACTGGAAGTGTCTGTGCCACGGCAAAGTTTCTGCTGCAATATAGGAGCCACGCTGAAGCACAGCATCATGTCTGGAGATGTTTCTCCAGAAACCGAAGCTACCGCATCACAAAATTAAACAATTTCTCAGTATTTTTTTTTTTAACCTATCCTAGCAAAATAACTTCTGCTCTTAATGAACTTTCCCAGTCAACACCAGAAACCAACCACTGCTAGCTATTGGCGTGTCTGCTTTGGCTGCATTTCTCCACATTGCTGAAGATGTGGAGCTTGCACTAGCTACAGTCTGAACTAGTGTGCAGACAAGAAAACTTAGAGAATGAGTTTAAAAAAGCACATGAGCATCTCTTTGGCTTTACACATCTTTTGACATTCCAGGAACATTGTTCAAAATATAGATTGCACTTACAGCCACAAAAGGAGGTTGATGATTTCCAGTCAAGCTGAAAAAATGAGTATTTCATGGGGAGTTGAAAAGGAATTAAAAAGAACTATCTATAAACCGATTGGTTTCACTTATGGTCCCGAGGCTCATCAGAGCTCAGGTATTTGTCTCAGTGGGGTTCCCTGCTTGGACTGTACCCCCCCCTCCCCGCTACTCCCACTAATGTGTATAGATTAGAGCTGTGTTGCAGACATAGTAATGGCATGTTGAACAGCATAGATCATAGGGGAGCTAAATTTGTATGCTTTAGCACAAATTAGCTTGCATTTCTAAAATCCTAATAAGCATAAAGATGGATCCAGAGGGATTGTTACAAACCAAACCAGAATAATAAGCTCATCCAGAATTTACCTAATGGACAAAAGGAGAGATGGTTCTCAAATAATGGGCACATCAAATGAACCAAAGAGCATCTCAGTACGGAGAAATATGATCCTGTTCTGGGATGCTGGGGCCTGCAGTGGGACAGGGAGGAACTTTGCAAATTTTAGCTGTGTTGGCGAGAGATGAGTGGGTAGCAGACTCTCTCTCTTAAATACAAGAGTCAAGGAAGTACTTTATGTATGGATGAATAATTGCTTTTATGAAGCCAAGTCTTTCATTGAAGCTAATGGAAAATTTGTCATTGACTTCAATGGGATCGGCACTAGACCTGTAACAAGAAAATAATAATGGCCTTGTCTGCGATACAAAGCCAAAAAAAAACAACCCAACCAAAAAAAAAAAAAAAAAAAAAAGATCCAGCTTTCACAGCAGCCAAGAGCCTTCTGCATGGATCTAGGAACACTGTACTTGGTGAATCATTTCTCTGTTAGATAGAGCATTTGTTCTGTTCCTGATTTATCTCCAAGCAAATTTAGACTACTCAAAATCGATTTGCTCGTTATAATTTTTTCAATGCCTATGGGCAAACTCTTGGCTTCTGCTGTTTCCTATTGTTATTCCTGCTGAGCAATTGGTTGCCTCGCTCACATGGGTCTGCTCTTGCTCCCTGCCTGCGTGACACAACGTTATAAATAGAGGTCTGGTAAAAATCCCAGCTATCCATCTTTCACAGAGGTAGGCTGGCATGGCTCAGAAGTGCTCTGTTACACTACCTGTTACATGGTTAGCCCCAAAATTCAGAGATTCTTTTTTAGAGTCATTTCAGAGCACCTGTTCTTAAAATGAGCTGGGTGCCCATGTTAACAAGCAAAAAAGTAAAACAAAGGACATAAGGCAGCAGCTAGGAAGACCTTAAAAGGGCTTCCCTGGGAGAGCCATTGAATCAGGAACTTTGTAAATCTCCATTAATGAAAATTATTTTGCTGATACAGGTTTTTCACAATAATTTGATTGGGTTGGATTGGTATTTAGGAGAAAGAGACGATGCTGGGGAGCCTGCTGAGTCTTAAGGCAATACCAGCTCAGTGTCAGTACATTTTATGGACACTGCTACAGCTCCTCTAGCTATTTTCTGGGTCAGATTTAAGACGTAGCCTAGAGGGGATTTTACAGACCTCTGGCCTTTTCTGTTGAAGCTGCTGCTTACCCAGGATCCTGTCCAAATTTTATTTAGATATTCCTATCTGCCCCCCCTGTTTACCATTTTTACCATTTTAATTACAGTGAAACTGATCTAGTGGAAGATGCCCCTGCTCATTGCAGGGGCTTTGGACTAGGTGACCTTTAAAGGTTCCTTCCACCCCAAACTAGTCTATGATTCTATGATTCTATGTCCCATTGCAGGAGCAGGTCCACTGTTACTAACCAGCATAAGAAGCTCTGTTCAAACTGCACGGTCTGCAAGAGTAGCCCAGGCTTAGCTTAGGTCTGTTATGTACAAGTAAGATGCCATTTCTAACTCACACAAGTAACGTACAGGTTTGTCTTACGTCAGACTAAGCAGCCCATCTGATGTTGGGTTTAGCAGTGAGCCATCATGCCTTTATTGGGATCCTTTGTTCTTGCAGTGTCTTATACCAAAGACATTTTTTGGAAATGCTAAGAATTTGCATGATATTAAAATGCATGTTCCGTTGGGCTTTCCAGTTAATTCTTTCCTTCTTTTTTTTTTTTTTTTTACAAATAGGGCTCAGTTTTACCATTGTTCAATTTTTTCTTTTATTTAAGCAAAATCTTCAGCCATTCAGCGCCTCTGTTGAGATTTTTTTCTTTCATTACTTTATGGCAGATGAAAGTTAAGAGGTCCAATTACTAACATTTTATGATAGCACAGAATATTATTAAAGCACTTAAGAGGTTATTAACACCTTTTATGTACCTCATTATTTAAAAGCCTGCCATATTTAATCATTTTAGCACCATTAAATTGGCATTAACAACAACCCTATGACTTACACTCAGAAATGTCACCATTTGACAACACTAATGCAATAAAACATCTCACAGAAACCTGGAGGCACCAGGTGAACTACACTACTTCACAAAAATTGGGCTTTTTCATGGCTTTCAACCACAGACAGCTGCAAGGAGTGCCACGGGGGTCCCCAGCTCGCCCTGCAGGCAGTGCCTGCTGCCGGAGAACTGGGAGGGGGCCAGTGCAATGCATTTGGCAGGGAAGCGGGGTTTGGTATAGGGCCATCCACAGCGCTGAGGCACACAAGGCGCTAACTGGGATCTCCGTGTGCAGAGAAGCAGGAGTTAATCCTAATTCAGTCCTCTCTGGTGTCGGAGTGCAGGTCACAGGTCTTGCGGTGCCGTGTGAGTCCTGGGAACCCTTTTGTCTCCCAGTGGGTGCTGCGGCACCTTTGCTGTCTCCCAGTGTCCATGCCAAGTCACACGCTCAGGCTTTGATCCCCTTAATTCAATGACTGTCACACTCCTACCTGTGCCTAATGATGGATGAGTAACTTTGACAGATACGCAAGGGAATAGTAGAAAAGCCCTTCATTCCCTGTCCTGCCGGATCCCCTTGTTTATAGGAGCAGTTACACATGTGCTACTCCCTCTTGTAAAGTTGTAAAATTATGTATCGCATAACCCTCCTCTTGGGTCCCTTTCTTTTTTTCCCCATTCCCTTTGCTGCGGAGGGCTGAGGCTGACATACAATCTGGTGGTTAGCAATTACACACTCAATATCAGCCTCTACCCATTGATTATCAAGGACAAAAAACAAAAGCCATGGAGTGGCTAAGTGGAACATCATGTTAATCAAGTCAGAAGTATTATTTTTACAGCCTCCTGATTATTTCTAACAACGTACTAAAAGCCAGTGGGACTGGGTGGGTTGGAAGAGCTCTGGTGACATTGGGAGCGTTCCAGCCCCTGCTTTTCAGCTCGCAAGCTGAAACTCCAGGAGCAAGATTCAATTCATATGGGACTTTTTCCCAGCAAAATATGGGATGAATTGTGTTTTCTCTTTAAGGCTTACAAACAAATCCCTTTCCCATAATCATTATTTTCATAGATGAGCGTTACTAATATATTTTGGCATTTTAAAGCGCATCCTTGCATTTACTCTGGCAACTGCTATACAGCTGAATGCAGAATTGGAGAAATCTATTCCATGGCTTATCTGCCCGGACTTCAGTAGCATTCCCTTTCTTTGTGACTGTCTAACAGAAAAAAAAAAATGGAAAAGGTCCCAAGAGCCTCAAGTTTGGAGCCATAGAAGACCGCCTGAGTTGTTTTTCAGATGCTGGCACTAAGCCAAGTGACTCTGTCAAAAACCCCCACAGGTCTATGTACAAAACATATCAGTCCCATCTGCTAGAATGATGCCATCACCACTATGAGCGTATTAGTTCAGCTGTTTGGGGAGAGTAAACGTCAGTATTTGTAACGCAGGAGGGTCAGCGCATTCGGCTGTTAATGAGGCTGCCTGTCCACAGCCAAATCCCCCCTGTGTACGTGATCCACGGGCGCATCCCTATTTCCATTGCCCTTGGAGGGATGCATTAATATTCCAGCCCAGCCACGCTTGGGTTTGTTTTGCTGTTTGTATTACATCTATATCTGCAGCAGTTAAATGCTGGTAGGTCTGCAGGTCTGCTAAACAAATCATGGGAGTCATGTGCTGGGCTTTATCCCCCACAGCCAGCATGAAGATCACTCAGGTGTGAGTGGAGAGAAGTGAGCATAGCTTCCTGCCAATCCCCCTCTCCAGCAAACTCCCTCCTTAACTGGAAAAGGTGTGTGGGGGGGTGTGTGTTAATGAGCCCGTGTTAGTGCAGGGTTTAACAGCAGTGCCTTGGCCCTGAGGAGCACAGACCTGTGTCTCCTTTTCCCCTCCAGGTCTAGTTCCTGTCTCCCCCGGTGCCTCCAATCTCTCTGCAGTTCCATGGCGCTCCTTCCTGCAGCTTCCCCCCCGCCTCCATTTTATAAGGATTTTCTCCCCCCCCCCGCCCCCCTTGGTTGTTGTAGAACCCTTCACCAGAAGATGCCTGATAATAAATGGGCTGAAGCAAGAGAGGGACGTAAGATATTTCATTTTTCAAAACAGCTTAGAAATGAGTTTTTTACTGGGATTTGAGCTCCTAATTCATTTGGCCCTTTTGAGAAATGTCCCCTTGCTGGCCCTTTGCACAGCCGAGGGGTTTCTCCAGCCTCCCAGAGTGCTGGCTTTGCCATGACCTCTTCCCCTCTGCCTGCTCTGCCGTGGTGATGGAGCCAGGATGCATCCTCGGCACCTGGGCCACGGGGTGCATGCCTGCTGTGCTTGCTGCAGGACCCTGAGGAGGAGGAAGGCTGTGGCTGCCTGCATGTCTGATGTCTCCCTGCCGTGGCTGCCCTCTCCACGTGCTCGTGCCAGCCGACGTGGATGGACAGAGGAATGTCTCTGTGGGATCAGCAACAGCTCTTGCTTGCTGGAGTGGGCAGCGTGGCTGTGATGCTCATGCAGTGGCTCTTGCAGCAAAGTAAGTGATCGAAGTGGGTGAGGACTGAGCACCAAGGGGAAGGAGACTAGAGGTGAAGAGCTGCTATATATTTATATATCTTATGCTATAGAATCCTCTTCTTAAAATGGCAAAACCCAGATCCTGCCTATGTGAGCAAGTTTTATCTGTTACATCAATACAATTGCAGCAACACGTAACTATTATATTCAGTGCTGTAAAATAGCTCCCATGTGGCTTTTCCTACTAAGCCTTCATTATCAAGAGAGGTGTGACTTTTTTTTTCTTTATGGGCAGATAGCTAATATATGCTAACTATTTTCCTGTAAAATCCGGTGGCAATGTGACTCAAGACCTAAAGGCAGTGTTGCTAGGTGAGACTAGCCGTGGGCCACTTAGTGTTCCGCAAGTGAAATGGTTTAGTCCCTGTGGTTATTTCAGACTTGCCATTGCTCTTTACCTGCTGAGTTAACTTTAAAACCTGTCTCAGCACTTGTTCTGCCTGTGCAAATGTGCTTCACCAGGACATTCTTCCCAGCCTGTGTAGCCAAGCCAGCAGAAGTTTCTAGTTTAGCCTGTCCTTCATCGGTTGAGGGGACTGTCTTCTCAGCAAGCGGAGCTAGGCAATTTGGCTGTGTTTTGCAGAGTATCAGCCCAGGCTGGTGAAAACCCAGGATCATTTATCATCTGGGTGTATGATGGATGAGGTGATATGAATTGGTGGCTTTGGTCCATTACTGTTGGAACCAACTGATCTCCTTATTGGCAGCCTCAGCAGAAAGTCTGGGAAAGACTCTTTGAGCCCTGTGGCACCTTCCCCTCCTTGGAGGAAGCTGCCGTCCTTCAGCAGGGACTGTGAGCAATCAGCACAGTGACCCTTGAGACTTTGCTGCCTCTACTTTCTGGAGCTCTTTCCTCATCTGCCAGGGCGCAGTGGATGCTCTAGACTGCCTGCTGTGAGGCCCAGAAGCCGGCTCCCCCCTCCCCGCCCCGTGACTTATTGCCCAGGACCCCCCAGGCAGATGATGCAGATCCCACAGATTTCCAGCCTCAGATTTGCATGTCTGCTTAGTGGCTGGTTTGCAGCACCGAGGTATTTGCATTTGTGAGTGTGTCTCTCTTTCTGCCCCAAATCCCACAGTGAGCTCTGCTCAGAACTGCTGCATCTCGCACGGGGCGCAGGCGAAGATGGCTCGCTTGTGCAGCTCACCTGGTGCTTGCCACAGGTTTGGCATTTTAAGTTAAAGCTAGCCCTGGCTTTTAAGGTCTATTCCAACCCATTTAACTCCTGAGCTTTTTGTGAAAAACAAGATGGGAAATATAAAAGCTTACATCAGCTCCTGTAACTCACAAAGTAAATGGGAAAGCTACAATAAATTTACGGTCAGAAAAAGAAGAGCTGTTCCTTATATAAACTATTACTTTTTCAGAGACAGTTTAGGTGACAGATGTTGCTGGGGTATTGTGCCTTTTTTTTTTTTTAATTATTACTACTTTTTGGTTATACAACATGATTCTTGAGCAGATACTCAAACAAGCAAGATTGGCTCATCATTCCCTTTTAATTCCACATCATGTCACTTTGGAAGGGGAATGGCTTGGTAAAAGCCAGAGAGTTCAGATATGATGCTGGCAGATCGTTATGAAATATTCACAAGACATTTAGTTTAACTTGGTGCTAATTGAACACTGACAGCACAAGTTACTCCTGCCTGCAGCAATAGTCTATCACATTTAGGCAAGTGGCATTCCTTCCACTTTGATGCTCTCCTAGAGAGGAGGCTGCGAGGGAACGCAGTTAACAACCAGTAAACACCTGGGTGAACAGCACTGGAGACGCATCCTGCACTTGCCGTGCCAAGAGAATCCTCCAAAGCTGGTGAGAGTTTATTTGCACGGGGGCTGTAATGAGACTTCAGCGCTCTCTACGAAAATACTGAGTATTATATGAGGGGTGAATTGAAATTGATACACACATTTTCTGGGATATCTTCCTTAGTGAAGACGCTTGAAAGCAAGACTATTTGCAAATTAGCTAATGTCACTTTTCTGAAGCCGTGCCCCAAAAGCCCTCCTTGCCCTGAGATGAAAGAGTTTCCAGGGCAGTTATAGCTATACTGATGTACCAGTGTGTTTCTTTATGGAGACGTGGACTTATTTACTTCTCTTTCATTTTAATTTCTGTAGCTCAACATACTGTTTGCTGATATTTGTGAATTTGTTTCTTATTTGTCAATTCAGCTTCCCCATGGACATTTAATAACAGGAATTTTCCTACCATTTTAATTGTCTCTTATTCCAGAGCCAAGCAGAGTTTGAAACAGAGTAGTAATGCCATCATTTTAGTCATCAGACATGATGTGTGGTCTAAATAGCTTGGATCAAAACTCAGTACCCAGCTCTGCCTGAAACCCTCTTCTCATCTGTGATTTAGATGCAGTCATCTGCCTTGGGTGCCTCAGTTTCCCAGCTATGGAGAAATGCCAAGTTGCTAATCAAGGACTTTTCCCATCTTCCCATTTGGAGGTGTTTGCTCCAGGCTTGTCCTGTGTGGTTAGCACAGGGGGAGCGTGCAGGGACGGCTGCCTCGGAAGGGCCTTGCTTTTCCCTTTGCACCACAGTCCATGCCAGCTGCATTTTGTCACTCTCAGCAGACCTGAAGGACTAAGAGACATTTACTTGTAGCAACACATTAGAAAAGTGACCTGGAACATTTTTAATCCACTGGGGGAAATGTGTCCCCATCTGCCCAATTTACCTGTCCTGGGGAGTTAAACTGGAGGTGGAATCACATACGAGAAGGTGTTAATGAAACTGTAACTGAATATTGAGGTGACAGAGACTTAGATTACGTGAGTTCATCTAGCAAACGGCATGGTGACTGTGAGCTCTGACAAGAGCTCTTGCTGGCTGTAGAAAGGCAGACGGGAGTGCAACCACCATAACTGACTAAAGTACTAGTAGTACAACCAGTAGCAACCATCGAAGAGCTCCAGCAGCTCAAAGGCATGAAGACCCGCTGTTCACTGCTTGTACAAATGCAGGCAAAATGGGCATCCCCTTCCCTGTATTCCTTATGGGAAGCTACACGAGATGAGAAAAAAATGTGAGTAACATTGCATGGGCAGTACAATGCCAGTACCGAGGCTTTGTTTTTCTCTTTTATACAGAAATCACTGGAAAAGGAGAGCGTTAATAAGGGGTTTAAAGGAGGTAGCTGTGACTTCTTCGAAGCCTGGGGCAGGGTGGAGTGTGAAGGGTGGTTTCTGAGCTGGGCAGATTGGAAGCAGCAGCAGCTGATGACTTATCTTCGAGGTGATCCCCATTTCACTCGCCCCCAGCGCCAGTCGCGGCTCTGGAGGTGAGTGAAATGGGGATCACCCCAAAGGAGCTTCTGTCTGAGGTGGGGAGCACCCATCTGGGATTGCAGAGAAAGGTCACAGGGTAAATGCAAGCAACTGAGAAACAGATCTTTTCAGTAATGTTCTGGTTGGCCATGAGAGGGCAAGGGGACAGTTCTCAAAGTAAGGGATAAAGATGTTTCAGGATTTAAAAAAAAAAGGGAGAATTTTAACTACATGAACATCTTGGATGCTATGGAGAATGAATCTGAGATGCCCAAGCAGAATCTGGGTAAGAGCTGAGCTGAAAGCCCTGGAAACTGAGTATTTCTGGCCTAGAATTTTATGTAAGGTGGCTAATCGCCGTAGATAGCAATCTGTTGTAGAAAAACACCTTGCTTTCAACAAAGACATGGTCTTAGACATATTTTCAAAAGCCAAGGATGCAATACCGGACTAAAAGAGCTCCCAGTCTTTCAGTGAACCTCCCACTCTTGGATTGCTGAATATCGCTCTCACGGTAATACTGACCTTGGGAGGGTTGAGTAAACTTACAGTCCCCCTATGTCTGTATAAAACATCCTTACTGGGAGAGGAGGAGGGAGGGACATGAAATGTCCCATCCTCCACAGAACCTTGCTCTAACTGGCTTCCATAAGCATCCCTCTTCAGGAGGGCAAATAAATGAAGCTTTCAGAATTGTTTTACTTGATGCATTTCATTCTGGGCTAAAGCAAGGCAAATAGACAGTGGGAGGACTTCACTGATAAACTTTTTTTTTTTTTCCAAAGCAGAGAATACCAGAAGATAACACAACAGCAAATGACTGCATATTTTAAACCCTTGTAGCTAAACCTTCCCTTTTGGGGCTGCGCCAGGTATCTTGTGGTGCCAGTGAAAATGGGATACAGATGTTCACTTGTTTGGATGGAGACACTGCAATAATTCATGCCTGCTACAAATGATAGGATGCCTCGTGCTCACAAAAGAATACCCTGATCCTTTTGTCAGTAATAAGAAAATATAATAAGGAAAATAAGGCCTGTAAAAGCTGTGAACTGGGGGAGCGTGTTTTTTTCAGTTTCCAAAATGTAACTTCTGGTGTAGCGACGCAGCCAGCGCTGCTAAAAATGCTACCGCCAGGATACCAACCCGAGGGTGTCGTCACTCGCGGGGGAGTCAGTCGGTGTCTGCGACAGGTATACGGAGTGTTAAATACCCGCTGCTGAACGCGTATGAGCAGCGACCTGAGCCCCCAGAACAGTGGAGGTTTGGGATGTTGTGTCTGAGGCTTTTTTCCTTTTTTTCAACTTCAGCTTTGAATACTTGCTTATTTTTGTAAGACGAATATAGGTGTTTTTAAAAGGTTTCCTCTGATTTTGAACTCACTTGTGGTGAGAATAGTCTCATTAAAGTCCATGGTAACAGTGTTCAGGAATGCGATCCGTCTGTTTTAATGGACATTATGGAATAGGGAGCTGTGTACCCCAAAAATACATAGGGATGGGATAGGGAGAAAGAGGAACTCAGCCCGTCACACTGCAACGTAACAGCAGGGCTGATGCTCACCTTCTGCTTTTTCATGTGTAGCAGATAACTGCAAAACTGGCATCTGCCAAAAGAATTTGTTAGCATACCTGAATACTTGCACCGCTGGTTTCCCCCTGTTGTGCTCCTGTCAGGAGAGGTACAAACAGGTTCACACCTGCTGTATAGCTTCGGGTTGAAGGAATGCATGTGCAAATTTGGCAGGTAGAAATTACATTCTTAAAATTAAACTCCACTTCTTGAAATCGGAGCTCTCTGCCTTCCCTGCCTGCTGTTCTATTTTTCACTTTCTTCTTGCAATGCCCATATTAAAATGAAGATTTTTTTTTTTTTTTTTTTAATCTTCTTAGTTCATTTTCATGGTGGAGCTGTAACCGAATCCAAAATCACACTTCTGGGAATCAGCACCAATGCTGTATGAAGATTTTAAAGGTGTGCACAGTTTTTTCTCTCATTCCCCCAAATTTTACTTTCTCAGTAATTTTTATGAAGTGGGTTTGGACTTGACACAACTGGTGCAGTTTGGGATATAATGACTTATTCTTCTGTTTTATTTGGGAGGTGTTTAACCATTTCCTCACCTTCTTCATGTTGTAGGCTGTCTTTTAAGTGAAAAATCTCATTCTGAAACAAAAAAAAAAAAAACAAACCTGAAAATCTTCTGATTCTATAGCACTTAAACGCAGTGCTTTATTTCCCTAATTTTGTTTCAACTGCTTTTCTTGGCTTAAACCACTCACCAGAATTTTTTCCAATTTAATGAAAAGTTTTGGCATTCTGAAATGGCATCTTTTGCAGAACTAACTGTAACTGAATGTTTTGCCCTTGTACTGTTTACTACATTGCATTTTTCACATCAGTGCAGACCATGGACAACTGTAGCTAGCCCTATATATTAGGGTAGTGATTTTTCAGTCCTCATCAATATGTGGACCACTGAAAACTTCCCAGGCGAAGTGCAGATCCCTGGATAGCAAATTTCAGGCTGCTAACAGCTGAATACCTTTTCTCATGTCTCTGTGGACTCCTTGAAGTCCCCAGGCTCCCAGAAGTTCACAGAGCACAGCTAGAAACTCCTTCAGGTTTGCTCCCACTTGCTCACATAATGTAGTAGTTTAGCAAATACGCGCTGCCCCACTGGTATTTCTTCAGTGGAGCTAGTCTCAGCCAGAAATAAAGGCAAGATCTATTTTTTTCTTCTGTAAGTATGTTCAAAACATGAATTTCCATGAGTTGCCAACATAAGACCTATATCTGCATGGTAAGTAGAGTCACTTTCACTTGCAAATGAGGTTGGATCTGCTAAAAAATCTGCTAATTTGCAATAAAAATAGCATCCATCTTTGCTCTGCAAATATAGCCTATTTGAAAACTGTCCCATTTTCAGAACTGTAGCAGCTTGTAGGATGAGAGAAAGGGGAAGGAGGAAATACCTTGCATTTGAAGTCACTTCGTATTTCTCCAGGACTATTTCACACACCTTTAGTCATTATGTTGCGTTTTGTGTTGTCACATTAATTTTCACAGCAACAGACTGATATAAACAGTGTGACTGCACTGCAGAAGCAAGGGAAGCTGGATTGATTGGGAGGGAGAAGGATTTGTTCAGACATAAATATCTCCTGCCATATTGAGGGGAGTTTAAAAAAAAAAATGGCCAGCCAAGAAATTGCTTTTTTGTAGGAACGTTCTGTTTCTCTCTTTTTCTTTTTTTTTCTTTTTTTTTTTTTTTTTTTATGCGTGCTTCACTGTGAGAGACCAAGAACAAGGGGGAACCAAGTGGCTATTTAATGAGTCTGGGATGCTGAGTGCAGCTGCTCTTTCAGGTGGGTGAAACTGCAAGGAATGGAAGACAAGGAAGGCGAACATGTATGCAGAAGATGGTATTAAATAAGGAGGCCTGGTCATGTAAGGTCTTGTTGGGGAAACTGCTGACTTTCTTGCAGGTTAAATGCTTGAAGGAATTGCAGAGTCAGGCTCTAAGAAAATGAGGGCATACACCAAAAAATCAGCACCTCAGCACACAAACAGGTGGAAATACCAGGTGCAGAGGGGAAAGCCAGTGCAATGCCTTCTATCCCAATCTTCCTGCACCCAGTGAAAGATGCAGAGATTGCATAGAGAAGAGCAGGTATTGTTGTACCTATAGAGCGATGCCTACCTGGCCATCACTTTTATCCTCTACGTATTGTGTTGCTATACGTATGTCTCTAGGGCTCCAGACTCTCAGAAACCTCCCATAAGGGCAGGATGAGATGGATTTCCTGCTCTACAGTTTCCCATCTCACCTGCTGGTTGTGTTTCCTATGAGGAATTTGGTGCTCTGGGGACTAGGAAATGTGTGGCATCAATCTAGGATTTCAGAGTAGCATAGAAAGTGTCAGTAGTATCTTCTAAGGTTACATTTGTAGGACTACAAGATCTTCCCTGTTCTACTACCCACACCTGCCCGGCTTGGCATTGCTGCTTTTGGCCTGCTGTGGCCAGTGTGATGACACCCAATGCGGGCTGGAAACGTTTCCTGTGCTCCCATGCCTTTTCCTGAGAGATGCCTCAGTTTTGGAGCTATGATTTGAGTTCACTGTTGGCACTTGTCACTCCTTGAGTATTTTGGGCTAGAGCTTGTGAACTGGTGTAAGAAAATAAATCCACCTGTAAGGAGGTATGAGGAAAAGTCCCAGTATCTGATCAGAGGTTTTGCCAATAAGGATGGGATGGGTTGCAGCTCTAAGAATGCCTTATTCCTCACACTTCTCCTGATCTAAGGCCAGCTGTGGTGGGTCACACCATGCTTTGCAGAGCATCTGAGCCTTGAACTGAGGTTTCCACTTGGTATGTCCAAGTTTCTGACACCAAAAGCCTTGGGTGGAAACTTGCTTATGTCTGGATGGTTTGCAGAAGGCAAAACTCTTAAAAGAAGAGCAGCTAATTGCATATTCGTAATGGCACATACAGTACTTGAGTGAATCCCATAATTTCTACTGTGGTGGGTCTGGAAATTCACCTCTGGCCATGCTCAGCAACATCTATCCCCAGTCTCTGAAGAGCATGGATCAAGAGGAGCTTTTTGGCCCTTTTCCTCTGAGAAAGAACCACTAATTTCTTCATTTTGAACATATTATTTTTGTAACAAAAGAGCATGATATAGCTCTATATACCAGTTGGAAGCAACGTGATTTGTGTCATGAATACTAATATGTGTTTGACAGTATCCTATAAATTCATCACATTTTGAAGAGCGTTAACAAGAGTTGTAGGAACCATACTTAAATTCTTCCCCTACTTTTTTTTTTCAATTAAAATAAAAGGAAGCTAGTGAGAATCTGTATTTGTATCCAAAACAAAGATGGCTTGGGTCACGGCAAGACTTCTGCACGCCGTGCTAGACCTGGGTCTACAGCACATTCATTGATTTTTATTTTTTTTTCCTCCATGAATCACCCTAAAGCTATAGGCGACAAAAGCTGAAGCTATGTAGATGTGATTTCTAGTTCATTTGTTGTTCATTAGAAAGACTTTCTCTCTCTTATTTGCAGCACCCCTGCTGCTGCGTGTTCATTAGGAGAATGGAATGTATTCCAAATATTTCCTAGCTCTGGCAGGGCAGATGGTGGAAAGTAATTTTCCAAACTGTTCTGGAAAAGGGGGGAAAAAAACCCACCCAAACAACCCCAAGTCACCCCCTGCACACCAGAAGAATTCGGTATTTCTGAGTGCAGACGTGCCGTACACTTTCTGTCTCTCTGGTTGTACAGTGCTGTGTGTCGGAGTGGTGGGAAGTGTGTATGAATGGGGATGTATCACATTACATGTGGGATGTTAGCAAGGCTGGGATTTTTTTCACAGGAAACTGCGTTTGCAAAGAGCACACAGCAACATGCAGTACCCTAAAAGATGTGTGTGAGGGAGTGAGCAAGATTCATTTCCCTAAATCTTCTGGGCAACCCAATGCCTAAGGGAATCCCAGGGAGGGAGGATGGAGCCTGGGCCACGCTCTGGTTTCTCTGTCCAGCCCTGTGCAGAGGCATGAGGCAAACTGGAAGCTCCTCAGATGCCCCTGCCCTTCACCAGCGTGGGCAGAAGGTTGTCCAAGTGCTCAGACAATGGTGGAGGAAGCGGCTCTGGCTGCATTTCCCTTCTGCTCCCAGGGGAATCGGAGGAGCGCACAAGCCAGGGCCAGATTTAGCTCTTGGATCCACATGAAACATCTCTGTGCCGACTGCTCCCTCCCTTCGTGCTCAGCCTCTTGTCACGGGAGTGGAAGTCGCACACACACACACACACAAACGGGGAACAGAGAAGCCGAGTCAATATGCAGCAGGCAGAGCTGGGAACACAATGCGGGCAAAACAAAGAGCGGGGCTGTATTTACTGCCTTCCTGGTGGCATTCACTTCTCGTGCTTGGAACTGGTTTCCTCTTTTCATGAGCCTCTTGACCTGCAGATCCCTCTCCTCAGCAGACAGACCCCAAAGCCCCGCGGCTGGATCCGTATGCCTCTTCAGATCAAACCAGCAAAACACTTTGGACACAGAGCCTGAACTGTGTGTTTGTATTGAGGCTTTAAGCTCCTTGGTGTTGGCACCCAGGGTTCCTATTTGTTTTCCAACTCCTGAGGACAGCAATGGTGCTCTCTAAGACAATACAAACAAACCAAGAGAGGCTTGAGGCAGCATGGCAGAGCTTACCCGAGCGCCGCTGTCCCTGGGGATGTGCTGTGCTCTGGCCCATGGAAGGTGCCTCTGGCACCGATTTGGGCTGTCAGCTCAGGCCGGCACCCCCCAAAAATCTCACACACAGAAATCTGGCAGAACAAGGAACTTCCTCAAAAGAAGGGCATCAATTGCCCTGTCGGTACCACCAAGACACCCACAGCTTTGGAGGGAGGCACTTTGACAGCTGCTCTAAAACCCCGTCAGACTTTCAAAGCCTGCTATTAGTGATGGATTTTCAAGCCCCCTCTTTCTCCAGGCACTGTCGCGTTGCAGAGTGCGTGGGTGCAGGTGGAGGCGCTGGGGCCTCTCACTTGGTTCATTGCCACAGCTGGGCCTTCAGGGGCAGATGTATGAACGAGCAGTTCACAAGCAGACGTTTGAAAAGGCACCGAGAAAGGGTGCACCCACCGAGCAAGAGGCAGGAGACCCCGCTGAGCCTGCGTTCAGCTTTCAGGCAACGCTATCCCGTGGTATCTGACCCTTCTGTAGGCCCAGATTAGCCTTAGTACAGCAGTGCCGTGCACATCGCGCGACGGCTTTGTGGAAGCGGGGCTGTGAAACGGATGTCTTCTGTAGCCACCGTGACCTTAAAACCCATTGCTCAGTCACCCAGCAGAAAAAAATCGGGAGAATTCCTTCCAAACAGCCGAGTGCCAGTGCCCTTCGGGAGCTGGCTTTTCCTCTTTGGTTACCCAGAGCTTCCGCCAGCCATGACTGTCTCACCGCACTGCGTCAGCTGAGGTTCAGGAATTTGTCTAAGCTAAATCCAACACCTAAACCTATATTTTTCACAGCCTGACAGAGTTTTAAACTCCTCTCCATCAGCTATGGCCAGTAGCCTTCAGAGATGAGCAGTGGCTATAACTGACTCATCAACATCCCTCTTAATTTGTTTTTGCTCAATTGTTGCAATATATTTGATTCCCAATTATTATGCTCTGGAGTCAAGCTTCCTTTAGGTAATTCACAGTGTAGCCTACATATGTGTAAAAAATTTATCGCAATCGTGTTTTTAATTAAAATGCATACGATAATACCAAAAGGAGAGAGGGGGAGGAAGGGAGGGAACCCAGATTAAGTTTTTAATTGTTTTAATAGTGAGATTTGGTTCAGTGAGAACAGGGCATATTGGTTTCCTTGGAAACACTGGCGATGTATTAGCTGTATAAAATCTAGCATAAAAGATTTGTGAAAGTGAAGCCTTTAGGTTTTAACTGATATTATAACTCTTTTCATTTGGAAAATCAGATTCACATGTGGCCCCTGGAGTCCCAAAAAGGTGTCTATTTTTGTGTTTTCTCTACACTCTCGTGTAGAATTAAGAATTTCACAGGTTATCAGAATCATTAGAAATCTAAAACTGCAACAACAACAACAAAAAAAACCCTTCAACAATTCAATATCCCTGAATCATACGATTTAATTAGATGTGCCTGTAAGTTCTCTTTGTGCCAAGCAGTACCAGGCTCAGGCAAGACTCCACGTGATTTGAGAAAGAAGTACAAAAATTTGGCTTTTTAAACATTCCAATAAAACTAGAGATTATTGGTAATGGAGCAGTAGGTGATGTTTTATATGCATCACATGTTCAGTTATTGTACACAGCACTGATACCTGGATATACAATATACAGTGCACTCTAGCCAGCCTCAAGTTGAGAGAATTGCTGCAGCTGCTGCTAATGATCTGGCCTCGCAAGAAGTCTTCGATGCCTCTATTTTTCCTGGCATATGTCTTAGGAAACAGAGCACCCCCAGAGAGCCTCATCCCCAGGACCAGCACGTCAGGTTTGGGGCTACAACACCCCAGGGCACCACAGGAGGTCAAATGTACATTTTAAGGTTGTTCTCATCTGAAGTGAAAACATTTTCTTTTAATTCTCTTTGAAAATCAGGCTCTCAAATTATCAATTTTGTCTCTTTCGTGTTAGAAAATAAAACCTTGTGAGGGAGGATTCAGCTCTCTGCAGCCGAGTGGGATTGAAACAACCAATTTTAATATCTGTGATTCACCTCGGAGCCCAAACCGTGATGATGGAGTGCATCTGGGGATCAAACACTGCAGAAACCCTCTCTTTTAAACAAAAGGGGGGGGAAAAAAAGACTGCAGATAAATTACCAGATGTAGGATTTTGGACTATCAGAGGAGAGGACGGATGGCTTGGTTTTAGCATGTAAGACTAATCACTCAGTTGAAATCATTTCAGCAGCTGAGTAAATAGACTTACGGAAAAGGCATTTATGGGAGCATTTGTGTTCCAGGATCCTCCCTCTTTCCTAGGTCTCCTGTTTGTTTGTTTTTCTGTCTCTTTGGTGTTGAGGCTTCCCAGTTAACAGGTTTATTAGGTAGCGATGACGATGTCAAATGTGCAGCTAGGCAATCCACATGGCCCCTCGACTGCGCCGCAGCCGTACCGGCTGAGCAAATGGAGTGCAAGTTCAACAGCCTGTCCATGAACAATGGGCCTCTCTGCAGCAGTGGGGCTGTTCAGCTGCGTGCTTGGCTCGCCGCCACCCAGAGCCAGGACCACTCGAGCACGAGCTCAGCCCGTACCACACACATGCACACATGCATCTTGTCGACTTTTCCTCTTGCTCCGGCGTAATTCCCATCAGCAGCACCCAGCTCGCTGCCCGCACGTGTCCCAGCAAGCAGCTCGGGCCCGTCCCGGGCGATGTTCCTGACGGGTGTTTTCCAAGGTGTCACGGAGGAGCGCTTCGAGGGTGCGAAATAACTGAAGCCTGGAGGAATGCCGAGCTCAAGGGCATGGTCCTGGCAGCCTCTGCAGGCCCTGCTGCTGGCGCCTGTGCACAGACCGGGCTCTGGCATCACACCCCCGCAAAGGGAGCGCTCATGGCCGAGCTGCCGCCAGAGCCCTGGCTGGCTGTCCGTCCTGCGGAGCCCTGGCTGTCCGTCCGTCCGTCCGTCCTTCCGTCCTGCGGCTGGGCCCCGACGGCTCGGCCCAGCTCACGGCAGGGCACAGGCCCAGCTCGAGGGTCCCCGAGAGACGACGGTGCATGCTAGCGCCTAGCGCGTGCTACGGAGGTGCAAGGCGGCTTCGTGGGCCCGCGCGCGCGGGAGGCGCTGGAAGGGCCGGGGGTGCGGTGACGCGCGCCCCACGCACGTGCAACGTTCAACTCGCGCCCCTCGCGACAGCCCGAGGGGTCCCGACAGCCCCGAGCACCGCGGCAGGGCCCGCCGCTCCCGGGGGTGCCGGGCGCGCGCGCCGCCGGCCCGGGCTCTTTAAGGCGGCGGCGCGGGAAGGCGCGAGCTGCGCCTTTGTCATGACACCGGGTCAGCGCGCGGTCACGGCCCCGCCCCACGTGGAGTCAGAGCCCACATGGCCCGCCGCGCCCCGCCTCCCCCCGCTGATTGGCTGCCGTGAGCCCGGCCGCCGGGCCCCCCCACTGCTGATTGGCTGAGAGTGCGCGTCTTTTACATGCGGCGGGCGGGGCAACGCCTGTCCGTGACACCGGGCGCCGTCTGGGGCCGCCCCCGCGGCGTCTGGGGGGATTTAAAGGGGCAGCGCCCCGCGGGCGCGCGGCGTCGGGTGTGCGCGGGGGATTCGGCCCCGTGGGGGCGGAGTGGCCGGCGCGTGTGCCGGACCGCCCGGTTCCGCGCGGTTTTCGATGCGAACCCCCGGGGGGGGGCATTGCTGGGGAGAGCCGGGACAGCCGCGTGGGAGCGGGGCCGAGCCCCGGCGCCGGCCGGGGGCGGGGGGGGGGGGGGGTCTGCCCCGAGGGGCCCCCCCGGCTTGGCGGCGCTGGCGGCAGCAGGCTGGGCGCTCCCCGGCCCCCGTGGTGGGCCTGGGTGGGGGGCGTGAAGGCGTTTGTCTGGGCGTGAGGTGCGGGGCTGGGGGGGGGGGGCAGCTCAAACCAGCGCCTGTGCAATGAACCCCGCGTGGGGGTACCTGCTCCCCCCGTGCTCGGCACTGGGGAGGCCGCCCCTCGAATGCTGAGTTCAGGTTTGGGCCCCTCGGGACAAGGAGGACATGGAGGTGCTGGAGCGTGTCCAGAGAAGGGCAACGGAGCTGGGGAAGGGTCTGGAGCACAAGTGTGATGGGGAGCGGCTGGGGGAGCTGGGGGGGTTTAGCCTGGAGAAGAGGAGGCTGAGGGGAGACCTTATCGCTCTCTGCAACTGCCTGAAAGGAGGTTGTGGTGAGGTGGGGGCTGGCCTCTTCTCCCAAGTAATGAGTGATAGGACGAGAGGAAATGGCCTCAAGCTGCGTCAGGGGAGATTTAGATTGGATATCAGGAGCAATTTCTTTACTGAAAGAGCGGTCAGGCACCGGAACAGGCTGCCCAGAGAGGTGGGGGAGTCACCATCCCTGGGGGTGTTCAAAACCGTGTAGACGTGGCACTTGGGGACATGGTTTAGGAGGCCTGGGGGTGTTGGGTTGGCGGTTGGTGATCCTAGAGGTCTTTTCCGACCTTAATGATTCTATGGTTCTACCCCACACCCTGTGCAGGTGAAGCCGGGCGGAGGGCGAGGGCTCGCCCTGTGCTGAGCCCGGAACGGCGGTTCAAGGCAGGGGCATCCTCCGAGCCTCCGGCTCCAGCTCCCTGGTGGCCCTCCCTGGCAGCAGGCACGTAGGGGCTCCGCGGGGCCGTTCCCGGGCTGGTGACGGTGTTGGACGCGGGTGGCTGCGGAGCCGTTGCAGCCCTTGGGTCCGGCGGCAGTCACAGGGCCCGGGCAGCCGAGCCGTAGCCGTGTTTCCCCCGGCCCCCTGAGAGCTGCGACCCGCTGGTGTGTGTCAAGGCAGAAAAACGCAAAACAGAGCCTGGGTCTCTCCAATCACACCTTTCATGCAAGAACCAAAAGAAACTAAACACAGAGCAATTGTTTTTTTGGCAAATACAAGTGTGCTCGCTTGTGGGTGTGTATCTAACTACGTATGCGAGTGCGTGTGGGTGTATATGGGCATCATCTAAGGACAATTCAATCCATGAACTGTTTGCAGCTGCTCTACTTTGAAACCGCTCCACAGAAGGAGCCCGGCAGCAGAGCCGCTGCAAGTGGTTCAGAGCTGGCTTTCAGAATTACTCAAGTGCTTCCTCGGATGAGCTCGAAGTCTTCACTTCAGTATGTCAGCTCTCCGTCGGGGAGTTCAGGGTCACCCTTGTTTGCTTTCCAAAGCACCATTCCTCTCTCCAAAATGCCTGTTGTTCCATCAAGAAAAATGAGGGATTGTTTTATGTTTATGCATTTAAAACTCTTTCCTTAGCGCTGTTTTATTTTACATATGCCATCCTGGTTTTCCTAGCACAAGAAAATGAAACGTCTTCAGCTGGGGAGCTGTGAATTCAGAGGGCGATCATTTTTTGTTAGTGAAGTGATATATTTCCTACCAGTGCCTCCAATAAAATGTAAAGGTAGGGTGGAGTCTTTCCAGTGACGTCAGCCAGAGTTATATCAGGCCCCAAATGAGACAGAATGGGTTGGAATAACATTCTGGTGGCTTCAGTAAAAATTTTCATTACAAACAAATACTTGTTGACTTTTTAGCCCTCCTGCTTGGGAACAAAACCTCCTAAACGGGACCCAACCCAGTGCTGTGCAGCGATGGAAAAACAGCACTTGGGAGGCAGCTGTGAACTGCCCGGCTGGGTGACAGCAGCTCCTGCCCCGGGGGTCGTCATCCCGAGGGAGCGGGTGGGCTGCGGAGGGGCTCCCAGCGGGGGCGAGAGGGCCAGGGAGGGTATTTCGGAGCCTTTTAGGTGGAATATGGCTTGAGGTAGGCTATTGACGCTCAGCAAATGGGGGCAAGTCGTGGAATGAAAATGCTTTTGCGGTTCCAAACAAGGATGACGGCTTGTCTACCGAAGGCTTGGTTCGCAGTGTCTCGTACGCTGTAAATCGTACCTGAGATGTAGCTGTACTGACTTCCGAAGGCAAACAAGCCCTTAGCTAAAACCAGCGAGCATCCGCATCCCTGCCCGGCGCTGTTCTCCACTGTCGCGGCAGAGATCTTGTTCTAATTGTCGAGGAGAAAACTCGAGTTTCTGGTACCAAACAGTTAAAAAAAATAAATTAAGAGGTTAGTCACCAGAAAGTGGAAACCATGTCTGGAATTGTTAGAAATAGGGCTTGCTTGAAAATAAATATAGAATTATTCACCATGGTAACTATTGCCCTATTGCATTCGTGCATATCGATTTAACATTAATCCAAAGACTAATGCTGTGAAATATTTGGTCTCTTTAATGGATAACTGTTTAGTTAACAAATCTTTGGGGAGTTGTGGAGTTTTTTGTTTTGTTTTGCCTTAGATCGCATCAACCACTTTTGGAAGACAATGATTTGACTCTTCGGGTTACTTATTTCTCACATGGATCTCTCTTTCCAATTACATTTTATGTATTTACCCTTCGTGCTGCACTGTAATGATTACGCAGGGGTGCTCAATTCTTTAACTAATGCTGAAGTGTTGCAGTGAGGAATAAAAGGAAGGATTTAACTGTGACCGCACAGGCAAATGCCCGACTTCTGGTCTGGCAACGAGTGAAATTGGATGATAGTCCAAAACGTGCCGGAGCAGACTGAGGGGTTCATGTAGTTCAGTTTGTCCAAGGAGCTCAGATATTACCGAAGCTCCCGTGTGCCCCTTTCCGTGGATGAAGAGCCTGAGGCACAGCGAGCAGCCCCGGCTCACCCTGAAATTTTGTGGCAAAACCAGGAAGCGAGGGCAGGTCTCGCAGTGCCAGACTCGTCCTGGAGCCGTCAGAGGTGTCTCTGGGGAGAACGTAAAAAGAAACTGAGAAAAGGCTGATCGGCGACAGAATACAGGAGTCAAAATGAACAACAGCGTGTTCTGGAAGTATCCCACCAGCCGATCAGTGCTCGCTGCTAGTACAGAAGACAAACGGCAGTGGGCTGGAGGGTGGATAGCGTTATTACAAAGAACAGGGTGAAGCATTTAAAGTTAGCTGATGTACTTTTAATTTTTACAAGCCCATCTGGGATGACTTTAATTATTTGTTCTTAAATCATGGTGGAAAAATGCTGATTGTTCTTAAAGCCACATGAGTCGTTCAGATGAAATCGGGACGGTGGTAAACACTGCATTTTTAAACCAGCATCGACTTGCAAACAGTTATTTTTCTTTTTTTTTTTCTTCTTTTTTTTTTTTTAAGGAGGGTTAGGAAGATGTGTGAACTTGCAGCAGCCTGCATCTGAAACTGGAGCCTTTATCCACCAAAGCTTTGCAAACTTGTAAAAACTCCCCCTAGAACAAGCTGGCTGATTCACGGGGTGAGGGCGGATGCCTTTCCCCCCGCTGGAGCCAGCTCTTCCACAGCTCAGTTGCAACCTGGGCACCGGGTCCTCCCAGCCTGCGCTTGCTCAGCCGTCACTGCTGGTCACGGTCCGTGAGGTGCCTCCGCCAAGGCTCCTTCTGCCACAGCGCCCGTCACCAGCACGTCCTGCCTGCGGACAGGCCTCCAGCCGTGCCCTGCCACGTGCCACCCCGTCTCCCCTTCCCTGGGCCCGTGGGTGATGCTGTGCCCGGCTGTGAAAGGCAAAGCCATGCTTGTTGCAGCAGAGAATGTGGAGAAGGACTCTGTAACCCACCAGTCAAGGAACTGGCCTGCCACAGAAGAACAATATATTACTTAAAGCTGCATTAACTTACAGAATCATAGAATGGTTTGGGTTGGCAGGGACCTTTAAAGGTCACCTAGTCCAACCCCCCTGCAGTGAGCAGGGACATCCCCAACTAGGTCAGGCTGCTCGGAGCCCCGTCCAACCTGAGCTTGAATGTTTCCAGGGATGGCGCATCGACCACCTCTCTGGGCAACCTGGGCCAGTGTTTCACCGCCCTCACTGTAAGGAATTTTTTCCTTACATCCAGTCTAAATCTACCCTCCTTTAGTTTAAAACCATCACCCCTCGTCCTGTCACAACAGGCCTTGCTAAAGAGATTGTCCCCATCCTTCCTATAGTCCCCCTTTAAGTACTGAAAGGCCACAGTAAGGTCTCCCCGCAGCCTTCTCTTCCCAAGGCTGAACAACCCCAACTCTCTCAGCCTGTCCTCATAGGAGAGGGGCTCCAGCCCTCGGATCATTTCTGTGGCTCTTGCTTAAGACCATTTAAGAATGTACCATGTCTGTGTCTTAAAATACTAGAGTTCTGAATCAAACTCGAACTATGGCCACATCCACGCAGCCGACGGACTTGGAGGGCTCGGCCGTGGTGGCAGGGCTGGTGCTGGCAGGCTGCTGGCAGCTGGTATCTCCTGCAGCACGAGGAAGCGTGTACTGTTCACCTTGACTTATTTATGGCAGCGCTACGTATTTTGAGTGCAAAGGACTGTTAGTTGCAAGCTGGTGGGCTCAGCTTAGCTTACAGCCGCCTTTTCTGGCCAGTCAAGCAGGGTCCATTGGAAAAGGGTCTCTAATATTCAGCTGCCAGGTGTTTTAAAAAGAAAAAAACATATTTCCAGCTAATCAATAATAAAAGTGGGTTGATTGATAAAGCTGGCTCAACTGGCACTTGTCTTTGGAGTTTTGACCGTGCATGTGCCTCGCTTTAACGTTTGAGCTGGCCTTCCTGGGGCTCGCGGGTTCCATCCGAGGCCCACGTCCCCGTAACAGGGGTAAGACTGCTTCACACTTGCACAAAGTGTTTCTAGAAATTTGCCAAAAGAAACTGAGACTCCAGGACCAACCTGAAGGAATCGGCCAAAAGGCAAGTAAGAATTACCCCTCCTGCGTCACCGAGGACGAAACTGAGGCTGGGAACAAACTACAAAAATGGGATTGGAAATGCTTTATTTCCAGTTCTAGCGTAGATTTTTTTTTTCTTGCCCAGGTAATCCTCTCCCAGGCCTGCACGCTCACCCCCACCTCTGCCATCGCCCCCGGCGCCGGTCCCCCTGCGTTTGGGGAATGGCACTCGCACGATAATTCACGTCTGCTCAGCGCTGGGAAGCACAAACTTCTCAAAGCTCGTTTCTATCCGAGCCGCAAGATCCTCTTCCGTGTTTCCTTTGGATTAGTAATTGTTGGGAGTTACCATCTGTCAAGTGGCAAAGAGTAAAAGATTAAACAACCTGGCAATTCCTTGTTCCTCCTCTTCAGGCGTTTTCACAGGACTGGATGGGGCCGCGGAAGTAAAGCACAGGCGTGTATCTAACATTACTTTGTCGGGAGTCATTTAGAAATGAATTCCATTTTTTGGGGGGCAGAAATAAAGGTTAACCCTTACCAGTGAGTGCCCCACGCCTGACCTGACCCTCGACGCCGTCCGTCTTGCGTGATTCCCGCGGCCTTGTGTGCCTCCCCCGTTCTCGGGGCGATCTCGCCGGCAGCATCTCCCGGGAGCGCAGGCCCAGCTGGGGACTCTTCAGATACTTCCGAATCCTAAATCGGAGCTATCAAGAATTACGGGAAGCTATGCTTTCTTAGAAGATGACTGAAGCTGTCTTTATCTCCCAGTAACAGCATTCAGCGAGTATTACAGCAGCTACTTCGCACCACTACAGTTACGCTTGTTTCAGCATTTTCATTGTAAACCTCTGTTTTCACAGGTTTATTTCCCAGAAAAAAAAAAAAAAATAAATTAAAATCTGCCTTGACTAAACCTTGGCACACCGAGCACTCAGGGAAGAGACGCTGGTTTTTCCTTTTACCCGTCTAAAAAGCGCGCGGGGTCACTCCATTGGAAAGCAGGCAGTTTGAAACAAAAAAGGGAATTTCTCTGTCTGGAATAGTTTCTGGGCTTTGTAGCAGCTAGCAGCATCGTTGGCATTAGCGTTGGCGCTAGTGGCGGAATTTGCACCGAGTTCAGCCGTGGCCAAATCGGCGCCTGCAGGGTTTTTTTCCCCCCGCGTTTCTTTTCCGATCTTTCCCATTTTTTCTCCGAAACGCTGTGCTGGGGAACCGTCCGTGCAAAGCAAGCCAAAAGCCCTGCGGCTCCCGTGCTGCGGTGCCGGGGGGCCGTGCTGCGGCTGGGGCCGAAGCGGGTCTCGGCAGCCGGGCCGCCGCGGCTTGGGTGGGCGTCGTGGGGCTGAGCCCGGCTCGCACGTGGGGTTTCCTGCAGAATGACCAAATCCGGATGCTTTCGGGGGCCGATTTTGCCAAATCCCCGCCAGGTCCCCCCTCCGCTGGGGGAGGACGGGGGCAGCGGGTGCTGCGAGCCCAGGCGTGGAAGGTTAAACCCGAGGGCTGTTGGGTTGGGTGAGGCCATCGGATTTAAGCCGGACCCCGGTTTAACGGACTCCGGTTTAATAATTTAAGCCGGACTGCGATGTAACGGGCCCCGGCAGCCCGGGCGGGCCGTTACCGCCCCCCCCCCCACCCCCCCACAACCCCGGGGCGGGGGGGGGGGGGGGAACCGCCGGCGCGAGGCGCCGCAAACCCCGCGCGACTCGGTCCGGGCCGCGCGCGCGCCCGCCGCCCCGCCCCCCTCCTCCCCCCCCCACCCCGCGCGCCCGGCGGCGGCGCGGGGAAAAGGGCGGGTCCCCGTCTGGCGCTGACGTCACGGGGCCCGCCCGCGGCTGGCGGCGGCGCGCGGCCGCGTCCCCGTGGCCGTGAATGAGCGCGGGGGGCGGGAGCGGAGCGGAGCGGAGCGGAGCGGAGCGGGCCGCGCTCCCGCCGCGCTCCCGCCGCGCTCCCGCCGCGCCGCGCCCCACAAAAGTGCGGGGCTGCCGCGGCCCGGCCCAGCCCAGCCGCCTCCCGGGCCGGAGGGGGCGCGGAGCAGCCGTGCTGAGCCGAGCCGTGCTAAGCCGAGCCTCGCTGAGCCGAGCCGAGCCGCGCCGCGCCGCTGCGGGGGGCGCTGCGCCGCGCCGCGCCGGGTTTTTTATTTCCAATTTTTGATCGCAGCTGCATTTCCCTCCCCCCGCCCCCCCGCGCCGAGGAGGAGCCCCGGCTTTATGTGGTGCTGCCCGGAGAGCGCTCGGCGGCCGTGAAGTTCTTTGTGTCGCCGTCGCCTTCCTTCTTTTCTTTTTTTTTTTTTTCTTTTTTTTTCTTTTTTTTTCTTTTTTTTTTTTTTTTTTTTTTTTTTTAAATGTATAACTTCATGGGTCTGAACAGCACGGCCGTAGCTATTCAGCCCAATGTGTCCTGCACATGCAACTGCAAAAGGTCTTTGTTCCAGAGCATGGAGATCAGTAAGTACTTGTCCTGCTGCCGCCGCGGGGCCGGCCCCGGCTTCCCCGGGTGGGAGCGCGGGTGGGAGCGCGGGCGCGGCTGTGCGCGGGGGCTCCGGCGCTCCCGCCGCCGCCGGGAAGTTTCCGCGGGGGCTCCGGGCATCGCCGGGACCCTTCGCCGCGATGCGCTTTTTTCCGAATGATTATAATTATTCCCCCCCCCCTTCCCGCCCCCACCTCCGTGCGAGCTCCGATCCCTCATCTGTTGCTGGTGGGGTGTCTGGTGGGGGTGTGACACGGCGTGACAGTGCGCGACACCGGGCCGGGGGCGGGCGGGTCGCCCCCGGTGCAGCCCCCCCGCCCCCGCTCTGCCCCCCGGCACCGGTGTGTGAAATCCCGGCTCTCCGCCATCCCGGCCCCGCCGCTACCCGCATGTCGCCCCTTCCCCCGCGGCTCGGCCCCGGCGATGCTCCTCCGGCCGGGGCAGCCGCCCCTCGCGTGTCTCCCTCCTCCTGCGGGGGGGGCGATGCCGGGGGTCCCCGAGCCTCCCCCGGGGGTCTGCACTAGCCCCGGTGTCAGTCGCCTTCCTCCCGTTACCGGGGTCCGGGCACCCGAGTAGGGCTGATATTTGGGAACCTGTTGCCCCCCCCCACCCCTCCAGCCCCTGGGGGCTTTTTGCTCTAAAGGGCTCTTTGCTTATTCTTACTAATATTTCTCAACCCTCGCAGAGTAGCAGTGAGTACAGTGCCTGACCTAAATATCCACTACTTTTTTCTGTTTGCTCTTTCCCTCTTGGAAATGAAGCGCGCGGAGGTGAGAGAGAACGAATATGATTGCTGAGGGAAGAGGAACGAGTCGGTTCCTCTGGCCATTTAAAGCGAACGGTATTTTCTGTAAAGGGAAGGTGTTCAAGGTGTCCCAGGCTGGGGGGGTTGTCAGGATTGTACCCCGCCTAACACCTTGTTCCGTGCCGTGAAATCTAAACCCTCCGCAGACTAATGCAAAATGGCCCGAAATGAAAACTTGGGAAAGAGTCTCGATTTTGCATATATTCCTGGCACTGCGACGGGGCAGGCTCGCGCTGGGTGCGCGTAGGGGAAAGTCAGCTGAGCTGTGCCTGTTTCTGCTAGCACAGGATCTGCCCCGTTACCTCCAGCGGGGTTGCAGAGCAGTATTTTAGAGCCAGCATCTGTCCCTTGGTATTTTGGATGGCTTTTGTCCCGTGTCATCTGCCTTTGCCTTCTCCAGTTTCATCGCTGTTTAATTCAGGTGTCTGAGTGCTGGAGAAGGTCTGGAAGCATTTGTATACCGGGTACTAAAATGTGTTCATTCTGAATTTTAGCATAAACCATACCCTTTGTACTGTATGCACATTTAATCTTGATTTAATCTCATTCGTGTTCAGACAAAACTAAGCTGGATTTGCCTGATTTTATTAACACTACCGGTACTGAATAGACCATTATTCTTCCCTGACTTTAACAGGCCGGGCTAGATGTGCATACCAATAGCAGTGTATAAATAATGAAGATACAGTTCTTTTTTGTGTCAGCCGGTCGGTGAACATAAACCGTGTCCCACAGAATTGCAAGGATGAGAGACTTGACTTTGTGTCTGATCAAGGCTCATGGTTATGATAAAAGTTGTGAATTAAAATGCGTAATGTCTTTTGAAGAAAAAGCTTCTCTACCAGTCTAACTCCTGGCATGAGTTTGTGTTGGAACAACTCAGGCTTTTAATTTCATTCCTTGACTTTTTAGAAAGAGCGCATTTTGTAATTTTTTCCCATTTTTTTCAGCGTATGAAAGGCTTGGGAGGAGGCAGGTGCCGCTTACGGATGGGGGGGGGGTGTGTGTGCGGGAGGCTGGGGACAGTGAAGTACGCTGGAGGACACCTTGCCTGAATTCGGACGGGTGCTGCGGGAGCCTCGTGCCTGATGCCGTACGGCTCCCGAGGTCCTTCCCCGGCTTGTCCCCTGCCACCGCTGCGCCTGTCCCCCTGCGTCAGCCACTCAGCTCTGGGGTCCTGACGCTCAGGCGCCGAGTGCCCGTTAGCTCCCGGGAGCCTTGGATCGGGCTCCCTTCACGCTGCCCTTCCTTATTTCGGTTTTGGATAGGTTTCTTTATCGCCAGCGTTATTTATTTATTTCCCGCCGGTGGCGGGCAGCATTAGCTCACCTCTGTGCTACGGGAGGGCTTCGGTTGCACTGCAGGGGCTGTTACCTGATCACGTCCTCCACCTGGCTTCGGTGGAAATGACAGAGTTGAGCCTCCCTGAGATAAATTCATTATACAGCTTTTCCCCCCCCTTCTCCGATCGCTTGATTTCATTTATCTTTCTAACACAACTTTGAAGGAGCCTCAGAGCAGCTAGCACCAGATGCTGTTTAATTTTCTAGCCAAAAGTTACCATGCAGGAATGCTTCGGGAAAGTGGCATAACTGTATACTCTTAATTTAACCCTCTAATTAGGTTTAACTGTACGACCGATCACCAAAAATATTTCTTTGCAGGCTTTATTCCGTATGGCAGGCTGCGGCGCTGCGGTGGAGGAAGCAGCTGGTTTCTGTGTGTGGCGCTCCCAGATTAGGATTATAAAAGGGCTTTTTGGGGGCGGGGGCGCGGAGTCTCGCCCGCCGCCGGGGCTGTAGGGCCAATATGCCGAGCGGCGTTAAGCAGCCAGACATCTGCGGCAGTGGTCTCTAATCGCTTCGGCTGGGTGAAGGAGGTCAGGGGTGATTGTCGTGGCGGAAGAGTCTGTAAATAACTAATTATTTGGTGCAGGGAGCAGAGCGAGGCTGCGTGCCTGCCTCCCCGCTGGCTTCCCTGCTCGCTCGCCCGGGGAAGCTCAGCTCCGGCCACGCCGGTGCGAAGCGCCAGCGCCTGCCCGCTCCGTCCAGCACCACGTCTGCCGGAGGGATTGGGTGCCAAGGCTGGGGATCCTGCCTCCGCGGGCACCCGAGCATCCCTACGAGAGGATGACTTCAGGCGCAGGGCGTAAG
Organism: Morus bassanus; assembly: GCA_031468815.1. Classification (NCBI taxonomy): domain Eukaryota; kingdom Metazoa; phylum Chordata; class Aves; order Suliformes; family Sulidae; genus Morus; species Morus bassanus. The sequence continues at coordinate 38,711,702 of CM062575.1, forward strand.
GGCAGGGCGCTCTCTGGGCTGGGCGGCTCTCGGCAGAGGCTTTGCTCGTGCAGCAACGTTAGCCGAAGCGTTCGGGGGTTTAAGAGGTGTCGTTACGTCTCCCCGGGGAGATGAGGACGTTCCCCTCGGCTGGCAGCAGCGCTCCGACGCCGGTGTCGGAGCGGCGTGCCCGGCCGGCGGCGGGCTGGGGCGAGCAAACTGTGAGAGTGGGTTTCTGTCCAAGCGCGGACTTCTAGGTTTTCACATTCTTTGGTTTAATAACAAACCAAACGCAGATGGCTCGACCGGGGATCACGTCTCCTTTCCACTTCAGACTGCTTTTTTGGCAAATACGTTTCTTTCCTGACACTGTGTCAATGGCAGTCACGGCCTCTTCCAGGGCAGGGCGGATAACAACCACGTACTTCTTTACTCCCCCCCGCCCCCCAAAGTTTTCCTCCAGGAGGTAGGGACGTGGAGGGAAGCCAGAGCTGCTACCAGTGTTTCAGCAAGCTAGAGGGTGTTTGCACAAGAGTATGTTCGCTTTGTGGCATCTCGGTTTGACTTCAGCCCAACCAGGGAGTTCCCTGTGTCTGGCTCTGGCCGTACGTCCGCGACAAGCGCTGCTTTTTGCCGAGATCGGCGTCCCAAGGTACGACCCGGGAGGAGCGAAGCATGGATGGCTTTTGCTTACGGTGGCCTAAGAACTGTCTGCGCGTGCCCTTGGCCATCCCCGGGGACCCCGGCGGTCTGCGGTCCCAGCTCTGTGGGTCCCACCTCTCGTACCCAGGGCAGCCGGGAAAGTCCTGATTCCCTGAGCCTGGAGAGCACAGGGGTCTTAAAATTACAGTTATCTTGTGCCCTCAGGCAGTGATTTTAATCTTAGTGTTTTATAATCGGTGTTGAATGGGAGACTGAAAAGACACAGAGGAGGAAACGGAGGGAGAATAGTCAAACTTTGGGGTTTTTTTTCCTCTGGGTGAACACCTGGATAGCGTTGTGCTGCACAGCGGGACCGGCACACATGGCACCAGAGGCGATCCCGCATAATCAGAGGTGGTCACATATAATGCAAAGTAGAGACAAGAAATGGCTAATTCTTCCTTTTCAGTCAGTATCAGGGTATATTCAGAGGCAGATGTTTGACACAGTAAGTCCTGTTACCTTCTGCCAGGAAGGCATCCTCTATTCCCTGAGTAAGCCTTTGGTTTGCCTTCGTTTTATTCAGTAGTATGTTTTCAGATCCTGGTTGTGAGAGGACCAGCGCTGAAGGGTGTGTGGGAAACAGCAACCATATTCCTTTCCTTAAAGCCAGGAGTTCCCAAGGTAGGGTCTGGGATCACCTCTAAATTTTCAGGATATTAAATTAGCTGAGCTTCCGCTCCTTCCATTGCAGATGGAGAGAAGAGTACCCACCAATATATGTTCTTACTTATTTTTATTTGCTGTTGCTCACCGAATACACTAATATTTTTAGATTTCCCAGGCTGAGAGTTGGTGGCTAGATAGATCCAGTTTTAGAAGGAATTTGTAAACCTAAATTATAAATGGATAGACATGAGGAGACCTTTCCAAGGGAAGTACCCAAAATACATGGTGTCACTAATAGACAGTAATTACAATCCAGCTTCTTTCCTGAGTAACTCATTGTACAGTCATGTCTGTTGATCTTGTTTCAGGTAATAGCAACCGTCAGAATTTGGTAACCCTAATTAGCTAAAGAAGGTCATTTATTTGCAATGGTGTTTCATGTAAAAACCGACTACCAGTTTGCTTCCTGGAAGGAGATCCCATGCGTGGTGTGCGGTTTGTCTTATCAGATCCCTCAAGTTCTCCGATCCACGGTGCATCTGTTGTTGGCACGTTTCATCAAAGCAATAAAGCCTGGCTGGAAAGCCTGCGAGGAGAGAGGTGCAAGGGCCACTTTGCTGCAATTAGGTGGAAACTTGGTTCACACCTTGAGCATACTCCCAGACGTCCATAAAGCACAAGAGTCATTAACGTCGGCGGGGATGTTTTACGTGGTGTTCTTCCCGTCTGTGTGGCTAAATTGCCGGGTGATTATTTTATAATTATTTTGGGTGGCAGAAGGTAGGTCACTTGGGCAGATCCCAGGTGAGGAAACACATCAGGGACCCGCTCGGGCTGCGAGCAGCGCGGCCGAGTCTGGCCCCAGAGAGGAACAGGGAGGATTTTGCCGCAAGGCTCCCCTCGGTGAGAGCAGGATCTGACCCATCATCTCCACCTTCCAGAGCCGACGCTGTGGGCTGCTGCGCTGCTGCTTCCTTGCTGCACTAAACGTAGTAGTGGTCCTGGAGCTCCTTGAGGAGCGATGTGCGAGCGCAGGGTGTCGTGGGGCGGTGTAACAGCAACACCGGTGTTAAGCACGGTGCTGCCATGGCAGGAATAAGCTACCCGAGCTGCGAGCACTTCAGCGCTTGCAGGATGAGGCCGTATCCGTATACGCCTCTGAGAGCTGACAAGTTTTCAATACTTGGAAAAGTATCAGGGTAGCGTCTGTGTGCGTATACAGGCATAAACGCATTAGTGAAAGTTAATTGGTTTGGTAATACAACAAAGTGGTTCAAAATGAACAGATTAATGAAATAGTTGGTAACCAGAGAAAGGAGTTGTGGGGTCTGGGTTTTTTGTTTGTGTGTTTTTTGTTGTTTTTTTTTTAAAAAAGCAGATAGATTTCAGCTGTAGTTTATCATCCAAATCAGAGGATTTGGGGAGCTATTGAGACTAAAGAGAGCTTTGATGATTTGGCGAGGAATACAGCTTCTAAGGCAGCACTTTGATCTGCATTTTAAATGCTTCTTTGTAATGACAGTTTCACAATTTCTTTTCTCGTTTTAAGTCAGTTTTGCAGAGGTATGTTTTGAGAGAAAATAGTAACAGCACACATTATTCTTGTTGGCTTCGGAGCCAGCTAGAACTTGTAGTTCATCCCAGATCTTTTGGCTACTATGGTAAATTTATGATTACACCAAAAAGGAAATTAGTAGAGATGTTAAATACTATCAAAGCTTTGCAAATCTTTTGAAATATCTCCAGTGTGAAACCTAAACTTGCATTAGCATTTTTGCTGCGGTATGTTGTACGGTATGTATCTAAGTACCCACCTAATATTGCAGGTTCCTGATTTAGCTTTTTTTTTTCCTCCTAAAAGGACATGTTACTGTTTAGCACATGGATCCTTTTAGTCTTGCGTTGCACCTGAAGGCCTTGCTTCTAGTGACTCAAGCTTTCTGAAGACAACCCAGTGCTGCTGTAGTGGTGCTGTTGGGAACCTTTTTGTTCCCTTTCCATCTACAGCACATCCTCAGATAAACTCTCGTTGGAGGGGGAAGGTTGTCATCGCCTACATATTCTTATACAAGAAAGCTTGTTGCGTTAATTTATGTAGTATGGATAGAGTAGGAGAGAGGGTAGGAATTGGGAATGATTATTAAGGTTTTCATTTCAACTGTGCATAGCACCTTCCCTTCTCGTAGCCAGTTTGGGGTAGGGTTTATACCTCTCTTGGGAAATCAGCAGCCTTAAGGGTGAGGGACTAATAAGCAAGTTTTCCCAAATTGATTTAGAGCTGTCTGGTATCTCGTCTCGGGCTGGTTTTGGCCTCTCCTGAGTTGTGACTCTAAGCTGCGCCAGGCTGGCAGCTCTCTGCTTGTGGACCAAGTTCAGCTGGTGTGTAGAAGAGGGCACACATTTCGTTTGCAAGCTAAATTAGCCCGTGAAGTTGGGCCTTCAGTTACATGTGAAGGGTAGCATCGCTGGGCGGCCTTAAGACAAATAGCATCGTGTATACATTTAACTCGCATCCCTTTCCAGTCTGTCAGTGGCTTTGTTCAGTTGGACGTTATCTTTGTTATTCTGCACATCTCTCTGCTACAGGATGCCGACTTGGAGCATGGGGGACTGCATGGCCCCGAGACTTGTAAATCCAGCCGTCACGCTCAGAGATGCTTCAACCAGCACGCTGGTGCATATTGCAGGCTCACGTTGGCACCAAGTCCGCCATCACCGTTAGTTTTTTTTTTTTTAACTTAACTGTGCTTTTTGACTGTGTACAGCAAGGTAGCATTGCTAAGGTCATAATCGATGCAGTATCCCCTTTTTCCCCCAAGTAGTCAGACTACTCATTGATACCAATTTCTCATTGATACAAGACTAGGCTTAGGCTCCATCTAGAAGAGCGTGTGTTTTTCTCTCTGTGTGGTGTATGTTAATGTTGTCACAGGCTGTGGTGTTACATAAAGATACCTTGCACATCTTTTGAAACTTGCCTCACAAGTTGTCAGTGTTGGTGGATGTCCACAGTGCTTTCAAATGGTTCACACGTTTGTGTTTGGTGTATTCAGTCTCACACATATCTTTAATAAAATGCCTCAGACTGGCTAATTTTTCCCTTGCAGTATACATTCAAAAATGTGCATTTAGAAAGGCGAGTGCTTTTGCACATGGCACTTCTCCGATCCATTCGTGAGCCCCTGCTCATGCCCACAGCGCTGAGGAGTTGCGCCTGTGATGGTTTGCTGGTGTGAGCTGTGCGCGCTTCAGCAGGTGCAACAGGATTTCCCACATCTGCAGACTTGGCCCAAGCAACCCAGCAAAGCAGAAGTTAGCCTTGGAGAATGAAAGCTGATTAACCCCCAGGCCTGGAGCACACCAAGAATGAGAAGAGGTGCTTGCACAAAAATCAGTACTACTTTTCAAGAATATATGCAGGACGTGGTTTGGGATTTTTTTTTCCATCTCTTCATTCTGTCCAATATGTTAAGTAGCTGGTTTGTTACTCTAACCCCCTACAAATGATTGTCAGTAATAATTCTGTAAAACTATGAATCAACTCTGCATGACTTTGTGCAAATAGACTGAGTAATTTCTTTGTTCTTTTCTTCTTACTTTGTAATTGGAGTCTGTAAAAGCCCAACGGTTTGGTCTTGTGGAAAGCATGATTCATTTATTGGTGTCTGTGCCGACTAGTTATCTTTCAGTAATTCCAAAGTGCTGCTACAAGCCAAGAGTGATTCATACATGGCTAAGTGCACAAACAAATGGGGTCATGGCCATCTGCAGAAACTTTTCTAATCTATTTATGGTATCGGAGAAAGAAGTGGGTGTATTAAGGATGATGGAATAGGTGTCAATTACATTAGTGAATATAACCGGTTAAGTAACACTAACCATTACTCAAAACCACATCTGCTCATTGCTAAAGATCACGACGGTAGATCCTATTTAAATCTTAACAGAGGTCTGATGTGAGAGATGGATTGAGCGTCTAGCTTGCCTCCTAAGGAGCTCACCATCATAACTGCTATGGTAGTCTCTTCTACCTTCCTTGGGATTTAGATGTTAACTTGCACTATGAGTATTTGTAGTGGCAAAGTTCGTCTCTTTGCTGTTGTAGACCTCAGTCGTTACATGCTTTACATGCAGAATTTGGCCTAACAATTAATTAACTTGCCACTGATGATCAGTGGTAGGGTTTCTCATTTGCATATCAGGCAGAATGGCTGTGCAGCATCTTAGTAGAGACAGTGGTGGTCAGCTGAGTTCCTTTTCCTTCCAAATGCATCTTCAGTGCTTCAAAATCTCACAGGGAAGATGACCTGCATCTTACAAGGTAGCCTTCCTCTACTTCTGTCCCATTTCACTAATTGTGAGAATTTATTTTCTCCTTTGTAACTCAGATAACAAAGCAGCCCTGGCTGCAGCCGCGTCAGAATTGCTTTGTTCAGATTTTAGCCTTTTGCTTTGAGGGAGGCAGTTTGCTCCTGCCATGCTCATGAGTGGAGGAGCCAAGCCCCAGGGCTGGCTCTTGGGAGCCTGAATTGAATGTGGGAAGGCTGGAGTTTGAGGCTAGCGGTAGAAAATAGCAGAGGCAAGAAGCACTCCTGGGGCGTAGGGGTGAGGGCAGCTGGCAGGCTCGTGCCAGACTGCTTACTGCCAGCGCCTGCCTGCTCTTCAGTCTTGCACGCTGCAGCTGGGGTTCGCACCCGAGATACGTGTATCCGACAAGATCTTGTGCTTGCAGAGCACGTGATGGTCTCACCGTGCTTTAGAAGCACCCCACGTCCGCAGGATGGATGGGCGTTACTCCGGAGGTGAGCTGGAGGCACGGGTGGACCAGCGTCGTGAGGTTTGGAACCGGCTGTGGCCCCATCTCCCCGAGCCCCAGGAGACTTGCGCGGTCACTGCTCAGTTGCATTTGATTTCTAAAGGACTCGACTGGAGCACAGAGCTCATGGACTCAAATTTCTGTAAATTGAATTTAAGCATCGGCGCTCGCCAGAAATATGGAAGAACTTGGCAACATGTCGTTGTTGTCCTTTTACTGACGTTTTGAACGCTGTGGCCACTTCTGCTGCTCCCTCGCTGCACGTGCGATCACGGAGGGAGACGGGGCTCTGGCTGACACACGGAGCGTGCTGTGGAGGGGGAAGTGACCCAGACTTTTGCCCAAAGGACTGATGAGCCTCTCCTGATGTCTGAACAGCTTTTTTCTTCTGCCCTTGCTTTATTTAAGTCAACAGATTGTGTAAGCCACATGCTAGATTTACCTGCAGGGCAAGTGGGAAAGAAGCAGTGCCATTTGGATGAATTCCCAAAAGATGTCTAACCGCTGAGCATTAAGACTAACATTTCCAAGCCTGAGTCCCCACAACCGTCCTCCTGAATCTGCTTGCCCACTCCTCCATCCGTGTGCGATGCGCCCGTGGCTTCGGCTGCCGTGGACAAGCCCCGGGGGAGCTGCCCGTTGCGGCCGCTTGCCGGCGGGTCTGCTGCAGGCTGGGCTCTGTGCTGAGCGAGCTTGGAAATTCTCCCCCTTAGTGGTTTCTTTTTAATATTATGATTAATATTGTTGTTTCTAACAAAAACAAAAAATCCTTCCCGAAGCAAAGCTGTGCCCCGAGCCTCCTGCACCCTCCCATGCTGCGTTTCCTGCGGTGCCGAGGGTACCGGCCGGCTGTTAGAGCTGGAGGGGTGAAATCCACAGCGCAGTAGCTTGAATAACCCGGGGTTGGACTTGTTCTTGGTGCATGCTCCAGACCTGAAACCAGGCTGGATCTCCTTGTCCTCTTCACAAATATTGGTGCAATGGGACCTGGTTCCTCGAGAGTCGGAGAGCATCGGTGTCCCCGGCGCTGGCCTGGTCTGCAAGGACTCGGCTTCACTGAAGGTGGATGTCTCGCCTACTTCCCTGGAGGAGCAGATCCTCCTCTTTCCGTGGGTTTTTCTTCATTCTTTCCACCATTATTTCACCCTGCCAAGGGTGGTCTCTTGGCTTCAGCAACTTAGTCCAGCACGTACAGATTAGGCTCTTCAGCACGGAGCTCTGAAAGTACCTTGGCCCGTTCGGTGCTGCCGTCAGGACACTTCAGGAACAACTTGATTTATGGACACTTGCTTCACACAATTCAGAGTAAAATTATCTTAAATTGCAATAATTTCCCATATGGTAAACAGGAATCTCACTTTTGTTGTTACACTGATATTACTGTAATGGGACTTTGCTTGAATTGGAAGATGCATTTTCGAGTTCGGTGTCTCCCTCTCCAGCGTGCTCAGACACACATACAAGGTGTCTAACACTTAATGATACTGATCACTGGTGCGTAATGCAGTGAATGTTTTCTGTTTCCCTAGTGTGACTTATTCATAGCAGTGTATACGAATTGCACCTTTTCCAGCTTTTGCTATGAAAGCAGGTGATGGCTGTCCTGTCGACCCATGTGCCAGAGATAGGCTGAAGAATAAGGAGCGGGGGGCCGGAGGTCTCTGATGGGGGTCCCGCGTGCTCTGAGCGAGGCATAGAGCAAACTGTGGGGTTACAAACGTATTCTGTCTTGTTTTGATAGCTTTTAATCCTCATTCTTCTGGGTTTTCTTGATAAATGCTTCTCAACATCCATTGACTTGCCATCCAGGCCTGAATTGTAAGGAACAATAAACATAATGGACAGCCTCAATGTAATAGGTTCGCTCTGAGCTTTTTATTAGTGCAGCTTTTTGTAACAAAAAAAAAAAAAAAAAAAAAAAAAGGCAAAAATGACTGCATTTATTTAATTTGGGTTCGGAAAGTAGCTCTTTCAAATCTGAGGGAAGCATGCCTGAGTGGGCTCAGTTCAGCTAATTTGGTTATGCAGGGAGGGAAGGATCCGTCCTGCCGTGCAGCCTGCAGAGCGCTGGCTGGTCTCAAGCGGGTTAACAGCCACGTGCAGATGTTCAGGAATTTCTCTTTTGACTTGACCGTGGGGTTTCGCTGCTCTTCAGACCACAAGTGCACTCCAGTCACAGCAGGTTCATGGGTTTGGAGATGCTTTCCATCCCCTCCTGTTCCTTCAGTTTGCTTGGGAAGGGATCATGCTGTATCTTGCAGCCATGCATCCTCCTTGGTTACGCTTCTGGAGATTTGCAGACCCACGTTAAGCATCTATTAAATTAAACAAAATGTCCTTTAGAAAGCTACATGTCAAGTGGAAGAAATGCTTTATGTAACGTAGGGGTATGTGAGGGGACCTAAATACAAGCTTTAATTGGCTGTTACGAAAATAGGCGTAATTGGGTTTTTTGCACAGTGATTTTACGTCTTCTGAGTTTAATGTCCTGATGAAATCCTGCATCCAGTCCACGTGCAGCCAAGGAGTGGGGGTTGAGGAGCCTGAGTAATAGGACTGGTTCTAGGAACAGCCTTGCCCTCGTTTGCAAAATCAGACCTACCTGTTGTTTGCTGAGGCTCTGCTCTGTTAGAAAGGTGTCTGGAGCGGCGGTTTCCTCTCGCCCGCTTTTGCCTTCGGTCTCTCCGTGCAGCACTTGGCTGCCCGGTGCTGGGGCCGGGCAGGGGAAGGGATATCTCTTACTATGGTTGTAACTACTCGCAGGTGAAAAATGCAAAACTTTCGCAGCTGTACCCTCCTAACTGTGCACATGCCAAGAACTGCAGCTTTGTTTTCCAGACTGATCGATGCAGTTAAAGTTGTTGGGTAATTTAGTAGCTGGAGGTGCTTCTGTGGGCTTGGCTTAAGAGCGACTGCTTTGCTTCTCTCCTTGAGGAAGGCTGGGGAGGGTTTCCCTCTGAACTGAGGCTTCCCCAGTCCCAGCTGGGGCCGGGTGATGCTCTGGGGCTGTCACCCAGCTGTTCTGGGATCGGGACCCTGAGGAAGTAGAGGATGTCATGTTTTGACCCTGCATCCTCATATTAATCCAGATAGTCTTTCCTGTTTCTATATTTAAAGCCTTTCCGTTCTTCTGTCTGGAGAGACAGCGTTGGCTCTCTTGGGTAAAGACTGACCCATCCTTTTTTGGAAAGCTGGTCCATAAGTAGCTTTTCTCCGTAGAAAACAAGGCTCCTCCGAATCTTGCTGGCAGGGATTGGAAGAATAATTTTTTTGTTTGGTATATCTTCAACCAGTTAGGACTCGGAGCTGGTTTTCCTTCTAGCTTGCTAAAGGTCTTGCAAGGATGAAAACTGTTGCTTTCCTAAGAGTGTCTTAGCCAACACATGGGAGGAAAGCCTGGCACTGTGAGACAGGGTGGAAAAAGCTGAGAAAGGATTTGCTGCTGCTTTGAAACTATCCCTTTTTAATTGTCCAAACAGCGTTTCAAAGAAAATCTCTGCTCTTCTCTATCTTCTTCCAGCATTATAATTCTATATAATCACTTTTCTTTCTCAAAAAGAATAGGGCGTGATTTTTTCTTTTGCAGAAGGAGGAAGGGATATGTTCCAGATGTTGCTGGGATACACTTTTTGCCTCTGTTTAATGTTTAGTGGCTTTCAGTAAATAGTCTGCGAGAGGTGGAGCTGATGTTTTTATTCCAGGACGAATCATCTACAATAAATCCCATCTGCCGACGGGGGAGTGTATCTTGGGTGTGACTTGGTGCAGTTAGGAGCTGATTCTGGCTTTCCTGCCTTGCAGAAAGGCAGTTACGGCTGAGGCTGGCCTGCGTGCTCCTTTGGGGTCTTTGCCCTTGGTCCTTCAGGGTGTTTGCCCTCCCGTTCCCACCTTGCTGCCGAGCTCCAGCTCCGTGAGTGAGAAATGCTGCGTGGGGGTCCAGTTCCCTGCGGATGGCACCGTGGGAGAGGGCACTGACTCGGTGCTTTTTTGGGAGCAGCTCTGATCTGTGGGCAGCCCTGGGTGGATGAGGGCTACCCCGTCCTGCATGCCATCCTGTGTGGGATGCATGGTTCAGCAGGACTCTTTTGGCCGCGCTGCTGGCAAGCCAGGCTTTTTTGGTGCTGGTGTTGCAGTCCAGCAAAGAGCATCTGTGCGCCCCACACCACAGCGTGAGGCCGGATCCAGGAGCTGAGCTCCAAAGACGGGCAGTGCTCTTCCCTCCTCCCGCAGCAAAGCCTTGTCTTTTCAGTGCATGCAATGCTTTTACCTGCTCTTGGAGCCTTCTTGCGAGCTAAACCAAAAATCATTTTCCAGCATGCGTTGCACACAGGCGTTGTGGGACAAATGCGGCAGCTCTATTCCCTGTTTCATGTTTTCACCTGTTTAGACTAAGTACATCTTTGTTTTGTTGGCAGCCTGTTTAGTTGCACAAACAGTGTAAGACAAAACCACTAGCAGGTGTTGGTCCAGCCAGTATAATTACTGGTTCCTTGCTGCTGCTGCTGGTAGGCAGACAGCGTGAGCCACCCTTCGCATGGAGTCGTCTGGCAGGACTGTGGCTGCAGAAGGGCTCTGGGCACTGATCCACAGGGAATATGTGCCGACTGCTCAGCCACTCCTGTGTGTCTTCCCTGCTGCCGATTGCATTTAAAAAAAAAAAAAGTTATGCATATACGGAGGAAGGGAGGAGAGCCCAGGGTGGCTCTGGTCAAGTCTAAAGTGCAAATTTGCACTTCAAGTGCAAATTCTCATTTGCATTTAAAAAGTTGGCAAAAAGCATGGCTAAACCAGAAGGCCAAATGTGGGCATGTGAGAGCTCAGAGAGAGGCAAGAAGCAGTGCCCTAAAATCCCGCCTGGTTTCAGAGGGTTCAGACTGGCTTCTCCCACACATCCCGGGCCATTGCCAAAACATCTTGGGTGAGTCATCGTGAAACGGGGCGATGTGCCCGTGTGTGCACAGGGTGTCACGCCTGGCGTGTGTGCAGTGCCGAACGCCGGCGGGGGCATGGCCTGTGCTGCAGAGCAGGGTGTGGGGAGAGCTGTTGCTTTCTACCCTTTTGGAAATTTAACGGGAGAACAACTGATCTTGATCCAGCCAGCTGCAGGCACGGAGGCTCTTTTTTTTCTTTTTTTTTTTTTTTTTTTCCAACCTCTGACTTTCCTTTGGGCTCCCACACCTTTTGGGTCTCCCAAGCCTTTTTGGCTTCCACTTTTTCTCAGCCCCTGCTTTTCCCTTGGCCTCACGCCCCTTTTCGGCCTCCACTTTTTCTCAGCCTCTTTTCCTTTCGGCCTCCCATCCCTTTTGAGCCTCCTACTCTTTTTGACCTCCAGTTTTTCTCAGCCTCTGCTTTTCCCATGGCTTCCCACCACTTTTTGGTCTCCACTTTTTCTCAGACTCTACTTTTCCCTTTGCTTCTCACCCCTTTTTGTCCTCCACTTTTTATTGGCCTCCCACCCCTTTTTGGCCTCTCGCCTCTTTAGGGCCTCACACACTATTTTTTCCCCCCACCTGTTTTCAGCATCCACTTTTCCTTAGCCTCTATTTTTCCTTTGGACCCCTCCCGCCCTGGTTCAGCCTCCCACCCCTTTTCTGTTTGGCAGCCTCTACTTTTCCCTTGGTGCCCAACCTCTTTTTAGCTTCCTCACCTCTTCTTTGCTTCTCACCTCTTTTTGGCCCTCTACCCATTTTGGGCCTCCTACCCCTTTTGGGCCTTCACTTTTTCTCAACCTCTACTTTTCTCTTGGCCTCCCACCCGTTTTTGGTCTCCACTTTTTCTGAGCCTCTACTTTTCCTTTGGCCTCCCACCCCTTTTTTGGCCTCCACTCTTCTTTTGGCCTTTCACTCCTTTTCAGCCTTCCACCCCTTTTAGGCCTCCCACCCCTTTTTGGGGCTCTGTGCAGCAAGCTGGCTGTGGAGGAGCGAGGAGGAGGAGGAGGAGGAAGAGGAGGAGAAGGAGGAGGTCACAGCTTGTTGCCACACGTTGCTGTTTGGCTCGGCAGAATTCCTTTCTCTCCCTTCGCGATCAACGTCGGTGCCACTTCCAGCAGGGCGGCGGCGGCGTAGACAATGCGCGGAGGCTCTCGGCTGCCCGTGCGAATGCAAGCAACGCCGCACGTTTGCACGGTCGCTTTTTAATGCCTCCCGCGTGCGAAGCATTGATTTGCAATACATCTGAACTCGTTCCTCTAAATCAGCCTGACTTAAAATCAGTGAGCTGACTCTGAGCCTGCAGATCCCAAGTTATTTAGCTGCTGCAGTAATTTACAGAGACTCTCTGACCCTTAATCTTTTCCTGGGGTGGAAAAGTTGCTTATCTCTGTCCTCTCAGGTGCATGGAAAGTAACTTTTTCAAAGCTTTATTTGGGAGGAATGATGTGTTAATATAACCCCTTGAACCTCGCAGCCTGCTCTGCTGCACTCGTACCTGCGGCTGTCACGGCAGGAGCGGAGGCAGGAGGAGCGGGTGGTGGGTGAGCACCGAGGTGCAGCAGCCTTGGCTTGCTCTCGGGCTAAAGGCCACTTTCACAGGCCAGTAGGACTCCTTTGGCATCAGACTGTGGCAGGTACTAATTAGTACCAATTAACCATTATTAGTGACAGACAGCGCTTATGGGCTTCATAAAAAAAGCAGTTTTTCTCTGGTGAAATCCCCACGGGACTGCAGTGGCTCACGGCTCGTTGGGCGCTGAGGTTGTGCTGCTGGGGTCAGGGGGGGATCCGGGTCCCCTCATCCCATCAGTTTTGCAGATACTAATGCACTGCTCGCTAACTGGTGAGAGAGAAGTCATGAGTTGTCTTTTATTCCAAACTTTTTGCTGCTTTGTTCCTCCCTTGAACATACATCTGCAGGGCATTGCATCTGGGGTTTTGCGCAAGATTTTAAAGTGGGTCTTCCTCTTCAGCGCCCCACAGCCTCTGCCCCTGCGCTGGGGATGGTGTGTCAGAAAACCCTGAGCTTTCACCAAGGCTCCGCGGCACGTGGGGCTGAGCTACGTGTGTTTGCAGAGGAGGCAGCACATGACAAATAGCCCACCGGTGCCTTGAAGCGCACAGTGCTGCCCGGGGCCGCGGACAGGCGGTCTGGCACTGTGGGATGTGGTGGGAAGGTCTCTGGGGTGGGCTTGGGTGATCCCCAAAACCTCACAAACCTTCGTAAGGCTTCGGCATGTCATCGGGCGAGTTGGCTGTGAGCGCTGGAGGAGAGCCGTCCTGGGGAAGCCCGTGCAGTGGCGTGGCTGGAGAGGAATGGGACCTCGTGCTGCAACTTCTGGTGTGGGAAAAGCACGTGAGGTCGTTACCGGGAGTGGTGAGACCCGGCTTGTAGTGCTTCTGGTACTCCTGGCTACTGCGGAGGTGGTAGGCTTGGGTGCAGATGTCAACCATGGTTGGCTATGGGGGGGGGTGGGGTGGGGTGTCTTCGAGAATGAGTCCCCAGGAGGGGAGCTGGGGTGTGTGTTGCAGCCGGTCGGCAGTGGCTCCCATCACTGACGGATGCTTTCTGTTTTTCTTTCAAATGTCTCCAGGCACTGAATGTTTAGGTCGCACCTTTCCAGGTAAACTGGGTAAGTGAAGTATTTCAAGAGTTGCCAAGATCTAATTATGAAGGCTGATTGCATGATTGCAGTTGCTGTACTATAAACACCCCGGTTACTCGCTTGACGAAATGGGTGGTACGTTGCCTTGCCCAGAGAGCAGCAGGTACCTGCTGTGCGGGGTGCAGAGGGGGATGCAACTGTGTCTTCAGAGGCTGATTGTGCAAACCTGGTATTGTTTGTCTATCAATAGCTGGCTGCACTTTGGTGATCCTGGATGGGATTTTTTTCTTCTGCTGTGCAGCGCAGAAACATCTTCAAAAGCTGAATGTCTTTTTAAGCGCGAATACTTTTCCATTTGCTGTTACTCTGGCAAACTAATGAGCAGCATTACATTGAGGCAAAAAAACTTTCACTGTATTTTGTGAAAGTAGTTTGACAACCTGAATCTTTTTAAGTCATGGCATGTCGGACTTCTGTTGAGTGTGGCAGGAGCTGCCCGTGTTCAGGACAGACAAAACCGGGAGCCCTGTTGAACCAGGCTGCTGGTTTTGAGCTGAACCGGCTTGCAAAAGAGCCTTTGCTGGTTTAAAAAGACATTGTTGTAACATTTATGGGTCTCTCAGTTTCGAATTGAGTTTATGGAGTGCCTCAAAAGTAAGACGCGTTTGCTGAAGTGTGGTGTCCCAAGCCTGCTGGGGAAGAACCGACTAAAAAAAGTGTTAACAAGTGGTGAATAAATGATTTCAATAAATGGCTAATCTGTTGACCTCCCAGGCTCTTTAACAATTGAGCTTATGACCTTGGCTTATAACCACGTTCAGATCTTTAGCGTGCTTATAATACCTACAAATCATTCATTAGGCTTTTATCAAGCATCTATTAGTAAAAGTCATAATCTGAAATAAGACAAAAAAAGAATTATTTCAGTTGATTTTTTTTCAAGCCTGATGGCACAATTTGGTAGCCCAGCAAAATAGTCCTTGCTCATGCAAAAAAGCTGTAAGACACCGCCGGTCCCACCAGCAGTGTTATCGTGGTACCAACATGAGGCAGGTGAAGAGCAGGAGCCCGAGGCCAGAGCCGGTGCTGGGACAGTCACGCCAGTCCGTAGGGAAACTGTCCTGCAGCAGTCAGTGATTTATTTATATTTATTTTATATTAATGCCTTAAACGACAGATTTCAGCAGATGAGCTGGGCAGGCACAGGGAGCCCTGGTATCACACTGCTCTGAGCAGCGTAGCTTGGGGCATTTTCACTCTAGCAAAAGGTGTTGTTTGCTGTTGCTCGACTGTTGTAAAACTGGCACCTGTTTTCTTGTCCTGTGGTTTAGGAAAGCATGTGAGCAGGGATGTGTTCTAGCTGTGCTGCTCTTCCTGCTTTCCCTGGTCTTCCCTGTCCCATTTTGTGTGCGTGTTTGTGCCTCAGGGAGGGAGGCAAAGATGCAAGTGAAAACATGCTACTTTCTTAGAATATAAATAACAGAAAATTAAATAAATTTTTTGTTGTTGTAGAGTTGTTCCCTGCAGTCTCCAGTTGCTTGCTCCTTTGCCACACTCTTGTACTCTTTGGGGGGTTTTAATCTTACCAGATGGATACTATTTGGAGTATAGTGTAGGACACTTCAGCGTCTTGCTGCAAGCTTAGTTGTGCGCCCAGTGAGGAGCTGTGTTTGCAGACATTGGTGAGTGCCCAGCAAGTCTCCCCGGGCTTCTGAAAGCCGTGGTCTGCCAGACGTGGCTGCCTCTATGGGATGGCTTTTTGCCTCGCCGTTGTTGTCTGGGTCCTTGGCTGCAGGTACAGCCTGGGCCGGTATTGCCAGACATCGCCACCTCCAACACCCGCTTTCTCCCGGAGCACCCTGGTGCTGCCTGCGGAGCCGGGACCCTTGGGGAGAGATGCCTGTGCCCACCCCCGTGCCACCTGGGCTAAAGCCCTGCACACTGGGGGTCAAAACAAACCCTGGGCAGGGAGCACCACCTGAGACCGACTCAAGGGAGGTTTAGCTTTCATTGGGTTTTTTTTTTCTTGGATTTTTAAACTGTTCCACCATCTTCCTGGTAACTCCTGGATGTCTCTGGTGTGGATGCCAGACTCTTGCATTTCTGTAAACGACTTGTGGATCTCTCTCCCCTGCTGAGAGGGGATCAGTTTGGCTGAGCTGCAGCCTCTGCCCAGAGCTGTGCCCCGGGGCACGGTCAGGCACTGCCATCCTCCCTGCGGGGAGCAAAAAGGGGTGCTGCCATTTCTGCTGGGCTTTGTCAGCTCTCCTGCTTCTCACAAAGGGTGGCTGGGAATGGCTACGGAGGGTGAAGAGGAGATGCCCTCACCAAGGAGCCACTCCCCTGCAGTCCTTGAACCCTTTAAAATCAAAGGGCAGGGTGGAAGATTTGCACAAAACAAAATTCCCAAGGCAAAATATGTAGCTAGATGAAAACACGTGGACTACTGATTTCTTAGAGGTTTGAGTGAATTCTGTCTGTGTGGACACACAGACCTCCCATTTCCCAGAAGCTGGGTCACTCTCTGCATTTGCTGCAACGCTCCCCTGTGAAAATGCCCATACGCATCGTTCTTTATTGTTGTGGGTTTGGGCATTTTGTTATATTAGTCTAAATGGGTTTGTTTCCATAGCTGCATACTGCTGATAAAATCCCAGTCTCCCTGTGCATGTGTACCAAAAATAAATCACACACAGTTGTCACAAGATGAGCTGCTGCCATGGCAGGTGCCACGCTGCGAGGAAGTTTGGGCCGGACCTCGCTGAGACTGCAGGTGCGTGGCATCTCGCCCCGGTGCCCCCACGCAAGCATCCTGCTGCAGCTCCCAGCTCTGCAGGCAGCGTTGGTGCCTGGGTGGCCCTGGGGACCTGGAGCACCTGGGGAAAGGGGTTGCTGCAGGAGGGATGATGTTTTGGAAATGGGGTGGGAAGTGATGGAGGCAGGGGGAGAAGAAACTCCCCGTCCCTCACCTTTTTTCAGGTAGAAAGGTATGGATGTGGTAGGGTGTGTTGGTGAAGGAGTGGCATCAGGTGGCTACCGGGGTAATAAAACTCCTCTCTTGCTCTGAAATCAGTGTATTCACCATCAGCTGTTAATAATTCACCTCTCATCAGAAGGAGGTGGGCTTTTAATGTCTATTTAAACTATCTCAGCTGCTGGGGCTGGTTTTGCTTGGTGTCGGGCTATATCTCCAAAGGTCCAGCCTGGGGGTGGCAGAAGGATGGAGGGTCCCCTGCGGCTGGCTGAGGCGGCTGCTGGCTGTGCCCAGGGTTGCAGGTCCCATGTGGAGCGGTGCTCCTGGGCCAGCGAGTGCTGTGGATGCCCGGGGTGGTACCGCACCGGTGCCACCCCCTCTGCACATGTGGGTCCCTCTGGTTTCACCGTCTGTACAGCTGGGTTGGAGCATATCTTCTGGCAGGAACCCCGGTTTTTAAGAGGCATCTTCCCTTTGGGAAGAGTGAAACTAACGATTTTTTTGTTTTGCCAAAAGTTCTCATCTGCACGTTGGCGTGTTTTGGTGTGGGACCAGCCCCGCTGTCTGCTGGGAGCGCTCAGGGCAGGAGCTGCTCCCGCTGCCTGCGGTGGCATGGTCAGGGCATGGCCAAGGGCACGGCGGGGCGTGGGAGCACCCTGGGGAAAACCTCGTCCTGAGGGTGCGTGGAGGGTGGCTGGCCGGGAGCGCTTCCCCTCGCTGCTCTGCCAGGGGTGTCCTTAAACCCCCGGCTGCTCGCTCTCCTTTAATGCATCTTTTTAAGTACTGGGTAATAGTGTTTTCTTTCTGGCAGAGATGAAGGAGGGCTTTTAATAGGTCTTTTGTTTTCTCTTTGTGCAGTTGCCTGGCAGTAACCTGCCATTAGCTCTAGCATTTATTTAGTGTATTTGTATTTTTATATATGGGGACCTACAACACTGAGAAGCCAAGGGGCTTGTCCAGGGTCACACAAGAAATATGTCGTGGAGCTGGGTCTCGACTTCAGCTTTTCTGAATGTTGAGCTTGGTGGAGAGGGAACCTCTTGGTTTGTCCCCTTTTAACTGAGTCAGGGAAAGCAGAAAACAAAAGCTCTGTGGAAGGAAGCATATTTTTTTTTTTGCACTCTCCTGTTGGCGATTTGCACGGAGCTGGAATTGTGGGATGGTTGCGTTTGGGAGCGTGAGGATGGTACGTGTGAAATACACGGAGGCAAGGGGAAGCCCAGGGCCAGTCAGGCTGGGAATCCAATGAGCTCCTTCATCTCCACTGGGTCCAGCTGCGCTGGGAACTGGGAGCTGCCCCGAAAGCCGCTCCTAAACCCTGCGCTGGTGAGGAAGGGTGGGCTGTGCGTGTCCTCCCTCCCTCAATAACCTGGTGCGTTTTGGGGGCGATGCCCGTCGATGGCTGCAGCTGGGGTTTGCATCGCTGCTCCTGTCCCGCAGCGCCTGTGTGCCTGCCTTGTCTGAGGCAGCCCCTGTGTGCTGGCAGCACAATACTTGCCTTCACTCCCCGTCAGACTGGAGGTCTAGACGCTTTCTCTGCCTTTTGTTATCAGGGTCACAGGTTAGGGAGCGTTCCCAGCTCCTTTTCCCTCCGCTGGTCAGGGATCCTTCCCAGAATCAGGTGCTCCGCTCGGTACTGCAGCAGGGACCCCTCCGGAGGGAGTCACCCTGCTACCCAGACACACTTAGATTTAAAATTATTGTGGCAGCTCCCAAAAAGAAATGTGCTTTTGAAATGCAGTTGGGATCACCCCCACTCCAGTTCTTGCAGGCACAGATGCTCAGCTGACACCAGCTAAATAGAAACCTTTTAGCCCTTGCCAGTAAGTCTAGAGCAAACTGCCAAAAAGCATCGAGGACCAAGATACAAAACGAAGTCAGGCCTGAGCAAAGTACTTACAAATGAAGGATGGAACTGATGTGCTCTGTCTCTTGATTTTTAGCACATGAGATGCTTCAGTCTCTGGGTTTTGTTAAAATACAATGGTGGAATTTTAGAGGTTTTCAGCAGATAGAAAGCAAATAAGTCCCCTAGCAACAAAGGAAAGGTTTTTTTTCCCTTAATGCAGACTTTTTTGGCATGAAGCATTCATGAAATTCCCCCCCCCCTTAAATCAGAGATGAGTTTTGCTGAAGAAGACATTTTTTTAATGGCTTTTGGACATATTCAGAGATGGGACTTGAACCCTTGATGTGCATCTGCTTGTTGCCCCCAGCCCAGCCCAGCGGGAGTGCTCCCGCAGCTTCAGCCTTCACCTGGCCTGGGGGGTGGGAGGTAAAGGGCAGGGGATGGTTCGACAGGTAAGCTGGTAGGAAGTTTCTTGCATGGTTTCTTCTTTTTTTTCTTTCTGGCAAGAACACATAACAAAAAATTGGCAGGTTCATACTTTTTATTATTGAATTAAAATCTATTAAATAATAACAGTGAGCCAAAACCTGAAATTGCTATTAGGCGGTGCTGTTGGAGAAGTGAAATGCTTTTGGATCCAGCTCAATTCTGCATTTTGTATGTATGTGCATGTGTATTATGTGTGAAGAATGAGTGTATGAAGCTCAGATAGAGGTTTTAAATAGTAATAACACTTGCAGCTCTTTCTCCGTGAATCCAAGGCTATTATGTGTCTGGCTCTTGCCAACATGAATTGCAGAGGAAGTTCATGTAAACTCCATGGCTGATTTGACAGCTGCGCAACCGTGGCGGGTTTGAAGCCTGGACGCTGTTGAGCAGAAGCGATGACTGTTTTTTACGTCTGGTGATTTAGCCCTTTGCAGAGGGTGCAGGGGGACCGAGGGAGCCCGTGTCCCACCCCAGCCCCGGCACCCGCGGTGCTGGTGCGGGGATGGGCACGAGCTGTCGGGCATTGCCTCCTGCCCCGCCGGGGTTTGGTGCTTCCATGTCTTACCGAGGGGTCGTGATTCTGGAGTTGCTGAAAGCCATGACTGCAGCCAAGCATTCATCGGGGACCTTGTTTTATCCCTATGGCAAAACCCACAAGTTACAGTCAGGTCAAGGCTTGAACTTCTTCTTAAAGCTTGATCGGTGATCTCGGATACTTCCACTCTCAGGTGAATGTCACCAGCTTGCACTGCCTGGGGGACACGGGGGGCACATCGGCCATCCTGCCAGCGGCAGGGCATCAGCCACCCGTCCCTCTCCCGGCACAGCAGGGTCGCTGCGGACCTCCGCTCCGTGCATCCGTGGAGGGGCCGTGCCGCAGGGCCCGCTGGGTCGGGTGGTGTCGGGCCCCTCCAGCGCCGTGTCCGCAGCCCCTGGATGCAAACCTGCGCTTTTTGCCCCTGCGTAAATCCGAGTGCAGCGTGGGGAGCAAAGCGCACCTGTGTGCGCTGTGGCGGCGGGGACGATTTGGGGATAATTCCTCTGCGAACCCGCAATGCACCGAAGGATGCTGCGTGTGTGGGGCGTGGGGGGAAATAAATTAAACTCTCCGTAAGGGAAGAAAAGCATCCAGCCCCATTCTTTACTGCTCGTTTTAGTAATTTCTTCCAGATAACCTACACATCTGTGTCAGTGCAATTAAAGCAGAAATTCTGTCTAATGAACAGTTGTAGCCCTTGGGCTATTGCGGAATGAACAGTGAAGTTGGAAACAGTCTTATTAAAATAATAATTAAGAAAGAAGGGTGGGGAGACAGAGGGAGGTGCAAACGAGGCGGTGGTGGGATGCTATAGGGTGAAGGAGCAGAGAAGACCTGCAGTCAACCTGGTCTTGAGCTTCCAGGGGTGACTCCCCACCGCGACCCCCCGTGGAAGCGCCTGTGCGGTGCGGTTGGACCCGGGGCCGGGCTCAGCCCGGTCTCCCTCCGTCGCCGGCGGCACCTGGTCATGCCATGTCACAGCAAAACTGTCTTTAAAAGCCAGGCTTGCGCTTTGGTGGAAGTGGCTGCCTGTGGGGTAGCTGTAGGCCGGCGGGACGCTCGCCCCGTCCTGGGCAGCGTTAGCTGTCCTGTTAAGGCAGATCAGCTCTTTTGCATATGTATTTTTTTGGAGATTTTGGCTCTCCAACAGGTGGTAGAGCTCAGGAAGGGAGGAGAATGTTTCTTGTGTTAGACGGGATTATATCTGGTTTTGGTTTTTTCCAGAAAACTGTCCTTTCTCAGTTAAAAAAAAAAAAAAAAAACCCATGCTGTGCACACCCGCATAGTTTGGTTTAACTTCTGTTTCTCTCTTGCTCTCCTGAGGACGGTGACTGCCCGGGCTGAACTGTATCAGTGATGGAGACTGGCCAGTTTCTCTCATGTGAGATAGCTTATTCTTTTGCTTTTAAGTAAATAAAACAAAAAAATTCCTTTTCAATGTTAACTCTTGGAGTTATAAGTGTGTCTCTGTGAGTCATCATTTTATATCAATAAATCAATTAATACTTGGAGCTGGCTTTTTCAACCTTAATACACTCCTATTTAGAAATCCATGTGCTGCAGAAAGCTAGTGACATCTCAGATTAACAGGAAAAAAAAGCAAATATCATTTTTAAAAAAAAAAAAGCCAAACAAATCCCACTGGAACGATACATTGGACTGATTTTAGTGGGATTTATATCTATGAGCTATGGGGTTTTTGTGGTTTTTTCTTTTGAAATGGTTGTGAACCAGAGTGATTACTTATCATTTTCATTTTAACTCTATCTGACAAATCGTTTTAGATGGAGAAAGCAATACTGCATCTTTAAATGGCTACTCTGTCAGCGCATCTTGCAGGGCTTTAAATGCCCTTTGTTATCGCAGTCTAGACAGGACGCAGGCAGAATATTTGATATGTTATAAGGCAAAGATTTGACAAGGTTGAATTAATTTACTGGCTTATTTAAAACTGAATTTGAAAACATTTTTTTCTTACAAACTTGTCTTTCTGTGCTATATTTTTTTTTTTCGAAGTTAGTACTGTATGTTTCAACTGTTTAGACTGGGAGAGGAGACATTAGCTTACTGCAGCCTGCAGTACTTTAATTGCCCTTTTTATGACTGTCTAGACATCATGCAGATGCATGTTTGTGGTGAGAAGACATTTCCCCCTCTGGTTATACGATAGTCTGAAACCTTTACATCGCCTATCTCCTTAGCCCCTCTGTCTTGGAATGTGCTTTACTCCCTCCATCTCTGAAAACCACTTTTTCCCCTGTTTTATTTTTTGAAGGACACTTAAGTCCCCATTTTTCTGTTCTCTTCCACATGCTTATTTGCAAATGCTAATGATTTCTGGGGGAATAAAGGTATGTGGAGCAAATCGCTCTTGGAGCCTCACCGGCAGGTCACGCTGCAGAAGCCACAGCTGAGGGATGGCTTTGTGCACTGTTTGTTTCTGCGCGATGCCCTGCGTGTACCTGCATCTCTGCAAGCGTAGCAATAGATACATATGGCTGTGTTTGTTTGGGTTCCCCTTGCCATAAGAGCACAGCCTTGCAGGTCCCCTTGCCATAAGAGCACAGCCTTGCAGGCCAGGTTTAAGAATGAAAATATCAGCAAGGTTTGAATGGGTTCAGAGTTTTAGTTATGCAAATAGGATGCATTAATTAACCCCGTTGCTATAGCTACTGCTTTATTGTTAAATGCAGTGAAAAGGGGACAAGCTGTGTCCATGGATAATCCTCTCCTCTGTGCTCTTCCCCCCTTCCCCGTCCTCCCCAAGTCGCCCTTGGCCCGGTGCGAGGGCAGCTGCCGCTCTCCTCCCGGGGGCCGGGGCGCCCACCCGCCGCCGAGCATCCTCGTCCCTGCGGGCAGGTGGCGGGTGGCTGCGGAGGCGGCTTGAAAAGCCGGGCTAGAAATCACCTCTGTGGAAGGGATGGGAGAGGCGGTGGGCTCCTCGCCCCCGTGGCCTCTTCCCTCCAACTGCCCCCAAAACCTATTGTCGGGGCTGACCTGGCGGGTCGGCTCTCCGCCGCTGCCCTGTGTCATCAATCTGTCGTCTGGGGGCTGCCTGGGGACGGGACGGGGGTGCTGGGGACAATGGGGTGGGCAGGGGGGACGCAGATGTGCCAGGGGATGGGGATTGGGATGGGGTGGCTCGTCCCGCCGCGGCCAGGCGAGGGGAGGGCATGGGAACCCAGCCCCGTTCGCGGCTCCGAAAACCGTCTCCACTGAGCAAGCGCTGCTGGGTTTTACACGGGAGGACAGCTTCTCTTTTTGTGCGTGCTTAAAAACTCAGAAATGCACGATGCCACAACAAAATACGGCCCTTCCGGCATATCTGCTGTAGGAGTTAAAACCATTCTTAGGCTGTTGCTGCAGCTGAGGTGGAAGTAAATTTATTACCTTTAATTTTATCAGATTCGGCACATTTTAACTTGCCTCCCCCGTTCACTCTGGCATGTGTATGTGTGTAGATATAAATAAATTTTTTTTTTTTTTTCACATCTCTGTGAAATGCACATGCATTCGCTCCCATCTGGTGGTGTTCAGACCAGTTCAAGAACTGAAACTGAATATTGCAGTGACCAAACACAATATGCGTGTCTGGTTATTTGCATGTGTTTTGCATATTTTTTCTGCAATGCATAATTATGTCTGTAACTTAAGATTGTCCTTGTTCCATGGGAGTGACTTACCTTGTGAAAGGTCACTCCTTTTGTAAGCAAAAGCTGCAAGCTGATATAGACGATGACGGCGCTTAAGAAGAGGCAGAGAAGGGAGAGGTGTCTTGCTGAATGGCCCTGGACAGGGCTGAGGAAATCCGGTCGCAGTTACAGCCCTGTCATGACCTGCGTGGCTTTGGCCAACTTGCTCAATCTGTGTTTCGACACCCGTCTGCGAGCCGCTCGTCGGGGCAGCCCGTGCGGCACCGCTGCCCAGAGGCGCGTGTCCCGGAGCCCCCGGGGAGGCTGCAGCGCCACGGCCTCGGAGCGGGGGGCACGGCAGGGTCCCCAGCACTGCTCCCGAATGCCAATGGGCGCCTCGGGGCTGTGCTGGCTTGATAAGCAAGATGGCATGGGGGGAGCCACTGCTGCTTCACACAGGAAAAATGCCAGAGGAGCAGACGTTCCCTGGCCACAGCTCATGGTGTTCATGGCTTCTCTGCACCTCTGCTGCATCCCTGAGCCAGGCGCAGGGAGCGAGTTGATGGGTGTTGTGCTTGTGGCAGGGAGGCACGGGCGTCGCTGCTTGTCCCCGTGTCCCTCTCGGGGTGCCCCTGATCGAGCGCTGGTCCCACAGGACTTGCCGGGCACCGTGCCGGGGGTCGGGTGCTGGCACTGGGGCACCTGAGCCGCGGCTGGCTTGCACGTTGGGAATCGCCCGATGAATGGCTTTCCTAGGACTAAGTGGAAACGGAAACTTCCTGGGGGACAGTCAGGTGGAGGGACGTGGAAAGGGAGGACACCGGGGAGGGAGACCCGGTAAAACCCGGTATGTACAGCGTTCGGCCAGGAGACGCTGTGGTCGCTGCGGATGACAGCCATAAGCCTCCATCTCCGCGCCCGTGCACCGTCACCGCTGGCTGTCCTGCAGTGGGGTGTCCCACACGGAGCAGGAAAGCCTGGGCCATCTCACCGCTTCGCAGGCAAGGAGGATGCTCTGCTGTTGCCTTCCTTTCTGTGCGCACAACAAACGCAGCGTACTGGATCCTCGTGACCTGCAGAATTAAAGTTGCCTTGTTCTGGTAGGCCTGGTGATTAATGAAACGTGTATTCCTTAGTGCCTCCGCAGCAGCAGGAGGAGGGAGCAGGCTCTACGGCACTGCCGGCAGCGGTCGGTGGCGTGCACCGGGTGATGTGGTGCAGGCGGCTGCGGCTGACTGTGAAGCCGCAGGTGCCGTCAGTGTGCAGCAGCTCCGTTGCAGCGGGAGACAGGGCTCAAACGAAGTTGGAATCGGAAATCCAACCCCTGTAATCGCTGTTAGCTTTCTGGAGAGGTGGCAAAGCCCTCCCTGGATGGAGCACTTGCTCTCCTCGGAGCGTCCGCGACTGGCAATTTGTCTGTCGAAACAGATGTGGGCAGCAACAAACATCTATTTCTATAACTAGAAACAAATTTGGTAATTGCCTCTTTCAACAGGACTTGCTCAAGCAGGAAATGAAATTCCTAAATGGCAGTTAGCAAAAGTATTTATAGCTAAGTTCATAAATGAGATGTGCTTTCCTTTGTCATGAGTTTCTGCTGGGTGGAAGGAAAAAAAACCTCTACAGTAGCAAGCCACATATTGATTAGGAGTGTTTCCAGGGTATACAAAAATACTTATTTATTAATGTGGTTATTTTTACCAGCTGTAGAGATACCCCTGACAAACAAAACCTCTTTGGTCTCTCAGGGTCGGCTGGCAAGGTTTGGTCCGGATGTTGTGTACTGTGTTTTTTCACTTGTTCTTTGGCAGATATTTTTCTGCTTCGTGCTATTTGTGACTGCAGACTGTAAACTCTTGTTCCTGTGTCCCTCTCTGGACGCTTGTGCTCGAAGGGGCGAGGTGGCACGCTGCCCTCGCCCCTGCCCCAGACGTCATCCGGGCCTGATGCCATCGTGCCACCTCTCGGGGAGCAGGAGATGCTCTGGTTGTTCTCAGCTTAGTGGGGGGCCATGAGCCTTTCTCAACATTTTCTAGTAAGCAAGCAAATTTACCTATCTTTTAAGTGCAAAATCAAAATTACTTTATTCTTTTAATCCAGTTTAGCCGTCCTTACCCTTGGGAGTAACTTCAAAAGCAATGTACTCTTTCCAGTCATCTCAGTAGACTGGAATTAGGCTTACTGCATAAAATGTTGTCTCAAAACCCTGGAAAAAGGGCGGGTGAGAGAAATGGGCACAAAAAGGGAGGGAAGGCGTTGGTGTATGCAAGGCTTTAGAGTCCAAGTGTCCCCAAGAACCTTGTTCTCACTGCTCTGAGGGAGCTGGTTAATGTCTTTAGGAGTTTCTCTAAACAAGTCTCCAGTTGACAGGTCCCTGCTCAGAGCCAGGAGGTGTCCCAGCTGAAAGAGCTGCTGACCCCAGCTCTCACGTTTGCAATTTCCCTGTAAAAGCCGAGTGCTGCCGTGCCAGTCCTGCCCTTCCGGCCCTTGAATGCAGCTCCCACTCCCTGCAGCTGCTGCCGTGGCCATGCTAGCTTGGCAAGGTCACCCGAAAAACAGGCACAGCGGTGTGATTGGGACAGTTACTGTGTTTTAAGGACTAAAAAATTTCCTGAGGCCCGAACAGTCTGATACTTCCATGGCTATAAGCATGAAATGGGGCCATTTCCTTTAAACAAAAGAAGGGGATGGGGTTGCAGGATGAGGCCATCATTTGCCAGTGACTCAGAGGATGTGATGCTTGATTACCCAGGGTGACAAATGAAGAAAACTAACTGTATTAAAGACAGAGTTGTGGCCTGAGGATTAACACTATGAACGCGACTTCTTGGGGCCCCATCACCCATTTTCCAGCCATGTTTTTTCTCAAACCGGCTCCTTTTCCGAGTTGCTCTCTGGCCTCCTGCCCCGTTCTCAGCCTGCCGTCACGAGCTCGCACGGCATTATTTCTGCTTGCTACATCAGAACCGGCCATGTTGAATCTGGAAATGCAATTTAGCTGTTAACTGTACTGATGATGCATGAAGCAGGACCAAATCCAACTTGATCTTCCCAGCTGCCCTGCCTGTTGTCACGGGCCTGATCCTGCTCTCTTTGATGCCTTGGTGTTGCTGCCGCAGCTCCGGCTTCGAGGTGCTGCTGATCAGTGCCAGCAGGGGCGATATCAACATCAAGATCATACTCTCTATCTATCTCCAGTACTTCCCGTGCTGCCTTGAGAACAAATACAATTGTTGACAATCTGATAGGCCCTTCGTATGTGGTTTTATGGAGGTATTATTTAGAAGATAAATGTAGCAGATAAATGCTAATACACGAATATTGCAGTAATGGCTTTGCCTGGTCTGATTGTTTCTAAGATGACCTAACAGATGAGTGGTGGAGGGTGAATAATCTCCCATCTGAAGTTCTTTGTTCTTTCATATTTTCTTCCCCGTCCACGGTCTCTGAGGGGGAGAACATTGGTCTCTTTAACGAGTGGAGCTCGACATCTGTTGGGTGAAATGGCCTCTGTAAACCAGGAGCAGTGTTTGGTGCTGCACCCTCTCTGTCAGCCTTTGGATTCCAGCTGTTGCCTGGAGCTGTTTTGGTTCTTGCTTAAATTAGAGCAGTTCAAATGTAATGTTTAGCATAATGGGCATATGTCCCCTTTCCAGGCAGGGCTGGGAAGGATGGGCCAGGGTAGAGCTGCTCGCACTGGGCTGTGTTGCTGCTGTGCCCAGGATATTTTCCTCCGTGCCGTATGTATGAACAGGGGAGGGCGAGGGGCCGTGGTCAGACGCGGTCCCAGTGCTGGCCCTGCTGCCTCTCCTATGGGGTGCTGTAGGGTCTAAGCCCCCGCAGCTGCTCACTGAGGAGTTATGAGTTTATTCCCTGCTAAAATCCTAGCTCTGAAGGGTGACTAGATTCACATGGCTCTTCTCAAATTCACATTCTTTAGCCTTGAGTAGAAAAAATGATGTCCACTCTTTGGCTACATTGCTTAACCCACATCCTTTTACAGAGGCTTTGATGAGCATCTGGCATAACAACCGCACTTTGGCTGGACTTGATTCTGCTGAGTTTAACCCTCCGGTCCTTCCAGGGAGCCACATGCTGGTCCAAAGTGCGCCTAAATTGTGGTATAATGTCTATCCGCTGCTCTCTGAAAGTACACTCGCAGCCGGCAGGTGCAAATGCAAGCTCTTGGGGCAGATATAAAACCTGCTCTAAACCGAGCCCAGGTGGGCATGCATGGGGACCAGGCAGACCTCGGGCCAGCACTGTGGACCCCTCTTTGGTCCAGGCCTGCTGCAGACCGGTTCAGTAATGTCAGCTCCCGACATTTCTGGTTCTCTGCTTGCAACAGACAGTGTGTTGGTATGTGTAAGGCAAGACGGTACAGGGTGTCCTCAGCTTTCATTTTCCAGAAGTGATTAGGACTTGTTTTGTGCCCTAATTATTGGGGCATGCAAGGTAGCAGTAGGCTCTCAGCTGTTCATGTCAAGGACTCTCCTTGTGCGTCTCCTTGTTCTCGATGGTGCCTCTGGGCACCGCCAAAGCTGCGGTGCTCTGAAATGCCAGCAGAGACTGGGGAGGGGAGCGGGTTGGGCTGTCAAGGAGCTGACAGAATGGATAAGGGTGTCTCTCCTCTTCCTCTTCCTCTGCAGCCCGCTGGTGCCCAAGCCCCTGTCCTTGCCACTGCCTTCGGCTGGAGATGTGGGTGCTGAGAACGTCTGACTTTCAGACACATCGCTTCTAGTTTAGGGCGGTGTCTCTTCCGACCCGTTGGCAATAAGTTCCGTGCAAAGATGGTGGCCCAGGTCTGCTGGAGAAAATGCTGGGTCATAATTTTCTTCTTGTGCCTGTCAAAGCCCACGGGTGGGGAGGGGAGCAGGCAGGGACCTCTGGACCAGTGGCTGAGAAGGATGCTTGCTACAGGATGCTAATGAAGCAGCCC
This sequence comes from Morus bassanus, assembly GCA_031468815.1. Taxonomy (NCBI): domain Eukaryota; kingdom Metazoa; phylum Chordata; class Aves; order Suliformes; family Sulidae; genus Morus; species Morus bassanus. The sequence goes on from CM062575.1 coordinate 38,739,766, forward strand.
AGGTTTTGGGTGCTGACGGAGACTTACTGATGCTGGAAGAGGGGAACCTTGGTCCACCCCGGTTCCAAGACTTGTTTTCCATTTGGTCTTTGAGGAGCTGTACAGGCTTGTTCAGAAGCCTTTATAAGGTTACTGGCCTGAAACCATTCTTGGCTGAAATCCTTGAATATCCCTGCTTGGGGTCCCACAAAGCTTGTAAGTGTAGAATTAGGGGTATCATGGACAGGAGGAAGGATGCATGGACGCTCTTCAGCTCCAAGCTTCAAGTTAGTGCCCGTGCTAGTCCGATTTGGACTTTCGTTTCTCCCCACTACCTTCCTGATTGCTCTTGAATAGCCTCATCTGGACATGCTCAGTCAAAAAGTAGCTGTACCCTTATTTATCTTTTACGTGCTTTTTTATGTAACTAGAGTGCTGCCATCAAGGGCTACAAGGAACCTGTTCAAACAGAAGATGCCCAAGGGTGGGGGTGGATGGAAAGATGAGAAAATTGGGAGGAGAGGGAACTGCAGTCAGGGCTGTGCACATCTCTGGTGCGTCTTGCTCTGAGTCACACAGCCACGGCAGCTCCCTGGATATCGGAGGTGTTAATGGAAAATCAGGGATGAAAGTGCTCGCTGCAAAATTTGTGAACACTTTTCATTAATTCATCCAGCTAATTTTGCCATGTCTGGAAAAAGTCCGTGTGTGTGTGTAGAGACCTTCCTTTCTGGGGTGTGAGGGGGAGGCGCATGGAGGAGAGAGCGTTGCAATCAGTTGAACTTGCCCTGAATCCCCAAGGATTACGGAAGAAGCCGGGACATTTGGTGTGACATTACAATGCCACCATATTTAGCTGATGGTAGGCAGCTATTCATTTACGGACTTCATAAGGTTCAGGACCGGACGTGACCTGACTGTCCCTGGTCTCTGGTGGCTGTGCCGGAGGCCAGTGCTGCTCACTGGGCGCTGCTGTGGGACGGTCCCCGTGAAGTGCCCTGCTCCATGTCGTTACAGGCTCTTGGCTGGGATATGTTGAATCACGGTGCTGAGTCGCCTGCATGAACCAGGCTCCCTAAATAACCACCGGCGCTCTGCGAAGCAGCTGTGCGCGGTGAGGAGCGGAAAGTGCTGCTTCATAGTTGGAGCAAGGGCTCCGGGGGGCATCATGGTCTCAGCTCTGCCACAGCCTCTCTGTAAGCCTATCCTTGCTCGCTGCACAGTGCTGTCGGGTATCCTGCTGCCGCCCCACAGGAGGCACGTGCTCGCCCGAGGGCTGGTCGCTGGCAGAGGGCTCGGGTGCCCTGTGCCATGGGTTCCCTGCTCATGTCAATAGGCTCGTGCCCAGTAATTGCGTCCTGCTGCTGGTGGGCTCTTCAGCTCCGTGCCCACACTGGAGCCATGCTGCTCCTGCAGTCCCAGGAGGGACCGGGGTCCTCCGCAAAGCTGATTGAGAGCTGGGTCTCGTTCCTGGGCTGAGTGACCTGGGGAAGACTTTGTCCCTTTGCGGTAGACAGGCTGGGAGCCTCGGCTTGCCACTTGGCAGCTGATGTAGGTGCCCAGGGTCAGAGTGAGCGCTCCTCCGCCTTGCCATGGTCTGTCCCTCGCTGCCAGTGGTGCATCTCCCATGCCAAGCTTTGCTCCAGCTGCTCACTGTTTTTGGCTTCCCAGGGACCTTAATTACATCATTCTCTGCTGCCGGCCTCATATCTGTGCATTGACTTCATCCATAGGCTAAGGCTTTGCCGTGGGAGGAGGAGGGAGGCTGCGGTGCACCCACTGCTGTGGGCAAAGCCTTGCTCTCAAACCCTGCATGGGCATCTGCGGGCCCTGCTGGGGTGGTCAGGGGTGCTGCAGGGGCAGGACGGGGTCCTCCTTAGCCTGTGTCATCTGGAGGCTTGAGAGATGGTGCTGGGATTTGTGTAAGACCTAACTACATCTCTCTGTACTTCAACAGGCAAGTTAGAAAAGTCTCAATCTCTCTCTGCCCATTTTATTGAGGCTTGTTAGGCAGCAGGAGGAATCTATGTACAAAACTATCCCATTCAGCCTTGGTGTAAAAGTTGTTTTAAGTGTGTCAAAGAAAGTGAAGACCAGAGGTGAAGGCGCAGTACGTAGCGGGGTTCCTTGGCTCTTGCGTTAGGCACTCACAGGATGTTTCTCTGGGAAAATAAGTGACATGTAACTAAAAATGGTCCCTATGTGTGGTGGAAAATGGCCAGTCCGGAGATTTCCATACAGCTGGGTTGCAGAGTAATGTCCCAGCATAGGCAGGGAGTTTGTTATCTTGGATTGCAGGTGGTTGTGGAGGGTCTTTAACAAGGCAGTCCTTGCGCTGCGGTGGGTTAAAACCCGAGACCAGGTCAGACACCCCTCCTGCCCAGCGAGGAGCCCGGCTGCTGGGAGCGAGTTCCCATGCGGGCAGCGATGGCACAGCGGTGATTCAGGGGAAATATTATTTCTGCAGTTCTCTGAAACTTCTGAAATAGCAAAATCGGCATTGTTCTCAGCCCCTTTTTAGTCTCCCTGACTCTTACTCACTTCCTTTTGGATTTTTCTACTACTCAAATTCACATTGGTTTCTAGATCAGGGGAAGCCACTGGAGATTAGCTTTTGTTTTAAATCCACTTTTGCCTTTTCTGTGACCTGTGCTATTGCAGGTGTTGGGGCAGTGTTGGAAGTTTCCCCACAGTGGTGGGGCTGTGCCCACCACTCCCAACGCCCGATGAAGGCTTTGCCTGCCTCTGTTACCGGCTCTCCTCTGTGCCAGGCACATGGAGCAACCTCAAAACACAGTTTTAGATGCGATTTGCTGAAGGATGCTGATGAAACAAGTGATAATGGGGCTCTGATGCTGAGGAACCGTCACAGGAGCTTCCAGCAGCTGAGGTGCCTATCCCATCCGTCCTGGGTGAAAATGAACGATGCTTCATTAACTTTCAACAGCGTGGCTTGCTCGGGAGGTATCTCATCCTGGCTCAAAGCAGAGTCTTGCGTTGCCTCACACGGGGCTGATGTCCACCAGAAGATGAAATCGGCAGCAGGAGTTTTTTTTCTCCACGCCCTTAAGAGCATATTTTTGATAGTCTGTGCAGGTTTGTGATCGGACTCATCATGCTTGAACTGTCCCAGCAATCTGCTTCAAGTCAGAACTAAGGGGGTTTTAATGATAAAAATACCCAGAGGAAGTGAAAGTGAACATCGCAGAAGCAAAGTGTTCTGCCGGGGATTCTCTGCTTGCTTTAATTTTGTCTCAGCAAGAGAGTCTTGGGTTTTAGCATGGTGCACCACAGCATTTATGATGACTAGCATATTTTTTTTTTTTTAAATTTTCTTAGGAATTGTGGCTAGTGCAGCTACATTTGTTCAGCTTAGCCATTATCTCCTGAGTAATTTCACTTCTCATCACTTCTCAAACGATATGCAATTCCAATATATATAGAATTCATAATTGAAGCTTGCAGAGAATTGTTTTGACCCGCAGATGTGTATTATACACAGCTGAAAGCAAAGGTTGTCTTGGCTTAGACACTGTCTGAAAGCTGTTCTGTCCATTTGTAAATGATAGCTGGAGTACCCGTAATTATTGCAGCAAAATGTAGGTGTGTGTATATATATATATATTTCCCCCCCCCCCCCCCTTTATACTTGCCAGCGCTTCGGAGCGTTTGTTTTCAGCAATGATGCTCTATGTGGAAGGAAGAGCGTTAATAAACTTCATAGTAAGCATTTTATAAACAGTAGTATAGCTGTAAAAAGTAAGGAAGCGCATTTAAAGTATATCATAGCCTCACCTCCCCTGCGGCCATTGTGAACTGCATGTGTGTGCAGAGGCTCGGTGCTCCCAGCGTCACCATTGACTCAAATAGTTCTCCCTCCTTGCAAAAATATTAATGAATTTTAAACCTGTGGGTGCCAAGTATTTTGTTCGTAGGCACTCAGGAAGCTCTGAGATGCACCTTTCTGGAGCTGGTTCTGTCGAGCCCTGAGCGTGGTCTTCGCTGGGAGGAGCGGGGCCAGGCACCCCGGCAGCCGTGCCAGTGAGGTGCCTCTGCGCCGGCACCCGCTGCCGGCCAGCTGCCATTTTCATAAATTTCAGATAGTTTAGAGCCTTATCGTCTTGGTGGCCGGGCACCAGCCCAGTGTGGGCAGCAAGGGCACATGCTGCCTTCCTCCGAAAAGCCCTCTAAGCAGGAGAGCAGCTGCAGCCTGCGTGTTGTGGAGTCCGCAGGCGCTGGGAAGCAGTGGAGTCTCCTATCATTCATTAATGTAACGCTATAATCTACTGTGAAACCCTTCTTCAAGGCCACATGTGGTTTAAAGTGGCAAGCGAGTAACGAACTTGAAGAATGGGACGTGACACTTGATCACGAATATCCAGTTTCGGGATTGTGAGAATCTGGGGGAAAAATGCTTAGTTGCAAAACAGTTGCATGCGTGCTGACCGAGTCCCAAAGCTGCAGTGTCTAGACAGAAAATACAGAAAAGCAGGTTGTGTCACTTAAATGTGATGTCTGAACCTGTTAGTTTGAAACGTATTCTGGAATAAAAATTATGCAAAATTAAATTAGTGTGACCTTACTTTGCATTTGGAGGCTGAATATGCCCATCTTGTAAAGCCTAGTGCATTTATAACGCTTCCCTTGGGGAAAATTACAGACAGAAATGGAATGAGGTCTCTTCTAATTGAAAAGTGACAATGATTAGGAAGCCAAGTACAAAATGTGTTGAGTATTTTTTCTTGTTTTGTTGTGTGTGTGTGTTTTTAAGAATACCAGTAGAATTATAAATTATGTGCTTTGCAGTTTGGCTTGTTTTTCATTCCCCAAAGGCTTTTTATTAGCATAGCAGCTGAATTGCACTTGTATAATAATGTATTAACTCAAAGTTTGGGTTTTTAATGATCTTTCTTCATTAGTTTGACTGAGCTGCTTGGATAAAATCTTACCAAGTATATCCCGCTTTCCAGCGCGTTAGGTTATTTTCCCCCTTCTGCAAATGAAGCCCATGAAGACAAGTTATAACAGAGGGAGAGTTGGCAGAAATTTTGGTGCCTCGAGTGGGTATGAGTCTCTTGAAACTTGAAAAACACAAACGGAGCGTGTGGGACTTTTTTTGGTTTGGTTTGATTTTTATTTTATTTTTTCCAAAGGCCAAGTTGGGCAACGTGAGTTGGGCAAAGCTTATCTCCGCGTACCTGATGGGTTTGCTCCTAGGCACTGCGAGGCTGTGCTGCTCCTCGCAGGCTGGGCTTGGGGTAGAGCAGAACTCAGGGCACTGTGTGCCCTCCGCTCTTCCCTGCGCTCCTGCTGGTGCGGAGAGCAGAGGTCCCTGGTGGGGTTGGCCTCCTCATGTATACATACAGCATTGGGAAGAAATTTTAATTTTAGCAGCACCACCAGAGAAGACATGAGGGCATATACACTTCTCGTACACGATACTTACATGTTTGAGTAGTCGTCTGTGTTGCAGGGCAAGGGTAGATGTGCTTTGCTGCAGTGATTGAGCTGTTTGCTTCCCCATGCTAACGAAGGAGATCGGCGAAGAGCAAGGCCATTGGCATGAAAAGGCCAAAGTCCAAATGGGGGGAGCTCATCAGGTTTTATCGTTCAGACACGTTCCACCAAACCCGTTTACAGAATGTTAATTTGCAGCTTAATTGTTCTCCCTCCTCCCGCAAAGTGAGATATTAAAATTGCTCTTCTATTGATAACACCAGCGTGATTGCCGTAACGTTAGACTAGATTCCACAGTGAAATAACCCAATTTAGACTTCAAAGAGCAAGGCACGATGCCTAGCCGAAGGCTGCCTATGCCTCCTGGCCTTGCCCTGTGGTCCCTGGGGAGGTCCAGCCTGTCCAGATGACCAGCTCCAGGAGAACATGGGAGGGAGAGATGGGGCAGGAGGAGAGTCCCTGCAAGAAAGCAGCGTCCCCTTCATTCTGGTAATCATACTGTGCCTTACTATTGCACCTCTTGACAACTGATTTGTAATACTGCAATTACAGGAGTCCCAAAGCCAGAATAAATAGCATTCAGGGCTGGATGGGGATGGATGAGACACCGGTGTGTTGTCCCAGACCCTGATGGAATACCCACCCTTTCTTCTGCTTCAAGCCCTGCTCGCTATACATCTGTACATGGGTGCAGGAAGCTTGGCTTGGGTTGTTTGTAAATGGCACGTCTCGTGTCTGTCCCTTCCTGGGAAGGAATTAGGGCAGCACTTCCTGATGGCCAAAACTTCATCTGTGTCACCAACGTACAGTGACCAATTTAGCAAGGTTTGATTCATGTAAGGGACCTCTTGTCCCAGGAAAGGGGCTTTCCTTTACAACTAACTTGGTCTTGTTTTTCTTCAGAAATATAACCTCTTTTAACAGAGAAGGAAGTTTTCCATCACTGGCCTCATTTATGTTTTTCTTGTGTTTTCTTACTGTGGCCAAAGCACATGCTGCATTTTGAGGCTAAATGACTCATCTTCCTAAAAACCATGGGGTTTTTTGTTTGGTTGTTTTTTTGTTTTTTCTTTTCTGTAATGAATTCTGCTAAAAGCAGGCTCTGCACCCAAGCCGGGTGGCTGTTCTCCCAGCCACGTGTAGGTGAGGCAGAGGGGCTTTGGGTCAGTGCCCCCCTGGGGTCTGGCTCTCGATGGGTGGCCTGGAGAGCACCCAGGGGAGCTGTGGGGCATCCTGTGCCTGGCTGGGGTGCCAGGGCTTCACCCTGCCGGTCGGGTGCTGGAGGTCGGCGGGGATGCTCTCGGTGCTTCTGGGTGCAGCTGGCACTAGGGCATGCCTTTGGGCGTCCTACGCAGCGGGGACGGCACGGGAGGAGGCGTTGTGCCTTTTTAATGGTTTTGCACTATCCTCTTTTCCCAGCTGTTTAAGTTTTGGTGTGTTTGTGCGTCTGGTTAATCTGATTTGTGTTTAGAAGAAATGAGCTCCTGATTCAGCACAGGGCACCCCCGGCAGCTCTTGGGTCCGGTCACCTGTCATTGCCATGGGTGAGCTGTGCTGCTGCTTTGGGGCTGGATCTTAAATTGTTGGGAACATAGTTTTTTCCAGGCTCTTCTCGCAGCAGCATTCGGGCACCTTGCTGGGGTTGCTGTGAAAGACCCAGAGCTCCTCTTTTTAGAAGACGCCTTTAGCGAAAAAGTGTTTTTAAGGCAAAACTCCTTTGCAGTGTTTGGCTTTTAATCCCTCTCTTCCCACCCTGCGTTCAGTCTTCCAGTGCAGAGGCAGCTGTGTTTTAGGGGTTCTGTAAGTATATGGGCTCCAAGTCACTCGTACATCTAACTTTAAGTGACAGATAAGGCTCCTGCTTTCAAGGCATAAGGCTTTTTGAAGGTGGTGGGCAGAGCTGGTTAAGCATTTCAGGCAGTGGTGGAAATAGCTGCTGTTTAGCAGAATGAGCTCCGAGGTAACTGGCAGCACTCACCACCTGGACTGCTTTTTTTGACATTTATTTGCTTTTACTGGCACTTAAATGCCACCTGCCAGGAGAAATCTTTCCATGAAAAAAAAAAAAAAAAAAAATTAAATTTGCCTGACTCAGCAGAAGTCACCCCAACTGGTACGAGCAGTGTGATGCTGCCCTTTGAGGCATGATGGGTCTTCCTATGTATCTACAGATATATACGTCTGTGTGTCTGTATAGATAAAACATAGATGGCAGCATCTATGATAGCTTAGGGCACAGCTTTCCAAAACTGGATTTTATAGCTGTCCCTACTGAGAAGCAAACAAAGTTTAAATCCCCAGAACTATTGAATTTTGCTGGTCTGGCCCCTCCTTTACGATGAGCACTGGAGTTGCTGCTGCCCAGTCCTGGACACGGCGAGCCCTGGGTGCTGCTGGCACGAGGGGGCTTGGGGGGGGAGCGACTGAGCAGTTTGTGGATGGCATCTGCTCTCTGGATGCCAAATGCATGGAAATAATGACCCCAGCGCTACCTTTGCCTCCAGTACTCAATTTTCCTCAGCCTCAGAGAGGTGTGAGGAATTATTTCCTTAGGAAATTTTCGGAGCGACTTCTTACTGCCTCCTGCCAAGTGTCTCCAGAGTTAACCGCATAGTCTGTTGTTTGCTTGTTCTTGTTTGTTTGGATGATTTTTGGCAGTTTTCCTTTATGCCAGTTCAAGCCACTCAAGCTGCCACTGTCAGCTGGCTGAGCCCTGAGCCGAGGGATGTCTGGAGCTCTGGGATGCGGCCCCCATGGGCAGCTCCATCGCGCCCATCTGGCGTCTCACTGAAAAGCAGGAGGTCTCCCGGCCTGCGCCCTGTGATGGATGGGCCGTCATCGGGGAGAGGGGGGCTGCCAGCACCGGTGCCTGCTGTGCTGTGCCATGCCGCGGGCTCCCCGTGCCACTGTCCGGCCCCTGTGACAGAGGGGATGTGTGCCTGGTGCGAGGATGTGCTGGGGAGGACTTCAGTCTGGTCCTCCCTGGAGGAAGGAGTGGTGGTGATGGGAAAAGAATTGCAGAAATTTAGCTTGCATTTAGCTAAATCGTTTCATTAGGATGAACTATGATGGTTTGCGAATGTTTCAGTTACATGCCGCTTTTTCTGGTGGCTTAAAGTCTGTCTGTCTCTCTTGCAGCGGAGTTGGAGTTTGTACAGATAATCATAATCGTGGTGGTGATGATGGTGATGGTGGTGGTGATCACGTGTCTGCTGAACCACTACAAACTCTCTGCGCGATCCTTCATCAGCCGGCACAGCCAGGGGAGGCGGAGAGACGAGAACCTCTCATCAGTAAGTCACGCCCTGCTCTTCCAACTCACGTCGTCCTGCGCTGTTTGCCAAATGGTGTGACATTGGGGAAACATTAGAGCCGAAGGCATTCGTTTGGGTCACGTTTGCCCACGTGCCACTCGGCACTGCATGAAGAGGCACCCTCCGGGTTGGGACTTGGCATCATCTTCTGTCCCTCAGTTATTGGGGAGGGCCTTCTTAGGGATGCCTCCAGCTCTTTAGGGTGCTGTATGTTGTAATATATGGACAGCCATAGCCTCTGCCTTTGCCCTGAGTTTCTCAATTCAGACTTTACATCAGTAAAGTAACCGTACAAGGCTGTTCTGGCGTGTCCTGTTCCTGAAACCACCGCGTACCCTCAGCTGGTTGGGGTGCATATGCCTTTGCCTTTAACAGCCCCAAACTATTAGTCCTTTGGCGGCTCCAGTTGGAGAGTCTGAAATGACTGTATAGAAACTTACTGCCTGCCTTGAAGAGAGTGGGGAATCCTGAAAGACTTTCTCCGGTTTTCACCAGTGGTGCTGTCATTACTGCGGTGGAGGGGTCAGAGAACACTTGTCAGCCAGACAAGCAGAATTCTCTCCAAGGGGATGCTCGAGAGGTTCCCTGTGTAACCCAGGCTCCCTGCTTCATAAAAGCCCGAGGAGAAACGTGTTAATTGTGCCTCTGACAGGGACTTGAGGGGGAGCCTCTCCGGCCTCAAGGCAGATGTTGGTTTATGCAGTTTCCTCAAACGCAGCAGCTCAGAGACTTACGAGAACCTACAGGGAAAAGACATCACATTTTCTTGGAGGGTGAGCATGTACTACAAGGCTCTGTCTTCAGTGCAGGGATATCTTGTACCAATACTTTTTTTTTTTTTTTTTTTTTTTTTTTAGCATTGACCCTGAAGGATCTTAAAGCTCTTTAAATGATAGGGCTTCCTCAAAAGTCCCAGCTTTGCGTCTTCTCCTCTGCAGGCTTCCAGGGCTGGTTGAGCACACCGATGCTGCTTTGTGGTGGTCTGTGTGGGGCCGTGATCTCCTGTATCAAATCCATACTCGCTGCAGGAGAAAGATCAAATAACTGGGATTGCTTTCTTTTTTCCTTCTATTTTTTCCTTTTCCTTTTTTTTTTTTTTCTGAGATATATTTAGCATCTTTTATTAAATAAGCCCTCAGTGCAGTGCTGTTGAAGGCTGTCCAGCCAGCAGACGCCCAGGGCGCAGGCTGTCCTTCTGCTCCATGGCTGCTCTTTTTGTCACACATTACACACAGCAGACGAAGGTCCCTTAGGGGACGCTCCGTGCCAAAGTGAGGAAGTCGCCCCTTGGGAAGGAGAGCTGTGCAAAACCCAAGCTCAATTAAACCACCCTTCGTTTTGTGGGCTGCGGAGCGCGTCTCCAGAGGGCACGTGGTCCTTTATTGATGCTGTGCAACAAGATCAAAGTGCTGGGAGTGCGTGATCCCACGTTAAAGCAGCCGGTGCGAGGGTGGTGAGCGCTCACGCACCTGCCTGCTTTGGGGATCAGAGCTAAACTCCCCGCGTGTATCTCGGCTCCTCTTGGACTTACAGAAATCTTATGTCTCTTCTTACCGTCCCGTGCACCCGCTTTCAACAGTAGCAGAATGTGGGCATCTGAGCACATAGAATCGTAGATTCTATGAATTATTAAAACATGAATTATTAAAAATAGCAGAAAGATTGTTTTCCCATTTTCAGATTTTTTTTACTGTTTTATCATGTCCAGAATGTTTTACTTGAACAATATCAAAATGTTTCATTTTACACTTTCAGAGCAAATATCAGATCAAGCCATTTTTATCCTAATGTACTAATTTCTGTTTTCTTAAGTGGCCTATTTTTTATTTTCTTTAAAAAGAGGAAAAATCTAACATAGAGAAGAGAACATCACATGGATATTGGAAAAAAAAATTCCAGGTTGAATCAAAAATTGTTGACTGTTTAAAAAAATGCCTTTTCCCCTTTTTCCTTTTTTCTTCTTCTTTTAATTTTTTTTTCCTTTTTAAATTTCACCAGGCCAAAACTTCCAGCCATTTTTTGGCCCAGTCCCCACACCAAAACAGCTCCGTTATTTATTCACGCTTCACACACATCAGCGATTAAATGGCTTTTCAGCAAAGGTTTACCTCCGCGCCTCTGCTAGACGTCAGTGAGGATGCGGAGTCTTCAAAAAAGCTTTCTCAGAGCTAAGGAGAGAAACGCAGATGTACCATTTTTTTTGGGGGGGGGTGTCCCCCTCTTTATAATTCTTCCCCTTCTCCCTGCCCATGGCTGTGCTGCGAGTACAGCATTGATGGAGTGGCAGCCAAGCTTCCCCGCGGCCCGAGCGCCCTCCTGACGGGACAGAGAAGCCCCTTGTGCACTAAGTGGGAAGCTCATTACAGTGGTATCAATCATAATAAAGATCTTAAAGGTAGCTCCGTTCAGATTCAGCACAGCATGTCTTTTCGTAGAAAACAGCTCCAGTCCAAACGAGCGCTGAAGGCTGGCTGGCAGAGGCTACGCTGAACTGGATACTGGTTTATGTAATCCATTAAACTTGTGCTGAACTGGTGTTGGGCTTTTTAAATCCCAAACTTCATTTTGCTGTCGTGACCACAGACAGGCACCGGAGCTGCATACGTGCTTTTCATCTTTTGAAATATTAACGTAGTTCATTCCATGGTCAGGATGCTGCTAGGTCTGCTGGAGTTGTCCTTCTTTGTTGTTGTAGATCAAAAATTACGACTGAAGGAGAAATTAATTTCCCTAAAGGTTTTTTTTAATGTGGGTCTTGCTAGCAAGTAGTTCTTATATTACATCATGTGTTTCTCCATCACCGTTCTCGCTGTATTCAAACTGTCTCCTTATAACAAGTACCTTTATTTTTCCAGAACTGAGAATATTTAAGAAATGCTACTAAAAACTTTTTTGCAATAAGAATGGCACTGTCCCTGCACCTTTGGAACAGTGATTTGGAACAGCACTCCCCCAAGAGTGCATTTTCCAAGCATACCTTCGACTCCCAAAATGGAAAATATAAGTACTCCTGAAAGCTCAGAGACTTAATCTGTACCATGCAGCTTTACAGAGAAAATTCTCTGACATTACTAACCAAGCAGTTCTATAAAAGTCGAAGATTGATATCTAAAAAGAAATTTAAAAGTAATTTTAGGTTCTGCAGTGAGTCCTGGAATACCTGTGGAGGCTTTTACAGCCATATTGCTCATCATACAGCAGAATCTCATCTTTCGTTTCAGAAGACCATACCTTTCTAGACTCAAAACACTGTTGAGATGAATTCAAGTCCTGAATATTCCGAAAATCAGAGGTGAGCAAGGAGAGCCCCGGTGATGAGGATTTACAGCAGCGATGCTCCCTCTCAGGGCAGTGCAGTTTTGCTTGGCTTGGTGGGGGCTGTGTAGACATCCCACAGCCAAAGCACAAAGGCTAGAAGTATGTATGTTTTCTGTCTCTGAGGCTTTGCCCTCCTCTGACTACTGATTTCCAGCAATTTTAAACCCACTATTTAGTTTTTAGGAAGCTGGGCTTCACAGTAGTGTGTGAGGCAGAGGGTCGGTGTTGGCAAGCGGCGAGCGTGCTTGTGGTCGGTCAGCCGTGGCCACGTAAGTGTGTCCGGGTCAAGCCCTGGAGTCCTGGGAGAAGTGGTTAATAACAGCTGCAGAGATTCAGCCCCTACAGAAAATGGGTCTCCTGTCTGCTCCTTATTTCTCTGCGGATCCCATCTTAATGGTGTTTCTACTGGTTTGCTGCTCTCGTGTCCGCGTGTTGCCCGGAGCATCGTTCCTGGACCTCATCTGTACAAACAGATGAGTTAATGTGTGAGCCAGAGCTTTTCTTCTAAACGCCTGGGGTGGGATGTTGGGCGGAGGCTTTGGGTGAGTGGGTACTTAGGGGTCGGGTGTGTTTTGGGTGGAGCAGCTCAGGTAGGGGCGCGCACGTGCCCTCCCCACCGCCTGCCGCAGTGGGAAGTCCCAGCTGAGCGCGGCGATGCTCCGCACGCCGGGAAGCACCGGGCTGCAGCCGCCCTCGCGGGAGCCGGCTGACATCGCTCCCAGGAAAGGGGGAAGCAGATGGGATATTGCCATGGCGCTGCCCACTGCCAAGTTAAATATAAAGCATCTAGCAGAAGGCAGCGGGGTACTTGCTGCTCAGGAAGTCTGCCACGGGGGCATGGCAAAGTAAACACAATTTTCGGAGTGCTTCCCACTCCTGCCCATGGCTTCGGTGTCCTTCGGGATGAGGTGAAGGGCTGGCAGCACGTGTGGCAGCGCTGGAAACCCTCTCTGGGCGCTTTGGCATCAGCGCCATAGCTGAGCCAGGGGGGTTAGAGGCAAGGATTTGGTCTGTGACAGATGCAGTTCCTCTTGGGTCTTTTGGCTGCTGGGGGAATTTGACTGTAGACTATCCCTGCAGGCAAGAAATACATGTAAAATGGACCAGACTAAACAGTTGATGCCTGTGTAAACAGTTGCATATTGAAGTCTCAAGGTCTGTATCAAACACGGCCTTGCATTACTCAGGAAGGGCTATGCAGCACACAGCTCAACCAGCGCCTTCATCAGCTGCAGCCGGGGAGGGTGCCTGTACTGCGGCACTTAACCTCTGCTCCAAGGAGATGCTCCCTAAAAAAACACCGAGAAGTGGGAAGAGTCTGGGCCGTTCATTTCCATATAAATCACTGTTTTCTCCTTGCACTGGCAACAGGACCGCCCTGAGGTTTATGTGTAGAGCTGAGCTTCAAAAACAGGAACCTGATGGGATTCTCTCCGTATCTGATACCTCGTGCGATGCCACAAGAAAAAATATATTCCAAAGTTGGGGAAAATAAAGATGAAAAAGCGGGGAGGAGGAGGTGGGGGGATACAATGGGCAGCTTCTTCGGAGATTTTAACGCGGTGCTGGTGCTGTGTTTCGGGCAGTCGGATGCGTATTGCGGGATGCCTGGGTGCTGAGGCTCCTGCCGCAGGGCTTGGGGCTGGCTCTGCCCACAGCAACCACCCCGGTCTGTGCTCGCGGAGATGCTTCTGGGGGGAGCGGAGATGCTGCTCAGCCGCTTACTGGGATAGCTGCAAAGGCATGCAGTAACCTTTTCCCTTGCATGCCGCAGCACGGTATGAGGCCAGATGTGCTTCACAGCTGGGCGAGGTCCAGGGAGCATCAGACAGACAAAATCCCTTCTGACTTTGTCAGCGAAAGTGCTCATGGTGCTGTGGTACCATTGCAGCTTTTCACAGGCTTTCACCCGGGCACCGGGCTGCCCAGACCGCCACTACGGTTCTTATAGAAATAGGTATTTTCATAGTAGGAAAGCTTGTGGTTTGCTCATCTGGAGAGCCTTGCTGCTGCGTAGGCTGGGCCCAAGAATGGCCTTTGGATGGGACACCTTAAGGGGAAAAAGAAACACCCCTGGCATTTTTTTTTCTACTGGTGGTAAATACTTCTGCCTGTGCCTGACTTGCTAGTGCCAGAACTAGGGATTCACCTGCAAGGAGCTGAGAAGTGCCAGCTGTTCCAGCTTATAATTATGAGCCTTCTGGCTTGTTTTCCTCCAGCCCTGCCTGCCAGAGGCATGTTGCTATATGTGGATATTAACAATATGTAAATATTTTAGTTCTTAAGGCAAAAGTGTCTAGGGTGAACTGTGTACGCTCAGAGTATCACCAGCAAATGGGAAGAACCTCTGTTTGTTTGTTTGTTTTGATCATGAATTGTAAACTAATCTCATGGTTTGGAGGAAATTGGCTTGTGGCTTTATCATGCCTGGCGTTGTTGGCACCTGGGTTCCGATGGCGGGATCAGGGTGATGCTTGCAGCATAAGGACGCCTCTAGACCACAGTTCCTCGGTTTGTTTAAGCCAAGGACCACTTATCCTTTTGGGGAAAAAATACTCTAGAACCATCCTGTTGCTACAGATTTCTACTTTTTTTAGCCAAATCAAAATTAGGCTTAACATTTGGTTATTCACTTATTATCTTTATTTTCCCATGATTTCCTTGATTGAGTGCATCAGAATGTGGGTGTGAGGTTTTTCTTTTCTTTTTTTTTTTTTTTTTTTATTTAAATGTTGTCATTGTTTCATGGAGCATTTTCTGATACCTTGTGAATCACCCACGGCTCGTGGATCACAAAATTGAAAAATACTCCTCTGGCGTGTTTGAACCAGGGAGAGAAACATGCTGGGTGGGTGTGTGGGCGGGAGGGGGGAAGTCTGCAAATGGGAGAGCATTGTTTGCTGGTGTCGTTCTCATCATTCATTCTGCAAGTGATCTGTTAAATATAAATGGAGGTGAAAATGGAGGGAAATTTTAATCAGTAGTGTTGTTTTCAGTGGTAATATGCTAATACCCTTAGCATATACCCATAGGATACCCGGCATATATGGTAATAACCCCTGCTGGAGCTGGTTGCCTGCTTAGAAGAGGGTATGTGCTGTGTGTTGCTGCAGCCAGGGCAGGAATGCATTGATGGCAGCAGCAGCGTCTTACCTGGGCTGTGGTGCAGGATGAAACCTGGCGGGAGCCGTGCGCAGAAGGAGCTTAACCACTGCTGGCAGTCAGACTCACTCTGCACTCTCTTCTCCTTTCCAATGCAGGAGGGAAGCCTGTGGCCTTCAGAAAGCACCGTGTCGGGGAATGGAATAACAGAGGTGAGGGCGATGCGGGTGCGGGTGCCGCTGCCTTTCCCGCTGTCCTGGGCTGCAGCGTCTCATGCTTCTCGCCCCCTTTCTCTCTTTTTCTCCTTTTCAGCAGCAAATCTACACGCCGAGACCCAGCGACCGCCTGGCAGTGCCATCCTTTCTGCAGAGGGACCGCTTTAACAGATTCCAGCCAACCTATCCCTACATGCAGCACGAGATCGACCTGCCGCCCACCATCTCGCTGTCGGACGGCGAGGAGCCCCCCCCGTACCAGGGACCCTGCACGCTGCAGCTGCGAGACCCTGAGCAGCAAATGGAGCTCAACAGAGAGTCGGTGCGGGCCCCCCCCAACAGAACCATCTTCGACAGTGACTTGATAGATAACTCCGTGTACGGGGGGCCGTGCCCCCCCAGCAGTAACTCTGGCATCAGTGCGACCTGCTATGGGAGCAATGGTAGGATGGAGGGACCGCCGCCGACGTACAGCGAGGTGATAGGGCACTACCCCGGGTCGACGTTTTACCAGCACCAGCAGAACAACAACGGGATGCCCTCCATCTTGGAGGGCAGCAGACTCCATCATTCACAAATCAATGGCCTTGAGAGCACAACCGCGTGGAACAAAGAGAAAGAGAAACAAAAAGGGCACCCCTTTTAAAAAAAAAAAGAAAAAAAAAAAAGAAAAGAAAAAAGCAAGAAAGTAAATGAAACACTCTGCACTTCTTATTAAAAGAAAAAGGAGAGAGAGAGAGTTGAGGAAGATGAGCAAAGAAAAAAAAAAAAAGCCCTTCCCCATCTCTCCATGTATAAATATTTACTTGTTATGTCTGGTCTGAATGCACAAGCCTACCAAGCTTGCAAAAACATTTCTTTATTGAGCTGTGTCTAGACGTTTAAAAAGGAAAAAAAAAAAATCAACTGTAGTCTTTTTTTTTTTTTGTTTCTAGTTGAGCTGTGTGTGAATGCTTTTTTTTGTTTGATTATTTCACTTATCTTTAAAGACAAAATATTTGCACAAAAAACATTTTGTTTAAAGATCTGCAATATAAATATATAAATATATATTAAAAATAAGAGAAAGTGTATGTGTAAGGAGCAGGAGTATTTTTGTATTAGAAGAGGCCTATTCAAAAAAAAAAAAAAGTTGTTTTCTGAACTAGAAGAAAAATGGCAATTTTTTGAGTGCCAACTCAAAAAGCGTGTATTACATTGTAAAAAAACAAAAAACAAAAAAAAATCAAAAGCAGGGGTTTAGAGTTATTTATATAAATGTTGAAATTTTGCACTATTTTTTAATATAAATATGTCAGTGCTTGTGTTGGTCAAAGCCTCTATCATGTCTACCATGAACCTGTTAAGGGATATATGTCAAAGTGAAGAACAAAGTAGCTGGAAGGGGGTGGAAAAACGCTGAAGTGGAGATGCCAGCCCTGGGAGGAGCGGTGAGCGAGACTGCATCTTATGCAAATCCTTAATTTCCAGAGTCCCTGCGCGTGGCCGCCGACAGTCACGGCTTTATACATTCCCTACAAAGCAAGAGGAGTTGGTGTGTGTCTGTATGTCATCCGGTAGGATTATTGGAGTAAAAAGGTAAAATAAAAACTCCCTGCTTCTGAGAGTCAGTAATGACTGAAGCAGACAAAAATTACTTGATTTTTTTTTTTTTTTTTTTTTTTTTTTTTTTTTGGGACAACCTCTAAGTTTTTGGAGGGGGGGTGGTGGGGATGAGAATAAACTTCTGTGTCTGAAGGAACAAAGTGTTTTTTGGTTTATTTCTTTCAATGTTCAACTGAAGGGCCCTATTTGGAGCTAAAGCGGTGATTATGGAAATTAACGTGAGTAAATGGTAACGTACCCACCGGCTCCCTTTCAGCTGGGGTTTAAGTATCTCATTGAAAGTACGAGCTGAAAAGCGTGGTGGTGGTGAAAGTCATTTTCATTTTGTATTAACCTCCCAAACCTCTATTTGGGATAAACGGGCGCAGCCGTGTCTCGCAGCTCCGCCATCCCCCGGGCTGCCTCTGGTCATCGCTATTTTTTACTTTATTATCCTAGCTAAAGAGGCGTCAGATACAGTAGATGGAAATGAATCTGCTCCTGTGATGTATTATTTAAAGGCTAAAGAAATACGCTTAATGCTTTAGAAGCAAACCCCCTTTACCTCTTCTGAAGATATCCCCATCCACAGCAGTGCGGTCCCACCTGCCCTCCCGCCCGCCGGGTGTTGTGCGTCTTTAATTTATCTTGGTTTTGGAAGCATTTTGTCTTACTATGCTATTGTTTACATTTTTATATTCCGTAGGTGTCTGGTAGGTGTTTTACCCTCGCGGTGAATTTGTATGTGATGGAGTGAGCGAGTGAGAAACCTGAGAGCGCGAGAGAGAGAAGGCAAAAGGGAAAAAACCCGTTCTCGGTCCCATCTCCCTGGCCGAGAGAGCATCTCTCCGAGCGCGAGGAAGGGTCGGTAGGGGAACCACAGAGAGCAAAGGTTTTGCAAGGAGGTGTGATTTCATTTTCTGCAGGATGCTATCTAGTAGAGTGACATAAATGAAAGATATAAAGGCAATAACTATTGTTTTTAAGCAACTTTTCTATTACTTGAAAAAAAAAAAAAACAAACCATGAGAACGGTTTTGAAGTTCTGACCATTTGAACAATATTTATATATATTTTAAAGAAGACGATGAATAGCTGAACTTGAAGTTTGATCATTATTTTTTGCTTTTTTTTATTTTTGCCTAGAAATAGTCCTGTACCTTCTCAATATTTCAAACTGCTTTTCCACAGCTCTTGAAATCTTCATAGCTTTACAGTCGCGTAACCTAAATTTTGATGACCTGAAAAAAAAAAAAAAAAGCCACAAAAAAAAAAAAGTCATGCAAAGGAATAAATCTAGTTTGTCATGAAAGGTACAAAACTGATGAATTTATACGAGTTTTTAAAATGTATCTTTCCTTTATGTAACATGTCTATTTAGTGCCTTATTAAAGAAACAGTAACCCTCCCTTTTTAGAGAGGGGAAAACAAAATCATCCTTAGCGTCACAAGTAACCAGCGTCTGGTCTCTTGCTCCTTTGGACCTTGCATTCAATTTTCCAGTCCCTTCTTTCCGGGCAGCGCTGCCTGCTCCCGGGAGCAGCTCCATGTGCCTGGCCGTGCAGGCTGCTCCCTCCGCCGCTGCTCTTCTCCGACTGTTTGTAAGGGAACTTGAACACGTTTATGCACATTATCCTACCCGGGGAAGTAGGAAACTGTGGTGGATATTGTAAATGAGATACCAACCAAAAGAGAAACCGAAATATAATATCTACTGCCCTCTTGAGCCAAAATGCGTGAATAGTGTTGTTGGGGTTGGGTTGGTTTTTTTTTTTTGGGGGGGGTGGGGAGGGAGGGAGTGTTGTTCTGTGATCTGAACGAGTTTGTTTGCTACAAAAAAAACTGGTTACCTCAGCAGGTTTTGGGTGGAATATGCATCACACATTTAAAACTGAGCAGTGAATAAGGAGGTGTTGTGGGGACCGGAGGTTGTTAAGTAACAGGATTGTCTTGTCACGTGGCATCACCTGGTCACCAAACCCCATCGAGAGGTCAGGGAGGTGGGTAGGGTCCGGAAAGGTGTGGAGGGGTAGTGGGAGAGGGTCTAAAAATGCAGTGCAATTAAACCCAGCTGTCATGCTTTGAAGTCCTCAAAATTTCAACTGATTCTCTTTTTTCTTTCCCCCTATTTTTTTTTCTCCCTCCCCAATCCACTCCTAGCGTGAGCTTTTATTTCTCAAGCATCACCCCAAGCATCTGCAGTTGAGTGATCAGTTTGTTGAGTTCCTGGGTCCAGTTTCATTTACCTCTTTCTCTAGTTTGGGGAATTTAACGAGTGTGAAACAGGGTGGCTCATCAACACCAGATTTCTGTTGCAAATGATGCCTTTCTGTCCATGCCATGCACAAACAAAAACCAAGCTGCCAGCTTTCCCACTGCTGGTGCCGGTCCCTGGGGAGCAGCTGCAGCCCCGGTGGGGGGGAGTCCTGGGTCTCAGGCAGTGGGTGCAACTGGAGTCCACCTCGATGGAGCCAAGTTGTCACCTTTTGTCTTTCTTCTATCCATCCCTCTGCTTTGCAGTCCCGAGAACTGTGTATTTCAAGTGCAGATACCAGATCTGGGGCCCAGATCAACTCCAAGTTCTGAATGGGTGTTTAGAAATAATGGTCTGTTCTTTTTTATTATTATTATTGTTGTGGTTGTTGTTGTTGTTATTATTGTTATTATTATTATTACTATTTAATGTTACTTTTTGCCTCGGGGTCCATTTCTTCCCAATTCCCACGTCCCATATTGCCACCAAGGCAGAGAATTTGCTTTGCACACCCTTGCTGATGCCTCTACTCGTTTCCTCCTGGCCTTCATGCAGCTCAGGAGAGAACTGTGCTGGAAGCTGGACTGCAGTCCTGCTCCATAGGAGTCTCTAGCATCTTGCAGCTGCCAGCAGAGAGATTCAGGCCCCGTAAGAATGATTTATTTTTAAACAAATACAGAAGAAACAAGGCATTGCTAATGCTTAGCAACCTCTTGTCCTAGCCTGCCTTTTTGCTCGAAGTTTTAAGAGTCACATTAGCTTTAAAAGGGGTTGTTAATCTTACAGAGTTTCTTAGCTTACAGTACGGCAAACAGCATCCTTAAAATGCCCCCAAATCTTAATGGCCTGGAATGGGAACGTGGCTGTGTCGATCAGGATGGTGAGGAAGGATGGGTTTCATCTGGGGCTGACACTGGTAAAACTTGTGTTCCCTTCACAACCCTCGATTTCACCGGTTTGAAGATTCAGCTTTACTAATCTAGGGCGTTGTTTCCATAAGTGTTACGAAATTCATTCTATCTTAAGTGGGGGTATAAGGAAATCCACTTGCTTTCTGGAGAATCACCCTTTTGTATGTGTATTGAACTATAAAATTGCACTAACTGCGATATTAAAGAATAAAGAGATAAAAGCCCAACATTTTTATTAAGGATCGGGAAAAGACTGAATCCAGATGTGTAGCATTAACAGTGCTAGGCGAGAACCGAATGAATTTTTAATCTCTTCTGTCTCTGCATCGCTCAGAGATTTTCTATGTACAACACAAAGCTACAAAAAACAAAAAAGTTTTCCAGAAACTGCGCTTCAAATTTTTGCTGTACTATAGAAGCTCATGAAGGACAACATTAAAGTCCTAATTTGCCTGCCTTATAGACACATTTCATTGTATTAATATTTTCTTAAACTTCCAGTTGCATTGCTTTGGCTTTGGAGTTTGTTATAGGCAGTCCTGTATCCTGAGTTCTGTTCAAGTTTAAACTTATGTAAACTATTGACAGCACATGCAATGCAGTACTTATCTATATTTTGCTGTTTTAGTATGAATATGTACTCTGATGCCAATTTACAAAAATCTGTTGTAAACGCTTATTGTGTAACAGTAACCGATAGTGGCAATTATATGTCATTCTAAAAGCTGCAATACTTATACAATAAATTTTACAATACTTTGGAAAATTTGCCTTCACCTTTTGCTTTGTTACCCAAAAATCAGAGTTTTCCAACACAATGTAATTTCAAAAGCTCTTCCTATTTTTCTTTTTGAATATTGGAAAAATGAATATTCTCAGTTTTTGATATTTGTGTGGTTTTCCCCCTTCTTTGTTAAGTAGCCTTCCGAATAACAGGCCAACCTCTGTATTGCCACAACATGTGTTTTCCCATGAAGCTGTAGCTGGTTCCCGGTGTATTTGCATGCTCGGTCCGTGTGTGCGTGTGTGCGTGTACAATTCTGTTTTCTTTTGAGTAGATCAGGTGTCGCAGCTTTAATCCCAGAAGAAGCATTCCTGGTTTGCACCACTATGTCCAACACTTGCGATCCTGCCTTTCAGCCAAGAACATCACTGATGGTCAGAAGGTCTTAACTTGACTAACCGTCAATCAACAAGAACTGTGTAGATTGACTCAAATCCTAAGCACAGATAATTTGTGTGACTTTTTCCTTTCTGAGGCTGTGGTCAAATTGCAGTGATCACATTAAAATGATTGAAAACAACTGTTTGCAGGGGGTTTTCTTTCTGTGTTTTTGAAGGATATCCTGTAGATTCACCCAGACCTTGGGTTTCCTCTGGGGACTAAGGAGTGTGTAGTAATTAATCCCTGGGCTTCACCTGAAGGCTGTCAGCTCTGCCTAAGCCATCAGCCTCCCCAGCCCTTCTCTCTGGCTGATCGCAAACCTCCGTTTAAGGTGGCAGTATTCTTGAAAGTGGCCCCCGGCTTTTACAAGCAGCCCCTCCAGGTGATTTGGATGGGCAAGTGGTGGACACTTGGCTTTAATTTGGGGGAGCTGTGAGCATGAGGACCTCCTGTGGACTTCAGCGGGACGCCTGGATGCTCTGCATGGCTGGTTACTTGCAACACAGCCCTGAGCTGATGGCCAGTTGGGAAAATGTCACGAGTGAGGACTGAAAGCAGCTTAATTGCAGCCCAGGAAGGAGAAGCCCAAATCCAACCCTCCAGCTCTGATCCTGGAACTGTGCCACTCGCCTCCCAGTTGTGGTTTATTTTGTGGGATTCCTGGTGTCTAATGTGCATTGCTGCTGGAAAGACGACCTGGGGTGCTACAGTGCTGGAAAGTAGCTGCCCTGGGTTGGAATGCTTTAATTTTTCCCCATGGTAAGAATCAGCTGCATTTAATGCCGTGCCATTGCCTGGCTCGTTGGTGGGGCTCTCCTGGCTTCAGGGAACACTCGCCAGTAACTGACCATGGGCTCTGATGGGCCAAATACCCAACCAAGTCCAGTTTGGAGCCCTTCTACCTTTAGACCCAAATTACTCAACATACCCCACTGTCAGCAGCTCTAATATGGCTGGGGTTGTTTGGCAGGGGACTGTCCCCGCCTGCTCTCAGGACCCCAGCGAGCAGTGGGGGCTTCAAGCCTGGTGCTGTCCCCATGCCCCGAGGGAGCCAGAGGTTCCCAAACAGCTGGAGTATCACTTGGAGGAAGGGTGCATTGCCATGCAGGCAAGGTTCACGAGCAGCACTGTCGGCTAAATTGTTCTTGTTGCCATTTTAGACCGTAGGACACTGGCCTCAGCAGTCTGGGCTCCAGGATGAATCGGTGAGTGATGATTTCGAGGTGCAAGTGGGCTTCTCGAGGCACCACAGAGCACTTGAGATGATGTGTCGGGGGTACTGGAGAGTGTGCTGTATGCAGTACTGCTCTGTGCTGCCAGCATTTGGTGCCTTCCAGTCCATTTACAAACCACCAGCTGTTAGCCAGGAAGTCTTTTTTCCTCTAAATCATATTTTAAATGAGCTTGCTCCATTTGAGCGACTGACTAACTTTCACGTGACTGTTTGGAGCTAAAATTTTTGATCCGTTTGCAATCAAGAGTAATGCTTTGTCCCAAAGCCGGCCTCTCCAGGGCTGGATTTCTTCTTTTTCTCTTGGGAGGGTACCTTAGCAGCTCAAGCAGGCTTGCAAGGAGGCCGGTGGCAGCTGCCAGGGGGGCTGTGCTACAGGATAGCTTTTAGGAAGCAAAATCTGCATTTCAGCCTGCATGGACCAAAACAAGCGACTTCCCCTGTCGTGTGTGTTTGAGCAGGTAATGAAAGCGTGAGTTTTGTCTTCGTTGCAATCTTCATTAGCCCTGCTCCTGCCTCAGCTGCCACGCGCGTGTGAGCACGGCTGGGATTAACCCTCGATATGGTGGGAGCTCTGCAGGAGCTGACACGGCTCACAGAAACCGAGGCCCCCATCCTGAAAAGACACAGATGTCTCATTTTATGCACTGTGAATAACACAGATAAAAATTCAAATGGCTTACTCAGTGTATAATGCTGCACACGGGAGTCTTGTGTGATTGGGGCCAGCAGGAAGAAACAAGGTGAAAACCCACGGCAGGGATGAGTTGATTTGCTTTACCAACGTGGCGCTTTGACTGACGAACGCAACGCCGTGGGCTGCGAGGGCAGCACGGCCCGGGTGGGACGAGGAGCTCGGTGACTGTGGCGGGATGCCAATGGCCCAGGTGTTGGCTCGAGAGGCTCCAAACCCGCTTTCCCATCCCACATGCAAAGAAACACCAAAACGCCACATTTCTGAGAGGGGGGAAATGCCACTGCCCCAACCTCCGGATCACAAGTATCCAAGTGGGAAACATCCACCTTGCTCCAGGCGCGGCGAGGCGGGGAAAAGGGCAGGGTTTGGTTTGAATCACTGTTTCGAAATGACATTTTTCATTTTCAGATTCATGGCTGAAACAAACATCTTCCCACAGAAAATGGGAACTCAGCTGAAACCACATTTTCCAAAGGGGAAATTTTTTTAAATGAAAAAAAAAAAAGCCAAGTTCAACCAGCACAGTGCGTGGGAATGGGCAGAGAAATATTGTTACTAAGCTACCTTTCCGTGGCTAATGAGGTGATGTGGGGAGACTGCATTACACCTGATTGGCAAAAGATTATTTTTAACCCTTTTTCCTTTTTTTTTTTTTTTTTGCAACTCAGTGGAAGAAACAATTTTGTGACTTTTGGAAACCACAAGTGGCAAAGCCTTTGATTTTAAACAGATTTCTGTGCTGCAAATTGAATAGGGCTTAAGAAATCAGATTCAGCTTTCCCCTGTGCTTCCAGCATCAAAACCCTCTTTGCAGCGCTTCTGGCCCTCCCTGGCTGTGCTTGCTGGAAGGTGTAAATTCCAACTTCAAAGCATCTGAACTTCACAGCAGCTTTTTTTTTCTTTTTTTTGCTTTTTGTCTCTATATTTTATCTGCTTGTCCTAGCCCAAACTCTTCCCCTCTGTCTGCCGGCGCCTCCTCTCTGCCATCGCCCTTCTCGGGAGCCGCGTTAATCCCCGCTCCCGCTCTCCCCGGCAGATGATTCATTTCTCGTACGGCTTTGGCGGCAACTCACACCATGTCGCTGCCTGGGCCTGCGTTTAATCCGGTTTGCACCTGGAGGGCACAGAGCAAACATCCCCCGCTACCCCGGGCTTGTTCAACTCCGGTTCCTGGTGCTCAGGGATGGTCCCCCCCAGTGATTCCCTCCCAGTAAAGACAGAGGAGATGGCTTGGGGTGCTTTGAGGTGAGGAAGGTGTGAAACCTGGGGTCAGCCTCTTGCTTTTTAACCTGCTCAGGCAATTTTTCCCTCGGGTTGATTTATTGGAGGGTTTTTTTTTAACTCCACACTGTTGGCCCCAAAGCCCATGCGCAGGCTGAGACCTGCCCCACCGTTGAGGGAGGGAAAGCCTTGACCAGGGACAGAAATGCCTGAGTAAGGTGGCTGGAAACACGAATTCTCCCTCATGGAGAGTGTCACAGTGATGGGTTACACTATTTTTTAATAAACCAATGTGCTCTCACAGGAATCATTGCTGTTGACTATCCTGACTCTAATGGGAATTTACTCCAAACACTTGCTGCTATCACTTTTTTTTTCTCTTTAAAAAAAAAAAATGTCTAGAAATTCCCACTGCTTTGACATAAAACAGGACTGTGTAACAGTGCTAGCAGCAAAAGCAAAAGACTGGACAGGAGAAAACAGGAAATAATTCCTGCCTTGTGCTCCTAGACATGATCAGGCTGGAAAGGCACTGCTCAAGATTCACTTCATTTAAGGTCTGATAGAATCAAAACTTCTTTCCCCTCCCTCTTTCCCCTTCTCAGGAGCCCTGCAAACAGCTCACCCCTCTCCTTTGAGCCCAGTGCAGAAAGACTCATGGGTTTTGCTTGGTGAGCAGGTAGGCAGGGAGCTGGCCCAGCTGGGGGCTTTAACCCAGGTGGGCACTATCCTGCCATGGCCCAGGAGGCAAATTTAAGCAGCTCTAGGGAGGGCAATGGCTGGTTGGGGGGTTTTCTCTGCTCTTCTGCTGAGTAGGGGCTAAAGGAGGTTTTGAAGCAGGTGTTTCCTTACCACCCTTTCTTTGCAGCTGCTTGAGGTGGGATTGGGTTTTGGTTCAGTGATGCCCCAGCTGAAGCTGGGGTTCTGACGCTGCCTGGATGATGCAAAGGAAAGACAAATCCTCTGAAACAGCAGCAACTTCTGTGTTTATTCTTTTTGAGGTGAGATTGAGATTTATGGCATTTTTTTTAGGGTACCCAAAACTGGGCTTCAGGGTGTCCTCTAGCCACATACTGCAGGAGATGTAGGTGTGCTTTTTTCTTCCTCTGTAACTGTAAGTGCATTAATCACTGCAGCTCTGGGGCCTCCTCCCTGGCTGCCTTCCCCCTGGGGGACCATGACCCAGTGCTGTAGGTGTGAGCAGGGCTTGCTGTCTGCTGGAGAGCATCCCTCGTCTGCTGGGTGGTGTTGCCCAGCAGATCGGGTTGGTGGCTGCACAGCTCCCCACCTTCCTCCCTGGCTCTGCACATGGAGAACCTGTTGTCAGGTAAGAGGGGACATGAAGCACACTATGCAGTGTACCTGCAGTGGGTTTTGCAATGCAGAAATGTGGGAGAGCGTTGACTGCTGGTCAAGATTCATTAGTTGTCAGCTCTTGGTGGGTGTTCGTGCTCCTGCCTCGTGCAGTCCTGACTCTCAGTTAAAATGCACACAGTTGCCTTGAGATTGATTGTTAGCAGAGCAATAAATCACAATCACAGCAGCCAGTGGTGAGTTTTGGATGCCAGTCAAAATGCAGCTCCTCAGAGTATTTATCTCTTGCAAAGGCAGGGAACCTGGACATTGAACAATTAGATCAGCGTGGCTCTGTGAAGTTGCATTTGATTAAGAGAGTAACTCTGAAGTACAAAGCTATTGCCCTGGTGTTGATGTCTATTGCTAATAAGCAGCCTGGTTTTAAAAAAAGAGACTGGAGACTGGAGTATAAAGCATCTCTGCCACATTGCTCACCAAGCAACGTGCTGCACCAGGCTCCCACCCTCTCCTTTCTGCTGTGGCCTTGCTATTGTCAAGGCATAAACAGAGAGAAAAAGGTGGCTTTTGCTGCATTGGAAGCTTGGCACAGATGTCACATCTTGTTTCCCAATACTGCAGAAGCTACTGGGTTACTTCAAAAGACCCTTAAGATGGATATACCTGACCCAGGGATGGGAACAGCTGTGGTGTCCTGGGGACCACAGGAGCTCTGAGTCGCCTGTCAGCAGGATGTGGCAGTGGCTGTAAGTCCCAGGCAATCACTGTAGTGTAATGCTTGGATATTCTCAGTTTGCCACGCTATGCCCCCTTTGTGTTAACAACAGAGGATGGGCTGTGGCCGCAGCTCCTGCTCCGATATTGTAGCGTTAATACCTTCAGTACCAAGTGCAGTCAGCTACCTTTTTGCAAGGGGTGTTTACATGGTTTTTAGTACTTGGGCCCATTAGGAAGGGTAAGAATTAGGCATCCAAAACACTTCAGAAGCTCTAAAGTAGTCATGCAAGCATGCAGTCATGCAAGACTAACCCCTTCAGGGTGCTTTGTGGTGTTTTTAGGAGACTCTGTGTAGGTCTGGGGTAGTCACCAGAGCTGGTGTGAGTGCGAGGAGGGAGCTGGGTTGGGTTTGAACTCGGGGTGAGTGCGCACCGATAGCTTTCTTGGGGAAGATGATGAGCTGTAAGCATGTGTTTGCTCCAAACAACTTATTAATGTATTTGCCCATCACCGTGCATGCAGACAGATGTTTTTTCTTTGAATCTCAAACCAAGGCTCTGCAAGGTTCAGATGAGCAGAATCAGGTTAAAAACCAAATGATGCACAACCCTGATGGGCCCCACTGCTTTTCTTTTCTCTTGTGGGACCTGCTGTTTCCCTCTGCTCTGCTGAGCAGGTCTGTAGATTTTCTGTTCTGAGGAGGAAAGCTTGATGCTCCCCAAAAGCCTGGCCCTGGTGCCCTGCCTCCCCGCTCCCAGGGCAGCCTTCCCATGGGCATGGAGGAGCTGGAGCTAAATATAAGCTGGGGAGGGAGAAAAAAGAGGTGAGTGGGGGAGGGTGGACAGGAGGATCTGTTTATTTTCCCTCTGATCTCTGAGCCCTGTTATGTTTTATTGCTTTGCAAACAGGAGGTCTGGAAAGCTTCCTTTCCTCCTGCGCCAGTGTAAAGTCAGCTGGGTGTATAATTCCTGCACTTGAAGGAAAGAATACTAAATACGACTAGATTTACAGTAATGTTGTAAGAGTGGCACGAAACTGGAACTCTGTTTACCCTCTCCAGGCCAGATTTTACTGTAAATGCTCAAATAAAGTATTTATATAAACATTTTTGGCAAATTTGCATAGTGCCTGGATGCACTTGCACCCTGCTCCTGAGAACTTAGATCTGATGAGTAACCTGTGGCAGAAGAGTGGCTTTTATTGCAGAAAACCCCTACAGAAGGCGATGCGGACAGGTGTTTTACGTGCAACGGATCTCGAGGAAGGCGAGGCACATTCAGCACACTTGCTCTTTATATGAGCATAAGGATGTGGTCACCGTTGCCTATAGCCTGGCGAAGCTTCAAAGGAAACTCTTCCGTTTTGGGGTGCACGGTGTTTGAGTAGCTGTGTTGGAGAACAAAGGGACAGTATCAAGGAATATAATCGAGTGTAGAAAAATGCAGTATGAAGCAAAGCTTTAAGGAAGTAGATTAACTTCAAAAAAACTGTTCAAGTTTACTCAGCTCTTCCGATTCATCAGAAGATGCCCAACTCCTCGGTGAGGATTCTGCCCTGAATCGAGGTCTTCTCAGACTGAGTCATGAGCAAATGTAACCAGTTGTGAGTAATTGCTGGAACCAAATGTGAGTTTGGAAAATGGGCTTTGTCTTTTATTTTAAAGTTTTGGTTTATGGGAAAAGATATTGGTTTTGCTTTCCTGCTCTGGCTTTCAGCGCCGTGTGTGGGTAAAAGCGCAGCCACGAGTTGCTGCTTCTGCATGTGCTGCCCGTGCGTGGGTGCTCCCGACATCCGCAGGAGGCTATGCCCATCGCTCACTTTTTGTCTTGCTCTTCAGCTTCTGGACTGACTTTAGGACTTGGGCAAATGGCAAAAATGTCCAGCACTGGTGCATGTTGCTTTTAAAGAAATTCTGCATTATCAGTCCCACACAGAAAAAAAACCCAAACCCTCAGGGACTGCATCATGTTGTCCTCCATCCCCACATGCCATCTGTGTGTGCTGTCATCCTCTGCGCTTCTGGGTTCCTGTTAACCCAGAACTTGTTCATGGCTTGAGGAATAAGGTTCCTCTGCAGAAACAGCCCAGTTCCCCAGCCCTATCCTTCAGTACATCTCAACATCCTCACAGCAAACCGACAGGTGGCACGTTCCACCGCTGCGACGCCCGATCTGCCTTTCCTGGATGTCTAGTTTCTTCTCCAGATCTGACTGAGATACAGGGTGGCAGTACAGGACTTGAGAGGAATCAGAATTGGATTTTAATTGTAAACATTTGTCCAGAAATTAATGTTTCTGAACTAATGTTTCTCTCCAACGAATGCGTTTGGAAACAAATGACACTTGCTAATTGATTTTCCCCATAAAATGGGAGATGTACATGTAGAAAATCAGCCACACGTGATTGAAAATCCCCCTCTTTCAGCAGGTATCCACATAATCTCTCAACTGACGCATTTGCTTGTCCTCTGGCAGTTATCACCTAGGAGTCGCATGGCTGACTGGAGGGGGTTAATTTTTCTAATTTTTGTTTCTTCAGCTGAATTAAGTATTGAAAAATCACTGTAAACAGGCTACCATGTAATAAGTTTGCTTATAGTCCCACATAAGTGTACCCATAGTGGGGAATGTTATTGATGGCTTCCTCCCTTGGTTGGAAGAGTGTATTTGATGTCTTCACACCTCTGAGGTCGGTAATTCCACCATTTGTCCCAATATGTGAAACAGTTTTGAGCAACGTCCAAGGACCTTTTAGCAGCTGATCCATGACTCCTCCACAGTGAAAGTACTCAACTCCAAAGACCTTGTCTCCGCCATGCCAAACCAACTGCCTCAAAACCCGAGAAACCTAACGTAGAGAACCAACAGTCTGAGTGAGTGGGAACCGAATATAAAAATAAATGAAAAAATAAGTTATAAAACTGAAAAGCTGTGATTCATTGCCTCATATAAGGCAGGTGAAATCTTGCCCTGCTGCAAACCAGGTCTTGAAGGTGACAACAGATTTCAGTTTCATTAGGAGGGTAAAAGCAAGTCCCGCACATAGCTGGTGCATAAATCAGTGTGTTAAAGGAGAGCTGCTGGGTCAGTGTCCTGCCCAGGAGCATCCCTTGCCTCCCTTTGCTGTTTTGGGTGCCTTAGTCCAGCAGTGCATGAAGCTCTCCCACCAGCAGAGAGGGGTTCCCTCTTGGAAGTGTAGCAAATGGTCAAAATGCAACAGCTATGTTTCATTTTGCAGTCTGTAGATGCTGAGGCGTAGGCAGGAAAGCCCAGCTGGAGAGGCAGCCAAGTCAAAAGGAGGAAATTGGCTTTGACGTGTCCCAGCAGGAGGGAGAGCAGCAGCTCCTGGGGAGCTGAGCGGATGGCTTGGCCCTTCCAAAGGGGCTTGTGGCAAAAAAGACCCCAGCAGAAAGGCACCTGGACAGTGCAATTTGGAAAGCAGGGTTTGCACATGCAGCAGTCAGCCGTTTACATGAACTAGGTTTAATTCCTTGTGTGATGGAAAAGGTTACAAGATGTTTGGGGCTCTTTGTGAAAGGCACTATGAAATCCAGGAATTAAGAGGTTCCTGAAAGCATACTTAGCTGGGATGGAGCATTGGATGACATGGTTATACTCAGAGGCTGCATGAGGGCCAAATTCTACCTGTATGAGATTTGTAAGTGGCCATGAGAATACAGGACCCGGCTTGTACCAGGAGTGACTGCACAAACAGAGGTTTTGGCTCCTTTGAAGGCTGGGGATTACATGAAGCAACTTCCCAGCCATTAATTGATCACTGAGGTCTGAGCCTTGGAAATGCTGAGATCCAGGAGTGTGGAGGCAAGTGAGACCATAGCCTGGGGTAGCTCAGGGTGAGCGTCCCAGCTACCTGGTGGCCACGGGCAGGGAGGGCTTGTAAACTGGGCTGCATATTGTGCTGACAGCTGTCCAGTATCCCACGCTATACGTGAGGTGGATATACATCTTGCAAGTGTATGGCAACAGCTTGCAAGTGTACTAGTCAACTTTGCTTCATACAACTTTCTTACTGTACACCTTCAGTAACAGCCCATGATGGGTCCTAGCAGTCATTTAGTATTTTACAGTAATTTCCCTGTATTGCCTTGACCTCTGTTACTATCAGCCTGAACAGACAAAAGTAATCAAGGTTTGTTCAAAAGTAATTTTGCATTGGAGCTCCTCTTGAGGAGCAGATGATATTTCTTTTTTTTTTTTGTTAATAAAGCTGCATAACAAAGGATTTCATCATTCCAGTGATACTGAATGTAATGCATTTGCAATAATTAATGCCACTACTAATGGCAGATTGGAATTTTGCCTTAATTATATCATTAAGATACATTTCATGCATTTAATTGTTTTTGTAAAATGACAGCTAAGCTCTCCTGCCTCACATTTCCCATTTCCTGATTCAATTACTTCACATACAAGGGCAACCTGCTAGTAATGGCCTTTCACAGCTTTTGCTTTCCAGGGGAAATCAAGTGGTTTTTGGTTAGATATGCCAATACATTTCAGGTTAGCAAAGCTGTTCTGTGCTGTTTGTCAATGTTAGCAGTGAACAGATACACTGAACTCTCTCCTCCTCCTTGCTGGCCTGGATTTCTGAAAAATAGGAGGGAAAAAAATGTGTCAAGACAGGTCTGGGAAGAACAAGAAGCTTAAAAATCAATCTGCAGGCCTTATCACATGCCCTGCTGTACCGGTGGGTGGTTAAGTTTGGGTAAAACAAGCCATGTCTGGCCCAAAGGCAGGAGTCTCAGGATCAGGGACTCCAGCCTCAGAGGGGATGATGTGTTGATCCAGAGATTCACTAGCAAAAGTTCCTGGGTGTTGATCACATGAAATCCAGCTACTGGAAAAGAGCTGGCAGCTCCAAACAGGTCCATCCCCTGCCACAGGGAACAGACAGAGCTCAGCTATGAGAAACAGGATAGGATTTTCTTTTTGTATGTCCCTAGCTTCAAAGCTGATATACAGCTTGCACAAGATAGTGTGATCACACAGGATATCATGTTCTGGAAGAGATGTTTTTGCAGGAAGACCTGGGACATCTGTTCCTTTCCTGGTTTGTTTTCATGTGGGAGTGCTGATTTGTTAGCCGTGACGGAGCTGACCTGTGGGAGCAGGTCGCTGATGGGAGATGGAGCCACAGCTCTGGGCCTCCTCGTGGGGCGGCACCAGCCAGGAGGCTCAGGGCAAAGTTTCCTGCTTGCTCTTTGAAATTAAGTCAGCTTGTGTTTTTGCAAGGCCAGAGCCAGTCACCCACAGCAAGCCCAGTCTTCTGGCAAGGCATCTAGGAGGCATATGAATCAGTGTGGTCCAAAATAGGACCTAGAGCCCTTGGCAATGGTGACATACGTGGATTTGTTTTGGATGAGTAAATACAGTTTTCATTGGACAGGAATTTGTAGTTATGTTTGCAATTCCCAGCTGCTCAGAGGGATGGGAGTGGTGAGCACTCTCTACTTTGTGCCTTTTCTGACTGCAGTTCCCTCCCGAATCTGTAATCATTGTTATATGACTACACAAAGGCAAAATTCAGGATGAAGGTGGTTAGGAAACAGGGCAATCTCTGGCTGCAATAATCACTACAGAAAATATTGTTAAGTTGCCTTGAGGGGTAGATAGCTTTTTGCTTGTCTTTAGCATCACCGCTGGATTTTGGACAACCTGAGAATAGTCAAAACTGCCCCAAAGTCCATCCAGATTGCTACTGCTGTTTGTATTGCAAAGACAGAAGCCCACAGTGTTATACATGCTATGTAATGAAAAGCAGGTAAAGCAAGCGGAGAAATGCAAGTGGATTTGTGCAGACGACAGAGTGGGAACTTCCATGCCAGGCGACAGACACAGCAACTGGTAAATACTTTGAAAACCTTTCCAAGTTGTTACTGCAACATTGACCGTGAGAAGCATTTGGGAGCAGGCTTTTGTTCTATAACCATGCTGCTGACTCAACGAGTCCTTGACCTCAATTAGTTGCATTCGTTATTTGGAGTCCAGTGGGGATGAAGTCAATTGCCTCTTTCTTTCTGTTCTTTCTTCCCATCCCTTCTTACTTGGTGTATGACAGAGCTGAAACTTGGCCAAGGTACAAATCCCATTCAACACTTGACAGGTTTTGCCCTAACGGTGTCCTAGGGGATCTGCAGAAGAGGCAGAGGAACCCTTTGGGCTCTGTAGAGCCACAGCCAACAGAGAGGAGTCCTACATTATAAATGTCCTGCTGGATAGGCTGCACATCTGCTTTGCTACTGGCCTGCTAGAAGCCTTGAGCAAGAAACTTCATGGGTCTCTCCCTCATATATTTTGAAAGTGATGGAAGACATTCACACACTACATCCTAGTCACATGAAGTGCATTAGGGCTAATAACTCAGTAACCGTCTAAAAAAAGTGTTGTCAACCCTGAGTGGTTTCAAGCTACTGGAACACTGGTACACCATGACCTGTATCTGCTGGATCAGGGTCTATGCTGTATTGTCAAGGTCTGGAAGTCAATAAACTTCATGTAGTTTCTCAGGTAACTTAATTGCCTGGGTTTCTACATCAAAACAGACCTCCGAAGGCTTTAGGGGCTGCTTGTTGGAAAGGCAGTGCAGAAGGATGTTAATCCATGTTATACAAACTGCAAAGGAAGAGTCTTGAATTCTGATCAAACACAAAGCAGTCAGTTAAGGACCGTGCAGCAGGTATTATTCTGAGATATTTTTTAATTTTTGTTACATCAGGTGTTGGGTAACACTTAAAGGAACTTTGTCTTTCTGATTATTGATACTTTCAATTAGCCAACAAGAAGTTCCCTCCCAGATCTCTTTGGGTTAGAGACCACTGACTGCTCTTCCATTTTCTGATGCTTTTCTTGAGTTACTGATGCTAATGGTTATCAGTGGATTTATCTTTAACCTTTATGGTCAGTCATGGGGAGGCTGGGTCTGAGCTGCCTGTGCTGTGACAGGGAAGAGGGCAGCAGGTGAAAGGAGATGGAAAAACCACTGAGCTCCTCCTCTTTTCCACCCTTTGTAAAACAGGGATAAGTCTGAGACACCATGCATTTTTGGCTCTATATAGGGATGAGACACTATGAAAATACAGATTTATGTCAGAAAAAAGAATCCAAAATTAACTAGAACTTCCTTCTGTCATCAGATAAGTTGCACTTGCTTTCAGCTCCTTCCTACTGATGCTTGGGCAAATGGCAGTCTGAGACATTAGAGAAACACTAGGTACCAAAAAGAGCTAAACAAGAGGTGTGAGGAGCACTGATTTCCACTATATAAAGTAGTGCAATACCAGCTCATATTTTTCTACTAGGGAGCTGAATTTCCAGTTCAATTTTGCTTATAGATTCTGTGTCTAGATTGTTTTGTCAATAAATACTTCCCCCCCTCAACCCCCTCTTTGCTGTGATTGTTAGTAACAAATTTATGTTGTGTTTTATTTCAGGTTGTCCAACATATTTTGGAACAAAACTGAGCACCATCAATTGTTGTTCTCGGAATAAACCAACAACATAATTCATCAATGTGACAATAACAGTAATGTTTGTATTTCCCAGTCTTGAAATACTTGGATTGGAAATGATAACTTTATAATTGAAAATAATGGTAATTATCTCTCTGCAAAGGTGTTTTGTTGCTACACGCAATATCTTTGAAACCAGTCATGAACACAAGTCACCATAAGCAACAATAAACTAAAAATTCGTTTTTCTAGAGATTGCTGCACTGCATCTGTTGTGTGGGAAATAACTCTGGGTTTTGTTTTGTTTAGGATTTCAAAACGGTTTGTGGATGGGAAATTTCAAACCAATACCACCAGGAAAAATCAACTGCTTCTATTTAGCTAAATTTGAAAGGTTATATGATAATTGGAGTGTTTTTTTAATGCAGTGTGTATATGTATATATATGTATGTACACCTTGAGATCAATATTAATATGGAAACAAGACACTTACTGTATCAAAATGAGAAGGAAACATCAACATAATTCTTCACACTTTCCTACTGAAAAATGCTAAATTTTGTCTGTTGTCAAACTGTGGGCAACAAATTGAGTTGGGTATGATTGAGTTGAGCACTGCCTGAGCCCAAGGGAACAGTGTTTCCTCCTGGAACCAGGACCCTCAGCACCACTTGCACCTGCCTTGTGCTCAAGCACCATGGGCAGGGGCTTGATGAGGTCTCTTACCCAGCCCCAGCAAATTTTTCTTGGTTGGTCCAGAGCAGGTTTAAACTTCAACTACTAAAATGCACTCACAGTCCTTCCCTGGAAAAATAACGTACTGTTATAGGGCAGGGAAATGATGTTTTAGATTGTATTTTGTATTTATTCCTTCCTTTTTTCATTGCTCATTTCAAGTAACATCACCCTTTTGCATTGCTGCAGGGTGAGATGCCTGCCCAGCTCCTCCTTTCCAGCAGGGGCAGGGACCTCCTGGGGAGGAGCCACTGAACGGTAGCTCTGGAGAGCATCACCAGTGGAAGCGAGAACCAAATGAGCATTTTGGACATTCCCAACTTGGATTTGGGGCCAGAGGAGGCACGGAAGAGCTTCAAAGGTGAGGGGGCACCCCACAGCTGGACTCAGGGGGGGACACTTGGTCTCAGGGTGGGGTCCAGCACCAGCTCCATGCAGACATATAACACCTTCTCCTTAGATCCTTATTTCACCTTAATCTATTGAAATGATTCCCTTATAATCTAGTCCCTGATGTCCTTATTAACCAAGGATTAATTAATTATTAATTAAGCAGCCCAGGCTACTTATTAATTCAACTTATTAATTAAGTAGAGGATGCTAATGAGGCAGCTTGTTAATTGAGTTGTCGGGGGCAGGTGAGGATGGGGAGAGGGATCTCTGCCTGGTTCTTGTGGCAGAGCCAGGAACGTGGCTCCTCATGGGGCCGTTGGTCATGGAAGCTTCCTGAGCTGGGTCGTGCAGTTGCAGCTTGGGAGAAGCTTTATTTTTGTTTAATCCTGTTGTCAACCGAAAGCAACCTGTCAAGAAGAGACTCTAGGACTTTCAGGCCAATACATCAATGCTTCATGCAGGGTTAAGCTGTGTAAGCGTTGGGACAGAACTAGCGTGACCATGGGATGAAGGTAAGGAGGATGACTTGGAGGTGTGGGAGGTGACGGGCAGCGGTGGCCTCCTGCTGTTGTCAGACTTAATGAGATTCACAAATGGGAATTGTGCTCCTTGAAGTGACTTTTGCCCAAGACGAGAAAGATCTGCAATTCACAGACAATGACTAGAGCAAGAGACAAACAGGAGTCCTCTGCTTCACCAGAGCCTTTGCAGTGAGCAAGAGCCCCACACCTTTTTCTGGTAAGTTAGAGCTATCTGTGGTCTGCCCCAGCGTTGCTCCTTCTTCTGCTTGCAGGATCAGGCTAGGATCCATTAGAGGATGGAGCTGCTGAGCTGTGCTTCCGTGTCTCCCTGGAGCTGTGAGGACAAGATCCTTCAGTGTTTTCTTTGTTCTTTCAACTTATCTTTCACAAAGCTTTGTGAGATAGCCCCATGCAAGCATCTTACTGCATATTAGCATCAGGTAGTCGGGACTGATACGGTAATTTCAGGATGTTTTCTCTGAAAAGTTTGCTGATGGGCCGTTTCTTGTTGCCAGCAAGACTCTAAGGTCATTGGTTTGTTCCACTGCTAATGCCATTCCCCAGGCGAGCTGAAAATAAAACCATTTCTAATCACTTCTGAAAGTTTCTGAAAAGAACGGGGGGAGGGAGAGAGCTAATGAGGAAAACACACAGCTTTAGAAACAGAAATGCATTCCCTGAAGTCAACAGCCTAAAAAAAAAATTTTTTTGAATATTCATTTCTACTGAGATTTTCTGTCACTGTAATTAATTTGTCACAAATACACTGACAAAGCATTTCTGGTGGAGTGATGAAGGCTACAGGCAGAGGTTTACTTAGTCTCTTCTGAAGAAAAATAACTAGCTATCAAATAACTTTAAACTCTTAAAGCTTTACTGGTCTGATCCTGCTTTTATTAAAGAACACTCCTTCGCTTTGAAGACAGCTAAAGCTATTGAAAAATCGTTATATGGATTTATTTTTGGTTGGTTCAGTCTCCTTCTGGTGTATTGGTATATTATCACTTTGACAGGCACTGGATTTTTGTTTTCTTTTAATGGAGAGGGAAGAGAACAAAACCTTTAAAGCACCCACAGAGTCGTTCAGGGCTCAGTCCTGTTGGTTTTCCCCTTCCCTTTTGCAGTAATGTCAGGGTCCTCGGGATGCTTACCTGAAGTAAAAGACTTCTGACAGCAGCCAAATAGCAAATCGATGCTGAATGTCTCAAATGACTGACACGTAATGACATCTGCCTCGTTCAATCAGATCACTGCTCCCTGCCAGGTGGTCTTGCACCGCTAGCAGTGGTCAGTTTAGGGAATTGAAGTCTTTAAGGTTTCCTCATTTGTCTTTCTGCCTCCAAAGTAATTGCTCCATGAGTCATGGAGAGGACACCCTTGCAGGACCCGGTGACTGACTCAAATCAGCGGGAATAATTTTTTGATGGGAGAAGGATCAGACCCGATTCTGTAACCATTACTCACCCCAAGTAGTGCTAGTTCAATAAGTCTATTCATGTAAGTAAGCCTTCACTGACGTGAGTAATGGTGGCAGATTCTGGCCCTGAGTTATTACACGAAACCATCTCGAGCTGAGGAGAAAGCTGCATGACTCAGATCTAGCTTTAAAAATAAAAGTTTTAAATCCCAAGTTATGATGTGCCATTTGGCTCCTGCTGAAGTTGGTCTAAAAAGACTGCGCTGAATAATAAAAAAAGATCAAGCTTTTGATGTTAAGTTGCATGTTCAAGCATAAAATCCAGCCTTGATGATGAAGCTTAGCCTGGCTTATTTCACTCAGGCAAAGACACTAAACAGGAACCTTACACTATTTCACACTTAGAGGAAATGTCTGTGCATTTAAAAAAAAAAAAAAAGTTTTGACAGATAAGTAATTAGGAAACATCTGGCCAAACTGAAGGCAACAGAAGTGATTCCAATCAAAGGTGGTTCATTGAAAGCTTTTCATCTCGACTCCAACAGAAACGGCAAACTTAGAACTTAAAAAAAAATAAAAAATTCCAGATTTCTGATGAAGTGTTAAAGTCAGACAGCGAAAAGTGCATATACATCCACCCAGCACAAAAGGCTAAATGGAGGAGAGAAAATACTGGGTTGTGCGTACGCAGAGGTGTGTGCCAAGGGCCCAGAGGCAGGGCCAGCGTTTCGACACTGTCACGGTGTTTTTGATCTAATTCCCAGCAGCCGCGTCGCTCCAAGACTGAGATGTTATTGCAAAGGCCGATTACTAAATGGTGCTGTGGTTGCCTTGCGAGTCCCTGCTACCTGCTTCCAGCGGTGCCTCTCACACCGCCGGCTCTGTGTGCCCCCACCTATGGGTACCATAGGACAGGCAAGGCTTGTGCAGGTGGTTCATCTGCATGAGCCAGCTGGGAGAATACTGCAGTCCTGACAGCCCTTGTCTCAATCCTCCTTTTCAAAATCTTCACTGGAGCTAAACACAGAGTAATGGAATATCCTTATCAGGGATTTTGGGTGAGTGATGCTCCTTTTCAGTAAGCTCTGTTTTGCTTGGCATGGTGTTTTGAAGCTCTTTCCCCACATTTCGTGAATGCTGGTAGTTTGGAGGCTCCATTAAAAGAAATACCGGAATTGCGTGGATGCTTCCCTCAGCTAATTGTGTTGGAAGGACTTTGATGCGCTCTTTAAGAGTTGATGTTTTCTCATGGTGTTCTGGCTGTTGCACCGCTTGCTAAAAATGCTCCTCCAGGCTTTTTAAGATTTCAAACAAGTTTCACTTTGAGTTTTAGGGCAAAGTTTTAGATACAGCTTTTTCTTCAGATTGGCTGGTTTAGACATGTCCAAGCTCTTCAGCCTCCACGGCCCTTCCTTCGTGGCGTTCACATGTGGTATCTCAGCAGGGTTGGACAGGACAGCCACCTCTGCGCTTTCCAGACACTTGGAATTGAACCCTGGTGTTGGCGGGGGCCATTGCTTCTTTAAACTGCCCATTTTTATATTTTTAGCACATCAGACTAAAAGCCCAGGGCAAAACTCACTGCATCTCGATGCTCAGTATCCAGATGACCTGAGCTCTGCCAAGCAGGGCAGGAGGGGCTGCAGGGCCCCAGAGAAGAGATGTGAGTGGGCGAGCGCTGGCCATGCGTCTGCTCGCCTCCCTGTCCGGAAAAGGAGGAGGAAGAAGGAGAAGATAGGTGCTCCAGCACAGCAGCCATTTTAAGCTGCTTCTTGCACAGCTGGAAATCATTGCGATAGCATCAGCTGCCAAGGAGAGTTATGAGATTTGGCAGGATTCAGAGGGAAAGAGGTAGCAGCTAAATCATTTGTGAATAGTAAGTGCTTCAAAGACATAGCAAGGGGCCCTGGCTCACCGGCGGGTGCCAGCGTGGGTCCCACTGCCCCACGCTTTGCAGAGCTGTCCCCCACGGCGGGACAGAGCAGGACCCAGCACCGACCCCATGACGGCACCTGGGATGATGGCATGAGGCTCAGCGCAGGGTGAGAGGCACCTGCAGGTCCTGAATTGCTCCTGCAGTTTGTTGCCCCACCAGCATGTCCCCAGGCACAGAGAGCTGGAATACCTTACGACTGGGATGGATTTATTATTGAGTAAGGAAATATGTGTTCTGTAACCCCACCGCAAAAAACTTCTGTAAAGCAAGAACAGGAAATGTACAATATATTCATTTCCAAATTAATTGCTATTATTTTGATTAAAACACATTATCATATAAATATTTGATTAAGAATGCGATTAAATCTTTCTTGCTCATGAACTGTGACAACTTTGAAGTCTAACCTTTTATAGCTTGGCACCACATCATTATCTTGCTCATTAGCTACGTTTAATAATTCGATCTCATAATATGCTTTGCCATTTGGAACCTGCCTTTGTGTGCCAAGTTCAAATCGATGCTGTTAGTTATTTGTGCCACTGCAGATAATTAAACAAAAATTAAAAGCAATTTAACCTTGCAGTCTGGTTTTGGGTAGCTGAGCGTTTGAGAAAGGGAGCGGATTATAGAGCACAAGTCAATGGGGGTGGTTCTGCTGTTGGCTGCGTTGGTGCAAAGCCAGCCAGGAGCGGTGTGGGGAAGCGGAGGTGTCTCCTGGGGGGGGCAGAGAGGCTCCAGTAATTCAGAAAGTCCCTTTCCACCACGTAAAGCTGCTGGGCATTGCAAACAGAGCGGGCAAACTTGCTGTGGACTCTTACAAACGACATGATAGGGTAAAATGGTGAGCAGCTGGATCTTGGGTGTGTGGGGAGGGGAAGCAGAGCAGCTCCAGCTGAGGATGCCACGGGGTCACCTCCGAGGGGAGCAGTCTCCCACTCCCCTGGGGGTGAGGGTGCTGCATTCCTGCTCTGGCTCCTTGTGCGGGCTCCAGTCTGTTACTTTTGGATAGCATGGTGCACTGCAGGATCCTCCCGTCCCTCAGCAGGATCAGGCCCTCGCAGGCTGTCTAGAGGCAGAAGGGTGCCTCTGTCTCTCCCAGCTCACTCCAAACAGCCAAAGCCCACTTTCCTAATTTAAACCGCACACAAAAGCTTGCCTTACTTGGTCACGGATGCTATTTTTAGGTTTGCCAATTAATCCAGCTCCGTTTGAGCTGGATTAGAAATTACATACCCCCTTAATTATAGGTGTATAAACTCCAGACTGGCAGCTGTTTTGACATTCTCAGCTGGGAAATTTGCCCTAAACAGCCGCCCTCCTCCCCGAGCTGCGGCAGGATCGCGGGCTCGGGGCTGCCTGCCTTCGTGCCCATCTGCTGCGATGGCACCGTGCCTGCTCTCGGCGCGCTTGGACGCCTGCCCTGGGACACAGGTGCCAGGCAGCAATGAGCTGAGATGGGCAGCCTCCCTCTTTCTTCTTTCTCTCTTTTTTTTTTTTTTTTTTTTTTCCCTGCAGGAAAATCTCCCGTGTCCCCCAGGCCTTTTCTTTCCGCTGAAGACATCTGCCAGGAACAAGAAGGGGCCTGTGCCGACACCTCCATGGCAGGGTCTCCGTTGGGGGCTGCGGGAAGCGCCTGCCCCATGTGATGGGCAATGCAGCCGGCTCCTGGCACCACCAGGCACCGAGCCCCCGTGCAGGGCTCCCCACACCCAGCAGTGCCAGCCCATGCGGGGCTGCCTGTGGGACCTCTCTGTGTGCCCACAGCTAATGTGAGAGGCCGTGCCGTGGGGCTGCTATGTCCTCCCCAACCATGCAGAGGCACACAGGCAGCACTGGGACCGTGGGTGACCCCCAGAGCCGCTGCTCTGGGTGCTCAAAGGGTGGGATGCTGCCCCTCTCCCGGCGAGGGTGTCTCTCTGGGGAAAGGGAAACCTGAGTGAGAAGCTGCTTTATTTATTTTAATGTGGGTGGGGGAGATTTTAAAGATGAAAGTCCATAGTGTTGCTCATTTCTAACACTGCCAGCACCGCTGAATGGTGGGTTTCTGGCGAGAGCCCATTGTGACCTAAAGCAAAGAGGAAAAAAGCAAATTTCAGAGGAAGTTCCATGGGGACTCTCCCTGGGATGGGGCTGTACCCAGCCCAGAGGCAGGAGCTGTGCTCAGTCACCGAGGACCACCCCGTGGCACCTCCAAAGGCTGGGGCAGAAGCAGGGCTGGGTGGTCAGACCCTGCGTTACCGAGTCCCGAGTCCCACCCCGAGGAGACGCGCCCAAGGCAGCTGCTGGAGCATCGCTGCTAATTGTGGCTCCCGGCCCGCAGCAGCTGGGGGAAGGTTTGTGGCTGAGCCATACCTGAGCAGTGAGCTAATTCCCCAGCAGCGCTGGGTCAGCATCATTCCCCTGCGGGAGGGTACCCACCTGTCCTGCTCTGACTCTCCATGGGTCTCATGCCTGGTGGTCGTCTTGTTTCTTTTCTTCTTTTCTGGTAGCTGGAGGTTTGACAATAGCTGGCATGAATGCTGTTTGATCTTAACAAATGCTTTCATTTTTTGTTTTGGTGTAATATTAACTGGTTTTGAGTCTAGTGAGCAAAGTGTCCTGCTCGCTTGAGCTCCATGACGCTTCCCCCCTCTCACTTTATGGCAGTGTCAGCAGCATTAGCACATGTCAGTCCTGCGTCCTTTTCCTGACAACCTCACTGCACCTCTTGGATCCCTTTCAATTTCATGCTCCCTGAATCGGCTCTCCAGTCCACCCCAGGCTGGAACCCCTCCCTGCTGAAAACTGCACCCCAGGACCGTCTCCATCAGGAGCCTGGCATCCTGCCCGCGGCAGAGGTGGTGATTCTGGTGCCGCAGGCAGCGGCTGTGCAGTGCAGGTGCTGATGCCAGCCCCTGACTCACCTCCCTGCCACCCCCGTCTGCCCACGCACCCACACCATGCGCTTGGGCTGGCAGGCAGCTAAAACATCCCCTTGCAGGGGAAAAATCACCCCTTTTTACAACCTGCTTGAGTCACTCCACATACTCCTTGTTTATGTTAAAGTCTGGCACACTACATCTCATGGGACAGCTTGCCGACCAGGCACAGGCACCCAAAGTAGTTTTCCATTGGAGCTGCAGCCATATACATTTAATCATCATATTTTCCGCTGCCCATTGGAAAAACAGAAGTTAGTATTACAACTGCCAGTGCTGCCCTTGGAGAGGGAGAGGTTTAATGCTGCGTCGGTGCTGTTGCCTTCAAGCAAAGGTCTTCCTGGGTGCAGGCGAGGTGGAGGGTGCTGCATGAAGATCCTCCTGTCCCAGGGCTGCCCCAAGGGTTGGTTTATGAAGCCATGGGCCACGGTGAGTGATGAGGAAGGGAACGAGCTCATTTCTCAAGTCAGCTCTTCAGCTGTGTAGGACAGAGAGGCCAGCTCTCCCAGTTGACGGTGACATCCCGGAGGTGCTGGAGGAGCCCTGGGCCACTCTGGGGCACTGGCAGGAGGCACACCACCAGGGGCACCCCGCTGCCACAGCTCCTGCTTCTCAGCTGAGAGCTGGAAGGGAATCACGTGAGGATTTCCCAGGCTTTGCTGCTGCTGGTCAGACCAGCAATGCCCTGGCAGAGCACCAATCCCACCTGCAAAATTACAGAGCTGTTTGGAAAGAAACGTGTGTGTCTGGCAGGGGTCGAGAAAGGGAAAGTGGAGGTACCTGCTTTTATAGGCTTTGAAAACTCGTAAAAGCTTTGGTGGAGTTCTGGGGGAAGGCTTTGAAGCCGTCCTGCTCCGACCCACTAGCTCTGGAGTGCAGGGGCTGCCTCCTCCCCCTGCCTTGCTGTGGCTTTTTTTGGTGGGTGCGGTGCTTTACTTGCCCTTGATGTCCACCAGAGCAAACCGCAGGGAGTTACCAGAGCCCGTGATACTGGTGCAATAAACCCTGAGCCCCTGCTCCCTGCTGTGAGCCACACGACCGACACAAGCCCCTGTTCTGCCAGGTGGCAGAGCAAGCAAAAGCAGGAAGGTTTTGTGTCTGACAGTGGTTTTCACAGAGTGACTCACAGGGCAGCAATTCTACCCGTCCTCACCTGGCTGCTGCTGAGCGAGGACATACCCACGGTGGATTCCTGAGGCTTTGCGTGTCACCTTCCCCCTCACCCCCACCCAGCATGACACCGAAACCATCACCCAGAGATGGTTCTCAGATATCGCTGTGAATCAGCCCAGGGTGTGAGGGGTTGTCACGGTGTCCCCACGCCCAGGGCTGGACCACCTATGGAATAGCTCTGCATGCAGAGAGCTGAGTGAAGGGTGACAAAGCAGAGGCTTAAATAGTCCTGCCCTTGTGCTCCCTGGGCCTCGTGGTAACTGCCCTCCAACGTGACGCTGGTGTCACCTGTGGTGTGGTTTCGGCACTAAGATCCTGCTTGGTTTGAGCAATCACTGGGGTGCCCAAAGACCACAGCCCAAGGCAAGGCAGGTCTCCTGGCCCTTGGCGAGCACCGGCA
This sequence comes from Morus bassanus, assembly GCA_031468815.1. Taxonomy (NCBI): domain Eukaryota; kingdom Metazoa; phylum Chordata; class Aves; order Suliformes; family Sulidae; genus Morus; species Morus bassanus. Next base: position 38,783,210 of record CM062575.1, read on the forward strand.
GGCGAGGCCAGTCCTGCAAAGGGATTTATGCAGGTACAAAGGCAATTGCTCAGCAAAGCAGCAAATGTTCCTGGTCCCTGTTGAAGCCCCTGTTATGTCATGAGCATTTCTGGGCATATTGTTTCCATACATCCTATAGCAGTGTCTGGAAATGAGTAGCTCTGCATGCAACTGGAGTTTCCTGGACTGCATGGGGGGTTAGAAAAGACAAACACAGTGGTGAGCCTTGATATTTACGTCCAAAGAGGAGCCTAATTTGAATGTTTCCAAACTCAGATCTAATTATCAAAATGAAGATGATTTGTCCTGCCAGTAGATCCCCAGACATGTGTACCTTACAGCTGCGTTTTCTAGGCAAGGGACCCACCTCCCCGCCATGAGCAACGAAGCTGCTGTCACCACAAGCCCACCGCTGCAGCAGGAGCAGAGGTCTGCACCAGGGAATCCCTTCCTGCAGCGCTGCCAGCCCTGGGGCTGCTCGTGCTGCAGCGGCTCTAGCCCAGGGCCTTAAGATCCCCAAATGCACAACAGAGGGGTGGAGAATAAACTTTAAAAAGTCCTTTTTGCCTTCCCTCCAGGCTCTGAACTGACTAGCTGCTGCAGGGCCATATCCAGACACCAACCAAGAGCCACGAGCCTCAGTCTTGCTCCTCCGCGATGCCTCCCCGCTATGCACTGCCCGGCCAGGATGGGAAGGGGGACCGAGGAGAGGACATGGGGACCTCCCTCCTGCACGCAGTCTGTGGCCGTTCTCTGCTAAGACTAATGAGAAAAACAAGCAGGGGAAGCGAATTTACAAATTTCTGCAGCAAGAACTGAACAGAGACCTGCCAACTTCATCTCTGCGTGCTGACCAGTGCTGGCCAGTCTTCACTGGGGCTGGCCACTGGGAGAGCAGGGCTGGGATGCTGCTCACAGCACCCGGAGCCATCCAGACCCCTCTAGTCTGCTGCCAACACAGTGAAGAAACCCTCCGTGAGATGAGAGAGGCCCTGCCAGCCCGCTCCAATGCCTTTGAGTTCTCGCAATAGCCAGCGGGAACTGCAATTAACGTCTGCTGCAATTTCTTCATTATCATAATGACAGTGCTCAGCAAAATATACGGGAGACATTGACGGTGTCATTCCAGATGCTGGAACCATACGATGCCACATGGAAAATCATGGCGTGGTATAAAAACTAGGCTTTTATATGGTACAGCTGCCTCTGCATAATGCCCTTGTAATTTATCAGTGTACAGCATCTGGTTCTTTGCTGTCATTCTTCAACTTTCAGACAACCATAATCTCAAGTGTCTTAATAACAACACAGACCTGCCAGACAGGGGAGGAGGAAGGATGGGAAGGGGGTGGGAAGAAAAATTGGTCCTTTTGTGCCGTTCATCCCAAATTAGAGGGGAAAATCAGAAAAAGGGTAAGTCTGGTAGGGACTGGGAGTGCTGCGGGGGTGGGAAGGGTGAGGGGTGCTGGAGGAGGGGCTGGGGCTGCACAGCAGGTCCTGGAGGACCCTGCCCGAGGGGGCACATTGCAGAAGCCGTGGCTTTGGTATCCAGGCTTGGAAGAGCTTCCAGGCATCGGCTCTTTCTGGGGCAAATTTCCCTTTGTAGGTTTAATAAAAACCATTTGGCCAAGCCTGCAATTTGAGTGCATGCACAGCAGTGGTACAGGGCCCGGTCTCACAGCCCTGCGCAGGGTGGCACCATGGCAGAGCTCGCTGGGGCTCAGCCGCCAGCCCCGGGGCTGCACCGGCTGAAGGGACGGTACTGGGTCCTGTACTGGCAGCCCGGAAGAAAAATGCTAAAAGGGTTTGAGGCGGGAGTTTTGCCTTTGGAGCTTTGCAAGCACACTGCCAGGTGGTTGCAAAGCTGTGTCAGTGCAAAGCCGCCCACCCGCTGCCCTGGCAGTCCCTCCATCACGGAGGGGCTCTCGTGGCATCTCCCTTCTCATTGCAGGTACTTGTGAGGGTGCCTGACCCGTGACACCTAAAGCAGTTTTGGGGTCCATGAGGGTGGGCACCCCAAACCTGGTGTGCTGGGGATGTGAAGAGTCAAACTTATAAAATGCATTACAAGATGGGGAGCGTGAAATCTCTGCGTGGCTGACATATCATCACCCCCATCGTCTTAATCTCCTGGGGCATCTCCTGTCAAGGTCAGGGGAAATTTCTGGGGTATGACTCAACCCTGAGCATGAGTGACTCTGCAGAGAGGACCTGCAGGTGCAGGGCCAAATCTGTGCCCCCGTTACACAGGTGTAAATGGGCTGACACCACTCGGGCTGGGTCACGCTTGCTTTGGGATGAGCAAGGGGGACGTGACTGGTGTCTGGTGCAGACAGGTGCTCTGGGTCCCCAGCACCCCATGGCACAGCGATGCCCCAGACCCTGCCCCATCCCCAGCGTGCTCTGGGCCCCTGGCGAGAGGACATGGGAGGTGCGATGTGGGAGGTGGCAGGCTGCCTGCTGCCACCACGAGGTGGCGAGCGAAGGAGCCTCTTTGAGGGCTGTCCTAGGGAAAGGTGCTCCACTCTCAGCTGCATGGGATATCTCAGTGTGATTTTCCACAGCAAGGGATGAGAGGAGGGTGAGGAACAAGTACGGGGACACCTACAGCCAGGCTGGGTAAGAATAAGAATGTTTGAAATGATCCAAGCAGAATTTGGGAGTACGTGGCAGCGTGTCCTGTGGCCATTCATACCCCCTGGCTACCCCCCTTTTCTAACACGCTGGATTTCCAAGGGAAGGGCTGTCTCCCTGCTTTCCCTCTCCATCCCCCTTACCCCCAGGATAACCCATTGCTTCCCCACCTCCCCAGCAGCCAGGATGAGCAGGAGCAGAGCCAGGGCAGGAAGGGGTTAATGGCAGTCCCATTAGCCCTGATGAGGGGCACCTGGAGGGTGGGGAGGCCCTACAGAAGAGGTGGAGGAGCAGGAGCTTGTGCTTGGAGATGCTGCCTGGGGAGCAGCAGAAAGGCCCTTTCCTGGGTGTGGTGGAAGAGGGGAATGTGTGGCCGCATGAAGGCAAATGGTGGGTGTTGGGGCTGGCTCTGCCTGGGGTGTGGGGAGGCTCTGGGTGAGTCCTGCAGTCGGGTGATGGTGATGACGAGCTGTAGGGCTGAAGTCTTGCTCAGCTAGTGCTTTCCTCTGATGTTGCCAGATCTCTGTGGCTGCCTCCTGTCTTGCCCTCTGGGTGTTCTGCTCCTGTGCATGTACAGGAGTCCCATCCTTTGCTGGGCTGTACATCTTCTGGTGCTTGCCTGGGGGCTCTGACCTGGCAGGAGGGTTTGGGCCATCCCCAAGCTAGCTTGTCCATTGTGGTGCAGGGTGGCAGTGGTTCATCTCTGCCCCGGTTTGCAAAAGGGGCAGCCAAGCTACTTCCTCCTGGATATTTCCGCTGGAAAAGCTTCCTGTGGAAACCAGCTCACACCTCCACTGGAAAAGATGTCTGCAGGAACAGAAAGCTTTTTGTTAAATATGTGCACATGTGGAATTTGTATGTGAGCTGTCTAAATGCTTCCCCAGTGCTGCTGATCAGGGTGGGCATCTGCACAACTACCACTTAGAACCAAATCCTGGCAGCAAGGAGCTGAATGGGCATCGGAGTCCCCTTGTCTTTCACTATCACAGCAATTACTTTACTGCCCAGTGGGGGTCGTTATGACAGCCGTTTTGTAATGGGAATTAGTAATCGAATAGACACCCAGCTAGCACTCCTCCAGTAGTGCTTTGACCTGCAGACCTGTGTGAGTAGTTACAATTTGTGGAGTCCAGAGTATCCTGATTATTTTTTTATTTTTAGTGCACAGAAACTTCTGTCTACTTTGTCCTTTTAAGATAGGCGGTGATGGGGGTTATTTTGCCCTGCTCTCTCTGTGTATTAAGAGATAAGCACAACAGTACTGTAACAATCAGACAATATGTGATAAACTGGAGCTATTGGCCCTAGTTGGGACAGAAGCTTTATCTTGGGAGGGTGCCTGGATGTGGGGGGAGATCCCTGGCTGGAATGAATGCAGGTGCTGCCAGCTTCACCTTGCCATTGGCGGTGAAGTTTGTTCAGGCTTGCTCTAAACTCTTTGGCAGGTATCCAGGCATGAGGCACCTCTCTGCTGGGTCACTTTAGGTTACTGGGGTTAAACACTGATTGCAGTGAAGGGCTCCAATGCACGGGTAAGGCACTGTAGTTTAATGGTAATGGTAGCTGAGCCACAGAAGCTGGTCTGTTGGTCTTCAGCATGAGTGCTGGGGTAGTGTAGCCTCCTGTGAAACAGGTTTAGGCTAATGCAGTCTGTGCTAAGACTGTTTGTGGCCTGGGACTGCAGTTCAGCTGAGAGGGAGCAGCCTAAGTCCCAGCAGCATGCTCCCTTTTAAACCAGTCCACACTTGTGTATTCATCAGGGTACTTTTCACCCCATTAAGGCTGAACTTTCCTTTGGTGGTTACCTGAAACATTCTCTGAAACAAGATGTACTTTTAAAACAAATAAAACAAAATCCAGTTACAGAAACCCCAAATCCTGCTTTCTTTCACGCAGTGCTGAGATTAAGTGACCCAAGGCAGCCTGCCCTCTGGTCGTGCAACAGCCTGTCCTGGCTGGGTGGGCACCCAGCCTCGTGTGAAGGGACTTTGTGCAGGATGGAGTCTGTGTCAAGCCCACCCCATGGCTGGTGTTAGTGGGGGTCCTGCGTAGGAGGGAGCAGCCTGGCTCTCAAGGGCTGATTTCCTTGGACAAGGGAGCTGGTTTGGGCACAGAAGGAGGCATCATATGGGCAATGCAGTGTGGGGTAATTGGGAGATGGGAGGCAGCTGGTGTGTTAACCGCACTGTCCTGATCCCAGCCCTGAACTGCTGGCCTGAAGTAAGGGGGTGCTTTTGGTCTGTGGCAGAGGCACACATCTCCTTGCAGCCTTCCTGAAATACTGCATGCTTTTCTGCGCCACCAAACATACCCGTGGCAGCGGTGTGCAGGTATTTGGGTCAGGTCTTCTTTGGGGCTGCCCTCCCCAAGGTCTGCACTACCCCTCTGCCCATAGGCAACAACCTGGGAAGGGCTGCAGTGGGGTAGGAATTATTTCCTAATGTGTCCTAAGCGTATAGACTAACACGCACTTGCAGGCTGTGGTTAGATTTCTTTCTTCCCAAGAATCAAACTGTGCTTACAGCCTGGCTGCCTGCCCCTGCTAGCCAAAGCCAGAGCCACCCAGCAGCCCTGTCTTTTCCCTTCTCCCCTGCCCCCCCTCCAAACCCAGACCACCACAAAAATCAACTGGTTTTGCTTCTGTGGGAGTGGGAGCCCATGAACTTGGTGTCCTGAGCTGCTGCAATGCTTTGGGGCTCCAGCTTCCCCATAATGTCTCTGCCAGCCCCCTCAGAAAACAAAGCCCCCCAGTCCAGCAGAATCCCTGTGATTTCTGCAAAACTGGCACAGTCTGTCCTGGTTATTTGCCGACAAGGCTGAATATAAATAAAGCCGATATGTCCATTGGTTTACTTAAAGTGGTGTGTGCATTGCCCTCTGAAAATACAATGTTTACCCTTGTGGCTGTACCGCTGGGTTCACACATTCAGGTGAAATGTTCCTGGACCAAAGTACAGCCATACAGCCAGCTGCAAGCAGGAATCCAACACTTCGGAGAACAAACATGTTACACCAGCAGGTGAGCAGGAGCTGCATTCCTGGGTGTTTTTGCCCAGCATGGATGTCCCTGTGATAGTGGAGCCAATGGGGGAGCTGCCAAGTGGCCCCTTCTCTTAATTAAAACAAATGTGTAGTTAGGCTTTATCAAGTTCAGTGTTAATTAACACACAGGGATAAATCCACTTATTTCCTGTACCTGCTGGTTGTATTTTTGTGGCCAATCTTGTATTCATCTCCTTTTGCACTGATTCCCTTTGTGTTCATGGAAGTGCTGGGTGAGAGGAACCTTGGGAAGGCTTGAGTTTGGTCCCTCAGATGTTGCCAGAGCTAGGTTGGGTCAGCTCTGTCTTGGCTTGGAAACCTCCAAAGGCAGAGACTCCTTGGCCTCTCAGGCAGCCTCACTGCATTGCACCAACCCTCCAGGAGAAAATTCCCTGATGTTCAACCTGGATCTCCCCAGGTGCAGCCCATGGCCCCTCAGCACATCCCCAGCATCAGAAGACCTGAAGCTAAGCCCTTCCCCCTTGCCAGTCCCTTCTGCCTGGTTTCTACCTTTGGAGTAGTTGGGGTGAGGCAGCCTGGTAGGTCTGGGGGTTGCCAGTGAAGATTATCATCCAAAAAATACCTATTTTTCAATAAAAAACAAACATCCCATGCTCTTGTTCTTGCTGCTGGCCTGGGTCAGTCCTGAGGTCTGCTCGGTCCCTTCCTCATGGGCAGGAGACTGCAGATTTCGGAAATGAAACCTGCCCTGAGAGGAAATGCTTTCCTGGTGCCCAGCTGGGAAGCCCAAATTTTTCTGTCTGTTTTTAAAACATTTATCTTTTAAATGCAACTTATCCACCATTTCAGCTGAAGCCGGCGTGGTGAATGCTGCTGGGAAATGGGGTTTGGATCTGAACACTTCCTCTGTGAGCTGCAGAGGGGTGGTGGAGTCTTATCTCTCTTCAGTCTCCCTTGGCAACATCTATTTACATGGCTGCACAAGCTGCTGAAATAGTTACTTCATCCTAGCCTTTTGTTTTGTTTCATTGGAAACCAATATTTTGGCCATATCAAGGCTTGAATTCTTTTGTGGCATGTTTAATCCAGGTTCAATGGCTTTCTCTGGTCCCAGAGGTAGAAAACAGAGTAGAAATAAATACAGGGAAGGAATTGTTGGGATGTAAAATAAACTGGGGAAAAAACCCTGAAGTCTCAGCAATTTGGCAGAAAGCCTCTAACATTTTTTTTTTTTTGTAATATGGTTCATGAGACTTTATGAATCTGTTTAAAAAGGAGGGAGATGGTTTCAAAGCCTCTGGTGGCATGGCCAGGTCATTAAGAAAGTTCTCACTGACTGAAGGATTTTGGGTTTTTGAGCACGGCTGATGGGGGTTAGCCCATCCTGCTGGTTGAGGATGCTCCTGTCTTCTGCACTACTTCTCCTGGCTGGTGGCAGCAGCAGCATAGGACCGTTTCGATGGGGTGTTGTCTCCTTCCACCTTGTGCTGATGGGGACCTCACTGGTGGTGCTGGTCTCTGATCTGGCTACTGGTGCCCATATCTCTCTCGCCTCTGTATTTTGTAAGCGAATAGCATCCTCACCCTTACGCAGAACCAGCCTGGGGGGAGGCTGCTTCCCCAGGGGTGGTGGCTTTAGCTCGTGTCTAAAGATCCACCTCCTGCTGGGTCTCCCACCCGTCTCTGTGCCTCCAGGGAGGAGACTGGATGCTTCTTTTTCCTCCCAGCTGCTCTGTCTCGCCTGTCTTGACCATAAGTTCTCTGGAGAAGCAGCTTTCGATGGAGATGGGAGGTTATTGTCCTGTTTGTGCCTGAGGGTGCTGTTATTTCAAAGAACCACAGCAGCATTTCTGCTGTGGCTGCACAGCCTTTGCCCAAGTCTGTATTTGCATGGGAGCCTGGAGGAGAATTTCACTTACTGCCTTATCAGCCTTATCTGCTTCTTCCCTGGAGCCAGAGTGGTGACGAGTGTTTTCTTCTCATTTATCTGTGTACCTGCCTTAGTGATTGGCCAGAAGAAATGGGGAATACTGTAGATATCTAAACGAATCACTTTCTTCTGATGTGCATAAGTTACTCCAGGAACCAATTTTACCGCATTGCAAGGGGAGCAGCAGTGCCCTATGGGGCTGATAAGCAAAGCTCAGACCTGAATCTGGGCAAAATCTCTTGGAAAGCTTTTATTTAGGTTTTGATTTCTAGCAAAGATAGTCATTATCTGCACAAAATAAAATTTTTTGCCTTGTAACACCCAGCGATGTTACAGATGGGAGACTCTGACAGGACTGCCAAAACAGGGCCAGACAAAAGGCCAGTTTGCGTTTGCTTCTCGGGGTCGGGCTGTGCTAGCAGCAGCATTTGGCTCCACCAGCCAAACTACAGCCTGGTCCCTCTGGGCTGCTCAAACCTGCCTTTGAAGGCACCTTGTTCCTCATTGCTGCACTGCTATCTCCCCCAAGCAAGTGCTCCCAGCCCTTGTCCCACCCTGCAGGTGGTTACCTTCTTTTCCTTTCTTCCCTCAAGCCCACATGGATGCAGTCTCAGGAGGTGCCACAAGCTACCATAGCACAGGACTTTCTCCTCCTCCTCTTCCCTTCCCACTGGTGCTAAGGGACCAGGCGAGTCCCACATTACACCTTCACGATCGCTGTCGTGTTTGGCAGCAGTGACACAGGATAACTTGGCCTAAATAATACATTACCAGAGCTGATGTCACTGTGCAGATCATTTTGCTGGCTTTGTAAAGTTAATCAGTTTATATGTTGCCATTAGGTCAGGAAAGCTCCATTTACCTTAAACAATTAATCAAGATCAATTAAACACGGGGTAATTGTGAAGAACAGCAAAAGGCAGAATGGCCCTCATTTCTTCCACTTATTTATGCTGCTTAGACAACCCAGTGCAATAGCACAGCTCACAGAGCTTGGGCAGTGGGAGAGTAACTTATATTTATGTTTTGTGATGACAGATCTATCCTGAAGGTTTGACCTAATTACTATGCCTTGTCTCGACTTCTGTCTGGGAGTTATTGTTGCTGTCATAGTGGCAAATGCAGCTAATGAAAACATCCAGTGGTTCCATTAAAATATTAGCGTGGTGAGTTGGCTCTGTTGTGCAAGTGCAAATGGATGTTTCTGTATTTCTGAAATTTTTTGGTGACTGTCTTATCAAATGTATCATCAAAACAAATACTTGTTAGGACTCCTGGAGGATATTTTCCAACCAAGAGACTTCTTGAAAATAATTCTATAATATATCTGATAATCATTAAAATGCTAATAGAAACTACAGAGGACTGAGTTTCTGGCAAAGTCAGATGAGGGAGCAACATGGCAGACCAGAAAGCAGCATAAAGGGGTTGCTTTACCAGGGAATTTAAATGCTTCTCGTATAGGAGAACTTTACAGAGGCTGAGAGACCTTTGGCCATTTTAGCTGATCTTGGAGCTGCTTGGTGGTAACTGGTATTATTTTACACAGACTGTTTCTTGGGATCTTTATTGCATAAACAAGTTGGTTCAACCTAGTAGCAGCCAATAGAGAAACTAGCAGAAAGGAGCATGGTATTTCCCAGCGACACAGCTTTAGACAAGCCCTTTGGAGGTGGGGGCAGGAGAGATGATGCAGGATGTTCCTGGAAGGAGCCCATTTCCTTTGCTCCCACTGAGTTACAAAACTTGTTTTCCAATTCTGAGAATCATCAGTGCAAAAGGACCATAAAGAGTTTTAAGAGGACTTTCCTTGGCTCACTTGTTAGGAAGCTCTTTGCAGCAAACTGGCAAATGCCTGCTGCTTGCTGGCTGGCCTCCTCCCAGAGCAGGGGAAGGATTAGGTAAGGTGGCTGTGTTTGCAGTCCTCTTAGCTGGTGTAAGAATTACTTTAGTATGATAATCTTTCTGGCCCTAACTTCTAGAAAGAACAACAGCATGTCCCTGAGCCATGGCAGATTGAGTGACGCAGATTTCCAAGACACTGTAACATGGGCTTTTTTAAAAAAATGGGAGACTCTTACCCCAAAGGAGCAAAGGCAAATAGTTTCTTGCTCGAAAGGGTGTGCTCAGAGAGATTAACAGAGTAGAGATGAATTACTACTCTGAAATAATCTCTTCTGCTACCCTTCACTCTTGTGGAGTCTGTCTGCTTGTGGTATGTTGTGATAGCTTTGCTTATTCTTTGTCCTCAGTCAAGGTATTTTTCTATGGATACATCTACAGATAATGTATTATAAAAAACATTCTGCACAGTGATAACTCACTGATCTTTTTGCTTCTGATAGGGAAATCGAAGAGGTTTTGTTTGGCTGTAATTCCTAGAGATCAGCATGTTAATGAAGTAGTCGATGAACTTTGGGTTGGATGTTGCAATGTCCTACGAGCTGTGGTACTTATCTGGATTACTTTTCAGAGGACCCGTGTCCTGCCTGCTCCACAGACAGGTTCACAGAGCAGTCCATAAATCCTCAGTAATGCACACAATGGATTTTGTTTTAATTTATAATCTGCCCCGAGTCACAGTACACTGCTAACTAGTTGTTGATCTGGCTGAAGCGCCTGCTGTACCGACATAACCCGTGTGCAATGTACACTGAATATCTCTCCAGACAAATGTGGTTCCCCTACAGTCTAAATCTCCCCACCTGGTAGCAAACCACAATGGTCTAATATGCCCAAGGCCTGGAAATATTTATGTTACAAGGACTTCTGGGCTAAGGTGTGGCTGGTATTGTGGGTTCCTGTGTTCTGTACTCTGTACAACAGCAACTCTCAGGCACCTAATTTTGGTAATGTTAATATTGAGAGGTATGTGGTTCTGCACGCAGGCAGGCTGCAAACCTGTTAACAACATAATCTCCAGCCACCAAAATCATTGACCTACTTTGTTCAGAGGGGTTGCATTCCTTCTCTTAGATGCTTTTGAGGTTTAGTGATAAGGAAGAACTTAGCACTATAACCAGAAGTTTGGGGGAGGAAAACTGGCAGCTACAGGAGCCTTGGGTGCCTGCAAAGAGTTAACTTGCACCACTGGTTGCATGACAGCCCCCAGCTGTCTGTGCCTTCCCCTCCAGCATTTCTCTCCATTATTTCATCAAAGCAACAGGCATGGTTTTAATTTTCCGTGACTTGCTTATGAAATATGATACTTGCTGTAATAAAGAAATGATTTGGTTTGTAATGGATACATAAGAAATCAATTTCCTATTTTTAAATTAGGTGGGATTAACAATGAAGCAAACAATAAGCAGAGCGACAGGAAGAGAAGGATGGGAGAAAGACCCAGCAGCCCCCCAGACTGTACTTGGGCGTGTTACACTGCATTTGTTAATGGCTTCACTGAGGCAGTCACAGCTGTAGTGTTTCTTCCAATGTATATTCATTTTCTGCTTGACAATCATGATGTTGGGAAGATTGCTAAAGATTCATGACTTTCCTTCTGCCTAGCAGTGACATTTAAGGTGCAACATGGTTTCTGTTCAAATTCATGGTTCAAAAAAACCGGCGCCATCATAAATGTCTTGGGAACAGATGCCCTCCCTGGCCTTCCCACTGCGTCTGCAGCAGGGATAGCATCCAGCAAACACGTTCACCTGGACCAGGAGGTTGGGAGCTGCTCTCCAGCAACTGGAACAGAAGAAGCTTCCAGCTTCAACTTTCTAAGGGTTTAGCTATATGGGAAAGAGCTGCTTATTTGGAGATACCGCAGCAGTGTGACACAGCCTGCGGGGAGTTTTCCAGCTGTCATTGCTAGAAACCCTCCAGTCCCCAAGTATCTGGTCCCCCTCCTTTACCTTCCTCCTACAGCACTGAACAGTGCTGCTTGGGGACCCCCAGGCCACACAGCTGTCAGCAGTCCCACAGCCTTGCACAAGACACCAGTACAGTCACCTTCCTGGCAGCCCTATAGACTGTATCCCCGGAAAAAAAAAAAAGTATTTTCCAGTCCGTGCTGTAATACATATTCCCAGCACCTGGTAATCCTGTGCTGGTCCCACATACTCTGCCTGTGCTGGCAGAGCAGTCCCTCTGGTGAGGTCTGTTGGGAGGGGTCTGACAGGCACAGGGATTAGCCTTTAGCCTCTCGAGATGCTCTATGTGCTTTTTTTTTTCCCTTAGCTCTCCTGAGAAATTCACCTCCTGTGAGGCACAAAGCGGGTACAGCACTCGCTTGGCACATGTTGGGCGCCCGGTGCAGGCTGTGTGCTGCACAGGCACCGATTTCACTCCAGGACAGAGTTCCTTGAAGTTGAAGGCATCTCTGAAGGCAGATTGCCCTTTAGACCTTGGACTGCAGACAGTTGATATAGGTTCCCCTGCCAAGCCGCACCAAGCATTGCCAGCGTGTTTTTGTGTCGTTAACAGATGTGCTGTTACTCCGTTTCCCGATGCATGCACACAGCACACACTTTGCTGTACAGGGAGCTCAGGGATCACACTGTCCCTGGAGCTATCTGACTTTGAGGGTTTTGGAGGTGGGGAGCTGTGCGTTTGTGGTACTGGGGGTAACAAGCCTGTCCGAGTCTGTCCCCCTCAGCAAATCACCAAATTGCAGTCTGGACTTGCTAGAGCTCCTCTTCTGGTGCCAGCATCTCTTCCTGGCCCAGCTCCATGCTTGTGCTAAGTGGCTTTGGAGCTGCCCCAGGGGTCTGTCACGGGTTGGAATTAGAGTTGCATTTGGCTGGCTGGTCTGTCTTTCCTTCCTGGATGCTATTGCTTTTTTTAGCTTATCTCAGTTCTGCATGGGTTTGTGAGTTCCTGCTGAAGTCTCTAACAAGATTTGTATGGTGGCTTCTTTTTCCTCCAAGCAATCATAATTTGGCCAGAAATAAATGTCTGCAAAAATCTTTTTAAAGTCTCTCCTTCATGTAGGTTTCAGCAGCCTTCTTGAGAGACAAGCCATAAAAACTGATGGGACTTTTGGAAATGGTTGGTGGGACTTCTAGGACTGGGCAGAAGTCCAAACAATTTCTTGTAATCTTCTCCACATAGATCTGTTATTGCTGGGGCAGGTACCAGATGCATTATCACTACTAATCTCCTTCAAGGGTGGAGGGGTGCCTGAGTGTAGATAACTATGATGAAATAGAGCCAGATTTCTGTCTTTATAGAATAAAGACCAAGAAAACTCAATGGAATCTGAAGACTGCTTCTACTTACTAGAGTCAGAAGGATATTGTTTTTATACTCTAAGACCACCAGTCAACCTACAGTTCTCCAACAGCCTCCCCCTCCCCTTTCCCAACTGCTCTCCTGGTTAAATTTATAGCATCTTTTGGTTTGTTTTTGTTTTTCTACTGGCTACCTCTGGAGCTTCAAGTAACTGTTGGTACTATCCCAAACTGAAAGGCAAAACTAGACAAAATGTACAAAAACAAACCTCAGCAAAGAACCCACAGATTCTTCTTGTCACTGCTGAAGCCAGTGGGAGCTCTGCCTTCCAGCTCCACTGTCACTGCCATGTGGCTTTTCATGAACTTGCTATTCAGCATTAAGGCAGTCCAATGACGGAGGTGGAACAAAAGTTCAGGCACACTTATCTTAGCCTGGTCATACTTGAACGAGCTATAGGAAAAGGAATGCAGGAGTCAAATTGCTCAGTGAGAGCCAGTGCAATGCCCTGTCACCTCCAGAAGGTTCACTTTGGACTCACCACCCTTCTGGCGTCTGCCAGCAGGAATAACTCCTGGGAGAGTTGTACTGCCCTAGGCTTAGCGGTGTGTAAGTTATGCAAAGTCATACCACTTTTGCAGTGTTACTGGATACTGATGGCAATGTTGTTTGCCCTGTGGGCTGGAATTTATCCCCACGGCACTTGCAAGCAAGGCTCAGTTGACTTCTGAGCCAGCTGAACTGGCATCATCTTGTAGCATTTAGGTTTCACTCTCTTTCCAACCTCGGTTAAATTTAAAGTTGCTATTCATAGCTGCTCTCAGGATCTGGAGCTCCAGAACACCATGGGAAGTTTCTCATCTGTTCAGGAAGACACAGATAAATATAGTGATGGTTTCCGGTGGGTAAAACGAGGTTTTGTTGTGCTCTTCACATTCATAGCTGAGATGGCATTTGTACGCACACGCTGTTGCTGTGCCAGCCTCCACCATGGTGACAGGGCCTTCCTAGGATTTCACTGACGAGATGAGGATGAAGAGTTCAGACTATTAGTATAGTTTAAAGCCCCCAAAACTATGCAAAGCAGGGGTAAGATCTATTAACTGTGAGCTTAGAAGCTATTTTCCGTGGAGGATAAGCTTAGTTTGTTCCGGAGAACAGCTGTTTATCAAGAGCGAATTTCTGGGAAGGACTGTTCCTTGGCCATCTCAACCTGGGAAATGGTGTGATACTTTACAAGAAAAAGAACAAAAACTAGTAGCTTGTTTTAAAAAAAGATCAACAACCAAAAAAAAAAAAAAAAGCAGCAGTTTTACAAAGGGAATTTTTTTGCTGAATAAAAGGCCTTGAGGCTGCATAGAAACAGCACAAGAACTTTGATATGTTCCTTTGGGAGGATTAAAACAGATGTTTTCTCTTTTCCAATGGCCAGTATCTGACATTTCCAAAGAAGACACAAAGAACATTTCTGGGATGTGTGTTAGAAAAAGTTCTGCTAGCGGCTTATGAGCTTGAATGAAAGCTGAAGTCAGATATCTCAGAACCTACAGCTGGTCACACGCTGGAGAAAAGCCACGGCAAATCCAATGGCGCCAGTGTAAGGAGGAGCAAAATGAATTCCGAGGTGACCAATGTCACTGATGGTAATGAAGGCAGCAGAAAGCCCTTCACGCTGGGTAGGGACAGCTCAGAGATCTCCTGGATGGCCTCTTAGAACAAAGGCACCATAATGATGTTTGTGTTTGCAAGGATCAGATATAGCCTGAATTCCGCATATTAATATATGCGGATTTCCTCAGTTTGCTTACAAACTCCTCCTCTGTTAAATTTTTGCAGCTGAATGTTGTATCCATGATGGCTGCAGAATGCAGTAAAGGCATACAATAGCAATTTGGTTTTTTCTTTCTCTTTTTTTCCACCTAGCGGTTTTGCATACAGATCCACAGATGTGGCAGGACATGTTCTGGAATCTCAGTGACTGAGGTTTGCCAGCACCCATTTGACAAACGTGCCCTTTTATATCACTGAGGTTAAACCACTGCCAGAAATGTCCTCCATGATCAACAATAATGATTACTAATTTGGAATTTAGAGCACTCTGTTTTGCCATTCATAAGCAGCATTTCAGCGGTCTTCCAGCCAGGTACATCTCTAGTTATGGTAATTGTCTTTCAGTTAGGGAGCTAATTGTCTATACTGCAGCAAGTATGGAATAAATCATGTTACTATGGTAGCCAAGGTTTCTGGAAAACAGTAATTCCCAGAGCACAAATGCTATTTCTCTGAATTTTACTTCTTTCCCTGAAAATAGCCTTATCATCACAGAATTGTGAGAGATTTGAAGTTGGGTTTCACTTTTTTCCAGTATGAGTTCTGCAGCAAGCTGGATGTTGCTTTTCAGTTTTATTTATTTGTTTGGTTTAACTTTCATTGTGTTGACAGAATACAGGTGTGTGGATATCTTATATACTCAAGCTAATTACTACTGAGACTGACATCTGAGAAAAGGATTTGAAGGAACAAGACAAAACACAGTCAAAATTTGACC
Source organism: Morus bassanus (assembly GCA_031468815.1). Lineage (NCBI taxonomy): Eukaryota > Metazoa > Chordata > Aves > Suliformes > Sulidae > Morus > Morus bassanus. The sequence goes on from CM062575.1 coordinate 38,798,497, forward strand.
TTAAAATATTAGAAATTAGTCTAAAGGATGGCATCAGGCTTGGAGACTTCTCAGCCTGTGCAAAGATGGGACCAAGGTCTGGGTCTGAGCTCTATGGATTTATCTGTGCTAATAGGAGTGCTTGGCACTGAAGCCAGACTTTTTGCCCAAGGAGATAAAGGTAATTTAAAGGGACTACACTGACTTCAAGGGAATGGAGCACGGCCTCCACTGGATGCCCTGCATCCATCACTGTCTTGTCTTGCCGAGTGGATCATGGCATAAGCAAGAGGCTGTATCCTCAACAGCATTAATGGTTAAACTGTGATTTTGATTTTGTCTCTCTTCCTTTCAGTCACCGGTACATCCACAAGTGCTTTAACAAAGTATTTTGTTTCTCGCTTCCCAGAATACCAAGTGCATTTCATAACACAGCTGTTGCAAATGTTATGGCTTCATACACTTCATGTGTTAGTCTTTCCTGTGCTTCCCTTCTCTGAATCACATTTAATAGACCAAGTTTTATATTTCTCTACTAATTTGTTGAAATTTATTGCATTTGTTGCTTTCCCCTCTTTCTTTTGAAATTCAGGGGAACTTCCAAATTTCAATTTAAAAGCATTTTGTTCTAATTCATTTTGTTTTTATGGAACATAGTATTTGTTGGAGGGAGAGAAGTTGAGATCATAATCTGGCACGGTTGACTAAGTTTCTAAATTTTAAACCGCCGCCTTCTCTCTTTTAAAACATTTTCTCTGCCAATACTAAACATTTTGATCATTCAAAATGTAAATTGTACTCCCCATAGATGCTGATGGGTTGCAGATATATTTACATACAAAGGAGCTGTTGAATGACTCGCACAAAAAGTTATTTTCTTGTTCTCAGCCTTAACAGTACAGTATTCCCCTCCCCTGCCCCCCGCCCCCCCCCATTTTCTGTATTTTCTGGAATGATTTGCATGCCCATCAGTCTCTGAGCGGTGTTTGAAAAGTTGCAAGTGGTTAAAAAGCGTGGAGCGGCAGAACCACAAATGGTTTAAATATTTTTGCCAGAAGTGCTTGTGATAGCCGCTTTCCATGAGTTGTGTTGTGTTATATGGAAAGAATACCCAGAGGAGAACCCTGAGGGCAGCAGCGGTCAAGGGAAGGAAAGTCTGCCAACCTCTTGGGGTGAGGAGGAGAAAGCAAGGGTTTCGTCAGAATATGAAATCTCAGTGGTTTGGGCAGGGGTATGATGTTCTCAAGGCAGTTAGCACCGTATAATACCAATCTTGCGAGCTGGGTGTGTGCTATAAGATCACGGTTGTATTAGCCCACAGTGATGGTGCCTATCTCCTCGTTAAGCAGCATTTTATGGGACAAGTGTCACTCAGTTCTCCCATGTCCATATGCCTGCTGGGCTTGGGCCTTTGGCACAGGTTCCTCTAGCATGAAGTATGAGTCGTTTCTTTTGTAATATTCAGAATATTGAGCCTAGTTGTGTTTGAGAAGGCAGAACAGCACACTGGAGCTGCTCAGAGCGCTCTGGAAAGCCCCGAGCTTCTGTACATCTCCTGGGCAGCATTTCAAAATGTGCTTGGAACATGTTTACACTGCTCAGGACTGGGATCCTCTCATGAGGCCTATAAGAAACTCTGAGACTGTAACTGGCCATAACTCTCTGATATTAGTATGACAGATTCTTACATCTCCTTGTTCTTCCTTAGACTTATCCAAATACTAGGTCCAACGCTGTCATATCAGTTTGGGAACGGCCCAAGCCTTTCATCAACTATTTATAGGATTACTTTATAAACAACTTTATTTTATACACGTGATAGTAGTCCTTGAATCTGAGGAGTGCATATACTAGTCTCTCTTGGCTCGCTTCCTCTGACTTATTTGCGGTCTTCCACATTGATTTTTCTTTTAATTTGGAGCCTGCTCAAGAGTACACAGGCTAAAGATGACCCTGTAGGAGACCTGTATCCATGCAGATGTGGTTTTTGACCAGCAAGCAGGTCAGCCAATGATCATCTCTACAGAGGCTGCACTGCTCTCCTCCACTTTCGTCACAGCTTTCTATTGTCTGTTTTTTGCATGATCTATCTATGGACTGTGCTGTATTATTCGCTGCAGAATTGTTAATGTTTGTGTTAAGTCCTAAACACAGAGTCAGAAGGTAGTTAGAGGCTATTCAGGCTATGTGACCTCTCCTAGCAAACTTCGAAGGGCATCTGTTGACCAGCCCTGGTACTGTTTGTTTTGCGAGGAAGCGGGATCTATAAAAAGGTTTATTACACAATGTAAGTGATTTTCTTTTTGCTAAGCAAATATTTGCAATATATTTTGGGAGATCAAGCATTCAAAGTGAAAAAGCAGGATACCTGCCAGGGACATGGGAAGCATGTAAAGGACACCTTTAACTGGGAGAACGTTGGGATGGTTTTAGTACCTTGGATCTACAAGGAAGCCAATACAGGCTCCTACCCCTGTTTTCATTGAGCCCTAAGGCTTTAGGCATCTCAACAAATCCAGAAAACTCTTCCCAAACTGTCTTTACTTGAACACTCCACTAGTCCATGCAAAAGCTAAGGTGCTGTGGAACAGAGACAAATCCTAGAACTTTAGCGAATGAGCAAGGTCCTAGTATGGGGCTTTCCTAGAGGGTAGTTTGTTTTATAAATGCCTGAAGTCATTAACAATGCCCAGTTATGGAAAGCATGTCACTAGCTGATGACTGCTCGCAGCTGGTATCATTTCTGGATCATTCCTTTGGCTTGAATAAAAGTTGCAAAGACAGTATGTGGCTTAAACTAGTTGCCTTAGGAGTAGCAGATCAATGCTAGTCCACATCTAACTACCACATGTGAATTTCTCTCTGTGCTGTAGTATTGACAGGAGGCCCAATGTATATGCATGTACTTTATAAACAGTGAGAATACTGGAAATGAGGTCATATTTTGTATAAACATTTATTTCAACAGTTTAAAGAACAAGCCATTCAAAACATCTGGAAATCACAGGAACATGAGACATATACAATAGCAATATCTTAAATACGTATTAGTAATACAAAGTCATCTTTCACTCTGATAAAAGTTACAACTTCATTTTTCTAAAAAATATTTAAGCCATGAAATATGTTTAGGTAAAACATATATACAACATCTAAGTTTCTTTCTTCTTTCCTGTAGAGTCTGAGACACTAGTGGTTTGTCTGATAGAAACAATGTGCTACACCGCGAAGGCTGGATTGGTTTGGATTGTATGTGCAGAACTAGGCAAGTAATTGACACACATCATGGCTATATGTGCGTGTAAGTGACAGATGAGGATTTTGAAGACCATGTGCACATACATTCCCACAGCTGCTCACCTCTTCACAACTGATGTAGTTATAAATCATTAGGTCTGGAGTTAATTCTAGAATGCCCCTACCTATATTCTAACTAAACTAAGACCTACTTTTCATTATAACTCCCTGCCCATCAGTGTGCTGTTATCCTTCCAGTGGTGATTTGGTAAAACATTTGTCCTGTATTAGTATGTGTGGATTGATAAATAATTGTGGTTTTGATCAGCTACAACTGTTTTATCCTCGTCTCTAAGGCAAGCATTTCTCTTTCTATTTCATAGGGAAGGTCAGCATTAACTTGCACTTCAAAGTATTGTTTGATTTCTTCTACTTCCTTTTCCCAGAACTCTTTGGAGATATCAAACAGTTCAGTCAAGTTGACATCTTCTAAACCCTTCAGGTTCAAAGCAGTGTCAGCAGGGATGTAACCTATGGCAGTTGGCTTGGCAGACGCTTTCTCTTCAATTCTGTTGAACATCCACTCCAGCACACGGGAATTCTCTCCATAGCCAGGCCACAGGAATTTCCCTTGGCTGTCTTTCCGGAACCAGTTAACATGAAAGATCCTTGGTAGTTTTGCAGCTGGACGATGTGCCATGCTGAGCCAGTGGGCCAAGTATTTGCCAAAGTTGTAGCCAAAGAAAGGTCTCATGGCAAATGGATCGTGCATAATGATTTTGCCTGCTCAAAACACAAATAGAGAATATAAGGTAATAAATAGCACATTTATTCTAAAGCACAAAGACTCCAATCCTCCCAGGATTTAGTAGCGCTAATCCCTTAATCACTCTTCTGCATCTGAACCAAAGAGCTTTAAGACACAATACCAACATTATCTGTGATATAAAAAAAAAAAAAAATTAAAAATTAAAAAAAATTAATTTTTGGAAATTAATTTCTTAAATCTCATGTCAAGCAGCCTAAATGAAGATCCTCAAGAGCTGCCTTTCACCGTTCATGTATTTATGTTGAGCCCTAGCAGAAGAGAAAAAATAAGTTTATTTATGCCAGACTACAACAAGAACTCCATATCAAGGCTTCTGGCACCCCTGTGCCTGCACTCTGTTCTGTATGCTTGCCACCTAGGGGATTATTTTGCTTAATTTGACTTTTACAGAGAATTTGGCTTTTAATTCCAGTACAAATATTTTCTGTTGTGAAAATGCACAGGTTGCAAAATTAGCTGCCAAGACAGAAGTGCAAAGGAGCAGGGGAGGAGGACAGAGCAGTCAGTCCAGAGAGGATTGCTTTTAATACAGGTAGGCAGATTAAATTTTGATTTACCTTTGTGCTCAGCAGCTGCTGTTGCTTCAGATCGCATAGCTGCTCCTATAAATACTCCATGCTGCCAGTTGAAGGCCTCATATACGAGAGGCACACCTGTAAAAAACAAAATCACATCAGCTATTAGAGGTCCAGAAACATTTTTATGAAAGGTTTTGCTACCTGAGATACTGCCAAATGCATGTTACTATATAATGTATTCTAATTTTTCCTGTTCTTTTTTTTTTTTTTTTTTTAATCAGTTCATTTCCTGCCCTCTTATAGCAAAGAAGTTTATATGACTGTTTTCAAAACTGGCTACTGATTACTGAACTCCATGTTTAGTTGCTCGGTGGGAGATATCTGGGACCTCAGAATCCCCAGCAGATTTTCCTGGAAATAGAATCCAGTCTTGTGGTTATATTAGACTCAGACCTAGCATTACTTCTATTTCTTTTTTCAGTTTTAGGTGACCTTTAACAGATCAATTTATTTCACTTCCTTTTCTGTAAACTGTCTAAAACTTGTTCATTTCTCTAACCATTTCCTACCTGAACTAGTTAAACTGCAAGCAAATTGAGACAAGTACAGCAATTTGCTATGTGTCTATGTATTACCCAGGTTAGTGGGTCCTGATCTCTCTCCAGCCTTTTATTATTATTATTACTACCTGTTTTGTGTTAACATCTAACAACTCAGACATTGAAATATCAGTGGCTGTGTGTGTGTGTCAAAGGCGTTGGCCTTTGAGGAAGTTAGTGTAACGTGGTAATTTCCTTGCTTTTGCAGCTGTGAAAGCAAAACCTGTGCCTATGTCCAGCTGTGTTTCAACCCTTCCATGGTCAGCACTTCAGCTTTGATACAAGGCTGCTGCAATCTCTTACCAGCAGGTCTGCGGCCTCCAAATATTATCCCTTCAATGGGCACGCCTTCGGGTGATTCCCATGCAGGGTCCATGATGGGGCATTGGCTGGCTGGAGTGCAGAATCGTGAGTTGGGGTGAGCACAAGGTTCCCCTGTACAGAATACAACAGAAAAGTCATAATGGCAGAATTATCTTGAATTCAGCAGAGAAATTCAAGAGAGACTGTGGAGTGGGCCAAATTACCATTATCTGGGGTCCAATCCTTGTTCTTCCATGAAGTCAGTGTTACTCCTGGTGGTAATGGCTCATCAATGCCTTCCCAATAGACACCTCCATCACTGGTTTCTGCCACGTTGGTAAAGATGGTGTTCTTGAATATGGTTTTAATAGCATTGGGGTTTGTTTTGACTGAGGTTCCAGGAGCGACACCAAAAAAGCCGTTTTCTGGATTGATTGCCCTTAAGTTGCCTGGAAGTTAACAGACAAAATATAAGTAAATCAAACTGTTTTAATTCTATCCAGAATTTTGTAGCCTGTCTTGCTGCACCTAAAAGCAAACCATACTGGACTGTAAAACAATCCAATCTTGGTTCCATACCTTGTTCATCAAATTTCATCCAGGCAATATCATCACCCACACACTCAATTTTCCATCCTGGCAGGCTTGGGTTCATCATGGCCAAGTTAGTTTTTCCACATGCACTAGGGAATGCTGCAGCAAAATACTTCTTTCTACCTTCTGGATTGGTAATGCCCAGGATCTAATGAAAAATTAATGCAACTGTTAAACATGGTCTTTTTTTTTCTTGCACTTTTCATTTTGAAAATTGTTTCCCAGCAAGTGGTAATGATAAAATATTTAATTATGCAAATTTGTTCCTACAGAAGCACCACCACATAATATAGTTGACAAATAACTCAAACTATACTTTACTATTCAAAAAGTCTATTCTTCTTACCCCTGGAATATCTGCAAGGAGTTCTTATATTTTTAAAGAATGTCAGGTATGTATATAATTCAAACTTTTTTTTATTTTGCTGATTAAAGATACACAGACTGTATACAGCTGTGTTTCTCAGCTGAGACAGAAGAAAACCAGGCAATATTCTTTTGGCTGCCTGACTGTTCTGAAGTGAAAGCACTTCATGTATGGATACTTCTGCACTTCTCAGAATCCATAGATATTTTTTCTGAGACTGTTCTCTTATGTGCTTTGAAATTCTTTTTTTCAGTGGTATTTTATGGTAGTAGAATGTTTAAATGACAGCAGAAAGTAAAGGCAGGAATGGTACAAAGCAGAACTTAGAAAATCTAATATTTGCAAATTTTTGAGTGCATGGATGTCTATACTATGAAAGACAATTTTCAAAACTTGCATTCATCTTTTGCTATTAGACTTGCAGGGGCAATGTGGCTGCCCAGTGGTGATGATTAGGCTCTGCCCAAGTACATGGGTCTGCCTACAAATAGCCGCTGTCAGAAGTTCCAACTCTTTCTTGGTTTCTGATTTTACAGGTACTATTTTAAAATGTTTGGTACTTAACCTTGCAAGCAGTTTCCTATTTCTCCTAAGCCTGCCATGTGACAAATTCATGACTAATGTTACAGGGCTATCCATATGAGACTGATTTCATTGACAGCAAGATGTGATATATTTATGTTGAGCTAATTTAGGTTTTAATGGCTGTTCAAACACACATGATTTAACAGCTCTTACCAGCATGTGCTCAGCTAGCCAGCCCTCCTCTTTGGCGATTCTGCTGGCAATTCTGAGAGCAAAGCACTTTTTCCCCAGTAAGGAGTTTCCTCCGTAACCACTGCCAAATGAAACTATCTCTCTGCGATCTGGGAGATGGGCAATCAACGTTAACTCCGGGTTGCACGGCCAGTTGTTGATTAATGGTTCTGCAGAACAGAATGTTGTACTCATGAATGCAGCAATTTCCATGCTGGATCACACTGTTTTTTCATCAGCATCGAGCCTCTGACAGCAAGCCATACCAGATGCTTTAAAGGAAACCCCCTGGTAAGTACTAAGGATAATAATCTCCTTTCCATGAAACTCTCATTGAGCTTTAATTCCTTTAATTGAGTTCTGAACCTAGTGTTGTTGCACAAACCACCCTGTTTTTTTTTATGGTGAGTGTCTTCCATGTGCTGAGAACATGCAGTCAGCTCTAAAACATGCCCCCGGGAACTTCCAAGGGTGGCAGTATTTAACGTCTCTTACCTTTTAGTGGTAGAGGACATCCAACTGAGTGAAGGCATTTTACAAATTCCCCGTTGCTCAGGGCTTTCAAAACAGCTGTTCCCATCCGTGTCATGATCCTCATGCTAGCCACTACATATGGTGAATCTGTCAGCTCAATCCCAATCTTGGACAAAGGAGACCCAATAGGCCCCATGCTGAAGGGGATGACATACATTGTACGTCCTGGAAAACAGGGAGTTGCGAGATGTGGCAAAAAGCAAAACATGGACATTTTGAAGTAATCTTTAACATGGAGGTTGTTTCTCACTCCTTTAAAAGCTGTTTGTCTTGTGGGTGTTTCTGGTGATGTTTAAAGAGCTGTAGCTTTGTTTGTCTAATTGTGTAGCAAGAATTTTTATCTTAAGTGATGAAAGCAGCTGTTCAGACAAGTTGTCTCACCAGTAGTAAAGGTGGGTAGAGGACAAGTTATCTGTTGGTGTGAATCAATGAATCTGAAATTATTGCTGGGGATGGGGGTCCTCCATTCATACCTCACTTCCTATCTGATGCTTAGCTGCTGTGTGACTCCCTGAAAAAAATCACCCAAATTTTCTGACCTTACTTTACCCCTCTTTATGAAGAGGAGAATGCTGGAAAGAGACTGAGGACTATCCTTGCACAGGCATTTGGTTCTATGGTAAAGATCTAGATGAAACAAATATATCAGGGGTATAAACCTAAACCTTCAGCTAAAATCTTTCTTCAAAGATTACAGTAACTAGTAGTAGTGGTGTCTCTCTAATCCTAGAAGTTCAATGTCAACCGTCCTTTTCTTGCCTACCTTGCATGCAGCCTGGGAACCTGGTATTGAAGGCTTTCTCAAAATCTTCTTCAGACATCCAGCGACCCAGCTGGCTAGTTCCAGTTTTAGGGATTGGAGTGGTATCTCTCTGTTCTTGAGAGATGATGACGGTTTTGCTCTCAATTCTTGCCACATCTCTTGGATCAGTGAGAGCCAACCAGCTGCATTTCACCAAAAATCAGGAAATTAGACTTTAATTATCAATATAGCACTTTTTACCCTTCTGTGGGACTGGTTTAGCACAAAAGGGTACAATGCTTTGTAAGGCCAAAACTACAGTGACAGAGCCAGTGTAACAGGCAATCTCAAAAATCAGTCAGATACATTCTTTCATACTGATTGTTTCAAGACTTTCCAGTACGAATAACAAATTACATGGCCTAGGAAATTCTGGTTACACGTTAATACTCCTTTGCCTCTTATCTCAGCCTTATTCTCTGCTGCTGACTTCCAGGGAAAAGTTAATCTCATTTAATTTTCATTCTCCTCAGTGCAAAGTTGTTTTGCATGGGGACCACAGAACGATGCCTCAAGCAAAGTGGATGCCAAGCAAATACTTTAAGTGTTGGTATAAGTGCTTCTGGGATCAGAATCCAGCTTAGTGGATTGGCATAGTCCTTTAAGTTAGAGGCATCACAAAAGAAATACTGAGTATAAGCATGATCATAAAAACTGAAGGAGTTTATTAAAGGGGGGTCTTTTTCCCATCTAAAGTATTTTTGCCATCTATTTACAATAGAGAGGATTGTTTTACATTTTCACCTCTGTGCATAGAAATTTTCCACGAGTATAAAAATGTTCTAGTTGGGCTGTCATAACCATCATCACTACAGCTAAGCATATAATTAACAATGAATAATTTATCTGGTGAATCTTGCCCTTTTCTCTCCCAAATAGTCTGCAAACAGATTGCCAAATTCCTACACTTAGTTATTCAAAAGTCTTTGCAGATTTCTTCCATGAAGATCTCTTGGTCGGCACGTAATTCCTGAGTATGTACTTGTTGTTAATATTCTCCTTTCATGTTGGGTTAGCTGGGAGAGATGATGAAATATTTGAAAAAAAGTATTTGCTGAATACATTACAGTCAAAGCTCATCGGCATGGTATGAATAATGCCTGTACTGAATAATATTTGAACACCCACAGAGCTATTTGAATGCCACAAAAAAGTATTTGATGAATAAACTAATTGACTAAAATAGTGAATTCTTCAAAAGATGTATTTGCTAAATAATATTTAGCCATTGCTAATGATTAGTTACATAAGTCTCATGACATTATTTCAGTTCCCTGATGTAACTAATCAATAGAGACAATGTACAGTTGATAGTCTAATTGAATAATATGCTTTATGTTAATTTTTAGAGGAAAAAGTTTGCTTTTCCTGAGTATTTCACCTATGTAAGCTACAGTGCCAAAATGTTCATGGAAAGCAAATATTGAAGGGTTATAAGCAGTTTTAAAAGTAAACAGGATAGAAAATGCATAGCACAATTCCGAGTTGATACTTGACTTCCTTCAGGCTACTCACCAGTTCTCATACTTGCTCAGCTTCTTGATCATGCCTTGTTCTACCATGATGTCCAGAATTTTTTTGTTTTCTTCTTCCGAGCCATCGCAGATATGAATGCTGTCAGGTTGGCACAGCTTGGCATTACTTTCAATGAAATCCCTTGCTTCTGGAGGCAGGCTCTGCAAATCCCCCTGGACAACCTTGGGCATGACGTTTACCTCTGCTTTCAACTGTGGGGGCATTATTGAACCTGTAGTGGATCCTGCTGATGGCTTTGAAATACTGATCACAATCTAAAATCAAATATATTGGGTGTGTTAGCATACCATGACATTCTAACCAGTGTCAGTAAGCCTTCCTAACAACGGATAATGCAAAGGTAGAATTTGTAATAGACTTGATCATGTACTTCTGCTTTAAAATCAATATAGAGAACTTGGACCACTGGTAATTTCAAGCTGGTAAAACGAGAGGCCATTCTACTTACTGTCTTTATAAGATTGAGCTGGATGTCAGAGAGGATTCTGCTGTCCCTTTCAGTTGATCCTGTTTCACTTGCTTTGGAGTACTCTTGCGATCGCTGCTTTCCAAGGAAGCATCCTCCTTCCTTAAATATTCTTCGTGGTAGTGTCCATCCCACTAGGTGAGGTGAGGAGGCTTGTCCTTTACGTCACCACTGGATGTGTCCTGGGACAGTGCCACTGACATTGCCATCATGCAGAGTTGTCAACAAAGCAGCCCTGACGAGGTAATCATTTAACAGGTTCGATTAATGAATGCTGAAAGCAGTGGTTCTTAGTCCCTGGGTTTGCAGTTTTGAAGCAGTTACAAAATTTAGCAGTTTAACCCCACTTTGATCCAATTTGGCTTTGAAACCAAAAGCGTAACTTCTTGATGTGTGGGAAAGGTTGAGTACAAAGAGTATCTGGAACCAGGAACACTGGGGTAGTCCGGGCAAAGCACGGTTGGCATGTTTGGCAGGCAGATGCTCGCTAGTTGGCTGTGAAGTGGAGGCTCGTCCGAGGTGTGTTTACTCACCTTGGGAACATTGCCTGATCCGGGGATAAAGTTCAACAGTGAGCACCGGCAGGCCTGAATAAGCACTATATACGCCTGCCTGGAGGTCTTATTTTTGTCCATGCAATTCTGAAAAAAACAAGCAATGTAAATCTAAATGTTGGGTTTCCTTCAGTGCAGGAGAGAAAGTTTTTGCTTATGGCTTGCTTTAGGCTCTTGCAAACTGAACAATTCTTTTCTACTGCTACAAGCTCTGAAGAGGCAGATGAGCAACTGCCTTAGTAATTAACCCCCTCCTTCAAATGTTATGTTTTATTTTACTGGGAGTCCTATGGGGTTCATAAAATATTAACCCATCTTTAAATTAGTGCTCAAAGAAAAGGCACAAAACTGCTGAGGAATGTGGCTGCACACTTTATGTGTGTGAGGTGCACTGTATGCATATGTACATATATGGACATGTGTATATATCCGTATCTGTTGTGGCAGTATATGACACCAACAGCCACTACTACTCTTAGAATTCTGAGGGTGAGAGTGTGACCTCAGGCATTCTGAGGTCTTGCCCCTAACTATGCCTGCCTGCCTGTCTGTCTTTCAGCTCTTTACCTTCCCCTACTCCATTTTAGACCATCATGCCCATAAAGAAAGGCTGACCTTCATGTCCATTTGTCCATGCAGTCTGGGTGTGTGAAGACTGGAGTATTTCAGACAAATAAAACTGTAGAAATAACGCTGCTGCCATTTTATCTCACTCTGTTTACATCCAGTCCCAGCAAAGCAGCTGCGGCCTGGATGAGGCGATACTTTCATGTCAACCTGTCACTTTTTACATTGATGGGGCTTCCACCATGCATGTAAAATATTGTCAACTGTAGTTTGCAGAACAGGAAATCCAGGAATCCCAGGTAAGTTTCAGGGAGTCCTTTAAAGCAACAAAATTGATGTGAATATCGTATATAAAGGATGTTCATAACCCGCTACCTGCTCAGGTTCGTGCAATGAGATGTTTCCAGCAAGGCTTTCGCCAGGGCAGCCAGCAGTCATTTGCAAGCCCTGAACAGCCAGGTCTGGCAGAGCAGCATGGATGAGGATTGCAGCTCGCCTTCCTGCCCTGCAAGTCTAAAATACCACAGAGCTGAATCTCACACTGCAGGAGCGCTTCCCCTGGGACTGTACCTCTATCTCTCCTGCAAAGCTTTTTATTATGTTTTGTAAACACGAAGGGAAGAAAATAGTGAAGTAAGAGGGGCTGTCCTTGATGCGCTGCAAAGCCAAACATTCCTGAAAAGGAAAACAAAAATCTGGTAGGTTAAGAGGTGCTAAAGACTGCTCCAGATGGGGCTCTGCCATAAGCAAAGGTAAAATCAAAGACAAGTTAATAATGATAGATAGCGGTGGTGTTTGTCTTTGGAGTACACGTACTGTGTTGCTGGTGGAGCCGATCAGAAATATTTTGGCCAACAGTTTTCCTTTTAAAACATATCATTAAGTACTTCATTACAAATAAAATGGGGCATAATCTTCAGTAATACTAAGCAGACCCCTTTTTCAGTGAAGTACAAAAATACTGAGTCCTTCCTGCTGGCCAGACAAGTCATTATACATAGAAGTAACAGCTGAGAGTAAAACAGCAATGCTTCAGTTGTCAGAAAAAAAGAAAATGGACCAGAAAATGATCATATTGCAGCACCAGTAAAGTCAGAATAAAAGCTTAAAATTGACAGTGTAAGACAGCAGGATTAGTCCTAGTGTCTCTTCAGTTTTGAGCAGAGGAAAAAAATCCCCAAACCCGGAGCATTAGTTTCTGCCAATTAAATTATAGTCAGGCAGGTGTTGTGCAAATTTTCTCACACTGCAATCCTAACCTCCCACAATCTTGCTATACAAACTGTGGGCTTCTCTTGAGAAGACACTAAATATGCCAAATTGGTGGCACTGTGTTATGAACATATGTCCATTAAAAATCACATTAAGGATTCCAAATGTTTTTCATTTGTGATGGCAGCAGGGCTTGAGTGCAGATGTCCACTGGGAATTCTAGACACTTAAGCATCAAATTACTTGTATTTAGGTAACACCTCCCATCAGAGGATCTCAAAGCATATCACAAACACACAGTATGCCTCAAGCCCATATATAAAACATGCACAGTATTTGGTGCAATGAAATAACTGGAGCATATGCAAATCAGGGCCAAGATTTTTTTTCAAGAATCTTCTCATTTAGAGATTCAGCTTTTAGATACCCAACAGAAGGCATTAAAGGTTGCATCTGAAGATACTGAATTCTCATAATTCCCAGTGGCTCCCACAAAAAAAAAAACCCACCAAAAGTAACATCTCCAATGGCTCAGTTACAGCGGTCTCAGTGTTCGCCCAATACCAGTGTGTACTGCTGTTTGCCATGTATGTGTCTGCCTTCTGGATTCAGTGAGCTGGGAGATCTCATTAGTGAGAAATATGGGAGGTGGTATGGAGGCAATGTAAGGTCTTTCAAAAAAAAAATTGTCTTGAATATAAAGTTTATTTTCCATTCAAATGAGAAATCTTTTTAGTAGTAACTGTATTACAATACTCATCTAACAGCTGGTACAATTTCTCCGGAATGAAGTTTTTTTGCTACTTTTTCTCTGTGCTTCTTGACGCTTGAATGTGATGCTCATCAGGTGTCATCTTGGAAGCTGTCAAATTATATAAATGAGTGTAAATCTGACAGTTTGAGATGATAGTGTTCAACAAGTGCCTTGAAAGGAGTGTTTTCAGGTTGTTCGCTTTGATGGACACTATTCAGGCTGTTCAAAATAGAGGTTTTTGAGCACTTTGACTTTTGCTGACTTACTGAAACTCAATGCAAGAAATGTAAACCTTCTTAGATACTCAGAAAAAGTGTTATAAGAAAGCTTAACTCATCACTACAAACTGAGGTGCAACCAAGCACTCTCAATGAGATCTGAAAGTTGTTAATGACATATAATAATACTCAGAAATTCTACTCCCCTCCCATTGTTAATTATCCTACATATTGTCACCTCCAAAGAGTTTGTCACTTGGGTTTTTTTTTTTGTTATAAAATTGTAGCTCTTTAAAAAGGTTCTCTGATCTATTCTACTAACGGAAGAACATTGCTGCTTCTTGATTGTTGTTTTTGCTGTGAGGTTGTGCTCAGCTGACACTGAGCATACTGGAATTGCTGCTGGACTGGATGCCGCACGAGCCTAGATCCAAGGGCAACCCTTGCAAATGTACAGCTCACAGAGACCAGGGCAGGGACTGCTCTCTCAATTTCCAGAAGAAAACGTGAACCGTGCAAATTGCCTGCAGTTGCAAAAGAGCTTGTGGCTGAGCCAAGTGTTTATTCCGGACCCTGCACAGCCCTGTGTGATATTTCCACCTCACAGCCCCTTTTCTTACAGGCAGTTCTTCGGCAATGACCCAGCTGCAGGAGGTCTGGGAGCTCTGGCCATGCGTGTGCTGCACACTCCTCTCCTCATACACCACGTGAACCATGAGACTGAGCCTCTGGGACCAGGCAGAACAGGTAGCAGCAAACTGGGAACACCGTGTTTCCCTTCTTACCTTCCCCTCTCCAACCCTAAATGATACAGTATTTGTCTTGGGCAAATTGAAGGATATAACATTTGTGAATCACTAAAGTGATGTAACTTTTTTGCCTGTCTTCAGGTGGCTTGTTCTGATGGCAGACGAACGAGAAAGGGGGGGAAAAAAATACCCAGATTTATTGGTATTAGACTGCACTTTCATTATCCTGTCCAGCATTTGCATCTTGACAACAGACAAGCTAAAACTTCTCAAAACAAATGGAAGTAAATCTCAGCAGAGGGGAACATGCATTAGTGCGTGTTTGTGGTCTCTGATGAAAGTCACCAACATTTGATGCTTAGTTTAGTATCAGCTTGAATGATCAATCCTGGGCTGTATTTTAGGGAAAGTCCTGGCTGTGCCACAGTCATGCCAATGCCAAGGCTGACATTATACCACAAGCAGACTGGTTTCTTGCTTGCTATTCTTCTGCTTTGGCAGAGAAACTATTTACTCTTTTTGGTTCTCTTTTTCATTTTCTCTTGTAAGGAATAAAAACTGGAGTCTTGGCTAGGATGGTACTGTGGCACATCCACACATTGCCTGTGAAAGATACTGGAGGTTTAATTCCCCCCTGTCACGCTGGTGACCCTTCTCAGCAACACAGGACACTTAGTTTGGACTCTGATTTCATACCTGAATCTCGGGTGGGAAATGGCACCTCACATGCAGAGCAGCAAGTGGTTTCCCATTAATAGTGTTTGCTCAATTAGTGGCTCTGAGCAGCATGTTATTCATTGTTCCTCATTGTCTCTCACCAGCTTGTTAGCTTTGGAGATGGGATTGCTTCATGTAATCTTAACCTTGATAAGCAGTCACTCTTTTGGAGCTATTTCTCACACTGTGACTCCAGTCTGGGGACTCTTCCCCATGGGAATACTGTTCTCTGTTTTGTAAAACCCATATTGGGTATCACTGTGAATGTGAGTAATGAGCTCTGTAGCCACCGGTACCTGATCAGTGGCTGGGTATGTGTAACCCTGTCCAGTGTGAGCTCAGGAGCTCTTCTCATTTACTGTAGAAGGCCTAATAAGCCCACGGAGAGTTTGGGCCCACCAAGACTTCAACTGACTTTACCTTAGCCAGCACAAGGTTGATAGGAACATGACTATGATTTCTGCATGGTTACTGTATTTTTTTGGCTGGATGCACAGCAGAACCATCAGCCAGAAGAGAAGGGGACAAACTGTACTAAACAGAGTGGAAAACAGTCAGCATAAGGCTGTGTGTTTCCCTTCACCTATGTAGCATCTGTTCTGCTCAGTCATACGAAGCCCAGATGGCACAGAGATTTAGCTTTGCAAATAAAAATGGTAACCCTTGCTGGAGCGAAATCTGTTTACCACAGAGGTGTGTGTTTGCAGCTGTCGAGGGCTCCCTGCTTCCTACCTGTGGAGGGGGTAAATGACAAATCCTTGCACACAGGTTCAAGCAGCAGGACGTGTTTCAACTTCTTGTGCAAGAGCAGTCTTCTGGCTTCTTGCTGATAACTAGGGTCCTGCTACCTGTGCCCTTTTACAGAGACTTCACCTCCTCAGGCCTTAAGACATGACATGGCAGCACCTTTTAAACTAGTTTATTTTTTTCTAGGATGAGATCACCCTGTCTCCTGTTGCTCCTTCCTTTTGCATGCCATTTGTTATTTCTTTGCGATCCTTTGCTTGCTAGCAGCACTCTGTTTTCAGTTGTCATTTCAGGGTTACACAGCTCTGTCTACCTGACTGGCAATGTGGTTTTTTTCATTTATTTAAATACTTCCATTTACCTTTTGTCTCTCTTGTCACTTTTATCCCTTATTACATGCAGTCTTACCCACTGGACACAGCTCTATATGTCCTTCCTGAGCCAACTTCTTTAAAGAAGGATGGCTCTAACCAGTAGGCATGGGTGCAGATTCAGAAGGTTTAGCTTCTGTCTCTTCCTCTGCTATGGATTTCCCGTTTGACTTTGGACATGTAACTTTACATCGCCAAGCCTTTATCCTCTCCATGGGAAGGGGGTTGGCAGGTGATAATGCCAATTTCTCTCTGTTCTTGTGCATTCTTCCTAGTTTGGTAGATAGTTCCCAGACGGAGGAGTTTAAAATCTAATTAGACAAGATCATTATCTCTTCTCATCTTTATATCTGTGCCACAGATAATTCCTGCTGGGTCCTCTCTAGATTATTGTAATGCAAATAGTATGTTCTTATTTGAAATGAAAAACATTTACTATAACCTGTTTTCTCCTTTGATAGCAACACAAAAGCACCAACTCAGGCTGAACTGTGTTTTCTGTTTCAAGTGAGATTTGTTCTATGTTTTTCCCAGGAAAACAGCTTTGATGAATATTTCAAGCATTTTGTAACACTAGAAGCAACAACGGCAGGCTAAAGAAGCTGATTGTGCAGAAATAAAGGCCAGGCTGCATCTAAGGTCAGAAGGCAAATGCGCCTATGTCAAACACTACATACCTTTTGGTTCTTGAACCTGACTGCAGTAGGAAAATCAATGTTACAAGAAACCAATAACCTCTGTAACAGATCTTGAGTTTACTGGAAAACCCTGAGGTAAGTGTTAACAGGCCAGGTGAAATCCTACATACTGTACACTTACGCTCAGCACATTTCTGATAGGAAGAAGGGTGGACCACAATGGGGTTTTTGCAACATAAAAGCATTTTTGTTTTGTCAATGCAAATGGTTCCTACCAGACAAGTGCCACAAGTATGATTATTGCTACAAACAACACTTAGTAAAGAGGTCAAGGGTTCAACTGGACCCTGGAGATGACACTTTTTTCTTATGCTTTTAGGAAGACAGAATTCTGACTCTGCTGTACATGCTTCTGTTGACTGATCATCTGTACCTGTCTCCAAATTTACTGATTCGGGACGATTCATACGCATATGAATATTATTTACTTAGAGAGAAACCTCTTATACATGAGCTTAAACTAATATGTGCAAATAAATAGCAACCAACTTGCATTCTGCAAATAAAACAAAACAACCCATTTGTTAACCTTGTACAGTTCAGGTATTTGTGTTGCAATAGCACTAAGGGAGTACCTTGTTATTTTGGGTGAAAGCATAAATGCCCTCTGCCCAGGAGATCTTACTGTTTAAGACAGAACAAAAAAAGGGTATGAATGACAGATCAAGAGACTGTAAGTTTGTAGAGCAGCTCTGAACAGAGTAATAACCATTATTCACAAAACACAAGTCACTTAAACTATTCTCATTTACTTTCTAGGCACTTCCTCATCTTGCTGTTCAAAAAGATTATGAAGAGGAGGACTCTAAGGCTGACTTTGGTTATTCTTACAGGAGCACACAAGATGTACAAGTATGCCTACTAAACCATATTTCAGTTACCTGTTCCCGATGGAGAGGCATGGGGCTATCTGGTTTTGGTCTTTAGGTGACGATTCATCACTGTAGCAGGGAGGAAGACTCTAAGATTTAAGGTATCTCTGCTGATAAATGGCAAGGATTAAATCACCTGCTGTCAGTGAAGTCACACTAATATGTGTGTCTTTAAATATACCCTTAAATGTTGTAGCCCATTCTAGATTTCTTTGGATTTTTGAATTGAGAAGCTTGATTCAGGCTCCTCAGAAACTTTCGTATAGGAAGCCACTGATCTTCTGAACTTACCAACCAAGTCCTTACTGCTGATTTTGCAAGGTTTAATGTGCACTTGCTGCGTATCCACGTGGAAGCAGAATTTGAACTCCTTTGGGTTGTATATCTCACTCATTGATTTATTAGGATGACGATTTAATAGTCTCATTCTCTGGTGATCCTGTTAACTTCCAAGCAATGGTGCCTGTTTAGCCATGCACGAAGGAGGTGTTCTTAGAACTGTTTTCCTGATTAAAGATTAACAATGCAATAAAATATAAAAGCAGATAAAAGCAAGGAAACATGGACATCCTTGGAGTTTGTTTCTTACATCAGTTGGGTTAAACCTTTACTACCTTTTCTCACTGTGTATCTTCACTTTGTGTTTGGCAATCAAATTCTGCACAGCTCTAGCACCTTTCCTCCAGTTTAGTCAAAACAAGAGGAAAACTTTCTGCCTTTTAAACTTGTAACTCTTTGACCCTTGCACAAACAGCAGCAGAAACCTTTACTAACTAACTAAGGGGAGTTGTCTTTAAAACTTTCTTTGCTATCTCTCAGATTAAAAAGTATTCTATAAAAACAGAGGAAATCACTGAGGTGTAGTTAACTGTAAAACCATGCTAATGTCTTTTGAAATGGAAGAAGTAATATGCTTCTCAAGTAAACATCCTTCTTCCAAACAGACCCAGGCACGCAGATCCGTTGTTTGCCACAAGCAGTAAACGGAGCATTACGGGATGGCAGAATTATTTCTAAATATATCATGATGTTAGATGAAACGGTTAATAGATAAATTGCAATTATGGTTAATATTTTTTTTAGACCACCTCCCTGACTTGTGTCTGAGCAATCAATCATGCCTGGTACTTTCAGCTCCAATAACCTTATGTTAAATACTTCCCCTTTTACGTATTCCACATCTGTATGCTATTATGCCCTGTTTTTTTTGTCATGCTATATAATTATAATCATTAACAGTATGGAGCAGGATTTTAAAAGCATAGGCCATACTTAAAAACATGAAGTCCTTTAACTTAATAGAAGTTGCTGTCGTTCTAGAGGAACCACTCATATTTAAAGAGATTATTTGTCTTCTCAAAGTCAAGATGAGCACTGGAGAGAGAGTAAAGCAAGGCTTTCCCTGTGCCTTAGGCACGGCCCACATCCAGCTGATTGTGCATGAATGGCACAGTCCAAGCAAGCACTGTGCCTCCGAGAGAGCTCTGCAGCTCTCCTCACCCTCCTCTTTGCACTGAGAAAAAGAAGTGGTAATTTATAGCCAGGCTAGACACCAGTCAATCCATACCCTCCAGGATGACTTCCATCTGTCTTTGCTTTGCTATGCTCCCAGCTTCCCTTTGCATTGGGGAATAAATAAGGAAACAAGTAGGACTGTATATTCTGAAGTTCCTGGGTCTGAGGTCTGACTAGCTTTTATATGACTGTAGAGATGGGGACTGGAGAATTCTGTTCTTTTAGGTAGAAAAGGAATCCAAGTCAGATCTGCATCCTAAATGATGTCTGCTAGAATAAATTGCAGCTCCCATCTCAGAACCAGATGTCTGGGGGAAAAACAAAAAAGAAAAAGAAAAAGCTAAAATATTTTAATAATACTCTTTCCAAGTGATCAGTATCTTTTCTGAAATTCAGACTGTATAATTTCTCCTGAGAATCTTCCAGGCCAGCACTGAAGCTCTAAGTTAATTTTAAATCTGCAACTTTCAGTTGCTTAGAAGAGCGTCCAAAAGAATATAATATTTTCTTTTTTAATCTCACTCATTAACTGACATGCTTTCATTTTTATTTTTTTTAATTAAAGTTTTTGGTGGTCTCTGAAGAAGTGCTTCATCTGTGTGAAAGTGGGATGCTAAGAGAACAAGTTGACAACAGCACCAGAAAGTACAGTGAAAAGATTTCAACCATTTAGTGACTACAACTTCATAAACTGAACAATATTTAAAGGAGCCACATGAATTAGAAGATTATAAAACTATACTCACTTTCTCTGAAACAGGTGATGGTGTGAAGGAGGTTATCTACTGCTGTCATTATTAAGAGGGGCAATATCGCACTGCAAAACAGGTGATGAAGGTAGCAATTGTCCCTGGTGTAAGAGCAAAAGCAAAGGCGTACATGTTTTCGGACCGGTGTTAAGGCACATAGATACGACTATGACAGGTGCAGTGTGAATACGACATATACTTGGAAACAAAAGTGAGACATTGGAGGAAAGTGAAAATGGAAAACTTTCCAGATGCCAGGTGGAAAATTATATTAAAGCTGTCAAAATAAGTCATAACAAAGACTGGGTTTTCTCGTAGACTAACAGGAGTCATGTTCTGGAGAAGAATGGAGTTTTCAACTACAAGATAGAATATCATAAATGAAACAATTATGAGCATTGGAGGTTAAATTGGGGCTTATTTGTTTGGCTTTTTTGCTTTGGTCTCTCTGACCCTACTCCCCCCCCCCCACCATTTCTCTTTCAAGTGTACTGCAACAGTTCTGATTTACTCTGAGTTTTGTGGACAGGTCAAAGATGTGTAAATAAGTCACACCGTTATTGCTTCACACAGTTATCTATTCTGGGCCTAATTCCAAACCCATTTCAATTGATGGCAATCCTTCTGTTGGCATCAGAGGACTGTAGTTTAGGACCTATGGTAGGAAGATGGAGGTGCAAAGCATGCACAGTAAAGGCTGGTTACACAGCCTCTGTAGTCATCCAAACTGATTTTCTAAAACACTGGAAGTGAATGAAACTGAAGACTTTGAACTACCTTCAAGGTCAAATATGCTTTATGTTATATGGTAATAGAGCTTTTCAAAAAGACAGCTCCATCTAACAAGCATTAAGCATTTAAATATTATAAAAGACATTATTCAGATTTAAGACTGACAATCTGAACAGATAATCCAATATTTTACTCATCAAAAAAGTCAGCTGCGCTGTTTATACTTGGAGGAAAATGCAGATCAGAACAAAGTTTGCTGTGTTTCCTTAGTGCAGCCAAGGGTAGAATTTACTTTGCTAATTTAGGATTTTAGTTGTCCGTGTATTCACTTTCATGCACTGGTAGATTCTTATCAGCAATTCATCTGTAATTTTGTGGCTGAATTTTGTTTCTTTATGTAACATTACTTTAGCACAAGAGAATGTGCCTACATTAAATTCCTTATATTCCTTATAGAATACTCCTAACAAACAATAACTTATACTGAGTATGTTTACCCCCCAAATTATAATTGTGACTTAATAAAAAAGGTCCTCTGTTTTCTTTGTGACAGATTTTTTTCATGCAGACTGTTGATCTGGTAGAAGGAAATAGACCCTTTAGAGGAGCGGGTAGGAGCTTGATTGCAGTTAGAGATAGATGATGCAGTAGGCAGTATTGGTAACCAGAGACGGTATACACAATAGACCATAATGGCCATTATGGAGCTGTTAACCTCTATTGTGTCAAAAGGTAATTTGAAAGCGGCTGAGTTTGTAGATTGCTGATCCAAGCGGTTCCTTTAAATTCAACAAAAATGAACTGAAGGGCTATTCTGCATTTGAGTTATAAATCCTTGAAAATACCAGTTTATAATGGAAATAATGACAGACCTTTAACTGTAGCTGCATAGATGGTGCTGGTATTAATAATGCAGAAGTGCAAGGCAGGACAGCTCTTGGATGCTGATGACTGTTCAAGTGCAGAAAAACTCATTAAAATGACCTAAAGGAGGATATATTATTATAACAACTTTTTTTCCTCAGTGCCCTTCAGCTATCATAATTGCACAGTATACATACCGACTTGAAAAGATTCAGAAATGTGTAAGAAGTATAATCTCTGGCTACAGTCACCAGCAGCATAATTATATGAATATATTGTGCATTCTGCATCCTGTTCTTTGGTTTTGAGAGCCGACAGATTCTGTACATGATGAATAATGTGGTATCTAACTAAAATACCAGCCCTAAATTGGAGGAATACATATTCAAGCTTAAATAATTGCTTTGCATTTGTGTTGATTCCAAGTAATGTAATAGTTATGACTAATTTGCAGTTATTAAATGTACAAAATTTATATTACTTTTGCATTTAGGATTCTGCAGATTTGTGGGTAGGAGTAGTTGTTGTCAAGGGTATTTATGGGAGTCACAGGAACTTGCTACCTCTAAGGATAAGATCCAGTAAGGTCAGTGACCTAAAATCAGGCTTGTCATGAGATTCATTTTTCAAGATGTGAGGGTTTTAATTTTTCATTCTTACAACTTGTTACAGTGGCCCTGCCGATGTACTTTTTTCACAGCTACGTCCTTTGCAGTAATCAAAATCACTGGCTTTTCCAATGGTGCTGTATAGCACCTGCTATCTCAGGCACCCAAAACACAGAAATAGTAATAATGTCCCTGCCAAATTCAGTGGAAAAGGGGATCTGTGGTTCCTGGGTACCCAGCAGTGTTAACTGTACTCAGAATCACACCATATAATATCGGCTTTTTGCAAAACACCACCTTGTCTGCTGGAATAGTACAGCTAAGCAGGCCAGCGGCATTTGCTGCTCTTTTGTGCTAAGGATATGTCACAAATGCTAGTTTTAATGGATTATTTACACAGGCAAGGAAAGCCATGAATTGGTTAGGGGTTTTGTTTTGTTTTGTTTAAAATTCAGTATGTGGTTTAGCAGGATCTGGACTACTCTGGGCTATAGTCACTTTGCAATGTACTGTACTTTGCAATGCACTGAAATAATATTTAGAGATAAAGCTCCAAATCCATCCTTTGCACTAGTGTATAATAGAGTATTAATAGTAAGTAGGCCTTATAAAATGTTTGACAGTTAGAAATTGCTATTCTAGAAGGGTACAGAAGATTAAATGTTAAGTCTCTCAAAATGTACAAGTTTACCTCAAAAACATTTTTATGCCTTCGGAGCACTCTTAAGTCTAAAACTTCTTGTTCTCATTGAATAACAAACCCTGGCCTAAAGTATAGTGTAATGATGTTTATATATTGCGTTACTGCCCCTGCATGTGTACTTCAGCCAATTTTGTAAAATACTTCAGCTCCCAAGGTAAGAGATGCAGCAGCACTAGCAGTCAGCCAGCTCTTCAGCAGCATTCCAGCGACATGGCACCCAGGCTGAAGTGTTTCTCCAAGAGAAACATGGGAAGCACTTCAAATATTTTGCAAGCAGGATATGCTGGTTTCAGCTGGGGTAGAGTTAATTTTCTTCCTAGTAGCTGATACAGTGCTGTGTTTTGGATTTAGGGTGAGAATAATGTTGGTAACACACTGATGTTTTAGCTGCTGCTGAGCAGGGCTTACACTAAGTCAAGGACTTTTCAGCTCCTCACCCCACCCCACCAGCGAGTGGGCTGGGGGGCCACAAGGAGCTGGGGGGGGACACGGCCGGGACAGCTGACCCCAACTGACCCCAGGGATGTCCCACACCACACGGCGTCATGCTCAGCACATAGAGCTGGGGGAGGAAGGGGGAAGGGGGGACGTTGGGAGCGATGGCGTTTGTCTTCCCATGTCACCGTTAGGCGTGATGGAGCCCTGCTTTCCTGGGGATGGCTGAGCACCTGCCTGCCCGTGGGAAGGAGTGAAGGAATTCCTTGTTTGGCTTTACCTGTTAAAATCTCTTTATGTCAACCCATGAGTTTTGTCACTTTTACTTTTCCGATTCTCTCCCCCATCCCACCGGGGGGGAGCGAGCGAGTGGCTGCGTGGGCCTGAGTTGCCGGCTGGGGTTAAACCACGACATGGGGAAAACAATTGAGCTGGGCCCCGTAGTGTCCAGCCAGGTGGGAGCAGAAGATTAGGGGCCTACAATTAAGACTGAGAGATCTTCATCGAGGACTTGAGCACGACAAAATGGCAGGCTGCTTTTACAGGCAGCCTTGCTGCCTGGAGGCACGGATTTGCCACGCTTTCACTGTGAGGAGAAGGGCTCTTTGCTGAGCGTCGGGCACGGGCCTTGCACGGGGAGGCCTTTGGAGGTTCGCCCATGTCAGGCCCTTGCACCTCTTGTGGAATTAACGGGTGAGGACCCAGCTCTACCCCACGGGAGATGGTGTCCATGAGTGGGCTTCCCCCCTCAGCTGCCAGGGTCACCCGTGCTGAGGCGCACAGCAGGCCCTTCGGCGCGGAGCCCCTTCTCTGCCCGCCATTCCCCGAGGGGAAGCAGCAGGGCACGGGGCGCGCTCGCTGCCCGCAGGCCGCCCAGGCTGCCCGCACCCCGGGGCTGGGCCCGCCGCCGCGGGCAGGAGCCTTCCCGCTGCGGGGCCGTGAGGTGGGTCGGGGTGCAGGGAGCCCCTGCCCGAGGAGCAGGGGGAGTTTGAGGGGGCGAGGGCTGGCCAGGAGGCTTTGGGAGTGGGGCTGTGGGCAGGGGTGGTCGGCGAGGCGGCGAGGGGGCGGCAGGCATGCTGCGGTAGCCAGTGTGCGGGAGGTCTGCGGGCGAGCAGCCCAGCAAGGTGGTTCAAGGGCTGGAGTGTGAGGCAGGGCCAGGGGGTTGTCCTGAAAACCTGTGATTTGCCCTCCTTTTTAACTTTGCCTTTTGAACAGCTTCACTCGGCAGCATACGTGACCTTAGGGCTGCTGGAGCCTTTCACCAAAATCAGGGGTGCAGAAAAAAAACAGGGATAGAAGAGAAGAGTATGATGGGGACAGGATAACCTGAGTGAAGGAGAGGAGCAGTGCCAGTGACCACCGTGTGGGACTTGACATGTGGATGGGGCCAAGTGTCCCCCCAGAGTGGTCCCCGTCTCCTGAAGAGGGTGAAAAACACTTGCTGACACTGCAGACGGTGTGTCTGAAGGCAGAGGAAGAGGACTTGGATGGAGTTTGCCAGATGCCTGCCCACCCACAGAAGGGGGTGGCGATGCCAGTGCTGGCCGGGGCCGTTGTGCTGCAGCCGGTGGTGCAGCAGGGGCAGGGTGTGCTGCACAACATGCCAGCAGGCATGGCTGTAAGTGTGCAGGAAGGTATCTGTGTTTTTTATGACTTAGGGCTGATGCAGAGTAATGTTTTGCAAGAAAAAGGGCAAGCAAAGAGTTCAGAAAGCAAGCCAACAGAGGAACCACAAGACATGCTACTGATGGAGGTACAAGTTCTGGATGTTAGCTTATACTATCACACCGATTTGGTTCTGGTTTCAAAATTATTTTTTCTAGGCATTCAGATTTGGTGGACTTAAGTATCTAATGCTTTGTACAGGTTTTTATAATTTCATCCCATGTTTAAAAAGGCAAACTAAAAATTTAGTCTTTCTAGATGACTAACCTGTTGAAGTTCAGACAAGTTTTTAATTCAATACACGTTTGGTGCTATTTGATTTGACAGCCTAGGTCTCTTAAGTAGCATTAGAGAATTTCCCTTCTTCTCCTGCATTAGTACAAAGCAGTCGTTGTTAAAGCTGGATGTGTAATATGGTCTCATTTGAAATGCATTTTATGAGAGGGACATGCAAGCATTGGTATTTATCCTGTGCCAGCTCTTGGGTTTATAATAAAATAATTTTTTTTCTTTTAAAACTCATGTGCCACCCTAGATAATTTCTGAGGTATGGTCATATTTAAGTTTATCTAATGCAAAAACTATCACAACCTTGTTAATTGCCATATGACAAAGAAAGATATATAATCATTAAAATTAGGTTGCAAAAGTCCTATATTAGTTTGGTAAAAAATTGAGAGCATACTTTCTTGTCGGTTTCTTTTAAAAGGCAAATGTACTGAAATTAAAATGTTTTTTAAAAAATGAGGATACATGTTTCTGTGTTCTCACTGTTGTAGTCTTAAAATGATGATCTGGAATTTTATATACAATTTTGAAGAGCTAGGGCTCAATTTTAGTAATTATTCACCTCCCAGTTAGGCTGCTGTATGTTAAAAGCAAATTTTTTGTTGTGGTTTTGTCCCTCACATTTAAGGCTGAAAGTCAAAATGAATTTTAGTAGCTTGCATCTTGTCGATAGCTCAGTTGCTTTGCCACTAGCAACTACCTTTGATTAGGGAAGTTGTAAAACATTTTCTTTTTTAAATAGATTGACAGAGATAATGATGTCATTGCGTTTGAAAATAAGGTCCAGCAACTGAGCCCATCTGAAGAGGGGGGAAGAAAGGAATTTTTTTTCACTCTTGGGGAAACAAAGAGCCAGAGCTGCAAAGCCAGTGTTGATTTGTCAGACTCATGTGATGAAGGTAAAGAGCAGGAATATGCAACTCCATCAGAACAAACAGTTGTAAGAAATCCCAAGAATCCAAAATTTCAGGTTTGTTCTCCGCATCGGAAAAAAGGTAAAAGTTAATAATCTTTGTAGTTCATTTTTAGAAAACATATGTTAAGTTAGATTTTGAAGTGACACTGAAATTTTTTATATTAAATATTCACAGTGTTAACTGTTAATTTTAAATCAGGTTAAATCTAACTGTTCTGTGGAAATTTGGAAGAAGGAATAATACCTTCAGCCTTAAGTGGTAAAAGATACTTGTTCAGGCTGATGTCATCTGTGTTGTGTTCAGAAGAGACATTTTGGATGGCATTTAGAAATTAACAGTCTTTTGAACAGTATGTGGTATTTGAAACCTCCAGGGAGATGTCAAAGTTAATATTGTGTATAAATGCCTTTGAATAAACCTAGTAATTTACTTAGTCTTTCTTAGTTTCCTCATTCAGCTTCAAAATGTGCTTGTTTTGGGGGTTTATGGATGAGCTTAGAATGGTTGCAGGTTGCTGGTCGAAAGTGGTGGGCAAGTATCAATGCCTGTTGGCTGGGTGTCTCCCAGAACCTAAGTAAAAGTAACAGAAAATGGCTGATTTAAGATTTCAGGAACGTACAAGTATGTTGTAGAAGTTGAGGACTGCCTTAGAAGGGAATGGATAAGCAACTGTTTCCCTAGAAACTGTGTCTGTACTGTAAAAGTTGGGTGACATCAGTAATGTTGAAGAGTCTGTAAACGCGTGTGTCGTAATATCTGGATATTAAGGTATCTTGACTGAGGTTGTTTAAAGTATTGTACCAATTGTTACTGTCCCTTGTTTTAGTTACTGCATTTATAGGAAGCACAATTGAGCAGCTTCAACAAAGCTAACAATGTTCTTTTGTATGGGCATGAATCCACAATGAATAAATAACAATAAAGTGTTTTTGTTTCCTGTTATTGAAGTGAAGTGTTAGCTGCACATCTCTGTGTGGTATAAAGCATTGTATAAAATACATTTTGGTCTCAGTATGAAAATCATTACAGAGAGTGCACTTGGGAGCTGAGACAACTGTTCTGCAAAGGCTCTTCAAATATGACGTATTTGCCATTTCACAGTTTCAAATCTTCTTCAAAACTGGAAGTGTTGCACATTTACTCTTAACTTGTTAAGCTCAAAAGAAATTCATTACTGCTCTGCCATGAACTGGGAGATGTTATGTAATCCAGAAAGCATAACTTTATTCTATGACTTCTTCAAGGGAATTGATCTTGTTTTCCTCAAATTCAACTAATAATTTTAAAGAGGCTTTTACATCATGATGTTTTTTACATACACTTTACAAAGTCAGGACTACCAGAAAGCCGAGAATAGCTTAACCTGCCCTTTCCAAATCTTTGAACAAGCTTACTTAGTACTAATGGTACAGTTGTCGTCAAGAAGTGTGTTGCACAGGTCCTAAGTGCCTTGATGAACCACGTCTTAATGATGCTATCAAGAGAGGAAGTTTCATCCTGTCTTGGAGGTTGGAGCTAGGCTAGGAGTTAGGTTTCCCGGGATTAGGTTCTAAACTGTGTCACTAACACAGGCCACTATTTTGGGGCAAATCTCTTAGGTCTTAAATAGATACGATAATCTCTGTCTGACAACTTGATTTTTTTAAATGTATTTTGAAGTCCTTTTATGTAGAAGTATGAAGTAGTTCTACCCAAAGTAGAGGAACTGTATTGAAATTGGTACTATTTTTTTAAAAAGTAAAGTTGTTATTTTGTGGCTTGTGCAATTCATAATGTGTCTGTTCCCACAGGAGAAAAAGCAGTTTCCAACTGTGGTTTGTGCATGTTAACCTCACTCAGAATATCAAGTCTTAATCGTCATGTGGAAACCCATTCTGATGAGAAACGTCATGTGTGTCACCTCTGCCTTAAGGCTTTTCGTACAGCTACTCTCCTGCATAACCATGTGAACGTACATACAGGTATCCAATGTGTGAAAATTTTTCATCTTACATATTGTCTGCAAAATTCAATTGACAGGCAAATGACTTTGTCTTGGAGCTGTATTCTGTGATCATTTTGTGCTCGGAAGTTTCTCTGATTTCGTTTGGAGTTCCATGCTGTAAAATACCATCTGTAGTTACTAACTCTCTGCGTATGTATTCATTTACTTTGTTAAATACCATTCTAAAAATTTTTGTCAACTGAATATTGACTTCAGTTGTGTCTGATTCCTACGTGCATAATAGAAATTCTGTAGTGTTTTCATTTTGCTATATAACCATATGAAGCAAATTGATAAATCGTGCTTATAGTAAACTTATGGTGTACATTTATTGTATACAAAAATTCAGAATCTCAGAAAAGGTTCTATTAAAAATTGTGTGTGTTGATTTAAGGCAGACAAATCATACCGTTGTGTTGTTAAATAACATTCTGACAAATGGTGTCTTCTTACAGGGACCAGACCCTATAAATGCAGTGACTGTGATATGGCATTTGTGACCAGTGGTGAGCTTTCACGACACAGGCGCTACAAGCATACTTTAGAAAAACCTTTCAAGTGTTCATTGTGTAAATATTCTAGTGTAGAAGTAAGTACAGCCTCACTGAAACTTTTGGGAGCGTTTGTAGGTTTTCACATACTAAGATTTTAACGTACTATAAAGTTATAACATTTTTGCACTGATTTTTAACCCTGAGAAGTTTCTGCTGAATTGGGACCTACCTGTGCATATGTCATACTGTCTGTATCATCGCTGGTTCTTGTCTGATTTCTATATGAGATCAAGTCAATACATTACAGGGATAGTTGCAGATGTCAAGCTACAGTATTAAAACTTAGCTTGTGATGAGGATGTGTATATGCATTCAGAATTGAGAGGAATGACCAAACTTGTGGTTGCTGTAATACTGTGAAAGAGGACTGTAGAGACCATAAGGGTAGGGAGATCTGCTGGATCCCAGGAACCAGTGTTTCATGTATAATAGCATCAAAGCAAAGACTACCAGGCTCCGCTAATGGCCTTGGACCACAAGGATGGGTTGAATTTCATTTGTCTGCTATGTTACTGCAGTTAATACTGCAAGATAGCTAATTACTAAAACTTTGTGGTGACCTGCATTTCATTTGCATGCAAATCTTTTCATCCCCATCGCCCCTCAAAAAAGGAACAAGTAATCTGAATTCCTTGAGTCCTTACTTTGTCCATGTAGCAATATTAATAAATGAGTTGCTTCAAATTAATACTTGTACAATTATTTAGCTTTTTAAAGCTAGTTACCTTTTAAGGGCATTTTCTGTTTTATGATACTAAAATTGCTGCTAGACAATGTGTTTGTGTGAATTTGATCCTACAACAACATACCTGGTCCTTCTTTATACTTCATTCCATATACTGTAGAACAAGACTGGCTGATGTCTAAAATGAAGCTCATGTATTGTGTTTATAAGCCTGATGATGTTTGGTTTTACAGGATTGAAATTTATTTAATCTGGAAATAAAAAAATTAGAGACTGCCTAAGGGTTTAATTAGAAAAAATAGGCTTTTAGTCATGCACCTATGATTGAATCACAGTTACAGTCACCTATGATTGAATCACTGTCGCAGTTTAGTGGATATTCAGTATCTAAATTTTTTATGTGCTATGTCCAGATCTAAAGCTGTAAGCAAGCCTGAACTTTATTCCATGCATCTTATCTGATTAATTAGATTTTGTATAGCTTGCATCTTTAAAAACCTTGTCAGTTCATGTCAGTGTCGTACTCTTTCCCTTGTTTTGATAAGGAAGTATTCAGCACTGATTGCTGTTGCAGAACTCTCACTAATATTGCTGTAAGCTCTGCCTGAATAAGAAGAGCGGATGGAGTCCCCTAGTAATACCCTGCATATGATTTGCCTTCTGTATAGCAAAGATTGGCAATCATGTATAATTTTATTTGAGTATTGTAGATCTGAATGGATCTAGCAGTGAATTCATCAAGTATGTTTGTAAATGGAGGAATTGAACATGAGGTAACTCCTAATCTTAGCTTGCATACCTACAATATTTATGTAGAACATATCACAAGAACGGTATAAAAAAGTAGAATGAATTAAACTTTTGCAATGAAAGTGCTTCATTGGGATTTGAAGATGAATAAAGGCTTTGGTTAATGAGTTTAGTCTTCCATTTATTTTCCTGAGTATTTTGAAAGAATTTTATGTTTGGCATATCCAAGTACCCTGAAGGTATTAGGTATCCCCTTCAGCTGATCTGAAAATTCTAGCTTTTATGTTCTGATTATAAAATTTCTCCTTTTGTTTATGTTGGCACTAAACATGGAAGTAAGATCATCTGGGGAAGGAGTACAGAAATGTTACCTAAAACCACAACAGGCTGGCTGTACAGGAAAAAGAGGCAGGGGAGAGGGGCGGGAGAGTGCTAATTCTGGGATTGATGCAATATTTAAAATTGCAATAGGCGTATTTTGTAAAATTGCTTGTATTTTAATTGATTATGTGTCTCATGTAAATGTTACTGCAGAAAATTTCTCATTTTTATACTAGGCAAGCAAAATGAAACAACATATTCGCTCACATACAGGAGAGCGTCCTTATGCCTGCGACCTTTGCAGTTATGCTGGCAAAGATGCATATAAACTGAAAAGGCACATGATAACTCATTCAGGTAGGACTCTGATGTAATGATCAAGTCTATGTCCTTAGGCCCTTAACATTCGTAGGGTTAGAGTGATCTAGACTCTAAAATTAGCACTTTTTTCATTTGTGATTTTGAGTAATATGTACCTGGAAAACGTGTTCTATTTAAATTTTGTGGATTTGGCTATTGGAATTCTAGCTGTACAGTGCTAGTGGTTACAGTCTTGCTGTTCTTCCTAACCCTTTTTTTTATATTAGAAAAATATTTCATTTATGTGGTCTGGTTCTCTGTGGCTCAAGTTGTCACTTTTATTTCTCAATTAGTTACTTTCATATGGAGATGTATTCGATGGGAGAGTTTAAAATGTCTGTTCAAAACATGGACATCGTTGCGGCCCCAGATTGCTAGTAACTTATTTGGTCAGCAAACAATTAAATTGTTTTAACATTGAAAGCAATGCATTCCAATCATGGCTCTGTAATGTGCATGCCTTCTGAGAAGGCAGTTATATCTATCATTTACTTCTCAGTTTAACTTGGCTCAATTATGACATGTAATGTATGTTATGATTAGCGTTTTAGTTTGAACCAGAGTGTGAGTGTGTGGTTTGAATCAAATCTTCCAAATATCCCCACTTACCATGCTTTGGTTCATATCTCGAGGCAGTTTGGTGCAATTAAACTCAAATTCTTTTTTAATGAGAGTCAACCAGAAGAGTCCAACAGTGCACCTAGTGTAACCAACAGAGTCCACAGAACCCGACTGGAGCTGGTTCAAAATCTGTGTGCATGTTGGGTCCGCAGCACTAGCTGTTTCTCTCTGCTCTTATTAGACTGCGTTAATTGCCACTGTTCATGTAATTTTTGATGATACACCTGATGTGACTTTTTGGGGCAGAATGGCAAAAAAAGAATTTACTGCTTTCTCTTCCACCATTACCAATGGCTGGTGGTGAATCATTTTTATCAGGATGTTGTTACAGCTGTTTGCTTTCTCTCTTTACACATTTGATAATTCTGCACTTTTGTACATGAAATATTGCAGACAAAATGAAAGTTGATTAAAATAATTCCTGATTAATAGTTTAGAATTGTAGTAATGGCTTTATACTTCATCAGTTTGACACGCAGCTTCTGGAAGCCAAGATTTTGCATTGTAATCAGCTATGTAAACTTCTTCAGGTGCTTTGTCAACTAATAGTAACATTTTGGTTGGTCTGGGGACTGTTGGTGTTAGAACGTGGATGTTGAGATCTGTGGGAATTTTGCATCTGTATCAAATAAGTAGAGTTTCTAAGCATGTGCCATTTTAATGTTTCTTATAGGCGAAAAACCCTATGAATGTTATGTTTGCCAGGCAAAATTCACTCAGAGTGGTACCATGAAAACCCATATGTTACAGAAGCATGGAGAAAGTGTGCCAAAATACCAGTGTCCACACTGTAGTACCTTTATTGCACGAAAAAGTGACTTGGGTGAGTTTAAAGGAAAAAAATTGAAAATGAAATGTGTAGAGATAATTAGAGGTGAAATCTTTAATCTTCACTGCTTACAACGACACCAAATATGTTATATATGACTTTATATCATTACATAATATTTCTATGGAAAATGTATTTATTGTTTTACAGCTAAGTTCCTCCTGCAAGGAGATGTGGTGACATCTTGTGGTTGATGTTTTAATTCGTTTAAAATGCAGAGTGGCAAACATTTAGCTTTTTTCCCTGCTCAGTACCCGTGGTGTTGTGACCTTCTGTTTTTCAGTAAGAAGGTACCTCACAAAAATCTATGTCCAGGTTGTATTGGCAAGTTTTTTCTCAAAGCCGCAGAAAATAGTCAGATCTCTATAAAGCCATTTCATTTCTTGCATTGTTTCTTTCTCAGCTCTAGTTAAAATGTGTATATGTGTCTAGGTATATAAGAAACTAAAAGAGATTAGGTGTTTTAGTATATATGGTTTTTTTGCATATACCAAATCAGCTTTTACCTCTTAACCTAAAATTGTATTGTCTGTTTAGTTGCTGAGCACAGTGTCCTTGTAATTTAAAGAAACACATGTGATTTCATTAGTTAGTAAAGTGCAAGTCAGCTTTTAAATTTGTCTTCATCAGTCCAGCAGACAATGGTTTTACTATGCTACAAGCATTCAAAACTCTTAGAATTCTAAATTCTATTAGATCAATATTAAAGATTATTTTGGGGCTAGATAACACCGATGAAACACTGAAGGTGATACAATAAACTTAAATGTCTCTTAGCTAGTTGGAGTCTTTTCCCTGAGCGCAAAGAACAAACCACTGCATAAACTCATCTTCATTCTATATGCAGATGGTGGAATTTTTTCCTTTGCCATCAGTATCAAATAGTACTGATACACAGGTTGATACTGAAAATATAAATTAAAATTATAACTGAAAATATAAATTTAAAATTTTCCTTATACAAACCATGGTTCTTGAAATATGAGCCATTATGATTTTCTGGGAATTTATACTAAATTTTTTAACTACTCTTGTTTGGAGCTGTACTTGCTTCAAGTACCAGTAAAGTTGTCCCTGTCTACACGTTTCATATGTAAATTCATCTTCTTCTCTAGGAAGAAAATGTTTTCGTACAGATGAGAGTTTTATTAATAAATCAGTGTATTAGAAATATAGCATATTTACTGTATGTGAAGCAATAGAGCTGACCAATACCAACAAAACCTATATAAAATTTTAGGTTTCCAAAAATATATGAGAAAGCTGTATTAAAAAATACTTAGACATACAAAGATGCCCTTAGCATCTATTTATATTTTCGAATAAAGATTCCATTGAAGTTTATGAAGTATTTGAAGGTAGAAATGGAATTGTTATTTACATACACACAATTTCTTTGTTTGTGTATTTTTGTACTTTTCATTTTAATATTGTAAATACTACTTTGGGTAGTATTTTCAAATAAATTTTTGTGTACAGATGAAAGAAGGCAGTTACCAGAATTTTTGAAAGGATTTGATTTGTTAAATGATTTCCAGTGAAATCAGTAAGATTTAGGCGTATAACTGCTTAATTTCTCTGGAAGGTTGCAACATCTTGCTGCAACTTTAGTTATCTTAAACTAATTTGAAAAATTGCCTATTGGGCAATTTTACCCCTACTGCAGAGAACACAGAAAGTTTTTTTGTGTGTTTTCCTCTACAATGTATACGTTACTCAGGGCTATGCACAGTCTAACTCTTGTTCAAATTTGTGGAAACAATAAAATTACCATTAAAAATAGTTGCTTTTAATAACTGTTCAGGTGTCCATTTGCGAAATCTGCATTCCTACATGGCAGTGGCAATTAAATGCAGTTACTGTGAAGCTCTTTTTCATGAGCGCTATGCTCTTATTCAGCACAAGAAGACTCATAGAAGTGAAAAAAGATTCAAATGTGATCAGTGCAGCTATGCATGTCAGCAGGTATTTAAATTCACTGAAAAATTATTGCTTATTCATCTGATGGTTTGGCAAGGTAGGGTTGGCTTTGGGGTTATATTTACCTTCAGACAAAAACTTTTGTTACTGCAATCTAACTAAAATAGTGTAGTTATATTTATTTGCAGGATAAATGGTTCACAAATAAACAGTAAAATTGAAATGCTGGAAAGTCTGAGGCTATCTTCTTGATAAATCTTTTGTACATGAGCTACTTAGAAGTATAAAGTAAGAGCAATCACTTTCAGTGACACTGTGATGAGAACAAATGATAACATTTGCGCCTTAAATGTAGTTTGCAGCAGTGTCATAGAGTAAATTTAGTCCAAACTGAAAATTTTATCTTAAAGAATACATTTAGGGTAGCATTGCTTTGGCCTTGATCTGTTGGAGTGTACCATTGCTCCATTCTGATTATTTTCTCTGCTAACCTTAATCAGGTTAGGAGGAAAACCTCTGACCTTCTCCAATGGGCAGTATCGCAATGTGTTCTTCAGCATCTGCTTATGGTGGAGGATAATTAAGAAGTCTGCGCAACATCCATGCACTTTTCTGTGTGCCTGTCTGGTTTTTTGAACATGTGTTACAGAGCTGGGTAGTTATATTACAGATATTTTCTTTGTTTCAGGAACGATGCTTAATTGTACATAAACGAACCCATACCAGTGAGAAGCCCTTCGCTTGCTTGTGCTGTAGCAAAAGCTTTCAGCAGAAGCAGCTTCTCACTCTTCACTTCAGGAAGCACCATGATTCTAATATTAAGCCTATGGTTTATGAATGCCCTAAATGTGGTAAGGGCTATTCACTCTGGGTAAGATACTTCCTTTTAAGGAATCTCAGTGGATTTATCTTCAGCCTATGTATTGCAGATCAAATTGTCACA
This sequence comes from Morus bassanus, assembly GCA_031468815.1. Lineage (NCBI taxonomy): Eukaryota > Metazoa > Chordata > Aves > Suliformes > Sulidae > Morus > Morus bassanus. Next base: position 38,833,919 of record CM062575.1, read on the forward strand.
AAGGACTGAGAGTAAGAAGCAGTGTACTGGCTGGAAAGTTAACTCCTTAATGCTAAGCCAGCACAATGTGTTTGTATTCTTTTCCAAACCTTACACTGGGGGATTAATAAAGGACTTCACAGTATTCCCCTTTAGGTAGAATGTGCCTGACACATCATATCTTCAGGGTTGGTACTGGTTTGTACAAGCCAGTATTGAAGTTACTAACCTTTAATACAGTAGTCTTCTTAAAACAAATAAAAAGTCAGAGTGAAGGCATGAATTCTGAGACAAATTAAAGAATTTGGAAAGATAATTGAAGTGAAAGAGTGCTAGGACCAGTTCAGCACGGAAAGTAAGAAATCATTATTCACATCTTCAGAACCATATGCAGTGAGAACTTATCCCTGGTGCACACTTCTAAAGTAAATGTAACCTTTTTTCCACATACATATTTCACATGGTAAAACTTTATTGCTTATCCAGAAACCAGAAAATGATAAATTTAATTTTATACCCACCAAATGGCAATGTTCCTTTAAAGCAGACTTTTAATATGTATTGTGGAAAATCTTTAGGAGTTTTATGGAGGTTGTTAACTAAGTCAGCCTTTCACTTAATGTTCCAAAATTCGTCTGTCAGAACCATATTTGGTTTTTGTGTGTGCGTGTTAAAGTGCTTACATACATGAATATTTGATTTATATATTTATGCTTCATTATGCTAACAGGATAATATGCATAAGCATGCTGAAAATTGTGGATTGGTGAGGGCAAAAACTGCTACACCCAGAAAAAGAAGCAAGGGCAAAAATAAAACCCATGAGAACCCAAAGCGTGTTAAGCAAGGAGGTAATCAGCGAATAAGTTAAAATTTAATCATGTAAATTAGAATCAAGAATAAAAGGCTAAGGCAGTGAATCTCCCCTGCTGTTTAATTACTGTTTCACAATGAAGCTAATTTAAGTGCTAATAATGGAAGAATACGTCAGAATAGTCTTTACCGTGTGTCAGAAATTCTTGTCATCTGAGTTGGGTCATTGCTCAGGTACCCATTCTGAGACTTCTATTCCTCTGCTCCTGCAAACGTCTTCCTAAACTCCCTGCTTAGCAACGCTTACAAATGCTTTTTTTTTTTTCTTTTACAAATTCCCTTTGCCTTTATAAAGGAGGATGAAACACATCATTACTGAGTTGAGCCATAGTGAGCTTTCTTAAGAGCTCATGACTTATAATATACTGCTTTAATACAGACCAGATTGAAAACTTTTCAATTTCAGAACTCAAATTGCATATTAATCACAAAAGATCTAGCACATCTTCGTAAAGAAATTGCTCATCTTCTTTGTCTCATGCTCAGACCAGATAGTGATCAAATAATAATAAAAATGCTACTGATTTAAATAGCTAGAGTCATTCTTCTGTTGTGCTGTAGAGCTGACCAGGCCAGTTTATAGAGCTCTTGGTTCAGCATGTCTGTACAATCAGAAACTCGCTTGTAATTACTTAGTGTTACTCATTGTGGATAGCTCTGAGGGTTTGTTCTGTAAGCTTCAATATAAACCCAAAGATGGTCCATAGTTAATCTCTTTCCTTCTCTTTCTTCTGCTTCCTCATCTTTTCTCATTAGGTTAAGATTCCCAGAAAGTGAATAAGTTCAGGTTTTGGCAGACCAAAATGGTACACTAATTGGTTAGTTGATGTCTTGTCAGCGAGAACTCCACAGCAATGAGTGAAGTGCCTTTTTTCTATCTGGGTTATGCGAGTACATTCCTGATACAGTCATTTATGTTTCATCTTACATGCAACTCTAAAAACATATGAAGTAATTTTTTTATTCTCTCAAATAAACCCTAGCCTGTCGCCACAGAAGTAGTAATATTCTAGCAGTTTCACCTTACAGTCTAAATTTGACCCAGAGGAGGTGTCTGCTCACAATTTCATTTATGTGCATTTCTGTTGAATTAGACAAAGCACAATATACAACATTCAGTTAGGTCAGGCCATGGGCAGGAGCCCTGTATCCTCGTGCATCCTGCCTTCCCCTTGTCTGTTTGATCTAATGCTGGATCTCTGCACTGTTGCAGGGTGAGAGCTGGCCATATGTTTCTGAGGACACCTTCAGGGCCACCAGGGCCAGAAAAATAGCTTTGCCTGACCAGAACATAATGTCATTTTTTGCCTCTTTGCTTCCCAGATGCTCTTTGAAAACCATGGTAGTCTCCTTGATAGATTTCTTCAGGTGATTTTTATGGAGTAAGAGACGAGAGTAGAAATATATCTAAGGCCTAGGTGTCCTAAAATGTTACATTTCGGTCTATCAGATTATATCTACACTGATTTGTGGCCAATGACACTGAGATAAAATTTGACATAGTGAGAAGAAGAAATGTTGAATCTTTTCTGAATCTAATGAATATATATCAGCAGCTGAGTTTACATTAGCATTGACACTTCTGTTTTCACTGGTAAGGCTGTAATGGTATGGTTAGAGAGAAATGTTACAGCTGCAGTGTTTATGTTTTTGCAATAATTAGATTTTGCTGTTTATTTATGTTTTGCTATGTGCAAACAATTTCTTTCTGGTATCTTGCAGATCCCTTCCTATGAAAGCTTGATTTTCTAGAGCTAAGATAATGTGTCTTTAGATGTTGTTCATGCAAATACTCAGTCCATTAATTGACTCACACAAATACTAGAAATTTCTGTGCTGCTTCCAGAAGGATTTTTCCCAAAGTTGACATTTGCAAGTGTATGTCACTGTTCATTTCTTGCACAACTTGCAGGGGCCTGTGGGATCCTGTATGGGGCTTTACAAAAGATTACTTGTGTGACTGGTGCTGCCAGGGATTTGCTGTTACTAATAATTAAAAAATGCATGTATGTGAGAATTAAATTTCCAGTTCAATCACTGTTAGTTTTCCTCTCCTAAGAATACCACGGGTGCTACCAACTAACATGGCTTGTAATGTAATATTCAACATAAAATATACTCATTCTCCAAATAAGCTGTAAGATAACAGATAATGCTGCTGTTATATATTGGCAGTATTTTCTCCACTAAATTAAATTGACTGTTTCTTAAATTTATTGAAATATTTACTTGTCTTTCTGGTTAATCACCACAATATTTAAATTTTTTTTTTTTTCTTGCAAAGCTGACCTGGAATTGTTCCAAGATATCTCTGCTGTGAAAAATTATCATTGTGCCAGTGAGATTGTTCCTGATTTAGATAGAATAGAAACAGCAACGCTGAGAGAACAGAAAAGAGAAGTGACTTGTGAAATGATTCTCAACATGATGGACAAATAACGCACGAACGGACTCTGGTCTTCCTTGTTTTCATGGGTTGTAACTGACCAGTTCAAAGTGTGTAACTATGTCCAGTTATAAAGCTAGAAAAGACACTGGTTGAAAGCTGTTGAAGCCCTTCTGTGCTCATTTTTCTTCCTGTTGCCATTTCCACTGTGTAACGGAAATAACACTGCCAAAGTGTGAAAGTTATAGGGAACCTTCACCTGTTTTATTACATACATGTAATAACAGAATGAAGAAAACATTAGTTGATTTCAGAGTAATTTATGAAAAAGTAGGTAGTTTTGTTTCACCTTGCATATAATTTTTCTTCCAGATTTACTCACAGAATTGCGTACTGATCTGAAGCAAATTTATTCCTCAGTAGCTCTATAGAACTGAGAGCTGCATGAACTTCAGTCTATTTGTACTTTTCTGAGGAGAGCACATGAAAGGTAGTGATTTTTTTAATGCAAGGGACATCTTTTCTGCAAACAATTTTGTTTCTAATAGAATTCATGATGATAAAATACAATTTTATGCTAAAAAGGTGCAGGGGTTTATGCTGCATACTTCTAGTAATTATTTAATGTTATTAGCTCCATTCTCTTTTCCCAGTGGTTTTCAATAGCTGGTACAATGCCATTTTCTTCAGAAGGGTTCCTTTAGTTTTACATCAGCATGGAAAATAGTGGCAGAAGCAGATCCCGTACTTTTTGGCTTGTTGTTAGAGTACCTGCGAGCTTTGGGGTATGGTTTCACAGCTGGATCATGCTGCCTGTCCTGTCTATTTTGCCCATGTCTGGGCATAATTTTCTTTCTTCTCTCTGCTTCAGCTCTAGCAACCACACGGCTGTAGGGTGAGTTGGATCAGCATGTAGATCTAATTAGAAACTAATCTTTTCTCTTGTCTTAGTTTTGGTCAGATCAGTTAGCTGGACAGGCATAGAGCTGCATGATCGTTAGAGATGACAAAAATGAAGCAGCAGTGTGTGCTGGTGTCAGAAAAGTGTGCAGGACCCCCCCTTTCTGGAGATGCTTATCTTTCTGTCACCTCAAGCTGACTCTTTTTTGAGTGTGGGTGGTAGCTGTTTTCTTCCCTGCTCCTTCCCCTTTAAACAGCCTTCTTCCAAGGGTTTCCATGTGAGATTGTGATCATACATTTAGCACGAGATCCAAAACACACCCATGACTTTGATTTTAATTAGGTCTTCAATAAAACACACTTGTATTATTTAGGAAAGTTCATGTCTATAGTACCTCTAAGAATCAGAGAAATTTTAGTTGTCAAATACAATTCTCTAACTTTTTTTAGGTTATAAGAATTACAGATTTCACTGCTTAATTAATAATTAATATAGTTAGACTAATTACAGTAAGTACTATTGACTTTTATGATAAGTTACAATGATCACAATTGCCAGTTATGCAATGTTCGCTCATTTTTTTGTCATTTATAATTAATACTTGGAAGCCTGTTCATAAAATCTTAAATACTTTTAAAATGCTCATCTTTAATGCTGCTACTCTTATGTTGCATTTCATTATAAATAAACACTAGCATTACTAACCAGTTTTAATAATGTCAAGTCATGTAACAAGTACATAATTTTAATTAAAATGCCAAACCCTTATCCTAATTTCAAGATTAACATCTATGTTTAACTTCATTATATATATATTACAGAATTCAGCCAGTATAAAATTGTTTGGGTTTGCATGTTGAGCAAGCTATGTTTGCTAGTTATGCTGGTGTGCTCAGGGGTAGTAAATTCTGCTGTGTGCTGTGCGTTCCAGATGGACTGCAGTTTGAGATCTAAATACTGGAAACTTTAACTTTTGTTACTTTGAAAAGTCTGTTAAAAATGAAAGCTTGGTTTTTTTCCCATTGGTATATTAAGTCAACAGCTTTATCCTATAAATCCTATACTTGGTAACGTGTCTACATGCCTGTTCTACTAGAATAACTTTTTATATTTGGCAACTGTTCTGCTGTTACTGTTAAAGCTTTGGAGCTTTAACTGTCATGCAATGTCTTAGGTATTTCCATGCACATGGTGAGGAGATAAGGATGTCAGTACTGGCACGAGATACCTCCTGTCTTACAGGAGTATGTTATCCAGTTTAGAAGATACAGAGCACTCTATGCTAAAAGGCCTCATCAAGACCTAATCAATCAGCTCAATCAAATATATGAACAGGAATTACCACTTGGGTAATAGAAACCTCATTCAGTGTTGTAGCCTATGTTTTTAGCAATTACTGAGAAGTCAGTGTCATTGAATTTATCAAAATTACTCATTGGCTTTGTCATCCTTCTGTTATAATGGTGTTATTTGAGTGTTTAATATCAATTCATAATTGTTGGTTTGTGTCTGTTTTCATAATGGTAATATTTATCTAGTTTTACTAAGTTAATGATTTGTTCTGGCTGCCTTATCAAACACAGGACTTAAGAATACTTTTGTCCCTGATAATTCCTTAAATAATATTGTTGACTTTATTCTTGTTGTGCTGTTTCCATTTGTGTCATAAATTCCAAGGGACAGATTTCTTTGTTAAAATTCATTTTAGAAGTTGTATAAATTACTTGATCAATTTTCTGAATATATGTTGTTCATTTGAATTGTTGTTAATAACAGAGCTGACTCATTTTGTGTTGACATCTGAAAATCAGACTACACAAAGTGGAATATGAATGTAATAATAAAAGATCTTGTTACCTCTGAACTTGGAAAATGATTAAGTCATCAGAAGCTAGAAACGTGTCCTTTTGAAAAATCAAGAAAGAATGCTTTTACCTCTTCAGGAGCCATTCCTAGTGGTCTCGTGCTTTTTAACTGCAAGTGATTGCTCTTCATGATTAAGAATTTGCATCACTGTGGCTTTCAGATGTTTATTTTACAAAGGTAATTTAATTTAATTATATTATTCATATATTTTAGACCAGTACACATGTATTAATATCTTTTAAACCAGTACATATTCTGAACAAATGCCAATTTTAAAATATTTTCATTTACTAATTATGGAGGAGTGATTAAATATACAAGAACGATTCATGTCATGAAACAGGTAACACTGAAGTATTCTGTAGTATTTTCTAACAGTGTTCTCAGATAATTCAGTTATTTGGAAAATAAGATCTCTACATAAAAGGAAGCATGCATTCTGAGTTTCCTCTGCAAGCAGAAATTGTCTATGATTTAAACAGTTAATGTGTGAGGAAAAGTGCACTTTCTGCACTGGCACATGTAACACAGCATACCCAGCAGATAAAAGCAGAGAAAGAGTAAAACCAGTGCTTTGGACACATTTTTACTAATTAGGCTCCATAATATAACTGAGACCTTGAAGTATAATAACTTCAACGATGCTAATATGTGGCATATGATGCTGCAAAAGTAAGTATATTTTCATGTATCGATTCGAACAAATTGCCTTCTGAAACTTTGAAGAGTTGTTCCCCAAAAAATCCTAGAATTTGCCAAGGAAATGAAGAAAAGCAGCTAGTGTCAGCAAGAGTGGGGCTGTAAGTTGGAACGTGCGCTTGCATGAGGGCCTGTAATTAAGCATTGTGCTGTGAGTTGATGACTGCTAGCGGTAATTAGAGGAGGTTCCTGTAGATGGCAGTATACGTTCACATCTATTTAAGCAGGCAGAAGAGCAAATGGTGCACGTCAAAGGTGCTTTGATTTTTTTGTCTTAGTATTGACTTAGTAAGGTATCTTGCTGATGATTTTATGCCTGTCAGCGCTATACAAAAAGATTTCTTGGTAGCTTTTTTCCTTAGCAGGCTGATAAGTCCTAGTACTGCTACAAAGTGTAGTCACTGCGAGGAAAGAGGATGGGGTGTGCGTACCTGTCTGTCTCCTGCTGAAGCACAGCTGTGCTGGGATGAGGCTGCCTCGTTGCTACTGAAATAGGCATTCGTGCTCAGTGCAGCTGGCAGAGCCCCAGCTGCACAGCCCGTCCCTCCACGTTCATTGACTCTTCGACCTTCCACGTTCATTGACTGCAATATTTCTTCAACCCCCCTGCGTTCATTGACTGCGATGCCTCTTCAACCCTGCACATGCCCTTGCTGTGTTTCTCTTCTGCTCTGGCTTGGTTGACTGAGGTGGCTCAGTGAAAGCTCAGGTGAGTGCCACCAGTGCAAGGGAGGTGCAGAGAGCGTGCACTATGGGCATGTTAATATAATTTCTGTTGCTGTAAATCATTTTAATATATCATGTAAAATTATTGCTTAATGATAATTTAAGCTGTTTATCTAAGAAATATTTAGTTAAAGAGATTTTAAGGCTTTTGACAAGGAATGGATTTGTTAGGCAAATTTATAAAGTCCTTTAAGGTGAGGAGAAGTGTGCGCACAGACCATGAGAGGTGATAAGACCCTTCATAATAAGGTGAGCTTCTCAACTCTTACAGATTTCATTTTTCTCCAAGTTAAGCTTTGACACAACAGTGTGGAAATAGTGCACAACCAGTGTCACCACAAAGACTAGGTCTTTTCTCTGCGTGCTGTGATGTGAGATTTTACCATGAGATGATCTTTACTCATCATCTAAGCATCATTCTGGTAGAGTAGATGAGGAAAACAGTGGATTTCCTGCTGATTTGCATTTTTGTGAATGTTCCAAGAAACTTTCTTGAGCTGTCAAATCTTAAATTCCTGCCATCCTCTCCTTCATATCCAAACTAATCTTTTTCCTGTTTTTCAGATCTTCTTGCTGATTACTGAGTCTGGATTAGGGAAACATGTCTGTTGTCTGTCGGGACGTCTACTGAAGATCTTTGCCATGATTACTTTTTTGTTAGTTAAAATGAGTTTGGTTATTTAACAATCTCACAACTATACTGCAAATATAACTGACAAAAATTTAACAGGTGAGAATTTAATTTTTGTTGTTGTTTTGAGAAAGCCTAAGCTGTCTCTTTCAGCCATAGCCATGTTGTCTCCATTGTACAGATGAGGAAGATGACACACAGAATGAAATTAATCTCTGATTTAATCCCTTTGCTTTCAGGAGCAAGGCAGCCCACTGATGATCCAGTGTGCTGCTGCTTATTACTAGTTTAATCTCAGTGAACTAGAAATGGAAAACCAAGGTGTTGCAGCACGTAATGAATAAGTTACATTAGCAGAATCTTGTGAGCAAATGGGCAAGGACCTAATGACATTAAGCCGTTGCTGTTAATCACTTCCAGAGACATTAAACTCAGGATATTAAAACTGAAATAATGTTGAGAACTTCTTAAAGGTCATCGCTTAAGATGGTATAAAGGCACTATGGCAGCATGACTAACGGCCACGGGCATGAGTGGTGGTATAGCATCTCATAAGGAGGAAATATGGAGAGAGTTTCTTCTGGTGGTAATTGGGAAGGCTCATAAAGGAGGTGCAGACTCAACAGTCTTCAGACCTTTCTTACGTAGGAAGAGTAAAATGTGTAACGTTTTCCTTTGACACACAGAGGCCCCTTTTGCTGTCTTCCCCACTGAATGTAAGCTCACTCTGTGTGCTCACTAATGGATGACTGAATTATGGCTGACAATGCTATACAAGGCTCTAACAGTAACTTCCACTCGCGCAGCTTAATATCTATTTTTTGTTTTGTTTAAAAAACTGAATGTGCATTTGAAAGCAATTTACATTAATACAGTATGCCTTCAGGCAAACATCATTCCCTGTTGTTGTGCTTTTAAACAGCCCAGCTATTGTTTGAAGTTAGTCACCGAAACAGTTGGACTCTGTCTGGCATTATGGGTGCGTGATCTTTACAAAACGGTAAAAAATTTTCTGACAGTTTTGGTTCAATCTGTTTTCACTTTGAATTGGCACTTGACAATGAAGAATTTTGTTTCTTTCTTCTTTGGGAGTTCACTGTTTAAATTAACTCTGTAAATAATTTTGTTTATTTTTAGCTTTGGGTTTTTTTCCAGATCAGGTCCATTACTGGTTTTATCCCTGCCCCATCCACATAACATTTCCAGCTAATGGGAGGAATGCAAAGGAGGAGTGACGTTGCTGTTTGCTTTGATAAGAAAGAGCCTTGCTTTTATTACCAACTAATCAAATGGTAGCTAGCAGCTAATGGTGATTATAATTAAGCTTTTGAACTGCCATCCTTTTTCTGGAAGCACTGTATGCTGAGAGAACTAAGAGATCCTCCCTCTAAGGCAAAGGTGATTTTTCCTTGTTCTGTTATGGTAATTCATCAGCTATTTCACTGTGAAGTGAAAGTTGTAAAACTGTTTATAGCAGTTACTTTCCAATCCTATTTTAAATGTCCTGCTCCTTGAACTGAGTTATTTATCCTTCATCATGTAGCATTACTGACTGTGAATTGAAATTGCTTAATTTTAAATGGGCTGTATCCTCCAGGCCATGCCCTCGGACAAAACTTTTGCAGGAGTTTTATTTTAATAACAGTTGTGTGATAATAAATGTCATAATAGTGTTAATGTATGACTATACTCCATCTTTGCATAGGTTTAAGTTTATAGTAAGTCCATTTACTTCAGTGAATTCATTCAAGTTAGATGGGAGCTGAGACTGGTCTCTTCCTTTTGGGGCTAACTTCCAAAAATTGATGCATAGCCAACAAATCCCATTGAAGACCGAGATACTCAGCACCTTTTAAGATTAAGCAATGCACCTGTACTTTGCATACAAAAAGATTTTTTTCTGCTTCTCTTGAAATTCCTAAGAGAAATGCAGAAGTGTGTGAGGGTGCCCCCCGGCTTCGTCTTGACAGAGGAACAGTACAGGAGTGAACTGCTGTTCCTTCTGGGGCTTGCCACCCATCTGGCAGACGCAGGCTAGCTACAGGAGGTCATAAGTATGGGCAGGCAGGCTGTCCTAATAGTGGAGTTTTCTCTTTCAGTCTGAAAACTGAGAAGTTCTCGGAGAACTTCTCTGAAGTTCTTTCTTTCTCAGAGAACTGGAGTTTTCTTTCTCTTCCTCAGAAGCAGATGACTGAATAGAAATAATACGTTGCTTTCCCCATTCGATGATGAAGACTGACAGTTTGTAGGAGGTTACTGATGAGAAGATCCATCCAGATAACTGCTGTAATTGCACCCTGAGGGTGCAGATCCTATCACAAAGCATTAGGCAGTGATTTTGTTTGTAAATATGTACTTGACAGTGAACTTCATCCTATGTCTTAAATCAAGAAAGTTCCCTCATGAGATATAAATGGAGAAAGTTCCCTTTTGACTTTTTCTTAATCCAACCGTGTTTTCTTCTGTCGGCAGGTGAGTAGGAAGTAGTCCCATTCTGAAGAAGAGAAATAGTTGTGATTTAAACATAAAAATACCATTTAGTGTTAAATTCATTGATGAATACACTAGCTGCTGTTATTTCACAATAAATACCATTAAGCAGCATGAATGAGTGAATATACATAATTCATAATATTTAATTTGAAAATGCACCTTTTTCTAACACTTATAGGTTCATTTTTCTTGAGTTAGTCCAGTGACTTCTTTACACTTAAATACAAAAAACTTTTCTATTGGAGAGTGAACAGTTACAAGGACACAAGCATCATCCCTGCCACAAAATTAGCTCTTTATTCCACCCCTTCACAAGGCACAGAAATGAGCAATGCTAAAGCAGTAGGATGAGAATTCATATCAGGGAATGAGAGGCAATGAAAGCACATCTAAATTCTCAGCATATCAATAGCTGCTGTTAAATAAATGCTCAGCTGAGCTAGAACTCAAAAATGAGTCTCATAACAGCGAGGTAGCAATTTGAGGTATTGTGGCCCTAGCTCCTTAAGCCTAAATGAGAGGAAGGGGAAATCATTTGGATTTCCAAGAAAACACACCAGTAATTTTAAAGGTATTTATGTGTCTCAAAATTCATTAAAATATAAAGGTAACTCTCAGAAGCATCAGTGGCTCAGTCTGTGGCAGGGGTGGGTGGTGCTCTGGTACCCGATCGTGTTTCCAGGTGAGCAAAATCTTGTGTGCTCCAGCCTGTTTGTGACTGCACTCGGCGTGAAAGCAAGCCTGAATTTGAGAACAGCCACTGTTCAATGGGTTTAGACAAAGCTGCTTGATGTGACGTCCACTGAAATCATTGATCAAAAATTAATATTTTTTTTTTTTTTTTTTTTTTTTTTTGGAATTCAGCTTGTTCTGTGATTGTTTATGAAACCAGTAAAAGTCATCTCAAACTTTGAAAGAATGAGATTTATGATCAAATCCTGTTTTTAGAAACTGAAAATTTTTGGTTTTTTAAGTGCTCTGACTGGAGAAAATATATCTTGCCTGAATACATGCATACTCTTGCTTAATAAAGAAGTAACTTACATAAGTCCTTGTGCTGCATGATACAGAGAACATTAGCAAGGAAGTGAGAAAATGATGAAATTTGTTCTATTCTAGCCCACGCTCTCTGGGATATGCATCTAGCCTGGGAATCAGCACAAACTGGGCACATAGGTATATTTATTTATATTTACCATAATGCTCAGCTGTTAGGAATGTCTTTTCCTTTTGAATATGACTCAATATTTTATGACTATGCACTTAGAAAGAAATTGTGAATAGTATTGATCACTGACAGCAGTCTGTTCCTTGTGGTGTAGACTTTTTAGATTAACTGTCTGTTCCAAGCTTACATTTGTGCCTTACAAAAGATACAAAAATAATTATATCATTTTATTCTACTTTGTAGTGTTATAAAACAAAGCCAGTCTCATGCTTCTTACTGGGTAGGACTAAAATCCAAAAGCTTTGTGGTTGCACTGCTCAGTGAAACTAAGGAAATAAGTAACACCATTATCTGTCAGTCCAGCCCTTGGCACTTAGGATTTAATTTTAAGAAGAATAAGAAACCTTAAACAGATGTTGTGTTCACTAAGAAGGGGTTAAAACAGCAGGAACTAACTCAAATACAAAAATTAGGTTGTGTTTTTTACCTCAGATGACGGTTTATGTTTGAATGTTGTGTATACCACAGAATGCTTCCTATTTTAATAGACTATTTGTTTGCCCATAGGGGAATTTTTCTTCTCTCTTTTTTTTGTTACCAGAGGTCCAAGGGATTGGAACCAAAATGTTTGTTTTTGAAAAAAGTTATAACGTTCATTTTCTGATGAAACTACATGAAGAATCCTGATTAGTCAACCATTAGCGAGGAAGGTAAGTAAGCATCCAACATATTACGTATGACCTTGTTTATTAACAGCCATTTACATTCGCCGTTCAGGCTGCGTGTTCCATATATTAGTTTTCTATGGTTACCAGAAGCTGACAGAATAAAGAAGTGCAGGGGTAACCTTATCCTGCTTTAAACAAAGACTTGTTCCTCTCCGATGCACCCTGGTTTGCATGTTGAGGCATGTTCCTTCCCTATTGACACTTATACAAAGGCAGGGGGAGAATAGGGAGAATACCATTTTCTGGAAACCACTTTAGTTTTTTTTTTTTAATCTGCTGTTATTTCCCCCTTCATAGATTTTTCTGCTCAAACTCCAAGAAAGCGTGATAGGAAAGACAAGTACCTGTCCCTAAGTACATGCCAGTGTAGGTACTATAATAACAAAGCTTTGCTCTCATATTGCAATTTATTCAGTCAGGTTTCTTTTTTGTTCAGTTAAATTGCTATGAGACTTTTCAGACTGATAAAGGCTACAGTATTGGAGACGTAGTGGTTTAGAGCATATAACTCTCATGCGAGTATTAATTTAAACTTGTTTTTACTATTATGAAATAAGTAGGTAGTAACATAGTAATAAGAAAAATTGTGCCAACATAGATTAGTACATTTAGAATTAGATTAGTACAAATTGTTTATAAGTTTCAGACTCCATCTAGTACAGTAGATTATGTATGCAATCTGTAAAACTCAATGATTCCCTGCTTACTTTGGTAGAAATTCCTTTGAAATAATGAATGTATCGTTCAGAATAGAATTTTCCATTTTTTTATATTAGTTCGATAACAGAACAATAGTCTGATATTATGGTCATTTAGTTTATGCCTTTTGCCACTTATTCTGCAAAATATATCATAGTACTTCGTGCGCACCATAGATCTTGATATTTAAGTATAATTCATTTAGTGTCTATAATTCAAATATAGTCTTGAAAGTCTCCCCAAATCTCTTGCTCATGGGAAACTAACAGACCTACACCGAACATATCTGCCCCCGCTAAAAGCTATTTGACAACTTGGAAAAAAAATCTTCTTCAAATACAGTATAACAGAACTGCAAAAATTGGAGACTGTCTTCTTGAGACAACTGCTGCACAGGAGCTCTGGCAGCTATTTTTGCTGGGAGTGCTTTGGGTAGACGACAAACATGGTCAAATTAGCTAGAATGCTGGAAGTTCAGTCAAGGATACTGCCTTAAATAGTTCACCCAGAAAAGGACAAATCTTTCTTAGGGCAGCCCCTTCAGAATTCCAATTGCAGTAAAAATTTTTAATAAGTAAATTTCAAATATAGTAATTTTTCTGTGGTTTTGTTTTACAGCAGATTATCGGAATGTTCTGAGGTCAAATTCAGCCCTCCTAACTATGAAAAACTCACTAGTGCAAAAATATATAGCTGAGAGTAGACCTTGATTAATATCGTCATTTTCCTGTGCTACGTTATTTTTTTTTCTATTCATGGTAATAGGTCACATAGCTGGAAAAAAAGGATAACAAGATGCTAAAATTTAAAGGAAAATGTGTTCATTATTGGGCTTCTTTTACTGTGCGATGGTTTTTACTTCTTGCCAAATACCTGCTATTTGACCTTCTCTGGGTATGATAATATTGACCTAAAGAGCAGAGGAGATTATCTTCTAATGTAGGAATAAAATTCAATATTTACTCATAAATATTTTTGTATTCGTTCTTGTTTGGTCGTGAGGAAAACAGGGAGGGGTGAGGTTGCAGCGCAAGTTGCAGAACAAGAAAGTGTTGAAGCTGCTGTAGATGCAGGTCCTCTTTCATTAAGTTACTTCAAGCTTGTTCAGGAGGCCACAGAAGTTGGCTTGAACATTCACCTGTGCTAGGGACAACGGAGCATTTCTAGAGGATAGCAGCAACCTGGAAGTTTTCAAAATGCAGTTGGACAGGGTGCTACGTAGTCTCACCTAGGCTCCCTTTCCCAAGAAATCCTGGACAAAGATGATGGTTCGGGGTCCCTTCCAACCCAGGCTGCTCTATGATTCTGTGGTTCATTTTTGCTTTTCAAGGGCAGTCTAGTGCTTTTTGATGTGCTGCTTGGTGTTACAAGTAAAAGCTTATCAGAGCTCAATATTAGAAGCTTCTGACAGCTGGTTAGAGGTGGTCAATGTTAGTGAGGTTGGGCAAACCCTTCTGTTGCCAGGGAATTCAGGTAGGTTGGGCCTGAGATAGGTAGGTGCTGGCAGGCTGCAAAGGGCTGACCCCTCTTTTTCACCCCTCAAATGCAGAACTTCGTTTTGGCCCACTGGCTGCCGTCAGGCTTCAATATTTTGGGTCAAATTCGGAGGGGAAAATCAGTGTGCCTGATGCTGGGCATCCTTAAGCTCCTCTTCTGATGCTCTCTCAGGTGAAATGATCACCTACCACCCCATCTTCTGGCTCAAATATTCCATGCTAGCTTGCCCCTGGTTCTCACATACATGTTTTCTGCTGCGCCACTATTACAGCCAACACATGACACTGCGAATATTCGGCCTTTCACTTGATCGTTCCCGTTCACTCATCTCAAAGTCCTTCAGCTGCCCTAAGAGCTTTACAGAAGTTCCAGTCTCTCCCAAAATGCCATATGTGTGGGTGCAACCCCCCATCTGTTAATTAACATTTGCAGGCACAGACCAGTTTCTAATCATGTCAGTAGATAGTGGCTATATTCAGCCCACTTGTATAAAAGATTAATTTTCAAATGCCAAAAGTAGAAAATTCTGTGGATCATTTGTCGCGACCCCTTTGCAAATGCAGCCCTCACCGTGGTTTTACATTTGTCTCAGCAAAGGGTTAACACGGGCTGTGCACAGCCAGTCCCTTTACTGCCTCTGCTAAAGAAACATTAATTATAGAGGGCCCTAAGGCTTCAGAGCAGCTAAAAAGGCTGCGTAGTGTTTAAAACCAAGACAGTCAAATAACTGGTTGGGTTTGATCTCTAATAAATTACTATGTTCTGATGATAAAATTCAGCAAGAGTGTGACAGTCAGATGGGGAGGTTGGCAGCAAAAGTTTTAAAAATAAATAGTCTTAAATTGCAGGAAATTACAGCAAGCAGCTCCTTGGAGTTATTTTTCTCTGTGCATTGTGTGTCTGAGAAGGCAGGCAGCCTGCTGGCAAGCTTTTGACCTTTTGTGTGAGAAATAAAATATGCAGGTGCAATAGTGTGAATGCACAACGGGTGACAGTGACTTTCAGCTGTGGGTTTGTGCACTGAGGGCCCCACAGGGCTGCCAGGGGTGCTCCAGATTAGCCCCATTAAATCTGAGATAAACACAGGGAGAGCCTATGGCTGTGAAGGATTGCAGAATATGTGTGTTTCCTACATACATTCTTGTGTTCAAAACCTGTAAATCAGTCAATGGAAGACTTGTTTTAAATTATCTTGGTAATAACTGATCTGATTCTCATACTGCTCTATTCATATTTCAGTCTGGAGTAACTCTTGTCAGGGCAGCTGAGTTTAGCTCAGCCACATTGCTGCAACTGAGATCTAACTCCCAGTTCCTTATGTGAAAGAAAATCCACACCTGCATGGTATGGACTACTTCTCAGTGTAATTGAATTTGAAGAAAACCTGGATAAATTTGTACCAAGACATTATAAAGGTTCTTTTACTGCAGTACGTATCTGAGCAGCTCGTATCTTTTACATGCTTTTCATCACAAAAAACCCCTGTGAAATTGGGGAAGGATTATTGCCCTTTTTTTTTGTGTGTGGGTTCGGAGCTTGATGCAGTAGAAGACTGACTTACTGTCTAGGGAAGTTTATGGGAGAAAAAGCCATGCCAAGCTGTAGGCTGACACAGAGGCAATTTTTCTCATTAAATCTTTGTCACGGCAAGCAAAATAATAGGGATATTTTTGAGGAGAAAAAGGGGCTAGTTGTTATTCTGATATTTCCTTGCTCTCCTTGAAGTTTCACATGATATTCTTTCTGCATGAAGGATAAGTTTTGTGTCATTTTTGCTTTGTAGCATCACTGTTGTTTGGCCCATCTTAAATTGCCAGCTGTCTTTTTTTTATGTGAAGGATGTCATGCTTTTTTTCCAAGACAAGTTTTAAAGATTAAACTATACCAAATTAAACAAATTTGTTGCGTAGTTTGTATTATTACCTTCTGCACCTTAAAGAAACATTAGTCACTTGATTCTAAATTATTTATGTCTAAGAGGAAAAAATATTCTCATATAAGCTGTTGTTACAGACATAAGCATTTTAAGGCCATGTACTAGTTATCTAAATGAAGTAGCAATTCATAATTTATGTAACAGATAAGAATATATCATTACTTGGTTATGGTTTCTAAAATTATTTGCTTTTACATATCAATAAAGCAGGATTTAAGCCTGGTCCTTTAAAAGGAAGGGCAAATAGCTGTATTTTACCTTGTTGGAATTAATATAATAAGGCTTTCCAGCACTTCAGCAGAATGAGCATAAATGCATTTTTAATGTATCCTTGTTTTAGAGGTAACTTGGGAAGCATTTTTGGAAGTTTTATTTATGACCTATTTTAACTCCTTAACAGTAAAAGAAGAAAGACCAAAGGAGTTTTACACGTTCTGTCTCTTTTTCTCTTCATGAAGGCTTTTAATGTAACTGTTCCTGAAAGAACTCTACAAATTACATACGGGAAGCCTTGCAAGCAGCTGGTTCCTGCAAATGTATTTGAGAAGCTTTCTTCAGACATCCTGCTTTGCCTTATTTCCCTATTGAGAGATCTTGCTGGGCCAGACTGGAGGGTTGGAGGTGAAGGAGGTGACTTTTTTAAGACCAACCTTCCCACAGTGAAGAAGCAGAGTGTACCGTGTCTGACTGTCCTGGTTGTCAGAAGCAGATCAGGCAGCAGCTGAGCTGGCTTCACCCAAGATGGACCAGGCAGTGTGTGAGCTGGTAGATCCCAAGAGGTACAGAAATTAGATCAGGGAATGAAAAAGCACTGGTGAACTGTGGCAAGGTTTTGCATTCGGGTTTTGTTCTGGCTTTCTCCCAAATTGAGGAGTGACGCCTCTTAGTGTCCACTTTTCCACTTTTTTCTTCAGAGTCCTTTATGCCTCCAAACCCGTCTGAGGCTGTGTTGGGATATATTCCAAATTCCTAAAACTGCTAAGTAAATACGAATGAGAAGTGACCAATTTTAAATATAATAAAGGTGCTA
Organism: Morus bassanus; assembly: GCA_031468815.1. Classification (NCBI taxonomy): domain Eukaryota; kingdom Metazoa; phylum Chordata; class Aves; order Suliformes; family Sulidae; genus Morus; species Morus bassanus. Next base: position 38,851,531 of record CM062575.1, read on the forward strand.
TAGATAGAAAGGTGACAGTAACATTGGGAATGTCGACAGTGCAGTGACTGGAGAAACATGTTCTCTCAATTCTCCCTCTGCAACAGAAGTGTCAAGAGTCCTGGGTTTCTCTGGAGACAAGGAGTTGCTCCACTCAGATATTCAGTGTTTATCAGATCAATATCCATATAAACAAAACTGAAGAGTTCCAGTCATTCAGTTCTCGGAGTTTAATGTTGTCGTTACTGCTCCAGTGTTTGTCAGTTGTTCAGGCATGAAATATCACCAGTTTCTACTGTGGAAAAAAACCCCACACTGTCCCAAACACTTCCCTGTCTTTATTAATCATAGAGGAGCACATAAGGAGCTTACACAGAGAATTATTAATCCAAAGTTTCATCTACTGATAGATCGTGTTTAGAACCAATTTTTAGCTTCCATGTTCTTATAAAAATATTGTTTTAAAAAATTGAAGGATACATTTTTGGAAGCTTAAATAACCTACAAAGAGAAATTTGTATTCTTTGTCTAGGTTTTTCAGCTAAAACCAGTTCTAACTATTATCTGCTGGTGGCACCATTACACCAGAAGAATTTAATACCCAAGTCAAACAGAAAAAATGCCACAGATTACACCTTCCCATCTGATTTAATTGAAAAAATTGTATTTTTTTTTTATTTCTTCATAGTTTGATGTCAGTTAGACTATTTAGCTTGTTGTCTGTCCTCCTCAATAGCAGATGTTATTAAAGCAGGTGATTGCAGCAGATTTTGGACTGAGTATGCCAACATGGCTCAAACAGTTAATAAGGAAAGGAAGAACAGACACTTGCGGAGCTGAAGATAGATACTGAGATTTTTACATGAAGTGGATGTGATATTGCTGAAACCTGGTAAGAGCTAAAGCCTTGAGATTCTGGCTCTCCTGTCAGCACAGGACTCGCACTTTTAGATCCAGCAGAGTTTCAGGGTTGACCGTAGTCTACACTAGGGAGCTTCAGAGAGGACCGGATCAGACAAAGAACAGCAGCCCTCTATTAAAAAAAGGTCCACATCCAAGGCAGCTGGAAAGACGGGCCCTAGCAGCTGGCAAGGCTTTGACTGTCTCTATTTATGTTAAAATTGCTCGCCTTAGAGTTTCAAGAGCTGTTAACTCTGAAAGCACCACTCACTTCCATCCCTGACGTTCTGAGCTGCTCAGCGCACCCTTTAGACAGCAGCAGAGCCTGGACCCTGTGCCCACTAACAAAGCCTCCTGTGAATATGGTGTTTTGATGCCATTGGGCCTTCGTGGGTGACTTTTAAAGAAATGAGCTTAATAAGGATCCTAATGGTGATGTAACAGGGAAGGAAATCGTCTGGCAGTGTCATCTAAAGCTGGTGATCCTTTATGCAACCTTACCCTGGTTTTTTCCTGCATCAGAAGTATTTCTACATTGAGTTTATTTCCCTTTTTTTTATTTTCTTTCAGGAATCTTGGCTAAATAAATAAAAAACCAGTTTGGAACTTGGCTCATCTTTTGGACACTGATGATTATTCTCTGACACTTGCCTTTTCTAATTGTAAGTGGGTAGGAACAGGGCCCTTAATCTTATATCTCCTCCCTAAATTTTGACAAGGGTTTGGTTTGTGGTATGATCTATTAGTAAAAAGCTTCCTGGTAGCTCTTCGTTTGCTACAGAATGGCTGAACACAGGCAAGTTAGCTTTTGTCTGTGGGGTAACTGCAACCATTTGTTTTTGTTGGCAGCTAAAATACAGCTGATTCTGTTTTCTTCACAAGCTTATAGTTGTGTGAAAAATCTATGGATTAAAAACAAAACCTCATTTTTGAAACATATAAGTTGTGTTTTTATGTGCAGAGGTGTGCAGGGATTTTTGGTTTGTTTTTTATATAATAAGCATCATACATTCAATATCTTTGAATACAGGTTATATCCATTCTCTACATGGTGGTTGCACATATGTATATTTTATGCCTGTACCAAATCTTTCTGCTACCTTAACTTCAATTTTTAAGGACGATATTGATTGTTGCGGTTGTCCTGTTGTTAATGTTAGCGCAGGTTTAAATCATCTTCTGGCTCAGGAAGTGCCGGCAGTGCTGACTGTAGCACGGAGCGGGTATTGCGGGTAGAGCCGCGCTGTGTTTACCTTGCTTGTAGTACTCCTCTGTACAGATTTGCTGTTGGCCACTGCTGGAAGCAGGTTAGTGTGTTTGGTGGCTCCTCCAGCTGATGAATTGCAGAAGTTGGTAGTTAAATAGTAATTTTCTGTGCACTTTTTCAGAGAAATAGATTACAGAAAGTGGTTTGGATGTACATTTTGCACGTGTTTCGTAGTTGCTAAGTTTCCTGAATCTGAATTTGCATTTCCTTTGTTTCTACACTCCCTTTCCGACTCGGACCAAAATTGCAAAATGTGAAAATGTCTGAATTTATACTTTCTGTTTTATTTATTTCACTGAGCCTTTCCTAATCCTCATATAATTTCATAGACTTTTTTATTATTGATATATATTGATATGTAATTGTATGAACCAATTGTATACCCCAGTATACAATGCAGTTTGGCTTCTCCCGTGGCTAGGAGAGGCAATCACTTCCAACACACAGAGTGGCAAGTATTTCTCTACACAGGTTTCTTCTAACTTTATTTTTTAGCTTAATGCTATGAAAAATTTTAGTAGTTACCTGAATTAATCTTCTGCCTCCCTGCAAGACACAAACATTTCTAATTAAATACATAATGGATTCTATTAATTCTGTTTCTTACAAGGAACTAATTACTGTAGTCTTCTTCCTTTACTCAAAAATGGGAGAATCACATAACACTTCAGTCCATTGTTAATGTCCTTATCCATGGCACATGATCCTCTATGTGTTAGGATTAAACGAGAGAGAAAATTACGCGGTTTATAAATCCTCTTATAAACCCCAGTAATTTTCTTTTTCCCTCAATTTCAGAAGACACAAGTTCATCCCATGTTGCTCCCTCCTTGTCATGGTTAATGTTGCTTTATATCTGGGCAGAAGTAATTTGTGCAAGACGTATTGCTAATAGGACAGTGCCTAAAAATATTGCAAAAGGTCATTGCACATCAGACAGAAAGCAGTGCTTGTTCCAGCCACTTGCTCTGAGAACTACAGGTCTTTGTTAATATTAATTGTGTATATTTTAAACAGTGCATGTTTTAAAAATACACTGTGCAAACATGCAGCGATGAACATTTGTAAGCCCTGGGACTGGATAATGGAAGTCAGTTCTTCACTGATAATTTTAGGCATAAATGTTTGCTAGTCTTATTAACTTCAAGGTTTGTGAATTAGAGCCATATTGTGCATATGCTTCCAGGACAGTGGGGTATATTTCCATGCTCACCATATCCAAAAATGCAAGTGAAATAAAAATAGTAACAAAGATGTATAAAGTACCAAGAAGATTCATTTGCACAAACATTCACCATGATTGTGCTTATAATAGTAACTATGTACACAGAACGTGGGAAAAAATCTGCTGGGAGATCAAGGACAGATTCCCTATGTGCTTGGAAGAAGTTGAGCTGCTGTGAGGAGGTAGACTTAGTGCATTGACAGCATCCCGCTCCTCTCTGCGTGCCCTGATAGCTACTGGCCCAAGGATGCATCTGCCCGGAGGGCTCAGCGCTCACAGTGCTTGTTACTACAGCCGCTCTCCCGGCCACCCCTGCTCCCTCGGATGTTGCAAATGGCTCGCGAAAGGCAGAGGTGGCAGGCCGCTCCGTGGGCTGGCGTTAGGATCCAGCGGGGTTGTCCCCAGGGGTTATCCTCTTTCTTACAAGGGGTGGCGTTACTGGGAAAGGGTGAGGTGGAACTGAAGACCAGCTCCCAAAATGTAGTACACACGTACATTCATCTTTTCTGACATCCCTTCTTGTGAGCCCAGACTAAATCAAAAGACACAATTCTCTCTTCAGGTGGACGTTATCTAAGAATGATGTTTTTACTAAGAAAAGACTAATTCTAAGACTTTTGTATGTCTCCAGAGAAAAGGCTGCAGTATTTGAAAGACAATATCAATATTAAACAGAGAAACCTAACACCTGGACACCATTCCTGTCGAGGCCATCTCACTTTAGCATGCTCGGTTTGTTTCATAATTTATCCTTAATAAGAAAACATTAAAAATGTCTGATTCTGGCTTTGCATCAAAGGCACTGAAGCTGCACATGTACATTGTTGTTTAGAATGTGACGGAGTGCTGCATGGCAATTTACAAACCAAATTTATGTTGCTATTGAGTATGACTTTTTTTGAAAATGGGTACATAAATGTGTTTACAAAGGTAATTATTCACACAGATTTAAAAAAAAAAAAAAGAATGAAGTGACAGTGTCACAAGTCTGGAAGGTGATGGGTAGGTAAAGTCATCTCAGAAATGCTTAAGTGTTAAGCTTATTATGATAAATACTAATTCTCTTTTGGAAGAAAGATTGAGGTAAAACAGATGGGGTGGTTGCCAAGAAAATGGTTTGAAAGGAAGTAATGTGCATGTGTTGACATTTCCTGCTTTTACATATTTTTTTTTAATAACTTATGAAATAGCCCTGAGAAGAATAACTGTGTTTATTAGTGTGGTGTGAAGACAAGCATTTCTGGCGTCTCGGAAGGGCTATCTTGCATTGTACCTCTCTTCTGTTTTATTTGACCACCTCATTTCATCTCTGCCCAACACATGCTTTTATTTTGGTTTTGAGACAGCAAGATGCCATGACTTGAACAGAAATTGAGCAGCACCTTTTCCTTGCCATGCATGCAACCTTTTCCACCTAGAGAGGTTAAAAGTGAGCGGGACTTTGGCCACTTGCTCGTGGCTGCCCACTTGAGGTAGGAAAGTCATCAGCCCTGTCTGCCCAGGGCACAGGTTTCATCTCTCTCTTCCTCCAAGCACAATTGCGATTCATCGGTTCATTCCCGCTCTCCCTACCTGAGAATCAGATCCCTGAAGCAGGTTTGGGAGGGGAGAGCATTGGTATTTTGAAGGCCAAGGAATATCTTCCTCCCTGGTCCTTCTTGGTATCCATCCATGCAGTCCCTGCCCCGTGCACTGGATATCTTCTACCTCTTTGCTCCTGAGAGATTCCCTGGATTTTCCCTGCAAGAATCCCAGTCTCCTTTGTGAGCATCCCCCCCAGCATCCTGTAGCTCTGCAAATAATGCAAATAATGTTCTGCTGTCTTTTCTCCAAGTAACACTTGAACATTTGTTTTATATGGAGATGCTGATGGATAGCAACATCTGCTGCTCCCAGCCAGCTCATGCACTCTTATTTGGATTGTAATTACTTCATCGGCCACGATCTGTGTCCTGTTATTTGCCCACTATCTGTTTATGTCAGGTCTTCATCGTCTACAAACTACCCATTATGTAGTGATAATAACTAAATCTCCCCTCCACCAGGCAGGTCTGAGCAGTGCAAGAAGGGCCCTCCTTGTCTGTGCAGCTGCCAAAGAAGATGCAGCTTGTAATGATGCCTTAATCACCTGCCTGCTAGACAATGGCCGGGACCACCTATTTGTTTCAAACAAGCTATTTTAGCAGCTGTCAGATGCTAATGGCTTTCAGCTGCTGACAACCTGTGCCCTATGCAAACCAGGGGACATATCATGGAAATGTGCATAAATATTCATGTGGGACCAACAAAACCAAAAATGCAAGTACAGTTATCAGAGCTCTTGCATGAATATATTCTAGCCGGCCCTGTTGTGTTGGTTTTAGCGTGATGAATGCAGGGTGAATGTTTTGCAGTAATGTTGTCCTTTTTATGTTTGTGAGAAAAAATCCACTGAAGGTAGTGGGGTTGCAGGGGCGCGTGAGTAAGAGCAGGATTTGGGCCCCTGCATCGTTATGTAGGCAGTTCTAGATCGGCATCGCTGTCTATTGTGGGTGATGCACTGAAACTTATTATCAAGAGAAAGGAGTTGCTGTGTTTAGTCATTCTGTTTGCATTTCTCTTCTGAACTTGTGTACGAAGAACTGAAAGTTTCTCACCAGATCTGTGCTAGATGCTTAAGGAACACAAGAACCCAGTGAGTGAGTTCACTGTTTTAGTTTTTAAATTAATTAACTTATCTCAAGAACAGGCAAGTATCTGATTTGGTCAAGACTTGATAATTTCCCACCGTTCTATCACCCTGAAGCTTCAAAACTTTGACATCAAAATAGAAACATTGTGAGTCAGTCCCTTTAGACAGACTATTTCACAAATTAATTCTGTCAATGTGTCTGCATGGGATTATTTTTAAAATATTTTGTTTGTAATGTGCTTTTACATTCCTCAGCAGATTCTGGATAGCCGTGCTGAGAGGGGATGTTCAGGTTCGAGTACCCGATGGGGATGACAAAGATTCTGTAACAACAAAGTTAACAGAAGAGGATGGTCCTCTTGAAACTCTTCCTTGGTAGGTCCCTACAAGGTACGTAAGGAGCCAGTGGTAGGCATTTGCTCATGTCTCTCTACCGTATCAGTAACCTACAGTAACATTCAAAATCTGTAAACTGTTTTTAATCAGCTTTCTGTACAGGTAATCCATTTTGGGGAGACTAGTAAAGCTGTCTTTATATATCCCTTACATCTTTTACCTCTATTGCCTGGAGTGAAGTTTACCATTACAATTCACTAAAAAGTTGCCGTCTTTAGGATTGCATAAAAAGGTGCCGAGTGGGACGGGGATTAAAGGATCAATCCTGAAAACCGTTGGAATGCAACTAATTTTACTTATGAGCACTTCAGTGGGAAAAATTCACGCTGTGGTTTGACTGTGGTCTGATTCTCACTTGCACTGGCTTTGCTGTATACTGCTAGAAACGGGTAGGATTCTGTCCTGAGTGGGACTGACCGCATGATTAATGCTTCCTGGGTACGTGTGAACAAGACAGACTCTATGAAGGCATCCGGTTGATCAGCTTCATCTAAATCTGAAAATAATTATATATTGTTGCTGGCACCTTAATTCTCTTGCATAATTATCCATATAGCCTGTGAATGTATGTTTCTGTGGCAAAGAGGTCTTGTGAAACTGAAGTTGATTCAGTGTTTCAGATAAAGAAGGTTATTAAGTTAGAAATTGTTATAATAGCTACACAAAAGGATTCAGATATTCTGTGACTTGGTATGAATAAAATATTAAAAGATACAGGTGTTGTTCATGAACCATCAAAGAGTTTTCCACTGCCACTGTGTTTTATTAAAATAAAAGGAAGAAGAGAAAAGGAAAAAAAAAAAAGCAGAGCCATGTGCTAATCCTTTCCTTTGTTGCTTAAGGGAAATTTCAGTATAAAGTAGCAATTTCCATATCATTTGAATAGCAGTTGCAACCCATTGATGTTTAAAGTAAAATGTGTAACTACTATAATCAGCAAAACAGATGCAAATGTCTTGTCTGTCTTTAAATGTAGCTCCCTACTTGCTCTCTCAGATTTAAAGTGGAAAGCTCGATCAGATAATTGAAAACAGAGAAGCTATTCTTTCATTTCTTTCATAGTAATAGTTTGTTCAAAAGCAAGTTGCAGTCAGCTTGGCTAGATGCAGCGGCAGCGTGAGTGAGGGTCCCTGCAGCGTCGCAGCCAGGCCTCCCCTCCTGGGCTGCAGAAGGTGCCGCAGCCTGCGCTGCTTTGGAGGTGAGAAACGGACAATTCTCCCACCTGCTGCCCTTCTCCTGCCCCTGGGGACAGGAATGGCCTTTTAGTTCTGTTTATGCCCGGTGGCATCCCAGTGCACATCTCTGCACATTTTTGTAAGTAAGCAATAACAAAAAAAAAAAATGACATTTAGCATTTAGATCCCATACCAGTGGCTTTGTTCGTCCAGGGTACAGTGTAGCAGGTTAGATAAAAACCTGCTGAACTCCCTGAGCTCTGCCATCCCAGGCTTTGGGTGGCTGGAACCGTTCCTCAGAGGGCTTTTTAACTCTGAAACCCCCCTGTAATAGTATGAAGAAAGAGTTTATTTTATTCTTTGCATTTCCCAATTAAAAAATGAATACATGCCGATGGTGCTTTTCTCTGCTTGGTGCATCTGAGCTGCTGGCGTAACACCTAGAGCTGGCTAGGGATTTCCATCGGAATGCTTTCTGAGTGAAACTGCCCTTCTTGGAAAAGGGAAAACTTCTCAGGAAAAGACTTTGGTTTTGATCAAATTAAGATTAAACTTCTGTTAGGTAAATGAAATTGGTGACAGCTATCCACCTGGATAAAAGGATCTTACCAATTTCTGTAAGGTGTCTGCTGGTAAAACCCCTCTTGTGTCTGTGTCTGGGGAGCTGCGTCCTGGGGCACGGAGGAAAGTGGGGGTGGCACAGCCCCCCACCTTCCCGTCAGCTCCTGCTGCCAGGCAGCCCAGGCTGCAACGCGGGACGCCCGGCAGCTTCCCCATCTTTTTTGAAGTCCCTTCTAATTTTTTTTCCTGGATGGAGAAAGAACATGAAATGGATGAAGCCTCCCAAACGGGTTGCTGATGGGATGAGAAACCCTGCTTTGCTTCTTCTAAAACACTTTCCTGGAAAAAGGCTGGGGTTTTTTTTTTTTAATTGGTATTTTTCCTAATCAGGAGACATCTTATGGAAAAGGATTTCCATCTTGTGGTCAGCTGTGGTAGTAAAGCACTCCTGCTGGGTTTTTTTATGGCAAAACAAAATGTTTTTAATAAGAAATAATGCAAATCTGTTGTAGTTCCTTGTGAGGGTGAATGTCACAAAGTCTGCTTGCATTTGTACTTGGGCACGTCTACCTCTTAGGAGATAAAAATGTTTCAGGACTAGCCCCCTTCAGGAAGTCATCTTTGGAACAACACAGAGTTGGAAGGGGTATCATATAAACTATTCATGACAGAATATTCAATTTTGACAGATTATAGAGTATGTCAGCCTCAGGAGCCATGCACAGGAGCCCAGGATGAGAATGACTTGTAGCCTTAGTGGAAGAGAGGCAACTACTCCTGAACTTCTGGGAAAATTTGTATCCGGAGCCAAATATTGTTGCTTGGATTGTTTTCTATTCCAGGATGACTCTTAGGCCCAGTACAACGTCATCGTAACTTCATGCAGATATTTGTTCTTCAGGACAAATTTTGAAACTCATGCTCTAATCTCGAAATAGCAAAATGCTGCAGGGTTAAGTGCTGGAGTTCACTGGAAAATCTACTCTTCAGTGGGAAAGATTTTTTAACATATTAAAAACAAAACAAATTTGGAAAGGTCACTTTAAATATTAAGAACTGCAACTGAAGGACAGAGCTGTGTGCACTGGAGAAGTTTTGAGCTTCTGGTGCTCAGGATCTAGTGTAGGTTGTATCTCCGGTGCCCTTTAAATGACCTTTATTGTACAAGCATACTAATACAGGTGAGGCTGTTAAAAAAGAATAATTTGATTCTTACATTTAATTAGTATCTTAGTTGTCCAGTTGTGTGATGCTGCCACGGATTACACCAAAGTTATTCTGACTTCAGTGAGAGCAGGACCAGCTCTGAACATTTATAAGGAGGGTTAAATAAGATCTCAGATCAAATTCTTACAGCCACATGTAAGAACTTCATAAGTTCTTTTTATTTTGAGGGCTTGTAACTAAAGGAGATGTTCAGTGTGTTCCTTAGTGGGTGCCAAAATGCTTATTTTCAGAAGTGTTGAGTCTCAGGGAAAGTCAATGATGGCTATATTTAATCTGAAGTCTATGCAACTTCTGCTGAAATCAAGCCATGTTCTTTTTGTAGGAATAAGAAAAAAACCCAGCATTTAGGTGAAGAGTCAGGCACCATACATACAACTTATCTGACATAGAGTTATGTGATTTTTAAGAAAACAGTTCAACAAAACTGTCTGAGGTTGTGCTTTAAATGTTACTGACAGGAAAGTAGAAGAGAAGAAAAAATTGTGAACTCTCTGTAGTATTTGGTAAATAGTTTCCAGAAAAACTTATTTGTTCTATTGGTAACTGCAGTCAGTGGGAGTTTTTGCCATTGGCTCTACTGAAACAAGGTCTGATTTATTTTTTTTCTCTTCTTATGTGGAAATATAAATCTTGTACCTTAATCACAAAACCACTTAAGGAGGAAAAGACTTTGTCTTTTTATTGAAAAAAAAGAAAAGGTATTGGAACTACTGGTTAGTTAAAAGCATTAAAAAATATTTGAGGAAAAGCTTCCTTAAATCAAACAAATCTCTCATTTTTGCTTGTAGACCTTCCTGGAGAGTGCTGTGTTTATACCATTTATTTTAGCTGTGAGACCTTTATGTCAGATCAAACCATTAGCAATTCTCCGGCGAGCAAACAGCAAAGCACCCGGCACAGCTCGGGGCCGCTGTGACAAAATACAGTTTCTACACTTTCACATTTCGCCACAGGAAGCCAGCGATGAGGAGAAATCAGCCTGAGAGAGGAGAGAGGCAGGTAATTTGGCAATGAAGGGAGCAGCTGAGCCCTCTCAGGGTGGCTGTTCAGCAGGCTCTGGGGCGGGCAGGCAGGGCTCTCTGGGCATCCCCCGTCAACCCTTGCGACTGAGCTTCGGCAGATGGTGGTGCGATGGGAACCATGAACCCGGCAGGCCAGGCTGGCTGCACTCCCGGGGGTCCCTCTCCGGTTTTGGACTATTCTGTGAATTGCAATATGTACATGCATGGGCATTTCTTCTTTCAAAGTTTTGGGAGCTCATGCATGGTCCCATGATAAAGCCAAACTGAGGGGCTTTGCTGGGCCTGCTCGTGAAGATGCTGGTTTGGTTGAGGGATGAACAACTCTTTTCTTCAATTTACTAGATTGTTTCCCTTCTCTGTTTTGAACTACTGAGTAATTATGTCCTTTGAAAAACTTTGCTTCATTTATCTAATTCTTTGGACCAATAATGTTACCCAGTGCACTGTGTTCCTGTCAGTATAGAAGGGTTTTACTGTCTGAAATTATATTGTATTGAGGTGAGGTTTGTGCACAGACTTGTATTTTCATTTCAAAAAGTTTGCCCTGTGCAAGTAACTGTAATACCTACGTAAGCTCTCGTGCATCCTGCAGACCTGACAACAGTGGGTGGGCACCATCCTCCCTGCTTCCACCATTTCCAGCCTTGGAGAGGACTATTTTGTGCAAGTTTTGCTTCCCGCATCCTCAGTTCTTCAAACTGTGACAAGGAAAAGTAGTATGGGTGCTTTGGAGAGAGAGGGCTGACCGAATGGCCTGTTGTTTTTTTTTTTCTTTTATTGCCAGTTGCTAAGAAATGTCTGAAGGAAGCTGCCAAGCACACTTCTGTGGTGTTACTTTCCATACAAATGGCTGCTAGGGTCACCAAAGTGTGGTCTCAGAGGAGAGAGGTAGCTGCTCCCAAGGTGAGGATCAGTAGGGAGGCGTGCCAAGCGGGTACCAGCAACAGGGAAGCACTCATGACATGGGCTCTCCTGGCCGTGGTCTGTGCCAGGACACATCTGTGCAGGGTTTCTCTTGCCTCGGAAGGGGCTCTCCTGGCTGTTCCGCTTGGTTCCGCTTGGACTTGGGAAGTCCCGTCTTTTGCAATCGCAGTTCACAGAGTGGAAATCAGGTGACAAGCGATGGAGTTCACAGTGCCTCAGAGCAGGGGTTTCACCCGCCTGAAACTTCGGTTGTTTCTATGGCCCAAATATAGTGCGGTTTTTTAATTGGTTTTATTTTTTTCTGCAGTTCCTAAGCTGTGGGCAAGCGCTGTGACACCAGGCTGCCAGCCTTCAACAGCAGCATCCCAGAAATACTGGTTAATCACTAGTTTATTAGCTTATGGCCTGAGGCAAACCTGCAATCATTAACAGCCCATTTGTTGGGCTAATGACTCTTTTTTACTAGATGTATAATTTAATATATGGTAACTTTCATGCTTAATTATGCTCTTCAAAGCTTCTTTTGAAGGAATTCATTTTTCTGCATGCATGTATATAAAAGGGTTTGGAGCTGGCTGGCTTTGTTTGCATGCTACTCTGTGTTAAAATCTAGATAGTTTATTTAAGCAGATTTTAATTTAGATATGGGTATTTCCTCCTTTGCTTGTTCTTTCAATATTTTTATCTTTGAGTGCTTGAAAAATAAATAATGATGGATTACCATCATGTTTAAAATGGCATCATTTTATGGCCCATTGTAGCTTGCTACATTGTTTTGGACAAGACGTAAACCCAAAGCCCCGATCAACAGGGCCATTGTGCCAGCAGTTTCCAAATGAATGCGAGTCCTGATCTCAGTGTCCTGGCTGCGTTCCAGCCTGGTTCACATTTTACTCAACGGCAAGTCCCACTTCTCTTCTCGCTAACCTCAGTGGGAACAGAGACAGACCACTCTAAAGTGCTGCTAATCCCACGTGCCATTTGCATGCAACTCTTGTAAAGCATTCTGGGATCAGTTTGGATGAAAAAGGCTGCGCAAGTAAGATGTTTTTCATCGGCATCCCAAATCCGGTACTATATCAGTGAAAGAAGATTATGACTCTGTCAATCGGGATAATTTTTTTGAGCTAGGCAGCTGATTGAGAAGGATAATAAAAATTAATTTGATTTTCTTTCTGTGAGCTCTAGTGTCCCCTTCATGGAGATTAAAAATTTCCCGGTACTGTTTTCAGCTCCACAGAGCAAGCAAAAGATAATCTCCTGCTTGGATATACTCACACTATTGCGATCCACTAATAGGATCGCCATACAGTTTTGACTTAACAGGCACTGGGAGAGGATAATCCTGTTTATTTGGTCATCCAAAACACTGATGATCTGAGATAATCAGTGGGCCGAGAGGAGGAGGGATGTGTGAGGTTGTCTTTGCCCAAGTGGTTCATCTGGTCAGATGCTTAGCACTGGGGAATGGCTTGATCTCATTACTGCAGCCCCGACAGAGCATGGGAGAGTACCGAAAACCTCCTCACAACACAAGGCAGGGAGAAGCCAACCTGATGAAATAATACCATTTGGAAGAGTCTGATCCAAATGTTGTGCTCAACAATTTTAAATTGTTCTTTTTGTGACTGATTTAATATAGAAAGACTCAGATAAGTGTCCAAGTGGCCACATCAGGTACTTTGTACAAAATGCTTTGGCTACCAGGCGGCAGCAGTTGTGTGGTAAATGGATCATCTCCCCATACTCACTCCCATTTGGGAACTTAAATAAAGCTATTACCTTGTGCTTGGAATCAAATTTGCTAAAAGTACAACACATGAGACACTGCTTTTTCATAGAACATTGAGTATTTGTACGCGGCCACTAGATCTCTCTGAATGTAGGAGTACATTCTGCAAATCTCTTTCCAATAAATATAATCTGTAAGACACTTTCCCTAGTGATCTAAAGATATGCCTTGAAACTGGGGTGTACAGAATCTCTTGAGAGGGCATGTTAGTGAGCTTTCAAAGGATTTTCTTTTTCTGTTCTTGTGATCATTAAAGTTTTCACACTTCATATTATATCCTAATCAGTTGTCCATTAATTTATTGCTTCGGGTTTTTGTGAAAGGCCCTATCTTCACTTCTATTTTATCTCAGTCAATGTGCATGTTTAGCAGTCAATACCTTCCTGTTGTAGATATTTTTGTATTTGTAACATTAACTTTTTCAGCTGACATAAGCCATAGTTTAACTTCAAATAGTGATGTTGACTTGTAAGCCTTATTTTATGATCTCTGAGCTGTCATAGTCCAGATGACAAGTTTATAGTTTAGGAAGCCAGTAGCAATGGCTGAGCAATTGCTCACTAGTCTTTATAACTAATGCACTGTAGCTAGGTGCAACTCCTCACCATGGTGACACTTGCAAATATTGAACACACATAAAATGATTCATGGGACCCAGTACAATGCTTACTTTAATTAATATTTTACAAGATACTAGCTTTGTTTAACTTTCCAAATGTGAGTGGATATGGGAAGATGATCCAAAGAACAGAATGTTGCTACATAAAATTTATAGGCACTCATGTATGTGCTTGTTTTAAAAATAAATTTTAAAAAAATTTTTTTTTCTTCTCTCTCTGCTGGCAGGTGTTCAGGGGCCTGCAAGTGGCTCCTGTGGATTTTTTTGTGTGTGCGTGCGTTGAATTATGAGCTCTGAAAAGCGGCACTCTTGCTCTCCTCCCTTCCTCCCTCCCTTGGCATTCAAATGCAGTCAGCATGGCAGGGCTGTGTTCTTCCTCAGAGTGCTTTAGGATACCTTGTGCAGAGAGCACCATGCTGTGGCACGGCCCCGGTGGGAGTGCACTCCATCACTCTCTATCTGCTGTAGGCAAGCACTGACGTACCCCAACCATCAGACCCTTCAAACTCAAGATTTAGCCATTTTCCCCTGAAGAAACGACATGTTTTGGGTAAGTGAACCAAATTCTTTACTAGGATTGGCAGGAAATAAAGGAGCATGGTGGTTGCAGACGTTTGGGGCTCTGTGGATCTCTTCTAAAGAAACAGCAAACGTTAACCAAGATTAGCAAGCCTTCTGGCACTGGCTATAACTGGTTTTATAAACACATGAAAAATCTTGTGGGGTTTGCAAACTGGAAATGACTGATATTATTCACTGGTTGAAGTGGTTTTGCTAGGTGCTAGTACTTCTTAAATCAGCCCCCAGGGAGCAGTAAAGTGGCACAGGCTTAATTTGGTTTCATGAGTCACTGCGGGGACAGAGCGGGTTTCCCCTCTGCTCAGCTTCTGCAAGCTATGTACCCTGCCTGGCTGCAGTTTAGCCCCATCCTTGGGAGTCTCTGCACAGCCCGTCTTGCTGGAGATGGCTGTCCCTGATCTTCCTTCCACCCAGCAGGGCCATGCGGCCAGCAGGCAGTGAGGACCGAGCATCCAGTGATGTCCATTCATCGGCTGAGCGATGCCAAGCTTCCCTCCACCGTGCCTACCCAAGGCTGCTTTTGACACAGAAAGCTGCTTTTGTGGCAGCAGAATCAGCCTCTGGTTGGAGATGAGCTAGGTGAAGCTGACGCTGGGTAGGTGATGCTGGAGACGTTGATCTGTGAATGCTATGCTTCTAGGAGGTCCTTTCTAATGTTCCAGTGCTTGCTTCCTCCCAAATATTATGGGAAGTCCAAAAAGCCATGGCAGCAAAATGTCCCCATAGGAAATCAGCCACAAGACTGTACTTCAAGAGTGGACTGCTGTGATGAGTTTATTCCAGATTTCAAAAGACTTCAGCTGGAATTCATTGCACCTAAGGATCAATCTACAGACCAGGAAAAAAGTTTCACCTGACAGAGGATGCATCAATCCACCTACCTCGATGGTGGTCACACCATCCTTAGAAGTGATCATATCCAGGTGGTTTCCTTTTGGTTATGTCCTAACAATCTGAGATATCACTTCACATTCATAGCCATGACCTCTTATAGCAATGACATGATGACCAACAAGGAGGAGGCTTGTGAGTCCATACCTTCACAATGTGGAAACCCCTGAAGAAAACTGTTTCTCAGTGCTTAGTTTTATATATAAATTTCCCTTCTACAACTAAGATTTCCTTTTGTAATCTTTCCAACCATAACTGTAAACAATCAAACGTTATCAGATCTTTTAAACTCACAAGCATTCTTCTACAAGCAAGGAAAAAATGGCCCATTGCTACTTCTGCTTGTCATGACTCAAAGAAGTGCCCGTTAATTCCCAACCATTTTATATAAAATTGAGAGCAATGAAAACACTGACAGCACTTTTATTTGTCTATATTGAATCCTGCAGAGGTGGCAGAGAAAAAAATCCTGCATTAACAAAGTAATAAAATCCTCTTCACGTTAACATAAAATACCTTTACAATGATGAAAAGATTTTGGGTTCACTCCAATGTGGTTTTCCCTGTGTGGCTGGTTTTTGCATTTCTTTCAGCTTGCTCTTTGTAATCCATTTCCAGTTGGAGTTTTTCTTTCCAAGTCTGACATATAGCATGGCGATACAGATTCTGGCCAGTGACAGCTTGAGGACTATGTTTGTTTAGACAAAATCTCTTTCCTTCCAAGTCTATTTTAAATGCCATGGAAACATTCTCTTAGTCCTGAGGTTTTGTTTGTCATTGTTAGTTATTAAAAACCTGTGCTCAAGGTCAGAAGACGCCTTTGCAGGAGGTGTCTTCCACAGTCAAGGGATGGCTTTGGGAAGTCATGAGGGGGTGATGGAAAGGAGAGGAAGATCGAGAAGATGATTTGAAAGGTTTCTTTTTCTTTGAAATGTGTACAGCCAGAAGTAACTGTGAGGCAGGAGTTGAAAGCTGAAACTGTGCAACACTCAAGCCTGGCCTAGCCCAGTGTCAGGGGACAACCTCTGGTGAGTTTTCTTTCTCCCTCTGTCCTCACAGTTGGGTATATGCTATGATTTAAAACCACTGTAGCATTAACTGCCCCATTACACAAAGCAGGAAGCTGAGTGACTGACCTCATCCGCTAGACCAAGTGTTTTAATGCTGGCCAAAGTTCAAATCAATCAAAAGGTCGAACTTGTTTAAGGCAGTGAGCGATAAGAGAGGGGATGGCTCGGGAAGCTCATTCCCAGCCGTTGGAACAGAGCCAGCCTGGCTGCAGGAAAAACTCCAGCTAGCACAAACCCTGGAAAACAGTGACAGCTCAGAAACTGAGGGCTGAGCCTCCCCTTGCTGGAGTCAGTGGCTGGAGGGAATTCCCACCAAATTCGGTAGAAGAAAACTGGTCCCTGGTGAATAGGATTTCGGGTAATTCTCCTGGCAAGGCCCGGTCAGAAGTCAAGTCACAGTTTCTTTAATTCAGTGAGGTTTTCAGTCAGGTGGTAGAATGGACTGTTAGAGGAAAACGTGATTTTCTAGCTGAAATATTTGTCCCTGCGAAGAAGGAAAGACCAAGGTTGCATTTATAATTAAGAGTGCTCACAGCATAGCAGCTCTCTGAAATGGCAGATCTCTGGTGGCATCTCCATCAGCATTGGCATGGTGGTTAAAGAGAGATGTGCAAAACTTCTGGTCATTAAGAGAAGTTTGAGGGAAGCTGAATCTGCCTGAGAAAAGAGGACAGTTTATCTCCTTTGGGAGGGATGGGAGGGAAGAGGAAACTCACACCTTGCTCAGTTGAGACTGGAACAGACCTTTTTCCCACACTATCAAAGGCGGAGTTTTTCCCTCCCAGAGTTTTCTTCTGTGCAGGGGAGAACATGGGCTCTGTGGAAAACTTACCTTCTGGTTCTGTGTGGGGCTGCTCAGCACCCCCAGCAGCTCTTTGGAAAACTCTTTCCACAGTTTGTACTGGCTGCTTTTTCTAGGATCTAATGGCTTTATTTAAAACAAACAAACAAACAAACAAACAAAAAGATAAGAGAGAGTGAGGACTTCTTCGAGTATTTTCCTGCCATTTGAATTATGATGGGGGACATTACTGGGGAGCTAGAAAGCCCATTAGCCTCCATGGCACCTGGCCATGCTTTCATAAACTTGCAAGGGATGGATTTTTTTATATACACTTTTTTTTTTTTTTTCAAAGAAAGCATTCTCCAAGGGCCAGCTACTGAAAAAAATCCCTTGCCTTTTTGGCAGAATTCCCTGTTACTTACACAGCCAGGATTTTCTGTGCTCCAGCTCTTGTGCGTGACCCACGTTTTCAACACATCCAGGGCCAAATGAGGATCCTTTGACTCAGGGCTGAATCTGACCCTTTTTTGTATATGGAAAAGGTGTAAATGATTCTATGGGTGGATGAAGAAAGGTGACACTCAGGATGTGGAAGGGTTGCCCAGGCTGCTGGCCTGGCGTTAAGAGGAAGGATGGGTTGAGGACCAAGCCACAGACCTGCCGTATCACAGGACCACCATTGCTTGTTCGATCCGATGGGAAGTGGAAGAAGGACCTCCAGACCTGGAGGGAGGCTACAGCAGCTTGGGGCTGCACTGGTGGATGAAGAGAAACTCATTTGTGTTGTCATGCATTACTCTTACCTAACTGAAAGTAAACGATAACTGAAAGCAACATGGCTGCCTCTGTGCTCAGTTCTGCAAAAGCACTAACACGGTGCAGGCAATGGGCATTTTGTGATGTTCTGGGCCTCTTTCTGTTGATCACGGTTTTCTCAGCAGGGAGCAATACCATGCGCCCAGGTTTGCCAAGCCGGTGGCCGCTGCACAGTGCCTGCACCCCAAAAACATTGGCACGGCGGTAAGAGATACAGGGTCTCTCTTGGGAAGGCAGGAGGCATCACGGACGTGGGGCTTGGGTGAAGGCCAGGCAGAAGTTCCCTGCAGTCCAGCTCCAGACTGCTCAGCCCAGGCGGGGTGTCTGCACATCTCGTCCCTCCAGCCTCAGAGGTTAGGTCTGCTCTGCTTTTTACTCACCCTCAACTTCACTGTTGGCAAAACCAGTACCAGCAGCAATGCTGCAACAGAGAATGTTTTTTTTCTAAGCTCTGATTCATGAAACCAGATGTGCCTGTGCTTTTTTCAAGCTCATTTGAATGTATGCAATGGACTTCTATCTTTGCAAAATCATCAGTTACCAGATGTCTTTTAAATTGTCTACCTTGCAAAATCATCGGTTACCAGATGTCTTTTAAATTGTAAACCTCTGTAGCCAGAGGTTAAAACTGTGTCAAAACAGTTACTGATAAGAGTTTATATTGCACTTAAAATATATTATGATTTCCTCCAGCTCTTTCCCCTGAAAAGTTCTCTCATGGAAATTTTATGGCTCACAAAAGAATTGCCACCTGTCCATCGCTATAGTTTCAGTCCCAGATTTACTGATAAATGCTTTTAATAATTAACAGTTTCAGTGGCTCTGTATCTCTGTCTGATAGATATCTCATCTCTCTGACAGCAGAAAAAAAGCCTATTGTAACTGGAAGAGTCATGAGGGCCGTATGCTGGTGGAAGGTACCCGCAGTGGTACAGTCTGGGTCCAAATGCAGATCTTCCCCAGTGCTTGAAGCTGTTTGTAAGCAGAATTTTGTCCTGGGCCGAGTTTTGAGCTCGAGGTAACCAGAGGAGCAGGGATGCTTTAGAGTTCCTAAGGTAAAGGAGGTTTTGGGGCTGTATGGGGCGGGGAAGGAGCTGTGCAAGTCGAAAGGATGAGCAGGTTGGGCTGCGACTTTCCTTCTTAATCCGGCTCTCCAAAGTCTCATCAGCCTCTGTGCTGGCTGCCAAGAGCTCATACTGAGTGGCTATTTTGGGATAAAGCAACACCGAGCGTTACTTTAGAGATGTTTGGAGAGAGACTTATTAAAATCAACTAATAAAGTTTGACATGCTGAAGATTAGAAAGAGCCATTGCAAACATCTGCCCTGACCTCGGAGGTGGGAGGCTCGATGGAGACATGTGTGTCCCGGGGCTGGGATGCCCTCTCCTGAGATGGCTGGTAGGACACGGCCCACCACTCCGTCCTGCACAGACAGCTCACCTCTTTGCAAAGCCGTCTTTGAATTGTGAGGGCAAACCAGCAGGATAACCTGGCACTGGCTGTTGGCCTTAAAAGAAAAAAAAAAAGAAAAAAGAAGAAAAAGCCAGCTCTAAGCTGTTGTGTTGGGGGGCTGGGAGCAGCCAAGCTCTCTGTGCAGCAGGCAGCTGGGGGTGGTAACTTCAGCAGTTGTCCCTGTGTAAATCATCCTGTCCCTGGATCAGAAGGCTCACGTGGTTCGCACCGGGGGAGCAGGGGGTCCCTGCCGACCGCCGGGCGAGCTCCGCTGAAACAGCAGAGCCGCCACACTGCCCTCACCGCTTGTTACGGGCACAACTGAGAATTGCTTTGGGCTTTCAGCTTCTGGTTTTGTTTTGATGATGGGTTGTTTTTTTTTTTTTCCTTTTTTGTCATAGGACCAGCCCAGAATAGAATCACGAGATTGGTGTTTATTACTTTCCAAATAATCTATGCACTGTTTTTAGTGCTGACACCGTGTATGAAAGGCTGTGTCACCGCTGCGCTCATGCTTCCATGTGACACTGAAGCTTACTTTTTTTTTCCCATTTCATAACTAATAAGTGAAATGAGTTTGACAGCCTTGGTTTCAGCTTTAGCTCATTGGTTCCCATGTCACAGATAGGCTTGGTTAGCAGCAAATTCTTGTCAAGAGACAAGAATTACAGTTCAAGCTTGAAATGTGCTAGCGTCTAAAGCAAAGTTTTAAATTCTTGAGCAAAGTTAGATAAAGCTTGCTGAAAGTGTGACGTTTGAAATACACTATCTATCTATCTTATCCTTCTGACCAAAAATACCTGGAGTGGAAGTATGTGCCTTATTTGCATCCAAGCAGAGAACAGTTGAACTCCTCTAAAGAAAAAAGTAAACATGGCATTTTAAATATACTGTTTTTTTAAAATCTGTGCAACTCTCCCTCTCCCTATATGTGTATATATTATCTATATAAAAAAGAAAAAAAAGTTATGTATACATACATATATCTTTAAAGAAAAGAGAATGATTGGTTTTCAAGGTGTAGGAAAGCTTATTTAACTGGTAATAAGAAAACAAATGTTACTCTCCCACGGTAGTCATTAATAGCTCCAAGTTCCAGCCTGAGTACAGATGGAGCTTTGATATTATCACAGTTTTGCAGTGAGTATGTTCTGTATATCCTGCTGCTAATCCTGTGGTGGAAATCGGCTTCTCTTAACACCTGGTGCCAAGACACAACCATTTGCCTGAACCTGACACAACTGATTTCAGCTACAGCATATGCAGCCTCGTGGGCTGGATTTGGGCATATCCCAGCTCGGTAAGTCAGTGCCGGGCACTTTCTCTGACTTGTGCTGTGTGCTGAGGTCCTCCTGCTTCCTTGTGTAAAACAGCTCCTCCGAAGCCACCGTTCTGGGCTGCCCTCCTGGGTCGCTTTCAGCTCAGCTATTTATTCAAGCTCTGTTTTTCTATGCTTGTTCGGGACTCCTCCTCCCCTCCGGGCACACAGAAAGAGGATTTGTTTTTAGACAATGTTTTTAGTTATAGTTTCCAGCAGGATGAGTTATCTCACATCACAGCTTGGGTGAGGGAGGAACAGCATGTGAAATACAGCAGCTTCTGGGGTCAAATGAGGAGCAAGTGCCTGCAGAGCTGGGAGCCCCGGGCTCTCCGGCTGCAGCCCTGGGCTTCGTCAGGGCAATACTGTTTACTGAGCCTCCCCAACTCGCTGTGGCTGAGCATGGAGCGTAAGTGCTGTAAAAACTGAAGTCAGATGTAGAGTCCCAATGGTTTTGGCCACTTTGCTAACTTTCTTGAAGCAGGTCTTGCTCTTTAAGAGTTTTCTAGGAGCTGAATGGAAGACTTTAGGGGGTTTTAGAAGAGCTTTTTCGGTAACAGTTTGCTAAATTTATGTTTGAGGTCTGAAGGGACCCTTAACCTGACCTCTGGTATATAACATAGAGTATTGAATTGTATGCACTTAACTCCCACAGTCTGTCCAAGAACTGGCTGACGACAGCGCTTTCCTAGGAAAAAAAAAAAAAGCTCTTAAATGCAGTCATTTCAGCATGGTAGAAATGTGTTTCTATTCCTAATAACATGCCGATAGCTAGGAGGCGTGGCTTTTCAAGAAGGCTCTCAGACAAAGATCTCCTGACCAAGGCTCTCCCTGCCTTCCCCTTGACACCATCATCCTTCCCAAATTGCACTCTGCCTGTCGCTGACTCCTCTCCTGATCATGCTGGAGGTTGGAGAGACATTGAATAAGCTAAAGGGTCAGAGAGGGAAGAGATACCCATTTTGGAAATAAGGAAGGGGCAGGCTGAAAGCAGCAGTGGCGTTAATCTGACCTTGCCCTACATTTGGATGGGAAATTGTCAACTCAAGACATGTATCTGTTATTCCACAGAGGTGTTTGCAATGATGTATGAGCCATCACTCCTGTTCCTTTGCCTTGCAATAGCGCTGCGACACAAACACTATTGGGCTGAGCATTTCACCTGTGCAGGGCAAAAAACTCTCCCTACCCCAAAGAGGTCTCAGACTCACCACGTAATTACTTATTTTTGTCCATTAATTTCCTTTTTTTTTTTTTTTTTTTGCATTATCCAGATAATATCATTTCTCTCCCAGACTCAAAATACAGTGACAAATAAATGATTTCATGTAACCTCCTGAGATAGGGAGAACCAAGATAGACGTGGTGCCATGCCTGGGGTAATGGAAGACTGGGGGATTTGTGGCGGGGGATGATCTGGAAAGCTGCAGCACGGCTTTTCTGAAATGACACATCCAAAGATATTCTAGAGATTATCCTCCACAAACTCAATAGTCAAGAGCTTAATGACTTTTAAATAGCGGTCAAATGTCTGCTCATTATCAATCACCTATCGCCAGTTGAACTGCATTAATGAAAGTTTTTTGATAAAAGCTGCCTTATCATCCGGAACTGAGATACCAAGTCTAATGTGCTCCTGCAAGGCTTGAGAAAATGCTCCTTTCAGCAGCAAAAGAGACGATGTGTCACTTTCCTAAATGAGGCCGAGTCAAATGGTCGGTCAGGCTCTCCAGAAAGAAGCAGCTTCTTTCACCTGTTGGTGTTAAAGGGCTGCTTTATCCACACATCAGAAAGGATTCTGGCTGCCCTGCAAGAGTTTAGAGTCTGAGCAAACACCCCTTGCCGGCTGTTTGCAGCGGCCTGGGCTGAAGGCCACCACAGCAGCACGGGGCAGAGTCACTGCACCTTGAGGGGACAGCACACGGCGTTCACTCTACATCCATCTGCCATAACCGTGTACCTCCTTGGAGAAAATGGGCTGAAAATGGTATTTAACATTGTTGATTATGATTTTTCCAGATTTATTACCTGTTTTTTTGTTCACTGGCCGCCTGCTCCCCCTCCATCTGCCAGCCCTGTAATCCACCTCCTCTTATCTTAGCACAGTTCACTCCACCTCTTGCTCATTTTCATTTTATTGCCTAGCTAATCTCATCCTCCTGCTTTTCCTGACACTGCCCCCACCTCCCCATCTGTGGAGATTAAATCACTGCTCCTTTTGTTTGGTGCCACTCAAAATTCCCTCGTTTCACTCAGGCTTTGGGATGCTTCCAGGCACTTTTGCTGTTGTTGCACACATCCGTTTTCCTGGCACAAAAAGGCCCGTCAGCATCTGATGGAAGCGTTAGTGAGTCCTCGTTTCAACCAGTTCTCAGAGATGTCCTCAATCTGAAATGGAGCTGAGCTCAGCCTGAGACGTGCACAGGGCAACAGAGGCAGCTGTACATGTCCAGTCACTACAGGAACACCAGCTGGATGCTTAGGACAGCTCTGCAGTGGTGTCAGATCCTGGCACCTGAATATTAGCTGAGAAAAATCTAGCTCTAAGGCATGCGCTAGAAAGTCTCCAAGCTATCAAAATGTGAGGTTTTGCAAGTGGTTTCTCATATCGTTAGGTGATGTATCAGTGTAGTCAACCCATCGTCCCTGTTTACAGCATCTAGTGGTACACCAGTATTCATGGCCTCAAAAGTCTTTCGTTCGAGTTACTGCTGAGAGTTGCTGAGTGTTTTAGGCTCAAAGTTGAAATCAGCCTCCCTATTCAAGGGTTTTAAGTGCATCCTGGTTTGGGGTCACAACTGCAGGTACGGGTGGGGACACTGGATTTTCATGCCACATGTTCCTGGCACCCTCCCACCTTCCCACAACTGAGAACAGTGCTGGAGACTCTCCTACCGATACCTCCTCCATCTGTGTGACTGAGCAAGTCCACTGACTTCAGTGCTGCTAATGTCATCTCGGAACTGGAACCAGGAGAGCCTTTAACCTGGCAAATCCCAGACAATTTCAAAATGGCTTACAGCTGAGCGACCAAGTCCATTTACAGGACTCCTCGCAGCTGCCAGGCTGCTGTTCTTGCCCGCTGTGAGCACCCACGCATGTTTGCTGCCAGGATCTGGATGAGAACATGTCTGTGTTGGGTTCACCCTGGCTGGACACCAGGTGCCCACCAAAGCTGCTCTATCACTCCCCTCCTCAGCTGGACAGGGGAGAGAAAATACAATGAAAGGCTCATGGGTCAAGATAAGGACAGGGAGAGATCACTCACCAATTACCATCATGGGCAAAACAGACTCAGCTTGGGGAAATTAGTTTAATTTAATACCAATCAAATCAGAGTAGGCTAATGAGAAATAAAACCAAATCTTAAAAACACCCTCCAACCCGCCCTTTTTCCCGGGCTCAACGTCATTCCTCATTTCTCCACCTCCTCCCTCGGAGCGGCGCAGGGGGATGGGGAATGGGGGTTGCGGTCAGTTCATCACACGCTGTCTCTGCCGCTCCTTCCTCCTCAGGGGGAGGACTCCTCACACTCTTCCCCTACTCCAGCGTGGGCTCCCTCCCACAGGAGACAGTCCTCCACGAACCTCTCAAACATGGGTCCTTCCCACGGGCTGCAGCTCTTCGCAAACTGCTCCAGCGTGGGTCCTTTCCACGGAGTGCAGTCCTTCAGGAACAGACTGCTCCAGCGTGGGTCCCCCACAGGGTCACAGGTCCTGCCAGCAAACCTGCTCCAGCGTAGGCTCCTCTCTCCACAGGGCTACAGGTCCTGCCAGGAGCCTGCTCCCGCGCGGGCATACCACGGGTTCACAGCCTCCTTTGGGCATCCACCTGCTCCGGCGTGGGGCCCCCCATGGGCTGCAGGTGGAGATCTGCTCCACCGTTAACCTTCATGGGCTGCAGGGGGACAGCCTGCCTCACCATGGTCTTCACCAGGGGCTGCAGGGGAATCTCTGCTCTGGCACGTGGAGCACCTCCTCCCCTCCCTTCTTCATGACCTCAGTGTCTGCAGGGTTGTTCCTCTCACATAGTCTCACTCTTCTCTCTGGCTGTTTTTCTTCCCCGCTTCTTAAATATGTTATCCCAGAGGCACTGCTGCTGTTGCTGATGGACTCAGCCTTGGCCAGCGGCAGGTCCATCTTGGAGCTGGCTGGCATTGGCTCTTTTGGACATGGGGGAGGCTTCTGGCAGCTTCTCACTGCGGCGGTAGCCCTCCGTTACCAAAACCTTGCCACGCAAACCCAATACAAAGTCCTAAAGTCTTGATTTAAATAAACCCCACTTTGAGTACATGGGAGATATACTCCCCTAAGTGAGGACCGCTGCTGTTTGGTCCTAATTGTTGAGTTTCGGTATTCATTTTTAATCTGTTTGTTTTTTATCTCTTGCCTTACTTCTCAACTGGCAATGCCAACCATGATGCATTTGCTATATCTCCCCTCACTACGTTTATCTGCCAACATGTTTTAAATAAGTTTAAAGAGTACAAGAGCTAAAAAAAAAAAAACCAGGCAGCTTAAGATAAAAGCCAGCAGCATGCTTTTAAAAATAGACCAGGCAGCCCTGCGAGAGGTGCCAAGTAAGTGGGTGCACAGGAGGGGAACGGAGCAAGCTGAAAAGATACTGTTTAAAAAGAAGGTAAATAAGTGGCAGGGGGAGCTGCAGTTCATTTTGTTCCCTTACGTGTTGCTCAGATAATGCAACATATCTTCAGGCAGGCTGGTTCTAAAAATGGATGCAGGTCTTGGGTTTCACTGGGTGACACTCAGGCTGCGGCGCTCGTACAGAGTCTCCTGTGAAGTGTCCATGGGAGCAGTGCAAGTTCATTCCAGTGAAATGGCATTTAGCGTTTCAAAACCAGCAGCTATGCTCAGGTCTCAGCACTGGTACTTTATGAAGAAGACTTTTGCAGTGAAGTATGTGTGCCTGATGCAGAAGGGGCTGCCTGTAAATCCCTGAGGTCAGGCGATGTTTTGTTAAAATTCTCTTTCCTGCTGTGGTTGACCTGTGAAAACAGCAATCGTCTGACAGTGACAATGGCACTGAATTGGTAAGTCAGGTTTGAAGTGTCTTGTCCAATGAGTAATTTCATAGAACCAGAGTTTAGGATTGAAGCTGGTTTAACATAACAAAACAATTGGCTTGAAAGCCTCCTTGGCATCTTAATGGTGTTTTCTTTGGTCTAAATATACATGAGAATTTGAGAGGATGTGTAAACCTGAGCAGGGGATAAAAAGGACTAAGAGAAAGACTCAAAGATCATGTCCAAACTCCACAGTATTGCACAATTGTGTGAGCCACTGGCTTCCCTAGGATAGGGCATGATCCCAGGGAGGTGCACTAGTCACCAGTCCTCTCTCACTGCTCCAGGATGAGTATTAATGTCTTTATCTTTCTTCTTACCCCCCTCTCTCCTGCCTAGTTGAGCTCAGCTCAGCTCAGCTGTGAGAAGGATGAGTATTTGTTAAACTTCAGTGGCTGTGGCAATGGTCAACCAGCTCTTCTCTGCTCCCGAGAAGACTGTGTTTGAATTGGGCACATGTTGCTGACTGGCATGGAGAATTTTCCATTTCTTGGCTAAATGAGTCTTCTCAGGCTGTCCCTGTTCTGTAAAGAGCAAATTCAGGAGAGAAAGGGCAACAGTGCTCCTTGGCCAAACCGTGGTAAGCAGTTACATTCTCATAGAGAAGGCGGCAGAGAGTGCTGCCTTCATCCTGGGAATGGAGTGTTCCTCTGTACGGTTGGTGTCTGTTGGGTGAATTGTTGCCTACAAGGTTAATGAGCTGTAGAAAATGAGCTAGAATACTTGGGAGTAATGAATCATAACGAATTGTTACCTCTGAGGAGTGACAAGCTAAATTCATGCATGTTTTGGACTTGTTTTAGTCAGAATGGAAATTAGTGCTATGCATTTTTCTGTTGTTCTGCTTTCATTTCTAGATGTCGGGAAGCAAATCAACATGGCCTGAGTTTGTAAGGTCTTGCAATGCTTGATTGCACAATGTTTAATCTCTCTCCTGAGTTCTTGAGCTGGTCTGGGAGCAGCAGCTCATCTGGAATCCTTACATTTACCCGCCACTTCAACAAATGTGATTTTGACCTGTTACTGAGAAAACACAAAACTTCTCCTAAGCTAAAAGAGAAAAAAATGTTGTGTTGTCATAAAACTATGAGTGGCAGTGTTACACGACAGTTCTGACTGAGGTGTAGCACCCTCATTTAGGAAAGTACTGAAGTAGATTAAATGATAGATTCACCTCCCATACCAAGGTGAGCCAAGGGACCTACTGGTAGCAAGACTCATCAGATCCTTCAAGCTCCTACTGTACCCAGAAGAATGTCTAGAGTTTTTCTGTTGAATTAGACCTAGCAAAATAACAAGCTAAGGGGCAGACAGACATTGCAACTCTTGAAATACCTGGGAAGTAAGGATAAGCAAGCTACTCCCACCTGGAAGATAGCTTCTGGAATCTCAAGGTGAGCTGAAGGACACTGTGAAAAAGAGGATCTTGATGAGAGGAATTTGGTCTTAGTCCCCTTCAAGAATCATAAAGTGTCCCTGCGTGAGCTGAAGCCTGACACAAGCTGTTGTGCTCGATTTGGGGGTTTTTTTTTGGTGTGGTACCAAGGTTCAGCTGGTTCAGGGTTGGAGGAGCTGTGAGCTCCCAACAGTAGGAGGATTTGAATTCACAGCCTTTCTTTTAAATAAACCAGTGGTTCCAGGAGAGTGAGTGGGACTGCTGCAATGTTTAAGTTCTTCGCTGGATCGATGTCTCTGGAAGTGTTTGGAGGGATTTGACAAATCTTTCTGTCTCTTGAAGGTGCACATTGGTGTTAGCCCAGCCATGACTGCGCGAGGCAGACTATTGTTCCTGTCACCGCTGGGAGAAGCGGTCTTGTTCACAAAGAAAGAGCGCTTTGGGGATCAAAGACAAAAGGTACCAACTGACATTTAATATCGCTACTAATTATGTGTCAAAAACTGATATAGGTTAGGACTAAATTAGTGCATTTCTCCAGATGTTTTCACAGTTGCCCTGACTGCAGCATAATGGGTTGTGTTCTGAGCTGTGAGGTACTCATACTGGTCTTTCTCATCTCCACTGATGTGGTTGCTCCTAGCATAATCAGGTGCAGACTCCCACTTACTAAGTGCTATAAAAGGCATCACTCTGACACAAAGTGGAAAATTCTCCTTGGGGTGCACAGCTCTCACAGGAGGCAGTCAGTGGGGGTGACTGCTTCTAGACCTGGCCCCATACTTTGAAATGTGAATTCATATATAATATCTTCTCTGAAAGCAGCTATTCTTGCTCTTGCCAAACTGCTCCAAAGACCCATACAATGATGTTAATTGTAAGCCACAAGCTGGCTCTTATCTTTGAATTGTTTTTCTCTAACAATTTTAAGAAGAGCTCAGCATGTTCTCGGTAGGAGCTGATAGATGCTGAGCACTTCTGAAACCCTGCCAACTTCATTTAGGCTCCTAAATGGGAACTGAGTGCTTTTGAACATATGATCCTAAGGGTGCATTTATAACACTACAGCTCTGTCCATATAATTTCTTTCCTCTCTTACTGTCCCCAGAATGCTCCCAGCAGTGGCAATATCACTAGGAGCACCAAGCTAGTCAAGGCTTGAGTGATATCCCAGTTATTATGTCAGCTCAAGCAACATTGAACAAAATTATATGACAGCAGTTAAAAGGTGGGTGCCTGTCTGCATCCTGTCTGCATCATCACTACCAGCAGTACAGATACTATTGAGGTGGCTGTAACGGATTTTATATCTATGTATATGCGTATACGAAAACAAAAATCTAGCGCAAACGCTGCCTTCTTTTTCAGAGTATTTCATCCTGTGTTTCAGGCTATGTGCACTCTACTTGACAATGCTCTGACTCTCAATTTCAGGATTCAAATTTTCTCCTAAGTAGGTTCTTGGGGCAGATATAAAGAATATTTTTTAGTGCTTGTGAGGCAGAGGAGGAGGGAAGACAGGCCTTTATCTGAAGCTTTTCCAACAGAGTTAGTACATGGAAGGCATCTGGTTTGGTCCTGTGAGGCTGACATCCTCTCCCAGCAGACTTGGCAGTGAGTGGAAGAGCCACATGTCAGAAAATCTGGGGGGCCCACGCACTGTGGACAAAAGTATGGCAAAGAATTTAAACATTAGCGATGGGACTGATGTTGGAGGCCTGGCTAAAAGCGATTAGCATAGCACTCTGGAATGTGGCGTTTCAATAGCTGCTCCAGAAGGATCTGCAGCCCCATTGACTTCTGCAGCGTCAGGAAAGAGCCCTTGCACTCCGGCTTTTGCTAATTTGAATGGGTGAACGTGCAGGGCAATATGTGCAGCCATCACAGAGCTCCCTGCTCTGGCTGCTCACAGGGCACTGTGCACCATGCCCCGCATGCCTGCTGACTGGGGTGTTTTCCTTTGCACTAGGGAAATCTGATGCCCCAATGACTCAGATGGCTGACAAGGTCCTCGTGCATTGCCAGAAACCCCCTTGACAATCTTCATCAATGTTAGGCCATAGCCAAAGCACTAAAAGCCACCTTTGGCTGTCATCTAGGTGGAGTTAGCTGTGCATTTGGGCAGTGTGTTGGTGTGGGGTTTGGCTGTTTTGTTTCCACGTGTGTCAGTGTGGGGTTTGTGTGTTTTGTTTCCACTGCTGCTTGGGTTTTGGTCTCTTTGGGAATGCACCCAGCAGGACTGAGCATGTGTCTGTGGTCACATTCACTTGTTTCCTTTTCTTTCTCTTTTTCTTTTTTTTTTTTTTTGTTTTTCCCTTCTGATTTCTGGGTAGATAAATCAAAGTGTGGAATCAATTAAAAATAGAGCTGGGTAGAAGGCCTGGCTGATGTGAACACATACATTTTTAGTTGAGGTGGGAAAAGAATGCACTCATTCAAGCTCTCATGCAGGGCAGGGAATTCCCTAGCTTTTGTCTAAATATGGCATGCAAGAGCAGAGCACAGGCAACACAGTACTTCACTGAGTATTGTTTAAAAGGGTGCTTGGCACCGACCTGCAAGTAGGATTCTTATAAAAACATGGCGAGTTGTTTGACAGATTCTGACATAGCAAAGTCTTTACAAGAGGCGGGGAAAAAAAAAAAGAAGAGAGAACGAAAAGAGAGAAACTGCAGAGTACATGAAGCCAAAAGCCTACTCTCTGCCTAGGAGGAATGTAGAATAAAAGGCACTTAGCCTTAGAATAAAAGTCAGACCCTGCACGCTATGCAGGTCTGATCCTATTAGCAATCGATGGCAGCGAGTTAAAAGTCCACTCCTAAACGATTGCCTGTTGTCAGTCATTCCGGAGGGGTGATGAAGAAGTAGTGGGAGCTGGGGAAGAGATTGATATGGCTTGAACCCACTGACCAGACTCTCTATCACAGACTTTCCTGGTCGGATGGACCCGTCCTCTGCTGTCCTGTTGTTGCTGCACAGTGTTCCACCCTGCAGGTAGTGGCATCTCACTAGCAGATCTTTGGGTGCAACACTCAGTACCAAGCAATCCTGTGGTTTGGGTAGGTGTCTCCTTTTTTGCAAAGCTTATGCTGAGTTGTGGCTTTGGATACCTATTGCAGCAGTGAGCAACGATTCATGCCTGGAAGAAAACCCATCTCCCACTGCCTCCACCACGTCTGGAGACATTGCGAGTCCCTTGGAGCACAAAGGCCTTTGCACATCTCAGCAGTGGAGAATTTTGTCTCCAAAATTCCTAGTCTGCTCTTGAAATATGGCCATTACATGAGTGTGTTTTGAAGGAGGGAAAACTTATGTGGGATTCAGTCCACTTCTGGAGGTCTCAGGTGAGGACACCTCACTTGGTGACTCTGACACCAGCTACTCAACAGGCTGTGTAGCTCATACAGAGAAGGTCTCAGCTCAGCCTTCCCTGTGAAGAGTGAAGCCCTTCCCTGAATTCGCCTCAAATGCAGCATCCACCCTTGATCACAGCTGGAGCTTCCTCACATCAAAGATAAGACACGCTTCCCCAGGTTGGTTGATTAGATGGTGTCTTGCAATGTAAACCAGAATGATAGAGGAGACAAGCAGTCTATAATTAGCGCATAACGTCAGGCAGTATTGTTGTTCCTGAAATGCAAGGACTAAATTGTGATCTGCTGCAATAGTATTGGCTTAAGGTGAGTCCATTAGCTGCTTTGCATTTGTACTAGTGTTACTGAAAGCTGTTCCCTAAGAGCTGCAAAGCTGTCTGGTGTGGAATAGGAACCAGGACATCTCAGATCCGCTCCTGTGGGCTTCTTCCAGTGAAAACAAAGGGAAGCCCATCGTATATTTTAATGTGTTGCCCATGAGATACACTCAATGGCAAAGCAACAAAGTCCAAGAGTTTGTGGGTCATCTTAGCAAAGCTCAGGAGCAAGCAAAAGCACAGGAGCAGTCCCCCACCCTTTTTGAACATTTCAGTTGATGTTGTTAATTGTAGTGGAGCTGCTGCAAATATTTCAGAAAGCAAATATTTGATGTCCCCATACACTAGAAAATAAGTAGAAGAACGAACTGCCTGTCTACTCACCTGGTCATCTCAACAAAACTGAGCCAGGGCTGAGAATAAATAGCAGCAACTGCTGAGCTTTTGTAGTCAGCGTCTCTACAAAAAAGAGCTGTGACGGGAGAGCAAACAACACCTGCCCAGGAGGAACTGGGCACGGGCTGGAAAGGGAGCGGAGGCTGGTGGGCAGGGGCTGTTTGTGCAGCCGTTGGTCTCCAGGGTGGGGCTGCTGGCAGGAGCTGGAGGAAGACGTTATCTCCATCAGCCCATGCTAATGCCATGCTAATGCCATGCTAATGCAAGAGGCAGAGTGGGTGAGTGCCCTGCTTCCCTGTGCCCTGGCTAGTGAGCGATGGGTAGCGGCTCCTCCGTGCCTGCCAGGAGGAAAGCCTCTGGAGCAGAACTGCCCCCGAGCAGGTCCTGCTCTTGGCTAGTGTGTGGGTCACACCAGAGGACAAATCGCAGGGTTGTCACAGGGGAGAAAAAATGTGGACAGTCCCTTATCTGGCAGATGATTCACCACTCACACCTCTACCCAAGTATGAATTCTGCTAAGGAAACCAGTATCATTTTGCCCTAACTGGGAAGCAGGGGAGATGGTATGTTCTTCACATGCTTTGGCTGGGCATACGCACGGCCCACATACCCAATGTCCAAGTGATCTGCAGTTTGGTGCTGGGTTTTTTTCTTTTTTTTTTTTTTTGTTTGTTTGTTTGTTTGTTTTTACCCTTCTAAAAACAAACTTCGGATTCATCAGATGGAAGTGATCTTATCACATTACAGATTCACTTTCCTGGGAAACTGAACTTCTAGTGTAATCATGGGAAAGTCTCACCTTTCCTTTTTTATTTTCCTTTAACCGAGTTTCTATTGAAATTAGCTTGGCAGGCTAACAACTCAGAAGCTAAGAGACAAAAGACAACCCTTTGTTACTATTAGTTTTTTTTAATCTCATGATTTGCTTACCAATCTCATGATTTTGGGGAGACGGCAAGTGATTTTTGAATATTTAATGACATATATCCAAATCTATAGAGAAGGCAGGCCCCCTCATAATATATTTTACAAACACAGTAGTCTGATTGTCCCACTGCCGACAAAAAAAAGAAGTAAAGCCCAATAATTAATTACTGCTCTATCTTTTGTAGTTTTCTTTGAGCTGCAACACTTGCTGTTCGCTCTTACTGTTTTTCTACCTCTTACAAATTCTTTGCACAACTGGAAACCCAGCTCAGCAAATCCAATCCAATATCACTATAGTCAAGCGAGGAAGGACTTGGCTCATCTTCAAAGCGAGCTTTTATCAAATGTCTAGTGTGATGTGACAAAGCAGGGAAGTGTGCCACGGATGCGATGCTTCCAAATCCCCCCTTCTACCTTGATTAAACTTGAGAGCGATTACCCTTGCCAGGGTGATGAACCCTGCCAATGTGCATCTTGTTTACAGCTGTGCTGAGTTTTTAATGTGTTTTCCTGTTTCTGGCTAGGAGAACACGCTTCCGCTTTATGCCCTGCATAAAATCCCATTTAAAATATCAAGTTTCTAATATTTTGCAACTAGAGCCATAGAAACTAGAAAGCTGGGACAGCATTGCTCATGCGTGCAAAGCTACGCTTGGGCCTCAGTGCAGGAAAGCTTTGGATAAGAGCAGCAGAAACTAAAAAGATTTAGCCTGGGACTATTTTATTGTGGTGGGGACAAGACTATGCTGTCTGGTGTGAGTGGGCTGTAGATGCTGCTGTAAATTCCAAATGAAAATTTCACAGCATTTGCCGTTTCGCTTTGCCCTGTTTTATTTTGTGTGTTTCCCTCTCATTCCTAGATTCTGCTTTATTCCTAATTTTGATAAATTTAGATCATTGGATCAAAGTCTTATTTAAAAAAAAAAAAAACAAACAAACCCTAAACACCACATTTTAGCAAAAAGATACGTGACGAAACATTTTTCTTTTACCATTTGCCCCGTTGTCTAGAGCAGCCACTTTAAAAATGGCTGCATCTAACTAGTTTTACTTGAAAATATCCTGTTTCTTTTTTCTCTCTTTTTTTCTCTTTTCTTCACAAGAACCAGGCTGTTTTTCAGAGAAACTTTAACAGGAAAAATGCATATCAGCACCCTAAGAAATTTCCATGTTTGGCTTTGAATCTGTCAGGCTATGTGGAGAAAAAAATACGTTGTGAATTTTCCAGTTCAGTGAGTTTGTAGTTTGGTGTTCTTGCCTTGCAGTTTGGGCAGAATACACTGGAGGACAGGAGCTTTTCTCCCTGGTCATTCCTGCCTCTGCCCTGTGTTTCGCCCAGCCGGCCCCAGCCCATTGCTCTGTGCCCAGGCAGCCAACTGGCTACCTCCTCTTTTCTCTGAGTAATCTTCTTCCCTCTTTTTGTTGACTACAATGACACAAAACACTCTATTTCAGTAGCAGGAAATATCAAGATTATGATATGGCGCTGAACCTTTCCTTGCCAAGGACTCACCGGTTACCCCTGAAGCCATTCGTGGATGGTGGTGGGACACCAAACTCAACCCATGGTTGAACTTTACTCTGTGCTGTGACGCCAAACGAGGCAGAGCGCTACGGCCGCGCTTGTGCCCAGGACTGGCATGGGGTCCTGTACGGCATGGTCCTGGGTGCAAACACACCCTCTGCGCCGCGAGGAGGGCTTTCTGGTGGGCCCGTGCTGAGGCAGCACCGGTACAGCTCTTTGCCGCTTTGTCCACCTCGCATGCGGAGAAAAACCTTGGCTTAGCCTGGGTGAGATCTACCTTTGAGCGCTTGGAAGGGTGAAGTGCCTAAGTGCAGGTTGGTACACGCTGCTGGGAAATAGCCTTGGACCTTGGCCAGCCTGAAGCAGGGAGGTGGCAAAGCTGCCTTTGATGCCTCGGCTCCTATTGAGTGGTGGCTCCTGGAAGGGTGGCACTGCAGGCAGAGCCACGGCGAGGCTCTCCGGCAAGCTGTTCCCATTCCTGCTCACCATGGATGCGGCAGCCCCACCTGCTCTCTGCTGTGGTGGAATATCAGCCGGCGCTGGTGCCTTGGCTCTGTTGTTTCAGGCTGCAGTGGGTAATTTTTAATCCCTCTATTCAGAGCGTTTTGAAGAACAGGAGGAGAAACATACGGCATATGCTCACCTCGGCTCCCAGGAGGTGTGGGGGAGTGGTTCCCAGCAGCTGCTGGGGTAATCCTTGTCCTTCTGTCCACAAACACATCTGAAAGGTGGGCTCAGAATGCCTCGGCATCACCCCACAAGCAGGTGGGCTCCACCGACTGGGCAGGGCTGGAGCGGGGGCAAAGTCCCTTCCTCCCCTCTGCGGCCCAACAGGGTCATGGACAATGGCATGTGTAGTGCAGAGGGACTGGAGGAGGGAATCCATCCTCTCCTGGGTCTCCTTCAGGCACACCAGCTCCACAGCAGTGCTTGGAGGCACCTCAAAGGCACAGGTTATCCTGCAAGAGTCACACTGGGGCAGAGGCTTTCAGGGTACGGGTGCCTCAGGGGTTTGGAAGTTGGTTGGATTAAGGACTCACATTTGACCACCACAGGGTCTATGGTGGGATCCACATCATGTCTTGAGGTACTGTCATTGCTCATTGTCCTGGCCCTCATCCTGACCCTACCACAGTCAACAGGAATGGTGCCAGTGGTGTCGGTGGAACCAGCATCTCCTCTTCTCCCTTCACTTCTCCTGCATCCCCTCCTGCCTGCCCTGATCTCGCTGTCTTGCTGCATTGCCTGCTCTGGGCACCATCTGGTGAATTTTGGTCTGTCTCATCTTACCAACTGTCGTTTGTCCTGGCTCTGGTGTAAATGTGCTCACATTTTGCATCAAAGGACCCCTAAACCATTCGCTTTGTGGACCAGCCGGCCTGTCGGAGAGGAGCCAAGCAGTTGGCACTCAATAAGCAGCAAGCATTAATAAAAGCATTACAGTGAGGTTAGTGCCTCATTAAAGTAATGCTAACGAACCGGCTGCCTTCCAGAAGTATGAAATTTTAACTAACACTTCCTCCTTCTAATTTTATATATAATTAAATCTTCCTAGGGAGGCAATATTCAGTTCTCCAGGCTGCTACAGCATAAGCAAAGGCCAATTCAGAGGAGTTGCTCTGGAAACACACTGGTGCTCTTGGGAGTGGTCTCCAGCCCCATCCCGCAGCCTCATCGTACATGGTGCAAAAATTTGGTGCAGCCACACTCTGTGATGATGACAGTGTCCGGGAGCCTGCTGTACCACAAGCACCAGCACTCCTGGGTGCACGCCAGCACTGGGGGATGCGGCGGTGCCTGCAGCCCTCCCTCTCCGCCTGTGCTGGATCAGGGCTCTGCCTGCCCCCCCATCCACTGCAGGTTTGATTAACAGGGGATGAAGGCGGGCTCAGGACCCTGTGTGCCGTGCTCCAGCTCTGACCCACACTCCCAGCCCTGGCTGCAGCCAGCACACCTGCATTAGAGCAGCCAAAAGGAACCGGACTGGCATGGATCTGGCCCCGAGGTGCAGGCAGTGCCATTCATTGTGGCTCTTTGCTTGCCACAAGCAGGGTGCAGCTGGGAGGCTGGGCCAAAGGCTGCCGTTAGCCTGTAGAGATGCTGAAGTGAAAGGCTCTGCAGCTCGTGTTTGCTGCTAGCACGCTTTGCCAGGCATGTCCAGAGGGATAGGTCCCACGGCTGGTGTGCAGGAGCTGCAGTGCCCTGCAGTCCACGGGCGCTCACTGCTCCGCAAGCAGCACCGGAGCTTTGCCAGATGGAGATCACTGGGTTTCGGGGCTGGGGACTGATGCGTCTTGGCTGAGCACCTCAGATGGGAAGCAGCAGGGATTTGTACCGGAGGGGTTTTGCTCTGGGCCCTCCTCCAGCCTCCTCGAGCACCCTTGGGGGTGGCTCCAGGTGGTGCTCCTGGCTCCCCGCGCAGCCCCTGGTCTGCGGCAGCTCTGCGCCCGCTGTGGCAGACACCCAACTGCCCGCCGAGCTCCATTGTAAAGCAAATTAATTCTCCCCTGCACTGAGGAATAGCCATGCTCTTGGGTAGGTTTGGCAGTGGCAGTGAGGAAAGCAGCTGCTCCCAGACTCACAGCTCCTTTTTATTTCATTTGCCTGGTTTTAGCAGCATGTGACGGGCACGTGAGCGGCGGCGCTGCCGGACAGCGGGGCATCTCGCTCACCAGGCAGCTGAAGCTACTGCCTGTCCCGCTCATGTGTGAGCACACATCTCTCTGCTGGTCCTCCTCTCACCTCTGACAGGTTTTCATTCTCATGCTTTCTTTGAAGCAAACCCAGAGTTTTCGTTGTCAAAGGATGGTGTTTGATGGATGAATCCCTTTCTTTTACCTTGCCTGATGGGCAGGGTACAGTGCAAACCTAGTTTTTAATGTGTTTTTAAGGATAAACACCACTTTCTTGAACAGAAACAACCAATCCAAATGGTTTCTGCTGTGCTTAGCAGCCCATTTGGATGGTCTGCCCAGGGGAGAGGGTATCATCACAATGAACTCGGTGTTATGCTGCTCTCTTACATTCAATTTGTTGCAGAGACCGACTCAGAGCTTGACACAGCTGCAGACTTGTGCTAAGGCTGTTCCCTTGCTGCTTCCTAAAGGTTATAGGTTAGAAGGAGCTACACAAGCAATCATTTGGCTTTTGGGTGTGCATGCCTGAGGCTGGCAGTGTCTCAGGGTGCAGGACAACCACAGCAAGGGGGAATTCACATCTCACTGCAAAATCTCCTCTTCATTTCAGGCATTATAGCACAGATTTTCTTCTTGCAAAGGCCCCAGCTCTGAGACAATCACTATCCTTGCTGCAGTGAAATTAATAGGGTGTCCAGGGGCAAAGGTAAAACTAAAGTACATAAGTAAATGTTTGCAGGATCAGGACTTTATTCAGGCATAAATCAGGTAGCTCCAGCCAACAATAGAATTACCTAAGTATAAAATCCCATGTAAGCCAGTAAGATCAGCTCCAAACCTGCTATGAATTTGCTTTTTGTTTCCATGCCAAGAATATATCACTTCTAACTGCTGCAATCAGGTCTGGTCCTTTTTATTTTTTTTTTTTTAAGTGCTTTTGGGCACATTTTTTTCCCGTCACCAGCAGATACGCACCGAGCCTGACCCTCCTTTTCTTGGGCATGCCCCAGCCTGCTTCGCCCACAATAAGTTGTCGCTATCAGGGGATATTTTTTTTCTTTCCTTGCTTTTTCTGTTACTGCATTCAGTAAACAAAGGGAAGCAGTGACGATTCAAAACCGTTCTTTGTATTTGCCTGGGAACAGAGTCAACTATTTGTTGGTCTTTTGTCGTTGGGGTTTTTTTCTTTTTTAGCTGGTGACCGGTTAAATGGCTACTGGTACCTGTGGTGCAGCATATACTGGTGTTCCAGGGTTTGTTACCAGATGGCACTGGGCAGTCACAGAGGAGGCAGTGAGGAGGCCAGGGAACTGCATGTGGGAAGTATCAGACCAAACCAGAGGTCCAGGGCACAGCGGTCCCTACTGTTCCTCCTGGAAAATGTGGAAATAGCCTGCAGGGCTTTTCTGATCATTGTACGTGCCTCAGTTTCCCCAGTTCTCAGCACACTGTTTCGAGATGGTGCCCCAAGACAAGAAGTCTGGTGATGTTTGCACCCAGTTTAGCCAGGAGGAGACCAGTTCTTGTAAATGAGCTTGGGCAAAAAAGCTGGGAGAGGGAAGGCAGAGGGTATAGACAGAAGGAAGCTGGAGGCTCTTTTAGCTCGAGGGCAAACTTTTATTGGCCTCTCCATCCATGTGCAGCAGGAGTGCAGGCAGCGAAGGCAGCTCCCAGAGCCGTCTTTTCCTGGCAGACCTCAGGAGAAGTGCCCCGGCTCCCGTCCCCGTCCCTGCTTATCCCTCCAGCTACAGCCCAAAATAGGGAGCTCCGAAAGCCAGGGCACAGCCTCCCCTGCCCCATCACACCAGGACACACCAGTCCCCAGGACAGCAGCTGTGAGAAACAGGTATGCATTTTTCAAGTGACATTTAGGCTCTTAAATTATTTTTGAAAAATGGCCCAGCAAGCCCTAATTTATGTGCTGTAGAAAAATACTGCTTGTGACCTGCTTTGCTGTGAACACCCCATATAATGTGGTTTGTTTGGTTTTTTTTTTTATAGGCTTTGCCTTCTCCGTCTTGTGTCGTGAAGCAGAAGCAAAATCCACCAGCTAACTGTAATTGCTGTTCCCACCGTTGCGTTTTCCTCATGGCATACCTCTGCCATAACCACAGCCCAGTATCTTGGGTATGTCTGAAATGGGAGTCCTTCTCTAACGCCACGGAGGCGATGGCTAGCTGGCAAGGAGAATAAATCACCCTGAGCTGACGTCCTTTCGAAGCCATTATTTCAATAGACCACAAAAATGAAGAAGTGCTGGGGGGAAGCCAGGCGTGACTCGCAAACGGCCACGCTGGAGTGCTCGCCCGGGCGCCTGCCCTCGGGCCGGCGGGGCAGGGGCTGCCTGCCCGCTCCGCGGTGGTGTGCCCCGGCCGGGGGGACCCATGCGCTGGGCTCGGCTGCCGGTGCCCCTGCCCCAGCACAGCGGCTCCCAGGTGGGGTCCGCAGCACAGCAGCCTCCTCTCTGGGCTATTTCAGGGAACCTTTTGCAGTCCCGTGAGGATTTCCACTTTCACCATCCATCATGGGAGCAGGCGGGGAGGGCAGTTCTGCACTGCTGCCCTTCTCAGTCTTTTCGATGTTTAGTTTTGTTCAGCTCTGGAGCAAAACCCAAGCCCTCCGAGTGACCACGCAGGCAGTGTCAAACCATCCTCTTGCGGCTCCAGAGCAGTGCTTTCCTCCCATGTGTCCTCATGTGTCGGGCACTGACGTGGGCTGGGGACACCCTGGTGCCATCAGAGCCATTTGTCACCCCTGGGTGCTCAGGAGCAGCGGCGGGAGCTGCTCCCCTGCCTCCACCAGCCATAACCACCACGCTGCAAACCAAAACCCCCTGCCGCGAAACATCCTCGGGAGCCATATGGCATCTCTGAGGCTTTGATCGGATTGAACAAAACCCAAAGCAGCCCGGCAGGTTCTGCTGCAAGCTGCGGCGAGCCCAGGGCAGGCCTCTCATACCCTGCTCGGGGTGTGCAGGCTGCCAGCCCGGGCATTAACAAAGCACCTTAGTGTCTCCTGCCAGCGCCTGGTGGAGGTGCTGGCTGGATCGGGAGGTTTGCATGTACAGGAGGATGGTTTGGTGGTCAAGTGATACAAGTGAAGGGAACAGCATCTCAGGCTGAGATTTGAAACAGCTGGCAGACAGAGGTGGGTCAGGGAAGCTTGGGGATACGCGGCGTTTGTCGTAAACCCAGGCCATAAAAGCCATGATTAAAACCTGTTCTGAGGACCAAGGCTGGCTCTGCCAAGCCACCATGAACTGCAGAAGAGCCCTGACCTGAGCTGTGCCCTTTCAGGTGGGGATAAACAGTCCTGGAGCACATCGGAAGGGGAAGTGGACTCACATCTAACCTGCTGGTGTCCACCAAAATAAGTCCCAGATCCACAGAGGAGAAAAAAAAAAAAAAAATCACCCAGGAGAATTTCTCTTGGATTTTACCTCGCACCTCACTGCAGTACTTTGCCATGCTTCAACTCTGCTATGGAAAAATAAGCAGCCCAGGTCTGTTGAATCTCAAACCTTATATTAAGCAGTCACTGGTCTCCAGGGAAGAGCCCTCTTCCTATGCTGTCGGCCAGGCTCAGCCCTCAGAGCTGCCCCTGGTAGGACTGGGTGGTTGTGAGCAGCATCTCCCGCCGCTGGGACGCAGCAGGCTGCAGGAGGGATGTGTGCCCTCCTGCCTGGAGCTATGGGGAGGCCAGAGTAACTCACTGATCTCAGGGGATTGGCCAGAAAGGGCAAGGACCTGCTGCAGAGGATGGATGGTTAATGTTGCAAAAGTTTCTGGACATTTGGTCTATAAATCTCATTATGTAAAAATGCCTGATTTCAGAGTTTGCTCTAAAAGAGAGGGGGGAAGGTGATAGTTTCTGACTGATTATGGATTCATTTTTTAATTGTGTACCCATAATGTGATGTCATGCAAAAACAAATCTAACACCTACAAAAACTCATTTCAAAATGAATAACTGCAACATTTTTTTTTTTCAGTCATTGTCTAAAAGGGATGTTTCACTATTGCTGGGACTTCCCTTCTTCCCCACTTCTCTTCACCAGAATACAATATTCTGATATAACTGATGGGGCATTTGGACTCTGATAGCGTTTGCTTCCACCCAGTTTCTCATGAAAACCCGCCCGCCGCCTCGCAGAGCTACATGAAGGTACGTAAGCTTTACTCCCCCACTTTCTCCCTCCCAGAAGGAGGATGGGAACTGGAAAATTCCTCCAGTTCCTCACTAAAGGGGTTGAGGTGATAGGGCTGTGCACACAACATCTCTGGCAATGGGCTCTTGCAGCAGTTTTATTTGCTTGCTGGGTTGAAAATCGTGCCCTCAGCCATTGCAGCAGATGCTCTCTGGAAGCACTCTGCAATGAAATCTGTTTAAATAGCAATAGCAGAACAGTTGGAATAATTTATACATCTGAACTAGCAAAGATGTTGATCTGTGTCCGGGGCAAAAAAAAAAAAATCTTGTGAAACATCTAGGGGCTTTGCTTGGTTTTCCTGCACCTGAACAGGCTCTTAGGCCTGTGCCTTGTGCTTGCACATTGCTGCGTGGAGGAGAAACCCTGGTGCAGGGCGGCCACTTCTGCTAACAACGGGAAAGTCAGTGTTTGGTCCTGCTGTCAATGGGCTTTAGCTTGGAGAGAAACCTTTGCTAATCAGCTTGCTTTGCAGCATTTTTACGGCAAAATAAAAGATGCCTGGAATTATTTGTTGGTCACCAGGCAAACGTTTTACTGCTGAAATGTTCCAGAGGCCGTTTACAAAGCCTTGATTGACAAAAGTGCCAAAAACTTACAACCCTCCACGTGCCCTCCCCTCCCCAGAGGCAACCCAGGCCCAGGGCTGGGATGGGAGATGGAGATGGAGATGATGGAGCTGGATATGATGGAGATGGAGCCTCTTCCTGCAGGAGCTGCAAGGGTCACCCAGGGCTGGAGAGCGGGGAGAAGCTCATTTGTTATGCAAATGTCTGCTTAAGCTTGGCGTAGACAGTGGAAAGCTCTTGAATTATTTTAAGCAGAGGACGAAAGTTCTTTCCCTCCCCCTATCATCTTGGATCCTTGTAAAAACAAAACAAAACAGAAACCTCTGTGTGAACCATCTGACAATGATCAGCACTCGGCTTTCCTGGCAAGAGAGGGGTGGGTGGGTGTACATGGGCGCGTGGAAATAGAACAATTAAGAAAAAATCTGTATTGGAAGCAGCCGGGCTTTATTTTGTCTCGATGACAGCACGAACTAATCATCCTCCAGCCTTATCTCCATGAGCGTGCAGGGAACAGGCATGCTGCAGGGGCTGTCCCTGGGTGACTGGCAGAGATGCTTCCCCACTGCCTAATGGGGGGGGGGGGGGGGTGAGGACAGGCTGTGGCTCAGCCCAGGCTCTCCAGGTGAGGAGGGGAGCAGGAGTGGCTATTTGGATGCACAAAGCACTTGCAGGCCAAAAGTTCAAGCTGGCAGCCTGGCTCATGCAGAAAAGCCACCCGTGCGTGGCGGCGAGCTTCCTGCGCTGGCTGGTGGCTGGGCTCTCCCAGCTGCCCGCTCCTGCCCGGGGCACCAGCCACAGCTTTGCATCAGCAGATGTGCATTTCATGGCTGCTAAGAAAATCCTGTCAGTATTTACATAGCATCGAGGGGCACCGAGCCCTTCCCATGCAGGCTGCGGGACGCTGTTCCCATGGGAAGAGCAACCGAACCCATGCCGTGCGCTCCTGGAGCAGCGGCCGCACAAGGGAGCCACGCTGCCCGTACTCTGCCTGCCGGGAGCCACAGCAAAAACCTGCTTTGCAGACAGATTGCACCTCTCCAGAGTGGTTTTCCCCTGAGCCAAGTTCTCCGCTGGCCTCAGCATCCCTGTGCCCCCACACTGCATGAAAGCCAGGTGGGCAGCTGAGTTCTGGCGTGCAGAGCGTGCAGAGGGCTGGTTAAATGGGGATAAATCAGCTTTTTAAAAGGGGCTTCAGATGGGTCTTTGCCCTGGGTTGGCACTTAGGTTGCTGCTGGCTGCTCCCCAGCCAGGGCAACCGTGAGGCTGTGCCCACAGACAGACCCATGTTTTGGGGGTACCAGCACAGCAGAAGGTGCCGCGAGGATGCGAGGCTTAATTAACGTGAGCCTTTTAGGGCCCGTCACTGGGCATGTTGGTCACTGCCTGGGAAGCAGGGGAAATCCTCCCCCTGCAGTGATGTCTGCTTGCCTTTTCCCCTGCCCGTAACCATGGGGGGCAAGGAAGGGGTTTGGGTTTCCCCACAGACCAGGGAGGCTGGGGAAAGCCCTTGGCAAACCTAAACAACCCCCCAAAACCCCCAGCCAGCCTTGCAGAGCTAAGTTCAAGCTGGTGTGGGCTCTGCCAGCTCCTCAGCCCAGCACGAGCTTGCATCCTGGCAGCCCGTCAGTGCACGTGGCACCCGACCACCACCTCCCCGTCTTGCGGGAGACTCTGGGCATGGGAGAAGAGGGAGAACATGCCTCACTGTAGGGAGGTCCAGGCAAAGCCCCTCACCATCGCCTGCACCATGGATGAGAGCAAAAAGGCTTGTTCCAGGGCCGTGAGCTAGCTGGAGTGAGCTCAGCTGCTTTTACTTGTCATATCATGAATGAAAGAATCAGTATCATGAATTAAAGAATGAGCGTGGTGTGCCACAGCAGCCCATCCTTGGAGCCGAACTGTGACCGGCCGAGACTGAAGGTGACACTGGGACATGCTTAATTTCCTCAGTGCCATGTCTGCACTGCAAATTCTCCACTGCGATTCTTCACTGCTTAAAAGCAGTTGCTCTCATGGGCATTTTTGAAATTGTTAGAAAAAAATCTGTGTGGGCATTACAATGTTTGTTTTCTCTGATGGCTATTTTTAATCTTGTTTTCCATTAAAAAAAAAGATCAAGATAGATATGAACAGAAACTGTGACTTTAAATACAGCATGCTAATAGCTGCACAAAACTAAACACAAAATTAGGGAGAGTTGGAGTACATGCCTAAAAAAATCTGTGAAAATCTGAAGCCTTTTATGACACTCGCTTGGCAGCACTACTGAGAGCCCGGGGACCAAGGCCAGGGCACTGCACTGGCAGCCGGCACCAGACGGGTTAAAGAAGCAGGATCACCCTGCAAGGAGGGAGCTGGAGCTGGAGCTGGCCTTTCCAGGAGAAGAGGATGCTGGCATCAGCTCCCTCAGTCTTCCCCATGGCACCCAGCTGCAGAAAGCCGCCTGTGCGCCCTGGCAAGGCACACGGCAGCCCAGCCCACGGCGTCCCCGGGCAGCGGCAGGAGCAGGGGGGTGGCAAAGGCAGCGAGGGGGATGTTTAGCTTTTATGCCCCATTGGTTTCCAGCGTTGGAGAGGAGCTGTGCAGGGAGCTGCACCCTCCCCCAGCTCCCTGGACCGTCGCTGGGGCTCTCCGCTTTTGTTCCCTTGCCGGGGACTTGGC
Source organism: Morus bassanus (assembly GCA_031468815.1). Taxonomy (NCBI): domain Eukaryota; kingdom Metazoa; phylum Chordata; class Aves; order Suliformes; family Sulidae; genus Morus; species Morus bassanus. The sequence continues at coordinate 38,895,294 of CM062575.1, forward strand.
CAAGTGGCATTCGGCCTGAGCCAAAGGAAAGACGGCCAAGAGCGCGCAGTGCTCCCCGCAGCTAGCCGGGGGTGGGGGGCCCTGCAGCGGGAGCGGGGGCACCCCGAAAGCAGAGGCAGAGTCTTGCTCTGCAGCGCTGGCGGTACCATGTCGTGCTCGGTGCCGTGCTGCCTGGAGGAGCAGCTCCGCACATGTACCGCTTTGTCTTTTAGGAACCAAGCTTTCCCCCAGGGACGTTCATGCCCGAAGCCAGGAGGGAAGACGGGGGGACGGCGGTGTGTGGGAAGAGCAGTGGCACAGACCCTGGCAGATGTCATGCTGAGCTATTTTAAGATTTTTTTTTTTTAATCTTGCTGCCCTCTGACAAAAATGTGCTTTGGAGCAGAGCTGATCTTGTGCAGTTTGGCACACAGGGCAGGGAGCTGGGGAGGGGGCAACCGAGTTTATCCCTGTGAGCTGGGGGCAGGCGATGCAGAGCAGGCAAGCCGGTGGTGCAGCAGCGGTGGGTACTGCCGGCGCAGCCATGAGCGCATGCCGCGGGAGATGGGCATGAACAAGCACGGGCCTGACCCAGCCAGCCCGTCTGGCGGCTCTCCAAAGGGGCAGATAAAAAAACCCAGGTATCTGAGCCAAAAATCCAAGCCCAGGTCCGAATCAGGGGAGCGCCAGGGTTCGCTGTGCTCCTGGCTTCCCGGCGTCACCCAGCCCACCGTGCAGCTAAGCAGAGACCTTGGCTGGGAACTTCCCTACCTCCAGTTTCTAACTTTGGATTGTCCTAAACAGGGTGATTTATCAGATGAAAGATGCTGCCTACTGTAGCCACTTTTCCCAATAGTTATGCCTCAGGGAGCACAGGGCATTGAGTGCAGAGGCAAAACAATCAGGCCAGGGTGTGTGCCCTGTGGTTGCCACCACCAGCAGCTCCCGCCGGCTCCCAGGGGAGGGCAAGGGGGTGCTGGTTTGGGGGAACACTGCTGCTGAACCTGCCCCCCCCCCCCCGCCCTCCGAGGTGGGGGCAACTCTGCAAACACCTAAACCAGCAGCACCATCCCCCCCCTCTGCCGCGAGCCTGGGGTTCTTCTGAGTTATCACCCTCACCCTCTTGGCTGCTGGGGCTGGAGATTAGGGAGCTGCTCCTTATCAGCCGCCGGCCCCGCACCCGCGGGGCTCCTCTTTCAGTCTTACTCACTGGAGAAATGAGTAAGCCTGTTGTAACCGTCACACTGTGATGCTCTCGGGCAGCAGGCTCGGGCTGCACTTGGTTGGGCCGGGGTGGGTTTGGTATTTTTGGGTTTTTTTTTTTTTTTTACGTATTTCAGCACAGAAACCTGTAGCAACCAGGACGCGTTGCAGACACCCCACAGGAGCCGGGGCTGCACAGGCGGCATGTGCTGGAGCTCGGTGTCTTGCATGTATGGAGCCCACCATGTTTGATGGGGATGGGAAAAGGAAACACTGCCCATGTGTGTGTGTATGTGTGCAAGAGGGGGACGAGGGAAATCCAGGCTACTCACTGTGCCGACAATCTGGCAGCACCTCACTTGCACAGAGACACCCGCCCCCATACCTGCCCCCAAACCCATTGCCTGTGCACAAAGCTCTTGGTCCAGTCTCTAAACCTTGACCCAACTCCTGTGTGCATCCATCCATCCGTCCATCCTTCTGTCCAAGCAGGTCTCAGCCCCTCCAGCCTCCTCCCACACCGCACCGGGATGCTCTGCACAGTGACCATTTCTGGCAGTTTAGACGGCAGCTACAAGAAAATATTCGTGCACTCTTCAGCTTTACTAGGCACATGACCCAGACAGTGCCAATGGTATAAACATTTGGATTCAATTTATTATTTTTTCTGCAGGCTCTATCTCGGCTGGGTGGCTGCAGAGCGGCTCTGGGGCTGGGGCTGCTCCACTGCCCGTGGGGAGAGGGGCCAGGGCAGGCAGCTGCAGTGCCCAGCCAGGGCAGCCCGGCAGCATTTACCCAACTCAATGGGAGATATATATATATATATATATATATTTTTTTTTTTTTTTTTTTTTTTTTTTTTCCATTCAAGCCCCTACAGAGCTGCTGGCAGGACTGGAGCTTTCATCCCGATTGCAGATGCCCAAAATATCTGTATTCTGGACTGAGCAGACTGAGACTGAAGAAATGCTCGTGGTCGGCTGATTGAAGAGAGCATACAGGAATGCAGAAGGACAGACAGGCACCCACCAGCAAAGTCCTGAGCATGTATGGCAGCAGGCAAGAGGATGGGGAACGCCACCGGGCGCTGCTCAGCCCAGGGCTCCCTCCAGCAGGCACCAAGGATGACCCTGGATCATGCCCATCTCCCAGCCACGGCTCTTGCTCCAGCATGTGATTTTTTTACTACATTTTTTTCCAGCCTGCTGAAATGTGAGGACAGTCCAGGACATGGTTTTGACCCAGACCAGCTCATGCTCATCCCAGTGATGCTGGGGCACAGCTCTAGGGCTGGGTCCTGCCCAACCGTGCCCAGCCCCACAGCAAACCCTTCCCACCGGCTGCATCCACGTCAGCAATGGCTGCATCTTACTGGGACAGAGATGGCATTTCCAGCCCTAAGTAAATTGGCAACACGGTCCCAGATTTAGTCTGCAGGCCAGGGCCAGGCTGGCTGGGAAGGCAGTAAGCAGTGGGGCTCCTGCAAAGCCTCGGTCAGCCCTTGGGGTGCTCTAGGGTGGGATGAGCAAATGGGGAACCTGGAAAGGGAAAAAGCCGCAGCACATGTGGGCTGGTGCTGGGCGGGTGAGAGCTGTGCCCAGCACAGGTCATGGACCTCCCGGCCTGGAATGTCTGAGCACCCATGAAGAGGTCCTACCTCCGTTAAATTGGTTATATTAGATTGCATCTCTGTTATGCTCCTCATTTTAAATTAACCTCTAACCTAAACTTCATCTGGCATCTTCGGCAGCCAAGATTTATGAAATAAAAGTTAAAATATCAATTGAAATAATGCATTCATGTGTATTCTTTTACACACACACATATGAATACACACAGATACTGATAGAAAATGTTTGTTCATACATACATGTTTCTAATCAGATTTATATATTATATAAATATAGTACAAATATTTTTATACATAGAAAATTCTTTGGAAAAAGGAAACCAAATTAGTCTACCTTAATAAAATGGCATGAAATAAAAGAGTAGCGTACACTGTTGAAAAAGGATTGGATGTGTTCTTTGGAGGGTATTTTTCTTCCCCTGACGGCTCGTTCTACCATGTGGATGTCTAAAACCTGCTAATTTTAAAGCCAGCTCTTAAAAAACTAATGGTATGCTTTATTTATTTTATTTCACTTTCATTTTGCAAAGCTCAAGCTTTGCTTAGTGTGCTAGCATGAAAGCAGCTCATGTAAACACAACCAGCTGATGCTACTGGAGAAAGCAAACGGCTCTCAGTATCTGCGTGCACACGCCGACCCCCCCGTGTTTATCTAGAGGTGGAGATTAAACGGGAACCACTCAAGCGTGCTTAGTCTGATTTTAGAAGATCTTTTTTGCATGTTAAACAGGTAATAAGATGCTTAGTGTTATTTTCAAACCAAGACATGTTCCTGGCTGATTCACAAAAGGCCATGCTCTCCAGGTTTACATGGGTAAATGCTTTTCAAAAGTGGCTCCTGGGACTTTGAGGCTCATCGATCCAATAGGACTTAATAATCAGGCTGCCCGAGCCGTTTCCGAAAGTGGGAGCTGAGCTCCTCTCTCATGTCAGTCCTTTAGATTATTTCACTTTACGCTTCTTTATCGCATTTCTATTTAAAGCTGAGTATGGTGGCTCTTGAAAGAAGATGCAGAACATCCTTTAATAAGGGGCCACTAATACTAATGGTGTCCCAGTGCAATTTTTAATACCGCTTGTCTCTCCTCTCTGCTGTACCTCACTAATTTGGTCGGTGGGGTGTGCAGTGGTGGTGTAGCCCCCTCCTTTGCTGCCTGACACCGGGCAGGCGGCTCCAGGAGCCAGCCCCCCGAACAGGGGAGTAACACAGGCCATAACCTGGATAACGGGGCACCGTCACGCCTCCGGTAAATGCGCAGCTCATGGCATGTGAATGCAGCAAGCCCAGGGATGCTGCAGAGGATGCAGCTCAAAGGTGCCCGCAGGGAGAAGGAAAAAAATACTTACTTTGTGTATATGCATATGTATTTTTATATATAAACTATCTATGTGTGTTTAAACATACCTGTATATAATTATATATTCAAATTATATATAAGTTTAAATATATATATACATACACACACACAAATAAATAAATACACTCATGCACATGTATTCAAGGCTCTTTGGAGAAAGGCGCGTAAGCCCTGTGCTCAGGGACATTGCTGCCCTGAGTCCCTCTGCAGGCAAACACCCATGCCACGGTGGCACTGCCCGCACCCCATCCCGGCCCCGGGTTCAGCAGCTGAGGCTGGGCGCAGCCTGTACCCACCGCAGCCTGGTGCACCTCGGATGTGCTGTGCCTTTAGCACCCAGTTTCACCCTAAAACACTGCAGCACTTTCAGAACAACAATCTCTGACTTCTCAATCTCTGATGTCTCCATCTCTGACCTTTCCATCACCAACTTCTCCATCTCCAACTGCTCCCTCATCGCCACCATCGGCCTCCTGAGCACGAGCACACAGCTAATAAATCTGAGCCTTTAATTGCCCTCCCACACAGCGTGGCTTATCTGAGCCATCATGCCTTGTCACACCTCTTGTGTTTCCAGGTTTGTGCTGCTGGTGTCACCAAAAGGATAAAACCCATGTGTTTGGCTTTGGTTTTTAGGTACAAATCCCCCCAATAACACGTTCCTGGTTGTGTGGTCCCACACAATGTGTCTGACATGGCAAGGCAGATCTGCCTGGGGCAGGATTTACAAACCTTCTGTTTTCATCTCACGCAAGGCCCCGCTTTTTTGATTATTTATGTAGCTAAAACTATGCAAAAATTAGTGGCCCCATAAATCCCATTGCTAAAGCCATCAATAAGGGCAGAGGGGGCTGCTAGCCCGGGGTGCCGGTGCCAGGACCACTGGGGCTGGAGAAGCCCCAGTCATCATCAACAGCTGGTTGTTATTCAGGTCACAAGAAGAACTGATGTCTCTGGTACCCAAGGGAGATTTATTTATTTCCCACCCCCTTCTATAAGTTCAGGAAGATTTCCACAGCCCTCCGGCAGAGCAGGGCCGGCGCGGCACGGGCGCAGCGGTATCAGCAGCCGTGGTCCTATCGGGCTGAGCAGAAGCTTTTCCAGGAACTATCTAGTGAAACACATGACCGCACCCCCGGCCGAAGGGCAATACGTGACAGGCATTCACTGGGCTCCCGGCGAGTCAGTTGACTTTGTTATTCAAACTATTTTAGTGATGGTTTTTAATCCCAGGCTTAAGTTTTTCTTTTTTTCTCTGCCCCCCACTCCCCCCCCCACTCTTCTCTCTGAACAAGGGAATCTCTACACTGGCAGGATTCAGAGCCTCGCTGCTGCCCACAGCCTGCCCATGCGCTGCCGGAGCAGAGATCCCTTAGCTGGGACAGGGCTTTAGCAGACCACTCACTTTTTGATGGATTCAGTTTAGGAAAAAAAACTTATTCTAAGTAAATAACAAAAGGAAAGTGATATCCTGAGGATTCTGGGGTAAGATCGGATCTCGGCTGTCCCAGTTTCCACTGGAGCTGCACCAGGACGGCAGCACTTACACCCTCTGCTCTGGCATGATGCTCCAGGAGCTCAAAAACCCCGAGGTGCCAAGAGTTACAGGTGATTCGGGACATGCAGAGCGAGCGACAGCGCATGGGACACGCTGCGAGGGACGGCCGTGCCCACGCAACGCCCGTGCGATGCAGTGCTGGGTCAGGATGCGAGCAGGGGCTCTTGCCAGGCTCCGTTGCACCGCAGGACACACGCTCCCACCCCACTCTGGCACGCTCGTGGGCAAAGGCCCAGCATAGCCAAATCAGGTCAACTGGAAAGTACTCCCTGCTGGCCTCCAGCCAAGCAAACATGGTACCATACAGTATCACATAATTTCAAAAGTTAAAATAGTTTATTGCTGTTCTTTGTAGAAATGCACTTAACTTACATTGTCTGTTCTCTTCCTTTATTTGGCTGTTGGATTATAGGCATAAAAAGGTTACGTTTACCCATTTGTTCAATGACATAACACCTTTTTTCTCTTTTGCTCCACTCACGACATTCTCCTAAGCTTTGCTGGCCAACAGCCCCAAATCTCTTTTACATAAATACTGTAAATGTCTCCATAGGTTGCAGCATTGTAACAAAAAAATCTACCAAAGTAGACAAAATGTTCGGTATTCTTTGTTGGTTTTTTTGCATTTAAAAATATACCTAAATTTGAGATCATCTTAACAGAGTAACAATTACAATAAGAAAATAGTACAGTGCGTTGACTAAAGGAATATTCCGCTCTCCTTCAAGCCAATATTCCCTTTTGCATGTTGAAGTGATTCAGCAATTACTTAAGAACTTTTACCTACATACAATAATTTAGTAAAATGAGAATTAAACAAGGCAGATACTTACTACTATTCTTCTGTCTGCAATTCACAGCTCATGCGAATAAAATCGCAATAAATATTAAAAAATAGTTTTTCCTTTTTCTTTTGTTGGTTTTTTTTTCTTTTTTTTTTTTCTGTAAGGCATCTCTGAGTATTACAAAGTTTTTGTACAACCAAAAAATAAGATTGCTTTTTTCCATGTTCTCCGAGTACCTCCGTACCTCAACAGTAATTAAGAGGATTGCAGGTTTGGTGAGGAGGGGAAGGCTGACGGGGTAGGGCCGGAAAGACGACCACGGGTGATGGAAGCAGACCGTGATGTGTGCAAGAATCTGTAGTTTTCCTGTGAAACATTTCAGTCACTTTTAGAACATCTTCAAGACAATATCTGTCCAGATTGAAAAAAAAAAAACCCCAAAAACAACTTACCAGAAGTCCATTTTCATGAGCACAGTCAGACTGCAAGGGTTTTGGGTTCGCCCTTAACACTATAAATAGCTTAGGTATTGATATGCACCTACGTAAAGGGATAAAAGGGTGGGGTGATTTTTTTTTTGTTTTGTTTCTTTTATTGGGTTTTTTTTGTTGCTTTTGTTGTCCTAGTCGTATCCTTCCATTGCAAAAGATTGTCCTAGGTGGCGAAGGTGCGGGCAGAGCCCTTACTGCATGCGGTCGGGCTGCAGCTGTTGGGGCTGGTACTGCACGAAAGCGGTGGCGGGCGCCGCTGGGTTGCTGGCGGTGATGGGAGGCTGGACTGCGCCCGTGTAGCCGTATCCCACAAACCCGGCAGCGGGAGAGGCAGCGTAGGGGTACTGGTCGTAGGCAGCTGTGGTGTACTGGGAATAGGCTTGGCTGGCGGCGGTGTAGTCGATGTAGGGAGACGTGATGGACTGCACAGGGGTAGGGATCACCACGCTGGGCTGGATGATAGCTTGGGGGTAAACATAGTGAGGCGTGAGTCTGTGGAGGCAAAGGGAGAGGGTCAACGAGGGGCCGGGCTCCCTCCAGCCTGCATGTTCCCCTCCTTCCCCTCCAAATTCACGTGCATCAGCCATAGAAACAGTGCTGCCCTCGAGTCAGGGGTGCTGCTCGGGGTGGAGAGAATGAAAAGCAAAACACTCCTAGACCCCAAAAGTGGAAGTAGTGGAAGGTGAAGCATGGACTGCAAGAACGAGCAAACACGCACCCCAGTCTCCATCATGTCTTGTATCTCGCACTATCCAGGCTGCTGGTCCCCAAAATAACCTCCCTGGACAGCCGCACCACAGCCCCTGCCTGACAGGCTCACCATATCTCCCTAGCCCCGACGTGCCTTGCCTGTCCCTGCCAGCGCTGGCAGCCTCGCCACCTCCCGTATCCTCCAGGTCCACGCTTCCACCCACACTGCCCAAATCCTGGCGGAGGTTCCTGAGGACCCGCAGCCCCCGTGGGGCACCTCCCGGCACTGGGGACACCGGGTCGCTCCTCTGCTCATCCCATCAGGGTGGCGTCCCACCAGGGACGACCACTGCCCCCGGGCACAGCCGAGAGCCTTCCAGCTTGCCAGCTGTTATCAGTTACTACACATTTAAGCCAGTGTTTCCATAACACTGGCTGTTTAGGGCAATGCTACAGGGTGTTTGTTGTAAAACATGAGATATTAATTCTGGTTTTTTTTCCCCTTCAGTAACACTCCTCAGGTGCGACCGTGCCAGCAGCCCCCGGCTCAGCAGCGATGCTCGCATGCCCATGAGCTTTTATATCCAGGCTCTGGGGCCAGCCAGCCGCTGGCACTTCCTCTGCCCTTTCGAAGCAGGTCCTAAAGTGTTGTTTTTCACCAGCTGCTTTGCCCCTGCCCCGAGGTAGCTGTGCTACTGAGAGGAATTTAACAATGCCACAGTCAATTAAAGTCCATAGACTGAAAGATCCTGGAGATGATTAATGCAGGATTGCCCACTAATTTGCTAGAAACTGCTAATGAGGAGGAAAGAAAAAAAAAAGCAGCAAAATGAAAGGACTATATTTCCCAAGGGCCCACAACAAGTCAGGCCTCAAACAAGAGCAAAAACTGTGCAAACCTGAAGGTTTAGGTCCATCCACACAAAATGCCACGGGACAGACAAAAATGGGCACTTGCACGTGCAACTGCAGAGTGCAAATAGTATCTGCCTGCACAGCCCTTGGCAGCAGAGAGCTCCATTGTGCGCAGGCTTGACGGATTTGGAGCTTAAGAAATAAGGGTGTGCAGACTGTCACCAGCAAACGGCACGTGACCACTGAAAGATCAGAGGCACGTGCACCAAAAAGTGCACACTGTGGAAAAAGGTCCCTTTGGCCAGCAGCAGCACGAACCAAAAGCCATCCTCCAGAGAGCTCATTTCACCCTGTCCCTAAACCCAACTCATTTTGGTAAACAAAAAAAAACCAAGGTAAAACTCTGCAAAGAGCTTATGCAGATTCAGATATTCTGGGGACTTTTGTGTGGATGTGTGTGACAGCACATTTTCAAACACAACCACTTTTAAAAGCCTCCCACAGGCTTTTCACAACAGGTGGGCTTCTAAGTGCCTAAACTGTTCTCTAAAGCCGAGCTCAGCTGCTCAGGGAGAGGATATCTTGCCCACTCGTCCATCTGATCTCTGGGGTTGGAAACCCCAGCAGACTCACCATGCTGCCCGGCACGGAACCACGGGCACTTGCAGCCAGGGACTGGAAACTTCTGCTGGATGGGTCACTGGCTGCCCTCGTTCCACCCAAGTGTCCATCCTAGGTCTCGGCCACCACCTACAACATATTGGGCTCCACCTGGGGCACTTACAGGGCTGTTCCCATTTGCTTTACAATGAGCACCGGATGGTTTAACCTGCTCTTCAGGCAGGAGGAAAGCTTCTTGCAAACACGTGCTCATCTGAACCGAGTTTTCTCTTGTTTTCCCACTCACATATGCACTTTGGTTTCTCTTGAGGTAATTTGCATGATGAGAGAATGATTGTTCTCCTCCCCCCACACAGCAACACTGCCTCTGAAATCAGGGTCCTCAGATATAACGAGGCTGCCCCCAGAGCAGCGGCACCGGGGAGGAGGGTGGATGGAGAGCAGCACCTCAACCTTTGGCTGATTAAGTGCAGGACCATCTTCAGGTGCCAGAGCCATCCCCAGCATAGTGCAGAGAGAGGGACCTCACAGCCCTTCAGTCCATAAATGAACCATACCCAATATCACCCTGTGACTAACAAGAATGAGATGAGGCAGCAGAAATTCACTGAATCACTTTTGTTTATCTCTGATCTAAACTCAGACCAGCACAGCTGAATCAGAGCTAGAGCTTATGTGCCAGTTCAGACCGAGAGCTCTTAATGTCACACACTTGTATCAGCCATCTCTTCCAAGGAGCTGGGCCCAGTCCCAGCCCAGAGGTTCCTCGCACTTGGTCATTGGGGGTTTGTTTTGTTTCATTTTGTTTTAAATAACACAGAGGTGCAATACTGCTTTCTTGGCCTGCCAGGGTCCGCAGAGGCACCCCCAGGCATTGGCCCATGCAACCACTGGGGGCGAGATGAGCAGACCCCACACACACCTCTTGCTGTACCCCCTTGTAAATTGGCAGCTTGGACAACAGCCTGCATCCCAGATTGGAGACGGATGCTCTGGCTGCCTGTTGCTTCTCCCTACACGTGTCCCACTACTGGGCTTCCTGCTAATCCAGGGCTTGAAAAAGTTAAAACAACTCCACAAACACAACAAAAAAAAAAAACCCTAAATGCAAAATCCTTGCACTCAGGACTCACTAAAAAACACCCACCAGCAGGAGCAGAGAGGCCTGCACTTTTCCTGCACACAGGCATTCAGCCTGCACCTGCAAAATGACCAGGAAGACAGTCCGAGAGCCTCCGAGCAATCCAGCCTGAGCATCCTCCTGTTCGAGCAGCTCCGCAGGTCAACCCCCCGATGTCCCTTGCTGCCACCCAACTGCTCTTCGGAGCCCCACGCGGAGGATGTGGCTACATGCGGGGCCATCGGGGTGAGTGCACGCTCCCAACTCATTCCCAAGAAACTCTGCGTGTCGGCTTTGCTTTCACGTACACAGCTCCTCCATCGCAGCTCCCATGGTGTGCTCCAGAGACACAGCAAATCCATGACATCCTGCACTACTTTTTTGCTCAGCAAGGAAAAATTCCAGCTCTTCAATGCTACTTTGAATAAAAAGCACCATTAGCTAAGATGACAATGAGTATTCCTGTACTCCATTTCCAGAAATACATCCCAGCCCGATACATACACAAGCGCACATCACACACCATAGTTTACTGCACTAGAAAAATCACACTCAGCAACTCCAGAGTCTGCTATGTAAAAAGGAAGGTTCTTTTGGTCTGTGGGGTTTTAATAATTTAGCTAGAAATTTCAATCATGATATGCAGTTTGGACTTTTGATTTAGGTGGACAGATGGCAACTCATCGATCAAAACAAAACACACAACCCAAGGTAAGGTCACTTTGATGACTTGCGGCTATAAAAAAAACAAAACCAGTGCAGTACAATGAAGTTCTCTGCTGGCTACGTTTAGCATCCACAGAAGGTTTTAAAATATCTCCCTGCTTCCATTATTTCCAAAGAAGATCTTTCAGGGGGGAAAAAAAGCTCTTTTAGAGTTCTTTTTCTAAAAATCAGCAAACTCTAATCTGAATTTCTACAGAATGAGTCACATCTGTGTTTTAAGATGCCTTTCCCTTCCTCCCTGCAGTTTTCCTCCCTCCCCCACGACGGGCCCTGCCAGCCAGAAGAGAACTTCATCTAGAATACACACACAGTGCGATTAGAAAACGTCAACCAAGTGATCAGCCATCGCCACCACACTTCAAAGTCATCCCGTGAACAGCAGACGTACGAGATGCTTATGGCATTACAATTAAGCACAAAGGCCACAAAACATAACAGGCATGGTCAAACCTAAGTCTAGAGCCGGCAGCGGCCGCAGGAGGGACTCGGGAGGGCCGTCGTGGTGCAGGAGGGCAGCCGGGACCGCCACGCTAGCCCACGGTCCTAACTACGTGGCACGACGCCACGCTACCCCAGCAGCCAAAATTGAAAGACACAGAACAAAAGAGATGGTTACAGAGCCATTGGCAGAGGAGACGCAGACACGGCTTCTGCTTTTGCTGGGCAAAATACAAAGGACAGAACCAAAGCAGCCCATTTTCGGTGCAGTCCTGGGTAGAGATGGTCAAACGCATCAGGTAACGCTTGCGGCTACCAGCACCCTCGGCTTCTGGGAGGTGAAAGAGTGGACTTCTTAAACCTGCCGTCGCACAGTTCTCCCCACCACGCCGCAGGGCTGCTGGGGCCGAGCTGCCAGGCAGGGGTGGCTGGTGGGCAGCGGCAGCCCCAAGGGCAGCCAGGAAGAAGGGACCAGTCAAATGGCCATGTGTCCCACACCCCTTCCCAAACGGCAAGGAAGAGGAACGAGCTAACGAGGCCCTCTCCCTCATCAGCAGCTCTATCTGGCAGAGCTCATCTCAGAGGCATTTTACGTATTTGATTATTTTAGGTCAGATTTACACCTAAAATGTGTTTTAGCTGCACCTTCTCAGCTCTCCCCCATCCTGCACAGCTTCCTACGCACGAGCCATGAGCAGCTCCTGCAAGCTGCACAGGTCTGGGAGAGCAGCGAGCAAGGGGTTCCTGACCCCCTTGATCTCTGCCAGTCACGCTGGGAGCTGGTTTTGCTGCTTCTGGAGAGGTGGAAGACAACTGCAGACCTCTGACAAGAGGGACACAGCATCACACAAACACTTGGGAAACAAGGAGGAGCACACAGCTCTTGGCAGCCTCACAGAGATCAGCACACAAATGCCATCGCCACGACCAGCCTTTTATTCCTTGAAAAATAAAAGAAACAGAGCCCTTTGTGTCTGCCAGTGAAGGCACAAATTCTGGCATTTGACCCCAGGAATTTGGCTTCCATTTCCACTAGAGTTGACCCGTTAGCTGCCTCAGGGACACCCACACTGCCACAACATGTGATGGCAGGTGGTGCCAGGCTTCAGTTGGTAAGTGATACTGCAGAACAAGCTGAGCATAGCCACAGCTGTCCATGACAGCAACATGAAAACTACCTCTGGTGACATAACACTTCCAACCACAGCCTGGATGACAGATTTGAATCATAGAATGGTTTGGGCTGGAAGATGATCTAGTTCCAACCCCTGCCATGGGCAGGGACACCTTCCTCTAGACCGGGTTGCTCAAAGCCCCATCCAACCTGGCCTGGAACACTTCCAGGGATGGGGCATCCACAACTTCTCTGGGCAACCTGTTCCAGTGCCTCACCACCCTCGTAGTGAATAATTTCTTCCCTATATCTCATCTAAATCTACCCTCTTTCAGTTTAAAGTCATCACCCCTTGTCCTGTCACTACATGCCCATGTAAAAAGTCCCTCTCCAGCTTTCTTGTAGCCCCCCTTCAGGTACTGGAAGGCTGCTGTAAGGTGTCCCTGGAGCTGAACAACCCCAACTCTCTCAGCCTGGCTTCATAGGGGAGGTGCTCCAGCCCTCTAATCATCCTCATGGCCCTCCTCTGGACCCGCTCCAACAGGTCCGTGTCCTTCTTATGTTGGGGGCCCCAGAGCTGGACGCAGCACTCCAGGTGGGGTCTCACAAGAGCGGAGCAGAGGGGCAGAATCCCCTCCCTCGACCTGCTGGCGACGCTGCTTTGGATGCAGCCCAGGATACGGTTGGTTTTCTGGGCTGCAAGCACACATCGCTAGGTCGTGTTGAGCTTCTCATCAACCAACACCCCCAAGTCCCTCTGCTCAGGGCTGCTCTCAGTCCATTCTCCGCCCAGCCTGTATTTGTGCTTGGGATTGCCCCAACCCATGTGCAGGGCCTCGCCCTTGGCCTTGTTGAACTCCATGAGGTTTGCATGGGCCCACCTCTCAAGCCTGTCAAGGTCCCTCTGGATGGCATCCCTTCCCTCCAGAGTGTCGTTGGCACACTTGCTGAGGGCGCACTCAATCCCGCTGTCCATGTCGCCGACAAAGATGTTAAACAGCGCCGGTCCCAATACCGACCCCTGAGGAACACCACTCGTCACTGGTCTCCACTTGGACTTTGAGCCGTTGACCACAACTCTTTGAGTGCGACCATCCAGCCAAGTCCTTTGCCACCGAGTGTCAAATCCAAATCTCTCCAATTTAGAGACAAGGATGTCGTGCGGGACAGTGCCAAATGCTTTGCACAAGTCCAGGTAGATGACATCAGTTGCTCTTCCCTTATCCACCAACGCTGTAACCCCGTCGTAGAAGGCCACCAAATTTGTCAGGCATGATTTGCCCTTAGTGAAGCCATCTTGGCTGTCACCAATCACCTCCTTATTTTCCATGTGCCTTGGCATACTTTCCAGGAGGACCCACTCCATGATCTTGCCGGACACAGAGGTGAGACTGAGTGGCCTGGAGTTCCCTGGGCCTTCCTTTTTTCCCTTTTTAAAGACGGGGGTTATGTTCCCCCTTTTCCGGTCAGTGGGAATTTCACCAGACTGCCACGACTTTTCAAATACGGTGGATAGTGGCTTAGCAACTTCATCTGCCAATTCCCTTGGGACCCGTGGATGCATTTGAAGATGTATTTAGAAGTGGGTTCATGAGCGTAAGAGCACCAGGCAGGAGCTGCTCTGGGAAGCATACCCCAGCAACGCCAAGGAAAGCAACAGCAGTCCAGGAGCTCTACACTCGCGTTAGCAGCACTGCAGCATCACCTCGGTGTTGGCGATGAACAGACACGTCCTGATGTAACTCCTGCCCCAAGAACATCATTTGTGAAGGACACTCCCAAGCCAGCAAGCACTCACCTCGTGGAGCCGCTTTAAGTAAACCTGCAGGGAGTCGTGGCAGGCTTGGCAATACATATCATATGGGCCCCAGCCACGACGACAGGCCATAGAAACATTCAGGTCCTGTTCTCAAATCCAGGTATGGTGAGGAGTGGCTACAGGCTGGAGCACGGCTAGGGCAGGTCCAGGCAGTCCCTGCCTGCCAAAAAGGACTCTTGCTCTGAGAGGAGACCACATAGAGTTCATCCACTAACACTTTGGTGCAGATCATTCATCGTGCCCTGACCACTCCACCATCCACCAGCTTTCACTGACACAGGCTAGGCTTCAACAACTGACATGACAAACTTCCGAATCCTGAAACGTCCCTACCAAAGCCGATTTAAACATGCATTGAAATGTCAGTGGCTTCTGCCTCATCAGCCAGCTATCTCAGCCAGCTCGAAGTAAGACAAGGATGAACTCTGCAGCTCTGTGGTCCAGTACTTATCCTCACTGACACAAACAAAATAGCAAACCAACCAATCCAATTTCGGCTCATCTTGCAACTAATTTGCTCGTCTGTCTTCTACTTGTCCTCCTCTGGCCCTCTGGGAAGATTTACACAGCAGCCTGTGCAAACAGGTACACAACTGGGTTTCCTGCTTCCCTGTTGGGAGCAGACGTCAGCGCACTGGTGGCAATCACCAAGGAACAACCTGCCACAACAGACTGTCCCAGGCTGGAATCAGTATAAGAGAAAAAGTGAGCATGTTGCAGGATTCAGCGATAACCTCTGCTGGTTGCTGAGCCTACCACAAACCATTGCTCAAGAGGCACAAATGACAACTTAAGGGTACAAGAGCAATCCATTATTTCAATTTGTTTTCATTTTGGCAGGAGAGAAAAAAATTAAGGAAAAGGAGGCACCGCAGCATCTGAGAACCTACCATAGCCCAGCAATGTCCCCATTTTGCAGTGTTAGCACATTTTGAGTTCACGATGCAACAGACTAATGGCCCACAGCAGAAGAAGGTAGATCCCACAAAAACAAGGAAAAAGAAATGCCATCTACACCTCCCCCCATAGCCAGTGCAGAGGTGTGGGGAAAAAACCCAAAAGAGATTAAAAAAAAAAAAGAGGTTGCAGACCAAAGATGAGAGGACATCTTCTCACAAAGATCTAATCCTTTTTCTCAGCTTAACCAAGAGTCTGAGATCAACATGCTGAGCTCCACCACGAGTTAGCCAGGCTTAACAATTTACAGCTTCATCCTCTGCATCTTGCTTCCCCCACACCCAAAGGAAAAAGGAAAAAGAAAAAATTATCCCAAACAAAGGCATGTTGGGCCAGATCAAAAATAGTTTTGGAGAAGCAGGCTGAAAACCACTCAGGTAGCAGGAGAAAACATCTGCCTGAAACAAGAGCCATCTGGCACCGAGGAAAAAGCCACATGGAAGTTTATCCGCAACTAGTCAGCTATCCAGAGAAGGAAAACCGCCCCCCCTTTCGAGTTATCAGCAGAGCCAAAACAGAAATGAACTGACAGAAGGAACAGAAAATGCTTCACACCAGTGCACTACAGGAGCCCGAGTCCTTCAGCATCCGTGTGAGCAACCCAGGAGGATGCTAGATTCATCCTGTCCACACAGGAGGAAAACCAGAGGCTCCGACAAACTAACCCAGGCAGCCCCAGGAATTCTGCCTTTAACTAAGCCTTCCAATTTTCTTCTGCAGTTTGGAGAAAAACCAAAGGCTGCAGAAACATCTCTAAAGTCTTCTCAACTACCTGACAGGTTTTGGCATAATATTTATTAAATTGACTACTTTCGACTGGTTCCATTTTTTTAACAGACTTACTTTCTTTACACACAATCCCTTCCACTGACTTTTAATTAAAACCATCCACACATTCAGTTTATCAAAAACTCTTTCCTAGATAGATGAAGTATTTTGAAGCAGAATGCTTTAGCTATGGAAGAAGCAGTGCAATATCTATTTTTGATAAAAGAAAACCTACACTGATAAAACAAGTAATTTCTCAGCCAAGAAAGAAATTCCATTTTAAGAGTTTCCGTGAGCTCTGCTGCCAGTTGCGCCTTCGTTGTTCTAGAGCATCTAAGACATCTCCCTCCGCACCTTCCCGCAAGCCAGGACCACGGCAGGGGCGCTGAGAGCCTGCCCCCGGCTGCTCCCGCTGCTTCGGCCGGAGCAGAGCCAGCAGCAGCTCAGCTATGACACAGGAGAGCCGAAATGCTCAAAGCTGGCGACAGGGAAATTGCAGGGGACAGCACGATCCTGTCTACAGGATTTAGAAACTGCGAAATAGGAGACTCAGTTTTAACACTGAGGTCCACAACTTTTCATCTTTTGTGATCATAGAGTATATTTAGCTCTGGTATGTAGCTTGCTCCCACCCGTGGGGAACAAGCTCTTCATATAAGTCATATTTAGAAGTGACCCGGTGTCCTTGCTACCAAATTATCAGCACAACAACTGTCTAGTTCCCTCGCTGGTGTCCTCAGCTCAGAGGCAGGCCGGTCAGAGCTGCATTTATCATTCGAATTACTGGGCATGTGTTTAATACTACAGAGTTAGGGACCAGCATGCCAACAGCTGCTATAAGGAAAGATGAGATCAAGTACAAGCTGGACTGCTCTAAAAATTCAGACGTGTGCATGAATCCGCCGCATTGGGACTAAATGGCACCAGCCAGAGCAGAATAGGAGAATTTTGCATCTGCTGCTCCCCAGCTCCTGCAACAGGGGGAAAAGACTTGGGTCTCTGCTGCTAAGGCAGCTGCTCTTGCACGGGTGAGGATGAAGAGCGAATCCACCGAAGGCAATGCAATCACACAGAGAAGACAGCACAACTTGAGTCCCGTGCTGTAAAGACAAAGCTAGAGCCAGCTCAGCCTGGCTCTCCGTCACACGCAGGCCGGTGCCCTGGCTGCACCGGAACGGCACACGGCATCCTTCTCCCGGAGCCTGTCGCATGCAAAAGGTCTACTAACGCCTTGAGCTTGGCACAACATTTATGTAGCCAAGCATAAGGTCACTATAGCAGACCACGCTCTCCTTTTGTATTGTTCTACGGGCCTACACTAGATGCAGGGCATGAGCAAATCATGCCCAAAAGCAAAACGAATTGTATACCAAGCCCTTGGGTCTGGTACCAGCATTTGCTACCTTGAAGCAGACGTTCAAGAAAATTCACAGACATCTGATCTGCTTATAAACACGTCTACTCTAAAAAATAAAAAAAAAAAAAAAAAAAGAGGGGGGAAAAAAATAAAGGGAGCTCTTTCTGACTGGCAAGCACTTGGTCTGAATAACAGTAACCATGCCCAAGAACTAGCAGCTGAAGCCATTTGGAAAATGGATTTGAATGTTTCTTAGGAAATCACCCCCCAAAAGCTTTCATGTTATTGGCACACGATAAACAACAGGTGCCGGGTGCGCCATCCCCATGGGAGCCGCTTGTGACCGGCAGCGCAGGCTGGGGTCCCGCAGCGGGCCAGCTTTTTGGTAAGTGGTGCAAAAGGAAGTCGGAGCACGGCGGATGCCAGCTGACAGAGGCTGAGCAGAGCAAGGCCAGCGTGCGCCGTTTTATAAGCATAACCACAGAAAAGATGAAAGTTTGTTTCCATTTATTTTTAACCCAATAGCGAAGTTTTAAGGATAAACAGCTGCGAGGGAGGGTGGGCTGACACAAAGAGGGACTTTCTTCACTTCCTAACTGCAGCAGCATCAATGCATGAAATTTCAAACTCAAAAGAGATTTAACTCTTTCGATGCTGCCTGAGACTAAACGTGGCCGAGGGTCAGGGGGCCACCAAAATAAGCAACTACACAAGGACGGGCAACGGGGTCTCTGGAGAAGCGACATCCAACGTGTAGATACGGAAAGAGCTGGCTCCTGCAGCAAGAGACAGCTACATGCTTCCAAGAGCTCAGTCACTTACTCAGACCCTGGTACATCTCCCACACAGATAGTTCCTTCGCTGAGGCACAGCCACAGGAATGCATCTGCCGCACGCTGCTCGCATCCAGAGCGGCAAGCACGGCTGCGAAGAGGAGAACCAGGGAATCCCCGTTCCCTGCACAGGCTCAAGCCTGCCTTGAGCACTGGAGTCCCAGAGAAGAGGACCAAGAGAGGGGCACCAAGCAGCTCTGCCACGTCACCATGTACTCCTCTCAAGCCGTCTACAGCGTTGCTCCTAGCAGCTTCCAAGAGGTTTCATGTGTTTCTCAATTTCTTAAAAGGGACACTTGCAGTAAGAGACAGCTCCATTTGCAGAGAGAGTGTCTCTGATCGCAGAGGCACAGCCCCGTGCTGGCCAGTAGCTGCAGGGACACGCCGTGGCATCGCCAGCTGCCTCCAAGCAAAGCACAGTCTGTAAGCTCCGGGCTAAGCCCCCAGGCCTAATGCTGCTTCCCTAAACTCAGAAGCCAGATCTCCGAGTCACCCTGACACAGACGGATCCCTTGCCTTGCATTACTGTTAAGATCTCTGGTTACGACAATCTAGAGACTACTTTTCAAAACAGGATTTACTACCGACTCCATGCTGTCTGCTGTGCGAGTGCCTCCCCTGCCAGGGCAGCAGGAGGAAGGAGAGAGGCTCTTCATGGTTTCTCTTTCTGTTCCGCATACCCCAGGCAATATTTACAGCTGCATTTGGGTGCCTGGGACTTGGGGGGTGGGGGGAAGCCTTCAGTTTATAAATAATCCTCACTGATGTTTGGGTAATTTTCATAGTTTCCATTCATTTCAGGTTTCACCAAAACCTGCATTTTGTGGCTTGATAGCCGGAACGTGACTGGCTGGCTTTCTCTTATTTAACTGCCTAGCAGTCAATGGGTTGTTCATTCACTTCTTCCTTGCCAAGTCCAGCTTGCACACCTAGTACCCCGTGTCCCGTAACAATCGTCTTTTGGAAACTGCATGCCAACCCCTGGGCACAAGCACTTTGCAGAGAGAGGAACCGCAGGAAGGAGAACTGGGCAACGTCTTACGCTGTGGGCAAAGCAGACGAGCCACTGAGCTTCATTTGCAGAAAGTCAGGATCCACTCCACGCAGCGCAGAGCACAGGGACAACAGCAATTTGATGAAGCTTCCAAAGACAGACAGACCCTGATAAACTCCTCATCTATCCTCAAACCCCACAAGGGGCCAAGGAAATTGTGGGTTCAAGGGAATGCAAGAGTGGAGCCTGGCAGGCTTTTAATTTTGTTAGTCTACTGACGAGACAAAGAGGGAACTGTCAGCCAAGCTCCGTTGCTTGACTAAGCACCTGATGCTTTGCTGAGAAGCCACAGAGCAGCCCCAGTCGTGGTGCTCAGGTAAACGGCTCCACCTCTTGCCAAACCCACGTTTTCAGTGATTCTGCTCCAGCAATGACTGAATGCAACGAAATTCTTGTTTAGCGATGCTTGCAAATAATGATATATAATCCCTTTCCTCCAACCCTCCAGTCTCCTGGTTCCTGTCTCTTGGCAACTGATAAATAATTTATAGTGCTCTCTGCTGTATGTGCTAACTGCAGCTCCACTGGTTTAATGATGAAACCAATGCCTAACAACTGGAACAGTAACTGTCTAGATCACAAGGAACACGTAGTCACTTGATCCCACACCCCTCTGTATCTGAAACTAAAAGCAAACTGTTCAAAAAGACAAACTACGTTTTCCAGAGCTGCAGGGCTGCGGCTGCTGGGTAGGAACAGTACCCACAGGAACAGCAGATTATCTGCAAGAGGAACAGGCGTGCGCCGGCACTCCTGCCAACACGAGGAGTTCAGCGTGCTTCACCATTTTGCTCTTTTCTGTTAACATGCGTGGAAAAACTCCTAACAGGCTGGTTTTATCGTCAACCTCTCTTGTGCACTCCTGTGAAATCTGGAAAGCCGCCGGGGTTCGCATCTCGAAGGTACCACTGCTCTCTGCTTTAGGGGCTAAGAAAGCTATTGTAGCTCCCGTGCAAGGAGAGCTATTAAAAAGTAGCATCTTGTCCACGTAGACTACTGCGGCTCTTGCACCAAAGAAAAAAAGACTCTTCGTTTCATGACAGATGTTCTTCAAGTCTTTCTAAAAGAGCCGTAACCGCTTAGGAATACTGGCATGTTTGAACCGTACACAACACACATACGCTGGGTGTGCACTATTGTGGCAACACGGTCTCTTACAGCCATAAACTCATTGGAATGAGATTACCCAGGCAGTTGGCAACTGCAGCCACCAGGGCAGAGGAGTGAAAGTTTCTGTTTTGTTGTTAGCAGATTTTTTTTCTTAAAAAAAAAAAACAAAAACACAACAAAAACAAAACCCAAAAACACTCCCAAAAAAACACCCACCCAAAAAAAAGAAACCCCACATGAGCAGAGAGGAGGAAAGGGATGAAGTATTTCTATTGACAAAGGCCAAAATCCCATCTATTTATATTAGAGCCACACAAAAACCAGAACAGAGCAGTGCTCAAAAGCTTTAAAAAAAAATGCACCTACTTTCTTAATGCTCTTAGAAAATAATAATAAAAACCCCCTATCAATATTCACTTTCTGAAATGGTGTAAAAAAAGAACTGCATCAATCATTAAACAGTTAAATGAAGGCAGTATGACAGTCACTATTGTTCTCGTGAAGCACACTTGTCTTTTGCAGAGCAGCTGCCAGATCCTATTAGATGTATAAAAAGAGGACTTTTCTAACCGAGCAGGGATGGTATAAGCTATTGAAAACAGCAGACAAAAGCCCACTTTTGCAGACTATTCAAGCCTTGTATAACATCTGTCCAAAATCAATTTTTGACCTAATGTTACTTTCATTAAGTAACAGACTTTGTTTCCAATGCAATTTGTTTCCTAGGATAAAACTGTATCCTAAGCATTATTACGTGGGAAATGGCACAGAGGAAGCAGAAGATCTTATTTGAGAAACATGAGAACAGAATTTGCTTAATTGTTTTGACACCTTAAGTACTGTAATAGAGAAACTATTTTCCATTTATTTGAATTCTTGTGAATTCTTGAAGTTGGCAAAGCAGCAAGCAACGCATTGGGTTTATTATGACTAAGATTTACTGAGGGTAAAAAGGAGGATCTTTGGGAATTACATTAAAGCTGACAAATGCACAAAACTTCTGAAATCTTCACCAGAAATAAAGTACTCCGAACATTAACAACAGCTGTTGAAACTGTCCACTCTTGATGGCTAAGGCTTTTTTCACGCATTTTGAATAATGAGGAAGTTGATTCATGAATCTGATTTCAAACAGACTGTTAAGAAACACTTCCACTTACCCAAAGGGTCTCTGAATGAAGGCTGGATGTAGCTGCTGCACACCTATGGTAAAACCTAAAAAAGCGTTCAGAGAAAAGAAATATTAATGAACGGCATCCATTGTAGCATTCAACTCGTAATATACGCGCATAATTACACCTCAGACCTCACGTACATGCGTTTCATCTGCTATGCATGTGAGCAAATTCAGAGCCCCGTTTAGAAGCAAGTTGATTTTAATATGCGTATGTGATATGCACGAGGACCAGATGGGAATTCAGATGAAAGAACAGTGTGAAAGTGCTGTTATCGAACAGACAATGGGGTATAACGCCTTATTCTACACGCTGGGCACCGCGGTTATTAAACCAGAGGGCAGAACGAGGAAACGGATCTTCCTGATGATACCGATGTAATGAAGAGGATAACAGGAAAACAGATCAGCCAAGGAAGAACATGGCTTTAACTCAGTTACACGAACTCAGGTGCATAACACTGGTGTAACAGGTACCAGTATGGAGATATGGAAAAGAGGTAACTGGACTACACAGTGTCAGCAGTCAGAGCTATGAGGGATAAGCACACATCATCAGATCAGATGAATCCAGCCTGAGTAACTTGCTTCCTCGTCTTACAAGTTATTCTAATAGAGACGGGATCTCCTGGATGCCTCACCAGTTTGAATGCTCCTTGGTTTTGCTCCCAAATACGCCAGGTTCACATTTGCTTTCCTGCCATCAATGATGGGGTTCGGGTCTTTGCACGCTCTTTCAGCTGCGGCTCTGTCTGCCATGGTCACCTGGAATTAAGCACAGCCTTGTTTGTAGCAACGGCACTTTGTAAACACTCCGGCGACGGGCGCTAAGCGGAGTTTATTTATTGTTCTATTTTGAAGCGGGAGCTAAACTCCGCTTCACGCCGGCTCACTGGCATAGCGAGATGGGAAAGGCTCCCGGGGACTCGGCAGAAAAGGGGGCTCCCCCCGTCGCCGAGCTACTCCGTTGGGCTTACGCCAGTTGTTTTCCCTTGCCTTTCCACCTCCTCCCCCGGGCTTTTTTCTTTTTAAGCAGCCGGTGGAGCCGCTCCCAAGGCTGCCCGCACCAGGGGGAGCTCCGGGGGGGGCCGGGACCCGCGCCCCGAGACACGCGTGATGCGCATCGAGGGCTGCGCATCGCTGGAACCCGCAACGGAACGAGGCGGGGGGGGGTGAAAGGAGGACCGGGATGAACGGTCGGCACCGGGGGGGGGTGGGGGGGTGTCCTCCCGGCCCCCCCCCCACCCCCCCCCCAGCCTTTGTCCTGGCCGAGCCCCCCCCCCCCGCCCCCGCCCGGCACAGCCTCGCCGGCGGCCACCGGGAAGCAGCACCGAGCCGTTCCGCGGCGGGGCCGAGCCCGGCCACCGGCGGGGCCGCCAGCCCGGGGGCACCGCTGGCAGCCCCCTCCCCTCGGGCTGGGGCGGGGGGAAGCCCCGCCGCCCATCACCGCGGCGCCCGGCCCGTCGCGGGGGTGGTGATGGGGGGGACGGACGGGGACACCCAACACGGACGCAGGGAGCGGCACTTACAAATCCGTATCCCCGGGATTTGCCGGTCTGCCGGTCGGTGATCACCACCGCCTCCTCGATATCCCCGAAGACCTCGAAGTACTTCCTGAGGGAGGAGTCGGTGGTGTGGTAGGGCAGCCCCCCGACGAAGATCTTGGTGAAGGTGGTGTCCTTCTGCACGGTGTGCATGGTGCCGGGCGCGGCCGGCATCCGCCCCGCGCCGCCGGCGACGAGAACAAACCCCCCCCCCTCCCCGCCCCGGTCCGGTCCGAGCCCGCCCCCCCCCCCCCGCCGCGGCCGAAGGGAGCGGAGCGGCGGCTGGGTCCCGGGGGCCTAGAGCCGGCTCATGGCCGCGCTTTGTCCCGGGAAGCGCGGGCGGCCCCGCGCCCTCCCGCCGGTGCCGGTGAGTAGCGGCCGCCCGCCGCCCGCCGCCGCCTTTGTAGGGCCGCGCCCGCCCCGCCCCGCCCCGCCCCGCCGCCGCGCAGGGGCCACCGGGGCGCGTAGTCCCGCACCGCACCGCACCGCGCCCGGCCCGGCCCGTGGGGGGGTCAGCACCCCCCGCTCCCCCCCCGCCCCGTCCCGTCCCGTCCCACCCGCGGGGACGGGCCCCGAGCTGCCTCGAACGGCGGAGCGGCCCCTGCGGGCTGCGGGACACCCCCCCCCCCCCCGCCGGGCCCTGCAGACCCCCCCCCCCCCCCAACCCCCGGGGAGACGGGGGTCCCCCTGCGGCCGCCCCCCCAGGCTGAGCCTAGCCCAGACTACAAGTCCCGGCGGCTCCCGGGGGGCGGCTACAACCCCCGCGGGGGGGAGGCGAGGGGCTGCTCCTGCAGGAGCCCGCCAAAGAAAACCGCCTCCGAAGAGAGGTTTGTTTGGGTTGTTTTCATCCCTCCTTCCCTCTATTCAATTGCATAATAATCTCAACTGCAAGTGTTTAAACCCTGGCAGGGTCGGCCACAGGGACAAAGCCATCAAGCAGTTTGCCAGCCTTTGTGGCACGCCGGGTGGCAAAGGCACGTTAGGAAGCGATGGCAGGAGGAAGGGATGGTCTTGAGCCAAGTCAACAAGGAGGAACAGCCAGGGGTTTAAACACTGGGCAGAGGTCCAAAAGGATCTTGAATAAGATAAGTTATATAATATATATGATATATAAAATGCATATCTGTGTCTTAATACATATCTGTGTCTTAAAACAAGTTACTTACAACTGTTACATAACATTACTAATGTAACTTAATTATACATAAATATATAATTTACTAAGTAACTTAAAAGTTCTTAGGCAGGTTCCTAAGCTTCCTGCTTCCCCACTGGACGCACGGACAACATCTGTCTCTGTCTCTGCAGCCTGCCTCTGTGGGACCGGGATGCATTATTCCCGTTTCCGCTGGTGGTCAGCAATGGGGTTCCTCTCCACTGATCCCCTTCTGCATTTTCATAAAATCATAGGATACCAGGTCGGAAGGGACCTTGAGGATCATCTGGTCCAACCTTTCTTGGCAAAAGCACGGTCTAGACAAGATGGCCCAGCACCCTGTCCAGCCAAATCTTAAAAAGTGTCCGAAGTTCCCTCGAAGGACGGGCAGCTTACACAAGGGAGGCTGTGAAACGCCCCTGCCTTTGATCGGACCTGCAGTTTTCAGGCCTGACCTGGGAAAGATGTGATTCAAGCTGGGAGCGTAGTTAGTGCAGCCCCATATTCAATTCATGTTCTCCCCTGTTGATAACTGCAGGAAAACAAAAGCTGAAAAGCTTCCTCAAAAATCCACCCTTGGAGAGCGCTCCAATGGTGGAGTGCTCGCAATGCTTTAATTCCTCCCCTCCAACGTTGGTTAGAGTCTGGGGGGTGCGAGGGGGTCCTAGAAGTCATTTTTCATTCACAGTTTCCATCACCCAGAACCTCAAGAACTGCCCCTGTGCTTTAGGTTTATCTTGCCTCTACAGGGTCATCATTTTGCAGAGGGAAGAGAGATTTTTTTGCCACATGATAAATGCAGAGGTAATATTTTAGCAAAAAAGCCAGTGAAGTTCTAAATCACCATCTACTTTGGCTTCTATACAGCAGGTTCAGACTCTGCAGACATTTTTCTTTTACGGAGCCCACAGAGAAAAGCCAGTTATTTCAAGAGAAAGGAATGCGTTAATGTCTGCGCTCCATAGTTATTCATTAATATTTTTCTTGCACTGCTTCCATAGTTCTAAACACCCTATGCTTCATAAAAGAAAGAGAAGGGGAAAAAAAAAAAAAAAGCCAAGGAAAGCCATTAAGCTTTTCATTCCTAAAGCACCAGACTTCAAGACTAGGACACATTTCCATCGATTACTGTAGAAGAAAGATGGAGCCGGGTCAGCAGCACCCAACATCACTGCAACACAAACTGTTGCCTTCTGCAAAAGGGACGGTCACGTGGGAATCCCTGGGGGTCTTTGTGTTGTTTTATGCAGCGTTGTGTGTATGTGCAGCCACTAGCTGTCCCTGGTCCCTCCCAACAGCAAGCCCAGAACACACCTTTGGGGTTGGAATAGAGCCAGAGGCCGGGGCCCCTCCACCACTGAGTCATACCCCTTCTGTCTGCATGACTTCCACCACAAACTGCACATCAGCTGCTTCCTGGGCAGCCTGAGCTAATGACAACCCAGTTGGCATTCAGTCACTGTCCTTTTACAGAGCTTTATTCTGCTCCAAATGATGGCAAAGATTCAAATCATCCAAACAGACTCCGGCTCCTCTGCAAGGAAGGCAAGGCTCACAGAGTTCTCAAAAGCTACCAGAAGTATCTCAGTTCTCGATGCTTACAGTGGTTGGGGGGAGAAAAAACATCACATACTTTTTTCTTCTTCAAACACGAGCCCCACATCTCTCAGAGGAGGAATCCCAGTTCCTCTTCTTTCCTAGAGGCGGGAACAGAAGTACTTTTACAGGCAGAACAGAACAAGAAAGAAACGAGGGCTAAACCTGTACTTAGTGAACACTGCAAACCCCACAGTACCGCTGGCGTGGCCGGGGGGAGTGTGCTTTTGTTTTGCCACACCCTGGAAAGCAGGACGGGAAAGGAAATCTCTTGTCTCATGGTACAGCTATTATAAGCACAGGGTCTAATGAGCTGTTACCACAAACACAACGGGAAGGAGAAGAGAAAGCGAGTAAGGGCAACTTTATGTGAATTGACTTTTTTTTTTTTACATTCCCCCCCCCAACCTCGTTCTTGGGATAAGCAGTCGTCCTCCCCAAAACACCAACAGATTATATCCAGCTACCAGAGCAAAACTGCAGGAGCTTGGCGGAGCTAGTTTGCTGACACCTTCCTGTGCTTCAGCTACAATGATAAGAATACCTGAGAAGAGTACGTTTCGAGTTTCTCTGGTCAAAGAGAGCTCCTGCAAAGACAGGCTTATCTCAAAGCATGAAGCTGCCTTGGAGAACGCTGGACAATGCGTAGCACAAATCCGGGAGCAGGCTGCAAGCAAAAAGGGGAACGCAGATCTGATACGTGCTCTTGTAGGGCTGTATTTAGTTCTTTGTTTTCATTAAGAAATAAAACTACACTGGCCAATCAACGAGGAGGCTTGGAGAAAAGTCATCTTTAGCAGCAGTGTACAACCATCCACATTCTTAATGTATAGGATTTGTATTGCAAATCCAGAGCATCCTATTCTCATACAGATCGGGAAAGTTAAGTTTATGGTAATTCAACATAGTTAAGAGAACTCACTGGCTTTTTACTTACATGTTAATATATTCCTTGAGGCTTATGCAAAACTGATACACAAAGGCTCCTTCTGGTGGACTTCAGCAGCATTTTCCAAGACACGACATGGAGCAGCTGCAGATCACCAGACCAAGGGTCCTGGATCCCACTGAAAATCTTAGAGATGGTGGCACTGCAAGACCAGCCAGGTACAGAACCACGTAGAAATGGTCCCTGTCTAAAGGAAGAAAAACAAATTGTGGCAGAGGGAGTCGTACCTCTGTGAGCGCAAGAACAGGATAGAGAGAAGGAGAAAGAGTAGCAAATTCATTGCAGGGGAAAAGCTAGCCCTGTTCCTTGCCCTCTGCGAAGCCACAAAGTCTTTTCTGTTCTTGTCCCTCCCTTGGCAGGGAGGGGGAGAATGAACGTCAGTGAAGCTCTGTGGTGCTGTCCTTGTCTACTTGCCTGAGCCTTTCCCTTTCTTCCCCTGCTGTCTTTGGGAGTATTGTTTGAGACAGCCCAGGTCTGCTCTGAAAGCCATTGAAGAACCTCCCCCATTTCTTATGAAACTGATGGGCTTTATTTTTAAAATGGAGCAAAGCTACTGTGGCGCTCTGACCTTTTTTGGTTTCTGCTGCTGCTTAGCCAAGACTTCATTGCTGTAGGGCAGTGCCCTTGGGTTTTGTCATGGATACCCGCTTACT
This sequence comes from Morus bassanus, assembly GCA_031468815.1. NCBI lineage: Eukaryota > Metazoa > Chordata > Aves > Suliformes > Sulidae > Morus > Morus bassanus. The sequence continues at coordinate 38,922,832 of CM062575.1, forward strand.
GGTTATTGCAACAACACTAGATGAAACATCCCTCTTCGAAGCTCCGCAGTTTAAGTTAGCTGGAGAGCGAGGGACTTACTGTGGGAACTGTTTGGTTTGTTAGTTTTACTAATGCTCAGTCTGGATGCTGGCCACCAGCTCGGCTGTGAACAGTAGCGTAGCTGGGAGATCTTGAGGGAATCTGCATTCAGTGGCATTTGGTTTAGGTTATAGCAGGAAATTCTGCATCTGGGCCCTTTGTCTCAGATTTTCAGCTTTGATGCCCTGAACACACCATGACCATTGCTTAACTTAGAGCTGCTGCTGCAACTAGAATTAAAAAATAAAAATTCTTCCTCTTTGGGCTGCTTGTAACGAAATATTTGAGCAGAGGATGTTCCTAATCAGGACTCCTTTCTGAATAGGCTTTTGCTTCAGTAGGAATCTTCCAATAGGACTATTTGCTCTTCTGAAATATCTCAGAACTGGGGATGCTGAGTAAGCTTTATTTCCTTTCCTGGCTACACTAGTTACGTAGAAGCAGACCATCAGCTCTAGTGGTCACAGAACGATCTGCTTTAATGATGCAAGTAACCTGCAGTAAAAGAACATACTAGGATGCCACATGGATACGGACATTGGTAACTCTGGGATAGAGATTGGTAACGCTGGGATTGAGAGAAGCAACAAGTGGGACACCTGACTGGACCACAAACACATTTTGAGAGAGAGTGGTGAAAGGAAAGGTCATTAAAAGATTACTTCTGCTTCTCCAAACTTTCCTGCCCTCCCACTTGATATCCCATCTCAAAATGAAAGTTGCGCGTCTGTGCCAAGACTGAATGATGAAAGCGGCTAACAAGATTCCCTAAAAATAAAACAGAGGCTAGGGAGAGAAATCGCAGAGCTCATAACTGCTCTGGAGGATCTTGCCACAGGAAGGCAGAGCTGCAATGCAAGGCTTAGATATAAGTCTGGATTAAAATACAGGCATAAGAGGAGTAACGGCCAATGAAACTAAGAGGCTGTGCCATCACACTGCTCACACACCTGCAACTACCAGCAAGAACAACTTCTATATTCAGGAACGTTGTGCTTTGTCCTTTAGTGATGGTATATGTCCAGGCCTTGCTATTTCTTTCCCCTGCTCCTCTGGTCCTGCATTTCCCAGGACCAATGGACAATGTTAGGAATCAAAGTCCGCTGGATGATAAACCGCTTTCAGTCGCTACTGTTGGGTGCTGCCGCTGTCAGAGCTTCCTTTGCTCCTACCTACCAGGGAACGCGTTGTGGCAGTAAGACTCCCTTCAGCTCACACCGCCACCATCACCGTTTCCTGTGAGTTTCTCAGAGACTAGATCAGCTGCAACACAGTAGCTTGGCATTTTTTCTTCCACGTGCTCTTGTGCTGAGCGTGCGTGTCACAACATGTTACCGGGAAAGAATGAGCCACCTGCTTGGGACCAGGAAGCACTGGGTCAGCAAGGAAAGGTGCTTCAGTGGACTAATGGTGAACACGTGCTGCAGCACACCTTGAGTAGTCAAACCTCCATTTATCAGTGCTGGTATCAGCAAACTGGTGCTGGTTACTCTGCTCTTGGGGAATTTCTCTCCCGTGATTACGATGCGTTTATCTCAGGTAGCCTCCCGGGAGTTGCGTGTGTAAGTGTCCCAGTCAACCAGCCTATACCCAGTCTTGGCAGAGCACGCTGGGGAGCTGGAACGACAATGCACCGAGGATGCCGTAGATCTGGTTGGGCCTGCCAACTGGGGATTGTCACAGTCTGACAGCACGGAGCTGGGCTGGCGTTCGGAGCGATGAAAATACTGCCCTTGATTAGGAGGGTGACTTGTTTTCTGGCACTGTTGGCATCTATACCAAATAGTTTTGTCATCGTCAGTACTGTAATGTCTTGGCCTAGAGCAATGGTAACCCTTGCCTTTCATGTGACCTTGGGGATGACTGCTCTTTGGCCTGTTAGTGAATGAACTAATGACAAGTACTGTGATGTTCATATTGCAAATAAATTATGCAACTAATCCATTAAACACTTCACTAGCTGATTCCAGTTTCTTCTTTACTTTGTAGGAAAAAACAGGAAAGGGGTTATAGAGGTTAGAAACAGAAAAGGAACAGGACAAAGCAAAGAACTCATGTCTGTTTCTGGACCAGAAGTTTCTATCCAGATTTTCTACCACGACTCCTCCATTGATAGTAAGTAATGGAGAACAGAAGCTCTAATATAGAGAAGTCCATTTTCCCACTATTGACAGAGTTAGGTGATCTCAGAAGACATCATTAATATGTAGGCCAAAATACTGCCCATTTCCTCATTCCTTCATCACCTCTGGTGATGCCATGGAGGAAGACTCTCTTCAGGATCAGGCTCAGGCATCCTCAAACCTGAAGGGCAGGGCAGGGCATGGGGAGAAGGGAGAGAAAGATAAGAGACAAAACCCCTAGTCATCATCTGCTAAACACAACCTCCAATAAAGATATTGCTCCTCTCCTGAATTTCTGCACAGAAAATCTGGCTCTTTTTAACGGAAATATTGTTCCAGCTCTCTCAGGCCGGGATTTAATTCTTGAACAAAAGGGGTTTCCTCCCCAAAAAAAGTTTTTTAGAAAAAACATTCCATTTGAGTCAAACTGCAAAGCTGACATCTCAAAATAGTTCAAGAAATGTTTTCACTATTTCAGTTTTATGTTGTACTTTGGGAAAATGTTAATTGTAAGTTCATACTTTTGTTAGCAAAAGTATGTTTTGAAAACCATAAACAACATTTTAAAATGAGCAAGAAAGAATTTCCTGTTCTTTAAAGGAAGGACGCAGAAAAATTCAGGCATTTTGAAACAGCATTGATAATTTTTTTTATTTTTACCAAATTTTTGTTGAACTGTTATGTTAAAACTAAGTGGTACCTTCTGATTTAAAAAAAAGAAAAGAAAATGCCATAAGGCGCCTAACAGTCTCTGTCTGGGCGGGCAGGGCCACATCCCATGACCTTTTCATGGGATTGCAGGTGACACTGGTAGCACAAACTGAGCAGGAACTGTCCACCCACTCCAACAAGGGAATGGACGGGACACAGAACAACATTAAACAAGGTGTCTCAGCTCTGGGGCATGCAACACAGTTGTATGGGCAAGAGAGACATTCTTAACAGCCGAAGAGAAGTGAATTCAGAGCTGGAACAGTCGATAGCACTGGGCCGGACCTCTGGTGGGCCCTTTCTACCCAACGTCCCACAGGTGAGCATAGCCAGGTCTCACCTGTCTGGATCGCCTCCTTAATCTGGTGGTGTCCTCTTCTGCAGATTGCTGTATTTTAGGCCTTACTAATACAGACTCTTCTGTCTTGTCACATCTAATGAGATAAGTAATCCATCTATTCTGGTATCACCCTTCCAATTTCTGATACTTTTAGAAGGTATTTAATGCCCGCAATGAATCTGGCCAAGGGCAGAATACCATACACAAAAAAAAAAATAGGTGACCGGCATGGTATGTAATTAACCTTCTTCAAAGGTTTGGTTAAAAACTCTTAGGGCCTTCTAGTTACCGTGTCTACTCTATTCAAACACAAGGCAGCAAAGATTCATTGCAGTGGCTCTGAACAGGATATGAACACAATTGAACTGTCGAGACATCAAAACAACATATCAGCACTGGATACAAAAGTTATATCCATGGAGCCTGGAAAGGTATTTAAAAAGCAAAAACACAGTTACCTGGACTGAAATCTGGGCAGAGTGATTCCAGCTTCTACATGATCTCAAAAGGCCTCTTACAAGAACCTCAGTTACCACACCGCCACAGAAGGGCAGCAGTCACAGACTGCGAGGGTCAGAGCTCACTCAGGTGATGCCATCCAGTTCCTTACCCACATCCAATCGGCTGGAGCATCGCAGTCATTGCTGGGGAGGTAAAGCCATCAATAGCTCAACAGGCAATTGCCAGCAACATGATGTCCCCAACATTGCAGCAGGAGAATGACATCAGCTGAACATGACAACTGAAACATAGGCAGGCCGTTTCCTGCTAAACCACACGAACCAGTTACTACCTGATGCTTTTAATTAGTGGGTCAGCACATAGAGAAGAGCATAAGACAGTAAAGAGGGTGTATATTACATGCATTCTCAGAAAGACAGAAAAAGGTTGATAGATCAATTGATCTGTATTTTTCAAGTAAAGTCAAGCTCGTGAATGAAGCGTATGGATTGGTACTAAATCAGGAAATCCATTCTGCTTCTTGGAGTATTGTTTTCCTTTTGCCAGCCTGGGGGTGCCAAGGCCAGTCCTACCTCAAAGGATGTTTTCGTCAGTCTACAAGAAGAAAAAAACAACTCGTCTGTTTCCTTACCAGAAGGGCAGCTTTGACAGCACTGTCCGTGAAGATAAGGAGGCCTAGTAAGAGCAAGGTGTAGCAAGTATTCAGATGACTCCATGATAGGAAAGTTACTATTGGGGAACTTTCCCCTGGGCCAAGCCATGTTCAGAATAGTTTGGAGAGTTCAATCATCTTCTCTTTCATTTCGTCCCTGATGCTGGCAGGACCACCAAAGAAAGGTGCTCAGATGATGAACTGGATGACCTAAGCCATTGTGAAAGACATAGGTCAGCATTACAGAATGACTCGAACTGCACCACACAGCCTATGGTTGAACAAAAGCTCGATAGGAGAAGGGTTCAATGAAAAAGGTTTTGCTAAGCTGTTCTCTTTTAATAGACATTTCCCATCTTTCCGTGTTTTTGTGAAAAGCTGATTCAGTGAATGTGTTTCTGAACGCTACATACCGATGTTTGAAATGTGACAACATTCAACAGATATAAAAGTTGTTCTTTACAAATATATAGGTACTGTTCCATAAATTAAACATTAATGCATAAACAACCAATTACTGTCTGCAACCCTGCTGCTTTAGACTGTGAAACAACGTTATGTAGAAAAAGACGACCTCCAAGGAAAAGAGTCAGATGTCTGCAGAGAGCAATTACCTGCCAGTAAGTGATATCTGCCCTTTTGAGTCCGTATAAATCCCACTCTGTTACAGCAGGAGCATGGCAGACAGCTGCCCTTCCAAAGAAAAAAGATTGTATTTTAACTCTGGTTTTAGTCTTTTGAGAATAGTTTGAGCTACTGCATTATTTCGGCGCTTTACCAAGTACAATGATCACGGTCTATTCTAAACAAAATGTATCTCCCTTTGTTGTAGATCAGTTGTTGTATTGTAGGCTAGCAGAGAAAGATGGCTGAACCAGCTGACAGTGGCTCAGAAAAGAACATTTGATCTTAAACCTTTCTGGGGGATGGCACAACTGTGATTAAATACCTTGGGAGGGTTTGAAGAAAATCCATTACTTGAGTTTTGCTTCATAGTGTTCCCAGAAACTGAGCATTATCATTTTCCTTATCTGGTCCAGCAAACCAAAGAATGCAGCACTACTAAACTATTTGCATTTAAGAAATATTAATGACAAAAAGCATTCAGCATCAAAGTACCAAGCATTTGTTAATACACCTTAAAGTAAGAAGGAGGGACTTCACTGACCCGGGTATTTAACAGGCAGTTTCCAGCATTTTTCGATTACTACAACAGACTCATGACTGGATCTCGGCCTATACATACTTCACATATATAAAGCAGTTATTGCCTGCGAAAGATATACTGGACAGTAAAGGGTAAACTTTCCCTATTCACAGTTAAGAGCATTACCTTAATCTTTTATCTAGGCCTGCTTTTCAGTGGCACTTGATACAGGAGCTGTACGAAACACTTCCTTGAATACATAAAGCCAGAGATTGAGTTACACATGATTGAAGGTCTATGCCGCTAGTAAGACAAAAGCTCCTATATTACCTGGCACATGCCTGCTAAATTATTGAAGTGTCTCTTCAAACCGAATATAGTCACTGGATAATTAGTCAACAGAAGAAAACGGTCTCTCTTTACAAAGCTAATGTTGACAGGTATTGTATCTTGCATGCATTGTAACAAAAAGTATTTGCAGAACTGATGCAACACAAACATTTGGAATTGCTCCGTCAATGCCCAAGTGTTCCCGAGGCACATGGCCCCCTTTGTGATATTGCCTCAGTCTCATATTACCTTACAAGCAAGCCCTAAACAGTGTGAATTTCTTTTAATCTAATGTAGCACTATCTCCATTTCAGCAGCAGGTAAATGGTACAAATAAATGGAGGCTTGCTTTGCGTTTGAGGAATGAATCTGATCAAACCGAAACAGATATCTGGAAGCCTGACTCCAGCCCTGTGCTGTGCTAGCCTCTGCTGCTGCGTCAAGCGGGACCTACCCGGGGCAGTGCGGACAGATCACGGCCACTTTTAATTCCTAACGCTCGTAGCTGTGATTTCCCAGGGCGCCACTCCAGCGGCTGCATCCTCATGAGCTTGTTTCCTGCTGCAGATTCTTGGGAACACAGGCCGCTCCATGCGTCCACAGAACATACCGCACAGTGAAAGTATTAGCATCTGTCTGCTGGAACCATCGGTCAGCCAGCTGATGGTACTTCGCTTATTCTGACCTGGCAAGGGAAGAACAGTAGCAGTTTCCACACTTAAAACGGCTGTCCTATTGCTGAGAGCAGCAGGGTGGTCTCTTTACCACCTGTGTATAAACATAAGCTTACCTGGAAATAAGAATAGATGGTTTTCAGCTGTTTGAACATGAGCTGTAGGATGAAATACGCAACTCCAACTCAAAGCCTGAGGTGTACAAAGACAACATGCTGTCAATGCAGATATTACTGGCTTTTTTTCCTTTAAACTATGCCTGTCACCCAACACTAATGGGACGGACACATTCTTTTAGGGATCCTTGGCAGAATGATGACGGCATTAGATTAGTTACAGTTAAAGCTTTATTTTCTTAACAGGATATTATGATTAGCGTAGCACAGAATTTACGATTCAAATGGCACAGGATTTCTACAAGCAGAATCAATGTAGTACAATCTGTAAGTAGCATAATACAGAATTTATAATGCAACGTAACTTATAGTTTCCAATCACCTGGACCCTCTGCAGATCGGGTCGGATCTTAATATGTAGTTTGCTGTACTAATATACAATCATAATCTAGACTTGAAAATCATATAAAAGAATACGAGTCACTCACTCAGCCCTCGGAGGAAGCAGACGAGGATGGAGGCATCCCCGGCCATTGGGAGGTCATGGGTCTCACCATCCAGCAGCAGTTTGGGTCCAAGTTCCCCACTTAGGGCTTCTAACGGCTTGATTTTATAGCCAGTGCTCTGTGTGCTGTTCTGTGACGGGGTCATCAACAACATCTGGCCGGCCAGGTGCCTGCGATCTTCAAGGCTGACAAGGAAGGGAGTAATCGGCCTGGCGCCCAGGAACCTTGAGGCCAGCAGGGAGGGAAAGAAGAAATCTATTTGGTTTGTCTGCTTGGTTCACAAGGGCCTAATAATGAGGGAAAGGGAACAAATACATGACCTGCTTGGTCACAGGGAATGGCTGCTCGCCTTATAAAATGGCCTTAGTTATGCTAAGCACAGTACCGGGGGTCGGGAGCAGGGGCTACAAGTCACATATGCCCCAGGGACAAAATAGCTACATGGGGTAAATAAGCAACCTAAAACCATATTCAAATCTTATAATTCAAGACTATTTCTCTCTTTCATTATCTGGTGCATTTCTCAGCTTTGAAAATGAAAATATAAGAGACATTGCATTTTAAATCCTTGGAAAAAAGTGCCCTTGCTTTTAAGTAGCTTATCACTGAGCTTACCTGTTCGGTTTTTAGTGAAGTATTTTTATTGGCTTTTTTCTTTCTTCCTTCAAGAAATCCAGTTTAGAAAAAAAACCCTAGAGCTGCTTACCAGTTTTAAACCTACAGTCTCCTATGACAGCAGTATGAAAACTAGTCTAAGTTATTAAAATTTGTCTTAGAAAGGGAAGTTAATTAGAACGCTAGTAGCCAATAGTCCAGCTCATACGCTAACTCGCTCAGCTCCACCCTCACCTAATTCTCAACTCTCAAAATGTCTGGTCCCCAAACACGCTACCAACACCGTTAACACTACCTAGGTCCTCAAACCTCAGGCAGCCATGCAGATGTGTCTCTGAGCAGCTAAAAGAGCATCTCATAGTTTGTTCTATAAAGGCCTTAGTTTACATTTATGGATAGATACCATGTACACTCCTGTAGGACTCACATTAAAATGTATTTCTGTCTTGTATGTATCTTCATCCATTCTCTGAGTATTTTGGGACAGCTTGATATTACAAATAACTGTGTCTTGTGTTGCAGCACATGGCACTGCTAGCTCCATGGAGAACTTCAGCCGAGCCAAGCGTGCAGCAGCCCACGCCGCAGGCAAAGCTTTCATAAAGCAGCCATCAATGCTGCCATCTCCTGGCACAACGCGAGATTTACAGCAACAGCTTTAACTTGCACGTTTAGAACGTTTTGCACACACTGTAGTTGCTAGCGTAGAAAGTTTTATTAGGGGATTGGTTTTATTCTGAATTTGCTCCATTCGTTGTTTTGTGTTGCAGCACTAGATGGTGATTGTCACCTGGCTGGTGAGCTGAACAACCTAGGGGAAATGTTACACGTAGTGAACCTCCATCAAAAACCTTTGGAAGCAGGTAAGTTAGTTACCCCAGATTGCAAGTGACAGTTAGCTAGCAAATCTGGTGATGTAAAAATGTAAAAGCGTAAAACTTAACATTTCATTTTGCCCTGGTTCATGTCTACAAACAGCAACAGCAGAAAAGCAAATGAGAAATAAGTGGCTTCTATCATTTCAGAAGCCAGATAGGGTAAACCTTTTGAGGCTGGTTTGACACAATGCCTTATAGCAGACAGTTGCCCAAACACCTTGTCTGCAAAGAGCACTTAATCACAATTACATTGAACCAGGCCTAAGCAATAGTTTTATTGACATTTCCCACATACATGTAACCCCACCTCTATCCCAAATCCATACTTGTCTGGAGAATGACTCAAACTAGCCCGTTTTCCTGGCCTAGGAGCCAGGCTGGAGCACTCACCAATTCAGCTATTGCATTTCGTCCGACAGATGGTAAATTAAGATACTCTGCCTGACTGCTTGCCGTTGTGCAAACATGTCTTTGCTTTCATCTGTGAAAGGTTTTAGAAGACAAACTTTTTGTCAATTGCTTCGTTTTCCAAAATAACACTTTAATAAACCAACACGCAAGACCTCTGACACGTGAGACTAGCAGGAGGAAGGTTAAGATAGCTTATCTGAAAATGCTTATAAAACGTCCCCATTTTGGGGGGCTTCACAGTTGAGTTGCTCTTTACGCCAAAGACTATTTTTCTGCAATAAAAGACAAACGTTGACAGCAAACTTTCAAAAAATTAATGAAAATGAGTTATTTTATACATCTCGCATTCCTATGGTTAGCTTTGTGTACACACATTAGAATCTTACATTCTGCTCCATTCGGGTTTTTTGGACAGGTGACTGCCATAGAATAGCAAGCTAATACATTTCCAGAACATGCGAACACTCCTTTGTGTGTGCATAAGCTCTCACTGCATGTTTGATGCTTGAAGGGATACAGCTGTGTGTACTTTACAAGAGAACCTCACAATAATTCCAAGGAGGAGTAAGTTGCCAATGCATTCTCTTAACTTGGGTAATGGAAAACAAATCAGTTCAAAGTCTGACTCTGTCCTCCCAATTGAATATATCTAACGCGCACAGCAACGTAATGGAAAATATGCCCTTCTAAAATCACTCTGAACAATTAACGTGATGACTAAATAATTCTGAAGCCTCACTGACAGCTAAAAAGGAAGAGATTCCAACAGGAGAATAAGGACTCAACAAGAGAGACTTACCAGTGCTGGCTTCATAATGAAAATATATTTTGGCCAAACTTAGTATCCACTTAAGTAGATGCAACTCCATTGGATCCAGTAGAAACGTACCTGCTGAACTAGTGTGAATCTATTTTCTCATCACTCATTCACATTGTTAAGCAGTCAAACAAAGAAACAGATTTTATTTAAACAAAGAAACATTTTTTTTAAAACAAGAAACAGATGATACATTCCATTCTTCCCTGTTTACAGCAGTGGGAGTTCTGCACACAGGAGGTTAGAATTTTTTTTAATTTTTTTTTTTGCCATCAATGATCACATACACTTAACCTTTAGCTTGCAATTGCTTGGTGGCATTCATTTGCCTGGGAAGACTGGAAAAATGTGCTAACAACCAAAAATTACAGCACAACAATCACAACCTTTAAAACCAAAATTCAACAAAACCAAAAGAAACGTTTGAACAAACGACCAGCTATTGATGTAACTACTGGGAACCCCTTCCCATCTTAAAGAAAACAAATAGTCCACCAACATGAAATCTAAATCCATGTAAAACATAGAAGGAGCAGAAAAAAAACCACTAGCTTGCAAAATAAAACCCAGAAAAGAGCATCTCTAAAGAACAGCAGAGTATATTTCACGGACTTCCCTCAACTATACAACTATACCAAACAAGAAATACACACGCAACAAAACCTGATCAACACCGTACAGAGACGAGGCTGAAGTTAAAAGACCAGTAGGCTATAGAGTCTGAAGATTGCACGATTCATTTGTACTAAAGACAAATTATAAGGTGTTTGGCTGTTGAGATAGCAAGGAACTTGATTCATTCTCATAAAACAAAAGGCCTTTCACACTAGTCCTCTTAATTCTTTGACACAAAACCACAGGAATCATTCATAATGAAATAGTAACTGGAGAAAGCATTAGGTTTCCAGCTCAAGCAGCTGGAGGAAAAGTACTTCAGTTTCAGAAAATGTATCTGAATTACAGTGAAAGGACAAAAAGCTGCTTTTAAAAGCGAAGCACACCACCTTGCCTGTGTTTTTGTAACAGAACTTTTGAATATTGTTATGGTTTAACCCCAGCCAACAACTCAGCCCCACACTCGCTCACTCCCCCTGGGTGGGATGGGGGAGAGAATCGGAAGAGTAAGAATGATAAAAGTCATCGGTTGAAAGACAATTTAACAGGTAAAGCAAAAGCCGCGCACGCAAGCAAAGCCAAACAAGGAATTCCTTCACCCCTTCCCACGGGCAGGCAGGTGCTCAGCCATCCCCAGGAAAGCAGGGCTCCATCACGCCTAACGGTGACTTGGGAAGACAAACGCCATCGCTCCCAACGTCCCCCCTTCCCCCTTCCTCCCTCAGCTCTATGTGCTGAGCATGACGCCGTGTGGTGTGGGACATCCCTGGGGTCAGTTGGGGTCAGCTGTCCCGGCCGTGTCCCCCCCCAGCTCCTTGTGCCCCCCCAGCCCACTCGCTGCTGGGGTGGGGTGAGGAGCAGGAAAGGCCTTGGCTCTGTGTAAGCCCAGCTCAGCAGGAACGGAAACATCCCGGGGTTATCAGCACTGTTTCCAGCACAAATCCAAAACACAGCCCCATACCAGTTACTATGAAGAAAATTAACTCTACCCCAGCCAAAACCAGCACAAATATGAAAAAGCATTTAGTAAAAATTTTATTTGAAACGTAGCATGAATCCATAAGTGTTACAACATACAGTTTTACAGAGAATTTGTACAATATGACAGGCATTTCTATACATGCGTCCTCCCATTTTTATTTAGTCATTATCAAACAAACAATAGTTAAACAGGAATAATAAGCCTTAACTTCTAAAAAGAAAACTTTGGCATGTATACAGCTGGCTAGTGAAAAGTAAACAGTGATAGATTCAAGTCAGAAAGAGACCCACTTGTTTTGTTTCACAGCATTTTTGATCAGGATGAAACTCACCAGCACTATTTCCTAGTTAATACAAAAATGAGTACTTTTTTCTGTCCAGAAACCCCTGTTAAGGGACAAAAACCATGTTAAGAGAGATGCAAAAGAACCAACTTTTAACTCTAAAAGGTGTCAGTTTTAAAGCAATTTAGGCCACGAGTATTTTGCACACATTCGTTTGGTCATGAACAAAACAAAGCCTTTAACAGTTTGCTCGTATTACTGAACTATCTATCACTTGGCACAACTCACAATTTCTCCTTTGGACTAGAATGAGTATCGTTGGCTCAGAAGTCCTGTCCGTTGCTGGAGTGTAAGAAAAAAAACTAAAGTAGAATTTGCACTGTGCCCACCTTCTGTCTCCAGCTTCTGTCACTGCTGTTGGCCACAGACATACCGACCAAATTCATCCAAAAAATGAGGGAAAACAATTCGCAAGGCATTTCTTCCTGGCATACAGTAGATAATATTTCCATTTTAAAAACCAGAAAGCAAGGAAAGAACCCCTCCTTTGAGAAGAATTACTTGCAATTCTTCAAGTACTTACAAAAAATACAGTATTTATACAACTTCTCGAGAACTACTATAATTAACATATTTTAATGTAGTACTAATAAAATAAATCCGTAGATACAAATGGTTGCACTTCTAAGCAGGAATATCTAACCCAGATTTAGGTTTTGCTGCAATTTCATTATTGCTGTGGAACAGACAGTGGTTAAGTCACGTGAATACTAGCCTCTCCTTCTTATACACATAAGAATATCTGATTTGAAAAACGTTCTCCAGCAAGTCAGAATATATTTAATGTAATTTTTACAGTTCCTGCTAAATGTTAGCGATCCAAAGTTGACTGAACCGCGGTGCAACAGGGCACAAATGGCAGGAGAGCAGTGGAGTAGAGGCAGGAATGGCAGAAAAACAGTAGAGTAACGCAAGTCAGGCTCATACTCACTACTTCTTATTCCTAGGCTTTAACTCCTCTGCTGCATTTCGCAGAAAAATGTAGTTTTTCTTTTGTGGATTATAAAATTCATGACCCTAAAAAGAAAAGTCATCTGTAATTACTCTCTTCAAAGAAGAAATATCGGCATTACCTTACATGTAACAATATGAATATTCCATTAGTTTTGTTTATTAACATTGAAGCTTAAAGTCTTTAAGACCAGATATTGGACAACACCGGTGGATTGGAAACAGCTTACTATAACAAGTAATTACAAGAACCGTGCATATAAAGTAAAATTTAAGGGATATTTATCCGTTTTTAAGGTATAAAATACTTTTCATTAAAAAACCCACATATCTCTAAGCTCTACTTTATATATTCATAAAGGTGTCATTCTAGGCAGAGAAGAAACTAAAACTTTAATGGCCACCCAGTTTCACTTTATATTTTCTATCTTTTGAATGAAATAAGGTCACATTTTTTCCAAAGTGAAGCCCAAGTTCTACAGGCGACTGTGAAAATATCTCTGTTCCCCAAGTGCAGATGCAAACATACTATTTTGCATATTGACTTTATTTGCGTACACATTACTGACTCAATATGCAAGTATTCAAATCAGGGAGAGTAAACACTAATAAAGCTGTTAAAGTCCAACGCACAACTTGAAAATTACCAACTCCACTTGAGAGAAATGGTTCTAGAAAGGAAATTCAGCACCTACTGGTTTTACTACTTAATATTGGCTTACGGATCTGAAAGATACCTCGTTACGTACCTACCACTGCAGCCTACCCAAGCATTTAGAACGGAGGAATTCATCTGCCCTACCGTCAAACAAAGTTATCTCACTTTGGGCAGCATCCAGAAGACTAGACACAATGCAGTAAATTAAAATTTCACTCTCTTTGTGGCATGCAATCAAGTTCATGTGTGATTTCTGCATTCCTTTCAGTCAAAACCACATGGAATGTCGTCAAATTTAAAAGCACTAGTTATAACAGGAAAATAACACTTTTCATGGAAGTTGTCATTCCATTAAGGTCAGTTACCTCCCAACCTTGCTGCCCCCTTCTTAAACTATTCAAAAGTACCGATTCTCCACATACAACGGCTCATTTGCGATCCTCTTGCATCTATAGGATTTATTGCTGAGTCAAGTTTGGAAGAGAAATACACAAATAAGCGCCACCAGCAAGCTGCACTGAATGGTACTGGAAATTTAGTACATGGCATTCAAGCACTCGTCTAAGTGTTTATAACCACAGTCACAGCTTTTTCTAAGGTTAAAGAGAATCTGCGGAAGCAGCAGCGATGTACATTTCAAAGAGAACTGCGGGAACCTGTTTGGGTGCCACACTGCCCCATGACACTCCCCACAGCAGAATGCGTGTGAGCAACCAGAACAACTTCTGAATCATGTAATTTACATTTTGCTCACCCACACCTGCAAAATCGCATTGTTTAGCAATCTTATCCAACTGAAGCTAAAAACCAAAGAATGCACTACTTCAGTGTTAAATTTCATCCGATGTCTAAAACGACCCTTGTAAGTTCTCTTGCATGCTTGTGAAATTAGCAAGACTCAGACTGTAAAGAACAGTGAAAGCCTCGTGTGAAAAGGATAGTCTTGGTTGTCAACTGCAAGCATGAATACGAGTCTAAACCCTTCTTACCTTTGACCAATCATAACTGGAAGCATACGCAAATATATTGCCATTATGGTTGAAACAACAAGCAGATATCGGCTGGTCAAGTTGTTCTGATGTTTTTAGCTTCGTTCGTGCATCTTTATCCCAAAAGCTGAATCTACCATCAGATCCTACTGTTGCAAGAGTACCATGGACAGGGTGAAACGCTATCCCATTTACCTGCAGCATCATAAAAAATACTATGTAAAACACCACACACGGGAACGAACACCCACAACACATGTGCTGAATCCTGAGAGAGTAAGTACACAGGAAAGATTTTTTTTTTTTTTTTCAACTACATATAGTTCTTCTTTTTTTAAAATGGTTTCAGATATGTTCTCTGGAAAAACAAAAAAATCCCAAAAAACCCCACTGAAGCAACAGGGAAAGCATCGTCTTTTTTGTAGTACCTACAAATTCAATGCATAATCCCATTACACAAACATATTAAGTATTGCTTCAATATCAGCAAAGTTAACAAGTGTCAACTCCACCAAGATGATTTAATGAATGGTTGATCTGGTGCTTGTTTTAAGGGAAGTACAAAAATTTGTCTTTCCTCTTAATGTATGACTATGACTGCTCTTTAAACATACATGTTATATAACTTTAGGCGAGATAAAGATAAAAGGTCGAGGAGAACAAACAATTCATAGCCGATTTTACATTAGGAGTGTACACTGCCCTGTATAAATGATCTAGTGGTATATGTGGAATACTTACAGCATAGATATCCTGAGGTGCTGATGTGTTTGTTCCATTGGAGCGATGACATTTAAAAGTGAAATTATCTTTTGCGCTGGGGGAGGGGAACAAAAAAAAGTCTTTTCACTTTCCTCATTGTAAACTGAGCAATAAAGAAAGGATGTTTTATTAAATGATACTTACGGATTTGGGGGGTTGATATAATGAATAGCTACCCTTCCTTCAATACTTCCAAGGGCAAATCCAGTCGGTTTGTTCACTTTGTCTTTAAAAATAGCAACACAGCGATGCTAGATTTGAGAAAGATACAGAGGATTTTAGACAGAGACCTGAGGGCCAGATTTTCTGAATGCTTTCTGTTTTCCATGGGAACACAACACATCACAAGCGTCAATGCAAAGAAAAGCAAAACGCCAAACACGGTCAAGAGGTAAGTCAAATTCTATTGAGAATTTGGGCCACAGTATTTACACTTCCAAATTCTTGTGAAGATCAGCAAAAGATCAATGGCAAACCAGGACATGTGCCATAAAGTACTTTGGTTTTGAAACACTCTTTGTTTTTACCAAAAAAATGGCAAGCCCAGAATTTCAACTCTCTGTATAAATACGCTTGTAATAAATATAATAATTTACCTGGTGTTTAAGAGGAGATTCTATTCTTCTAAATTCAGAAGGTTGATTCTCTAACTGATAAACTATCAAACCCCTTTCTGCAGTGGCCACAGCAGCCATAGGATGAACCTGGATAAGGTTATAAAATAGGTTGGAAGAGAGATGCTGGTGTTAATAGCGTGGCAGAGAATTCTATTTATTATTTCACAGAAATGCCTGAAGAAGTTAAAGGAATTAGACTGTCTTCTGAGGGAGAAGAGAAGGAGGGAAAAGGGAAGAAGATAAAGAACAAAGTTAATGTGTAGACATATCTTCAGGCAAAACAAATCAGTTCTTCCCTGCCATTGAGAAATTAAACATACCAAAAATCTTCTAATTATTATCTGACCATTCCAATGTGAGCTGCAATACTGGTAATGCAAACTCCTCCAGAAATGAGGGTAGGTCAGTCCTAGTGCTGATTTGGCTTTGTGATGTTAAAAGGATACTAAGTGTGTTTTGCATGATGCAAATACCTGTTTTCCAGAGCCTGATTAAGAAGATCAATTTTATTGCTAAAATCACACAGAGATTGAATACTATTCTATGATTCCACACTAAGAGTCAGTATTTAGCGCTAACCTACAGAAGCCTCAAAGACTGCCAGTTTATTCATATTCCCAGTCATCTACCTGACACTACTTCACTGTATAACAGGGCTTACCACATCTGCACAGTAACATCTTTCAGGGAGCTGCAGTGTCATCATAGGTGTTGGTGAACGGGTATCCCAGAACTGGGGGAAACAGAGAAATGAACAAACTTATGCTTGGAGTTGAGGATACACCATTTAAATTACTTTAGTAAAGAGAGTACAACTGGTACCAAGTTGATTCATTCTTGTCTACCATCAGAATACTGCAACTCTCTGTGAAGTGAGGCTATTTCATTAATCTTTGGTTTTTACACACAAAAAGTGTGGGGTTTTTTTTGTATTAGTGTTTAATAAAATATTTTCATTTCACATAAATATTTTCATACACAGATATCCAGCATGCTTTCTGTCCATTTGTTCAGGTAAAAATCATACCTTCAAAGTTTTATCCCAGCTTCCTGTCATCACACAGCTATAATTTGGTGCTTTAATCCAATGGATGGTCTTCACAGGAGCATCATGCTGAAGAAAAGAAGGACAAACACACATACATTTACTACGATAACAGTCCACATTTCTTGTTTAAGCTCTTCATAATGTTGTATATATTTACACCTTTTACCCACTGAAGAAAAGTGATTATTTTAGTCCAGCAGGTAGGATAAAGGTTGGTTATGACCTTATTGTGTTGTTTAGTGCGGTAAAAACACCCACATAAGAAAAACAAAAAAAAGGGTTCCTGACACAAAGGAACTACAATCAAGTGACCCTAAGTAGGAAGATGGTCACAGAAGAAATACAAGTTATGAACAGTAGGACTTTCTATTTAATTATAAAGGATATTATCCATCATGCTAAAAATCAACGCTTTAATATAGTACGTTATTTATTACAAACTGAGATAAAAACCAGCTTCTTCTGACAAGAACTACAGAAGAAAGACCTACGTTAATTACACCAACAAGATTTTAAAATCAACACTGAGAATCTGAATTTTATCACCTCATGTAAAATACAAGAAGCACCACTAAAAGGACTAGCTCTCTTCTTAAATTATATTACCAGTAACTCATTTTAGTCCCCATAACTACATATTCTATGAACAAACATTCACTTCTAAACTGAGAATGTAAATTATAATCTCTGTTACTGCTGCAGCAGAAAGCTGGTATTTGAAAGTGAAGTCAGTGATTTCTTACTTCCACCCCACCCCTCCCCCCCATACTGCAGCAGGGTGACTTAGTGAGATCACAGCAGCAACAGAAAGAGCACTCTTAAGTAAAAATAGGGGAAACAGCTGCACAGGTCATTCAAATCACTTTGCTTGCACGTCTCCCTATTCATGTGCATTTCATTATCTCAAAAACATGAAAGGCACCCTACAACCTCTTCTTGATCTAGCAGTGTCTACTTCAGAAGCACTAAACATTAGCATAATTTGCTAATAGAGGTAGCTTTTAATAAAAATGGAAAAGGAAAAAAAAAACCCACCTAATAGCTTGGGGCTTGTTTACTTACTTGTGCAATCTGTATAGCTTGATTACTGTTGAGATCCCACATTTTGGCAGTTTTATCACAGGAAGCAGTAAATACTTTACTCCCATCCTAAAAAACAAGAATAAGGCCAAGAGATTAAATAGCTCTATCATGCAGTATCTACTAGAAAACTGCCAAGTCGTAGTCTCTTGTAGTAATAATGTATCGTATACAGGGATTACAAGACAAAGACAAAACATAAAAAAGGAAATTTATTTACAACTGTATGCTGTAAAAGAGAAAACTATGCTAGCTATTATCTAGCTTTAAATACACTCCTACTTTTAAACTCACTTTTACCCTTCTTACGCCCGTGTTAGTCTAATCTGTTAGAATGTGCTTAGCACATACTTACAGTAACTGAAGTCTATACAATAATCATAGGCTGCATCTACATGTGGCACTTGTGTCTGTCTGGAAACCTCATGCCAATTTATTTAGGGTTTTGGTAAAAATTGTTTATTTATTTTTAAATAGGAACATACATCACTCCAGCAGCCATCTAGTACGGGCCCTGTGTGCATCTGCTGAGCCTTCGGAATTGTCTGTCCATTGTCTTGAACTTCCCAGCAGCGAACCTGTAACAGAAGCGTATACACACATAACATGGTAACACTTAGGAAGTTGAGACTTCCCTTCTTGAAGATCCCAGCCTTAGTTTATCCCACAAAAAAGTATGATTATAAACACCAAGCTTTGTTCGGAACTAGTGAAACCGTATTTTATCCGATTACATTCCTTTTATCTGTACAGCCACAACTTCACCTCAAAAGTACCTTACTATCACTCGGTGCTCTCCTAGAGAGCCCTTAACCGTCAGCTAGGAAGCTGCCTGCTGCAGGCTACCAGCCAACAGACCAAACAGAACAGTTAAAAAATGTGCTCACATTTGTCTTCCCCTCCCTGTTTGTGCCAGTTGGGATCTCACCCTCCAATCCAAACAAACTTCAGTAAGTTTGTAGGAACGTTATCTTTTTGGAGACTACACTGTCAAACCAGATGATACACCATTGCGTTCGTTGTTCTTTCACTGGGCAAAGCGTAACAACTATGTTAGCCTAACTGTATAGGAAAATTAAGCTAAAATCCAGACAAGTAGGAAAAAGAAAAATCAAAGCAATAAAAATCTACCAGGGAAAACATTGCCTATATATTCCGAGCTGAATCTTAAAACACACAGGCAGAGAGGAATGACTTCTCTGAAGATCACAACTGAGCTTCTCAGTTGAAGCAGCACAGCTATGTCAAACTTAGTGCCTTGGCACCAGACACAAATTTTGCAATTCTGCAAGGAGCACGATTTTCAGGTGCACTGGCACAAGTTCTTAGGACCACATCTGGCAGCTTAGGCACCAAGGCTCCCACTTTATTCATCCGTAGGTCTGATTGTGAGTACTTACATCATTTGCCCATGATCCTGCAATGAGGAAATTACCCGGCAACGTTGGCGGACTAAATGCTAAACAAGATATGCTGTCATCAGGTGGAGATGTTACTTCAATATCCTATAAAGGACACAAGACAAAACAAAATTAGATGCCACCTTTGAGTACTGTGCAGTGAGACCCTATTACTTCTATAGGGTGAGTTAGTAAGTTCTGCTGTGACACGTTAAAACAGAGCGGACAAACAGTGGTTCCCACGGGGGCGCATACCTTCATTGGGTTATGGTTATCCGCAGTCGTACTGCCAAACATGCTGGTACCTCCAGTACCGAACCCCGATGTCGATCCAAACAGACTCATCCTTGCCCTGCAAGGGAGGAGAAGGCTTACTGAGTCCTGCAAGGCCCCGGAGCATCCCTAGGGAGTCTCACCGCAGCCGCTGCGCCAGCGCACCCCTCACCCCGCCTGGGACGCACCCAGGGGTATGAAAATACACGGAATTTAAAACAAAGAAACAAACAAAAAAAAGTGACACTTCTCGTTGCAGTCGGATCCCTGACATTTCCTAGCCGGCCACCCCGCCACCGCCGTCAGGGACCCCTCTCCGGTCGCCACCTGGGGAGAGCTGACCCCCCCCCGAGCCCCTCCACCCCCCTGCCGGGCTGCGGGAGGCGCGGCGCCCCGGGGAGGCAGGCAGGGCGCCCGGAGGTGTCCCCCCGCCCCGGCACACGCCCCACGCTCCCTCCTCCGCCTACATCCCGCCCGGCGGGGCGGCCGGGACGCCGGGCAGGCGGGGACGCGCCATTTCGCGGGGGGTTGGGGGGGGGGGGGGTTCCCCCTTCCCTGCCGGCAGAACCGGCCGCCGCGGGGAGCGGCCGTTCGCGGGGCGGGGGGGGGGCGCTCGGGAGCGCGGGGCGGGGGCCGCCCCTCCCTCACCCGTGCGGCGGGCCCGCTCCGGCCCGCGGCCTCCAGCGACGCGGCCCTGCGGCTGAGGCGGCGGCGGCGGCGGCGGCGGCGGCGCGGGGCAGGCCGCGTCCCTCTGCGCAGGCGCCGCGGCCGGCGGGGCGGTGGCAGCGCCTGCGCCATGGCCGGGCAGGGCCGGCGGCGGGCGGGGCCGCGCGGGGGCGCCCCGCGGCGCTGCCGCCGAGGGAGGAGGCGGGCAGAGCTGGTGGCTTTTCCTTTCCCCGCGCCGCGGGGAGCGCGGCGTCCGCCCGGAGAAGGCGGCGGCTCATGGCTTGGGCACGCGTGCTCCTCGCTGGGTAAAGCAGCGGCCGGATGGCCGAGCCCGGCGAGTTGTGGTGAACGGAGCTAAATCCAGCTGGCGGCCGGTCACGAGCGGTGTTCCCCAGGGCTCGGTGTTGTTTAATGTCTTGGGGCCGGTCTTGTTTAATATCTTTATCAATGACCTGGATGAGGGGATCGAGTGCACCCTCAGTCAGTTTGCAGGTGACACCAAGCTGGTGTCGATCTGCTCGAGGGTAGGAAGGCTCTGCAGAGGGATCTGGGCAGCCTGGATCCACGGGCGAGGTCAATTGTATGAGGTTTAACAAGGCCAAGTGCCGGGTCCTGCCCTTGGGTCACAACAACCCCAGGCAGCGCTGCAGGCTTGGGGAGGAGTGTCTGGAAAGCTGCCCGGCGGAGAAGGCCCTGGGGGTGCTGGCTGACAGCCGGCTGGACACGAGCCAGCAGTGTGCCCAGGTGGCCAAGGAGGCCAACGGCATCCTGGCTTGTGTCAGCAATGGTGTGGCCAGCAGGAGCAGGGCAGGGATGGTGCCCCTGTGCTCGGCACTGGTGAGGCCGCCCCTCGAATGCTGAGTTCAGTTTTGGGCCCCTTGGGACAAGGAGGACATGGAGGTGCTGGAGCGTGTCCAGAGAAGGGCAACGGAGCTGGGGAAGGGTCTGGAGCACAAGTGTGATGGGGAGCGGCTGAGGGAGCTGGGGGGGTTTAGCCTGGAGAAGAGGAGGCTGAGGGGAGACCTTATCGCTCTCTGCAACTGCCTGAAAGGAGGTTGTGGTGAGGTGGGGGCTGGCCTCTTCTCCCAAGTAATGAGTGATAGGACGAGAGGAAATGGCCTCAAGCTGCGTCAGGGGAGATTTAGATTGGTTATCAGGAGCAATTTCTTTACTGAAAGAGTGGTCAGGCACCGGAACAGGCTGCCCAGAGAGGTGGTGGAGTCGCCATCCCTGGGGGTGTTCAAAACCGTGTAGACGTGGCACTTGGGGACATGGTTTAGGAGGCCTGGGGGTGTTGGGTTGGCTGTTGGACTTGATGATCTTAGAGGTCTTTTCCAACTTTAATGATTCTATGGTTCTGTGGTATGAAGTTTGTAGCACCGCAGTAGACATTGCAAATACGGCAGGTTTTTTTCCAACGTCCGGGGAGGTGAAGTGGTCAGATGGGTCAAAGCACATTCAGCTCCCGGTGGGTGTTGCAGTGGCACTAAACACAACTACTGCAGCCTGGGGAAACTTCACCTGTTTAAATTCAAATAGTGTTAACACTACTCCAAGTATTTCAGGAAAATAAAGCCTTCCTTAGGGCCAGACGCAGCAGAGTTCTCTGCCTGTGAACTCTAGGCAGGCTGAATGTTGATGTGACCCTCCTGCGGTAACACCTACCCCACCACCCTGACATCTGCTGATGGAATGGCCTTGTGCTCCTCCTGGATCCCGATTGCTTGTGCCCCGGGACACTAGAAATTACTAGTAGGTAGTCGCACTGCTACTGCGCAGTAAATAAAAAGGAATTTTAATTCCTTTTGAATTCAATACTGGTGGAACACTAGTTAAAAAAAAAACCCAACAGGTTAAGTCTACTGAAAATATTATCTGCAAGATCCGTGGTGATGACAGTATACATCAATTTCGGAAGTATTTTCTATGCAATCAGTTTGGTTTCCTCACATAAAACGTATCGTACGCTTTAATCACCAGTTTCCTGCTCCTTTTTACTGTTTTAGAGCCAACTAAATAAAGACAATTAACAGAGGATTCCGTTATGATGTGCATCGCTAACAGGATTGTTTATTAAATTCTCAGTCAGTCACATCTGCTTGCTCATTCATTGAAGACAGCTAGGAATGTGGCTGCTGGAACACGTATAGCTGCTTGAGATATGCAGTAATGCAGAATTCTCTCTGACTTTTCGGTCTGAATTTACAGCAAGCACAAAATGCCACAATGCTGTACATAAAATAATTTCCAGAAGGAGGCATGTGCAATCGTTAACAAAGTCTTTCACTCTCTTCAAAAATAAAGAGGTGGGTACAGCATCATCTCGTGCTTTAAGACAGAAGGCAAAGCAATTCCATGATACGTTTCTGAACTTAACATTTTCTGGCCAGAAAGAACATGTCCATTATCTTTTTATATATGTACCAGTGCATTTGGCATTGCTACAGTGCAGAAGCCACAGAAAAGAAGCAACAGTATTCTGTAAAAGAATAGTAATTTCTCTTATGAAAGAAATAGTAATTTCCTCTTTGAAAGAGGAAAAAGAGGTAATGATAATCTAGATACAGTGGCAAAGAAACCTAACAAGAAGCTGAAGCATACTCCTCTGTCTCTCTGCATTTTTTCTAAAAGCAGTCAACAAAATAAATCAAATCAAGAAAAACATTCAATTTGCAAACAAGGATTCTATAGCCATCCACCAAACTGCAGTTTGTTTGGTAAATAGACTCTGGAAAGGTAATCTGATGAAAGAGAAGTTAAAACTTGAATTTCAGCCTTCAGTTTAGATGCTGCCATAATTTCCAGCTAAAAGAAGAACAAATTAATGTGTGATACTGTAACAGCCTGATCCAGGGTTAGGTAATTATTTACGTAAGAATTACACTTGTTAGATGCGCACGGAGAACTGTAAAGTTAGTATTATTGGAAATGATGCTGCAAAGTCCCTGTCACTGAGCTGAGATTCATTTTACTGTATGTTCGTGTGTTCTCTAGTGTGTACCTCGCAGAAACACGAACGATTTATGAGGTGAGTATAAACAGGAAGGAGAAGGTACACAAATACTTTTTTTCCCTTTCTAACCATTTCACACAATGTATGTCTGAACTGAGAGATATGGTTTAAAAGCTACAGGCAAGATTAGAGGTCTAGTACCGAGTAACTGCTGTAAGCATTCCCCTACTTGTAAAGACGTAGTATATTCTGTAATATTTCGGAAAGCAGTAAAATCCCATGTACAGCATATGATCATCAGATGACTAACGGCAGGAAAGCTTAAAATGCTGCCAGTTCTGGCCTGTGAGCCACTGAGGCCCTCTGATTCAGAGAGATGGGGGCATGGGCTTTCCTAATCTTGCCTTCTTTTAGGGCTGCAAAACCTTACTGGTTCTGCTACATGAAGGGTTTGTCATCATAAAGGGGAACAGGATTGCAGGCGATAGGATTTGGCCTGTGGGGAGTAAGAAATAGGAAACAATAGGTTTATACATACTTCTTTTTTCCACGTTGGCTGACAAGCAATGTAAGGTCTCTTTTGTATACTTGCTAACTTGTTTTCATCTTGCTTTGTAAATGGAATCAGGGCATCTTTGCGTATATTTAATCTGAAAAGGAAATAAAGTTGTTAAATTTTCTCATATACTTAAAAAATATTTATTCCAACTTACTTCTTTATACTAAGCCAAAATAATATATAAAAAGAATAATAGATTTCAGTGTCAGTTGTCTTTTTATGCATTAAGTCAGACTGCATTTCCTGTCTATGAAACAGAAGAATGCTTCTGTTTCTTTCAGGGAAATAACTAACCTCTCGAGATCAGATGGAAGGAGACCAAGCCACTTTATAGATGGAACGGTGAGATGATGGGCCTCAAAAGACATTGACTAAAACAAGAAAGGTCAACTATAACATTCAGTGACTTTTCGTTTAAATTATTTGGGACGTATGCCTTCCAAGTTCATGGTCAGATTTGATTACAAAGATAGTTAGGTATTTTCACGATCAGGATGGTGTAGGAGAAAATAGTGCAACTGAAGCTTACCACATTCCCCTGCTGAAAACCATTCCTTCGCAAAGACTTGCACCTTTCAGCCTATGACAGATTCTAGACTAGTCCAATTTAGGCTGGTCTAGTCTGAATAGTTTTGTTTTGTTTCTTACAGTCAATATGAGTCTGATTGCCAAAAAAAAAAAAAAAAAAAAAGCTAAGCCAGGATGAGCAATGACAATCAAATCTGGAAATTTCTGATATTTTCTGCTGGAAAGTACCACACCATATAAAAATAGCCCAAACAAAGGTTCACCTGGCCCAGTACCATGGCTACAGTAAATATTTCAGGGAAAAGTATAAAACCAAATAAACAATTAATGATACTTCTCAGAATACTCCCCCTGATCCCAACGGTTTGTGACTCCAACTTTCTGAGCCAGAAGCGGTGGTGGTGTAATACTTGATTTTGTCCTGTTGCTTTTAGAATCCATGAAAACTTTAGTCATCTACAGCACCCTACAGCAAAGTATCACAGTTACGTTACATGTTGTATAAAGGAATACTTCCACTGTTTGTAATGAACTTGACATATTCTAGTTTCATTTCATACACCTGTTGCTCTGTGATTGAACAAAATAAACTTTCAAAGGAACCTGACAATTTAATTTAATCCTGGATGATGGTGTTTTATCAGTTTACACACCTTTGTAGGCGAGCTACAAAGCATGACAGCTAACCTGAAAACTTGGGGAGTTCTGTCTCCCTGGATGTCCTTGAGGCGTACGTTATGCATATATTTCAACTCTGACATCATCGATGTCTGACAGTTTTCTGAAGTTTGAGGTTTTTTTGGTTTTCTTTTATACTTTGGATGGTGTTTCTCCATTGCTCTACTGAACAGCTCGCCCACCTGCTCCTGCCCTCTGCCTTCACCTTATCTGCCTGCCTTCCATATTGTCTTCCCGTACCTCAACTTTTAGCAGTGTAATATAATAATGCCTCCTTGTTCCCGTTGCCTCTTGTTCCATAATGTTCTACACACATCCATACGCGAATTCTCACACCGAAACAAAATCTTTACCAACATAACATGATTTTGTGGAGAGTCACCCATCTCACAAGTTATGTCCTCCTCCTCCCAAGGTCCCTCCAGCCTTCATTTCTCTTCTAAGGCAGAAACAAAGCAAAATGGAGAACACTTTGCTATTTGGATGTCCTGAAAACTGCCTGTGCAGCAGGGAAAAACTGAAATACAGTTAAATAAAACACCTGTTATTGCTATCCAGTTTCTTCTTGTTGCAGGAAGAAGCCATTTCTGCGGATACACAAGGCCTAAACACTCTGTCTTTGTGTTGAAACAACATGAGAAAAGGCAGTAACCATTCTAACAAAGGCTATAACATTTCATACATTCCAGCTTCAAGGCTGGGCTACAAAACAATATATTTGAAGTGGAAAAATTATACTCACCAGAGATCCGTATTTGTAGATACACATTATTTCTACACCTAGGTTGCAGAATACCAAATGTCAAGTGTTTGTCTGTCTGCACACTGGGCATGTTTAAGAAGGCTGCATTAAGAATTCGATTTTATGGCATAACAGTTATGGCTTTGTGATTAGTGAGGCTCTTTATGGTTTACAATTATTTTTAGAGTACGTCAAAATAATCAGAACTTGAGCACAATATGTCACCTTTATATAGTTAAATGTTTCACGCTGTCTGTGCATAGTCATTTCAAAACCAAGGATAATCAGCTCTTTCACACCTCGTCCAAAATCTATCACAAAAAGTGTCTTTACCCTGTGCAATCTGTATGTCTTAATACTATTGCTTTTAGCAGCTGCTTCTCAATTTGCAGTAATCATCTCCCTAATTTCAGGTGGTATCAGTGTGGATACGTAAGAGATTTTCTACATTTTGTGTATGTGAATTGAGAATCTGAATTCAAACAAAGGCATAACACACTCACATACACAGAATCCCTTATGAAATGAGGGAAATTTCAGACCTGCCACTGATGTAACAGAACAGCATGTCCAGAATGTGAGGGACTCGTTTTAGGATTAACTTTATTCCTGCTGGCATCAGACTTGTAGTTTCTAGCTTTCACTACTGTAAACTGTTGACATGAGTGCTGAATTTTTAATATAAGTGTATGTGATCTACTTTAAAAAGAATAAAAGTCTCCCTTTGCTCAAACATACTATTATTGTCACGTCTGTCTGGCCTAAGGTTCATAACGTAGTTAAAAATTTTGCTTTATACAAAACTGAGCAACGTTTACAAAAGTTCCTGTTATTTCCTTTTATTTTACAAAAAGAACAGTATAGCCAACAGCTAGAATTCTTGACAGAGCAACATTTTCAATGGTATTGAACTCTGCAAAGCTATAGCTAGGACCTCCTGAGACTTTTAGAAGTGGTCAGGTGCCTAACTGCCATTAAAATCAGTGGAATCATGCAATGGATCATAAAATTCCATTATCCTTGTCCTTGTTTTTAGGCCCACAGGTACCTTCCAAATCTAGCTCTATTCTGAGCTACGAATTCTGTAAAAAATGGGGTTTTTTTTCAGGTACAAGGTAAGATTCTTATTAGTACCTCAAAGCACAACAAATAATCACGGAGGGTAAGGGTACATTCAATGGGGATGTAAAGCCAGTACTGATGCTTCAGTTAAACTCCTTCCGTACTCCTAGATATATTCTGCATAAATCAGGAGCCTTCTGATTGCGTTGGATCTCTCTGCTCTGAGTACCTTCCCACAGAAGTGAGAAAAGACATTCTAAATAAATTTTGCCTTCCTTTTATGTCATTGAACCTCTACAGATTTACCGTGTGGATCTGCATCCATGAGGGTGAAAACAGGAATTTGAAAAGTATCCCACAGCTTTCTGACCAAAAGTCGTGTATTAAGATCCGGTACGCCCCTTCCCTAAGGAAATAAAATAAAAGCAGACAGTTTTAAATTAATTAAAACAACATCTGGCTACCTATGTGTTTACATTTGTCATTTAAAAGCAAGCAAACAAACAAGATGCTGGCAGAAATATTTCTCCAGCACCTGTTTTGCAGGGAAGGTTGTATGTATGTTCCTATTTTGGCTCTGTGAGGAAGGAAGGAACGGGCTGGGGAGCAGCACGGCAGGTGTCCCAGATCACAGGCACTGCAGACATATCGTACATTCCTCTGTTTAAGGAGTTCATTTGTGAGGTCTGGGTGTTGATGTATAGATGTACCCTGGTATCGGTATAAGCTGGTGTAAAAAGGCCACTTTTTTCTTCTCAAAAATATTTATGGCACTAATGAAACAAAGTAAAACAAGTTCTTGCTATGACTGACTATAACAGAACAGTATGCTGCATAGCATAAAGGCATATCTCTCTTAGGTATGGGGAGATGGGTTTTCTTCGTTACGGGCCAAATTGGTCCCAGAACAAGAAGGTACGCATATTCCATTTACACATTCCTATTAATTCTCCAGGCTCCATAGCTCTTTAAGTACAGTCCAAAATCAACCAATTCTGTTTCATTTGGGTTTGCTAAACCTAGGATCCTGAAGGACAAAAGGTTACTCAACAGTTAACCCTTTCTGAGAGCGAGTGGGGCAGCTACTTTGCAGCAGCACATGAAGTTGATAAGTTACCAAGCTCTAAGGAGATGTTTGGAGGAAAGAAGTCTTTAGAATGTGTATTTTGTATTTCTACCAGGGTAATAAAATGAAAAAAATATCATTCGACATGTTTCATTTTAATTGTATTATGGTCTTTTGACCAAGTTTGAGCACCACTACAGTGCTAAAGTATCATTTAAATTCTTACACCTAGCTAGACGATATGAAGTATAAGATGCATACCGTAATCATTATACATGGGGACAATTTATTGCAGAAGTCGTCATCCAGGAGTCTCTGAAAAGTTGCATCTTTTTCTACAATTAACATAAATTTGGCATGTGAGATTAAATCTTTTCTGTTAAGGCTAGCTGCATGTACAATGACCCATCACACCAATCAATTAAAACTAAATGCTCTAAAATACCTGTTCTGGAGCCAAAAGCAGTGTTCATGACTCAATTTCAGAGCCAACAAGCAAAGAAAAAATTACCAGAACATTGTTTAACTTGGAATATTCTTTGTTTTTACTTTATTTTTTCAGTCTACAACGAGACTTCTTGCTCAAAGGATACTTTTAATTCCTTGAACATTAGATGGCACAGTGACTGCCTAAAACAACAAAAATGAGATGAATCATTTTAAATAGAGAAAGTGATATATTTTAAAATAACAACATTAGGTAATGAAGGGCACAATTACATCCTGAAACAGCCATTCATCTTCTATATACAAGATCAGTCTTGACATTTTCACCTTTCTATAAGCGCATTCAACCATTCACATCCTGCTCTATGGTATAGTTTTGCAGAAGTCCTCCTGTTATAACAAGATGCTTTTCAAAAGTGTTTGTGCTGCTGTCACAGAAGATTGTTCATCAGATGGGCATTACAGAGATAACAGTGTCCTGATTAATTTTTCTATCTGTCTTAGCCAGGAAAAAAGTCAACTTGGTGTGAAGATTGCAAATTTAATACAGGCTTAAAACATTTAAGTATTCTTTTTGGAAGACCATTAAATCCTTTCTTTTACTAACCTATAACCTGATTTTATAACTATTTTTGAGCAACAGTTTTAAGACATAGTAATGTTTACTTTACATCTCATATTAGGATTGGCTCAGTCTGGCAAGCATATGGATGAGGAAACAGGAACTGGAGGAACAACTTGGCAAAAGAGTATGTATATATTGAAGTGTGTGGTCTGTTTTTACTTCTGACTGCTAAATCACCTCCGGTGCCAGGGTGGAACAACTCAACAAATAAAAATACGAGGAGCTGTAGAAGAGCATTAATAACAGGGGTCTTTATGCTCTGCTTAAAAACAAAGCATAGTAGGCAGCTAAGGTTATATCTTTCCATTTTGAAATTACTGACTTAGGCTTACAATGAACACATTTTCCAGGAAATCATGACAACAGTCAGCAAGTCTGAGTTCTGTTCCTGCTTTCATATTCTGCATGGCTAGGGGAAATCTTTTGGGACTAGATTAGTTGAATCTCGTCTCCTCAAACCACTTTTAGCTCTTGACTCTTATGAGGCATCTCTCTAGCTCGGTGCCACCTTTGATAAAATTAGTTGACAATACGAGCCTTTCTAATGTCTGTGATTCCTGTATAAGTGATAATCCTGAGACCAAACAGCCTGATATTATAAGCCTTTGGTTGTACAGTGCTGGGCACATGAAGGTAATCTCAACTCTTATGGAGTATCATCATTAAACTTCTGTAAATGAGAACATAATTTGGGTGCAGAAAGAGATTTCTAGTTCTAGAGGCTCAGTTCAGTCTCTCGTCTGTGCTACCGGAGGAGTCTGCCTAGCGTGGTAGAAGCAGCTCGCTGAGGGCCACAGAAGTATGTTAACTCATGCTGTAAGACTTGTTTTCTTACTCTGCCAGGAATCAATCTGTTGTGGCAGAAACAAAGTATGTTTAGAGTGCTCAGGATTCTTTGATTCAGAGCACTTATTGACAGAACATTGCAATATAAAGCGTAAGACACACCATATATACGCCTTCCTCTGCAAGGCTCCTGTGGTAGAAGGTAGCGCTAAAAACCATATCCAAAGGATATATTCCTGGTGAGTATATAGCTGAGCTTCAGCATTGCAATACAGCTGAGCAATACTTTTTATCTCTCTTTTTTCACCCAGGTTGTAATGTCTCAATTTGCCACAAGCACAGGTCTGTATAATAAACGTATACAGTAACCTGAGCTACAAGAAGTGCAGGATGCCGTGCAAAGGTAGATGCTATGAATTACTGTTACTGCTTTATGATACGTACTGTTGCACCGCAGGTACAATTCACTTTTGTACCATCCTCCTCAGTGTAACTTAAATTACCAGCAACAAAACCTTTAGTTGTAGACAGCTGAAAATACAGAGTATGTTATGTTACTATATTGCACAAGCAAAACAAGAAACTTCTGAAAAGAATTCTGACCGGTAATAAGCAGTTATTGACTGCCATCAACCTTCTAAACACTAAGTGATGTTGTTGTCATCCTGGATGTAAAGGCATACTTACAATAAATAATGTTAACTGCGTTTATAGATACAAAAGAATTCTTGTAAGGCATGAGATACAAGTACATTTGAAAGGCTGTTACATCTCTGGCTTTTAAATTTCCATTGGACCCCCAAGTTAGCAAATCATTTGAGAACGAATTGCTGAACAGATGCCTTGCACTCTGAAGTTTAAGCACTGCCTTCACTAGATAATAGCAAAAGGCCCCGTGATTTTAGCTGGCAGCTTGTCCCAAACTCTTTGGAGCAAGCAAACTCTATGAATTTTCTCTGAAGAAAGAAACCTTTTGAGAGCTATGATAAACCATAATTAGGTTTCATTTGCACAAATGACACTTTTTATTTTAACTGCTTCTTTCCTACTGATAACTTTTCTTTGTATTTCAGCTTTCAGTTCAATCTATGTGATTTGGAAATAATGATAAAAAACATTCATAATAAGCCACTTACTATATGTAGACTTCTCCGTGGTATCTTAAGCATGCAAGAAATGTCATTGACTATATTGTCCACAACACTTTGGCTACCAAACAGTTGGGTATCTGAATAATATATATCTCTATCAAGACAAAATATTGTATTTGTTACTATAATACTAAAACAGCTGTAGGCCTGTGAGAATTTTATAGGGGGCAGGATAATCAGATCAACCTAAAGCATTTTACGTGCAGGAATCCATTATCCTACACTTTGCATCTTACAGGCTGTTTTTCACAATAACATTCTTAAAATACAACTTCATGTGAAATTACAGAAATGTAGTATGTTACCTTTTAGTTGCATAAGTATTGCTCTGCACCATCTTATAGATCATAGATAATATTTTGAGCATCAGAGCTGAAAAGATACATTTAAAAAATATTTTATTCATTTTCAGAAATGCATATACAATAGTTTGTCTTTATATTGACCCATATTTGTTTCTTATAAAGTAAACCTTTGAAACATACGTTTTAATGTGCTGTGAAAGTACAGAGAGACTGTACTAATCAATAAACTCAATAATTTCTAGCATAATCAAAAAAAATATGATGGAGTTAAGTGAGGGAATGTATGCCCTGCTGTCCAGGCCAAGAAATTAAATGACTGAGTTAGAAAAACAAATTAGCATATTGTCTATATTCCAAGATTCCTTTACTAGCTAGCTTTTTGAAGAAGGGTGATGTTTTTACATTAAGACCTTCTGAATGTGCCTTCAGCTGATATTCATTCAGGGAGGGTAGAAACTCTAAGAAATCTGTATTAATTTCACTGTCACTCACTATAATTTAATAGAGAAAAGCCAAAAGGCTGGTCATAGTATCAGGTTATATTAGCCATATACTTCTAAATCACAGTGTGTAATTTTTTTTTTTTTTTAAACAAAGTTTTAAACTAAAATACAAGAAAAACCAAGAATTCTGCTTTTGGACTTTTTTAACTTACCAAATCTTGGTGCTGATCTAGGGCAGTCACTTCTTATTCGTTTTGTAGTACAACGGGGTATCATCTGCAGGCCTACAGAATCTTTAAATCTGATACATTGCAAACAAATACAATAAAACTCTAAACTTATTGAATATATGTAAATTGTTCTCTGCAAGGTAATTCAGACACAGACCCCGTTCCTATAATCAAATATGCGAGTTATATTTTCAGGCTCCATAGAGAAACCATCAGCTTGGGTGGAGTTGGAGTGGCTGAAGGGAAAAGGCAGGCAGTAGTCATCGTCTGCCAGAACGACCCATTCAAAACATTACTGACCTGCCCCCCATCTGACCATTGGCTTCAAAACAAGAAAGTTTCTCAAGAAGATACTTCAAGACCGAATTTAAGCCTAAAAGACATGTTTCCAGACAAAAGTAGAGACAAAAATATTTGATACGTGTTTGTAACTGTTAATATGTCAACATCTATTATTATTTAGCATGACAACAAAGGAATAACCAACACAGGAAAAAATGTGAGTCATTATTGGAATACAAATGAAGTCTGATACAGTGACTTTCTGACATGGAATGTATGAAAGAGTGTTATTATTTCATATTACAATAATATTATCTGATTTACACCCTTTAAATTATTATCAGAATAACCCAATTATATTCCACTGTTAACTTTTGGAAACAAAAATGTGGTCCATCCTATTTCCTAAACAGTTGTTTAATCTAAATGAGCTCTGCCATTTCGTGTTTCACCATTTCATGTCTGACGGTGCACAATTCACCAAAAGAATTGGTTATTTTCTTAATGACACTTCATTATTTTAGTTAAAATTATTTTAGTGCCTTATGATATGACAGTCCTGTCTTTAAGCATTCTTTTTCATTTCAGAGTTTTGGATATACTTTTAAAAAGTATTGGCGGTAAAATGGCCATAATATTACCTAAAACCACATAATGTTTCTAAATTTCTTTGTCAAAGGTTTTGCTCCGGGCGTCCTTTGGGTGGCAGAACACACCACGCTGCACACAATGCAAAGTGACAGCAATAACGAACTGCACAGCTCAGCATCTGCCTGCCAGCTTTACAGGAACTTTCTTGCCTTTGTGCTGCAACATTTAAAAGATATTTGTGCACTTCACCACTCACATGCTCCCTACATCGTAACTGCACGGGAGGAAAACGGTAATCAAAGCTTTGCTGGATTGGGTTTAAATAAGGGACGCTCCTTTCAGGAAACTGTGCTGAAGGGCCTGATCTATGTGGCTCCCACAGATATTTCATAAAGGCAACTGCAAACTGGCATTAGGTCGGACACCAGCAATTCTTCCTAGGATTGCGTTTGCCCCAGCAGAGCAGTTTTCTATAAAACCTTCTTTCCACTAACGGGAAATCTAGTCTTGGTTGGTTTTGGTTTTTTCTTTTCTTTTTTTTGGAAAGATACAGCTGGACAATGGAAACTGATTGTGCTGCTTTAGGGCTGGCATTCTGACTGCTCGACATCATTCTCAGGTCAATACCTCTCTGGGCAGCTACAAATGTTTACAAGTAACTTTTCAAACATGAAATCATTCTCTCGTTCTACTAGTTCCTGCCCAGCAGATTCCAGCTGTGTAGATTAGGTATGAAAAGGCCGCCTGAAACAGAAAGAAAAATTGCCCCACCGACTATATTTTCTTCCATTCTTACTACATTTTGGCGTTCTGTTTTTATTCTTATTTGTCTATTTATTTTCATTTTAATCTTTTTAAACTGCTGTGTTAAAGTGGGTTATAAGTGGTTATATTTCAATGAAAACGCATTATCTGAGATTTACATTTCTCCACCATAAATAATAGTTCAGCTTTTTAAAATGTGATTGATGAGTCTTATTTTTAACATACTGTGATGTTAACTTGTTTTAATTTGAACGTTTTTCCCCCCCTGAGTGTTCTGATGGCAAGTAACATCTCACATTTGTTTTTCTAGCCTGGAATGCCATTTCCCTGAAGATTGCCAAAAATTGCAAAACTTTGTTACAGTATTTTAATTTTACAGACATACGAGTGAAACATTTTTGTCAAACTATCAAGGCACAAACCATTAAATTCCCTGGAACATACAAGCCTTTCAGTTAACTGATTACCTTCAGGCCTCTCAGGTTTTTTGATTGACAGAAATGTATTGTTCTCATTAAATGAGTATCCCACCAAAGTGTTACACGTGGAAGGTTTGCTATGCTTTCTCAACCTCAAATGTTTGTAATGTGTCCACTTACAATCACCTCTGCAATCTTACCAACCTAAATATCCTTTAACCCACTGACGTCCAAAGCTATTACAGGGCAAGAAATGGATTTGTGTCTTTCTTTACCCTTTTGCTTCTGTATTATAGAAAACAATTAATATTTCCGTTTCAGGTATTTTCAGTTTAAATGAGATCCTTGGAAGAATACTGTTGCACAAGCAACAGTTGCACAAGCAACAAGTACAGTTGCACAAGCAACAAAGCGTGTTATAAAGGAGGACAGGTTGCTTTTTCTCTGATCCTGTCTACATAAGCTGGCATGCGATCTGAAATTTTAGATAACATATTAGAAACTCGGTTTTCTTTATTTGACTGGTAATGAACTTAGAACAACACGGAAGCAAGAAATACATCAGGAAGAGGTGAGATGCATCTTCTCTGAAGAACAAAAAGATAAGTTTATCACTATCATTTGGTGAGATGCATCTTCTCTGAAGAACAAAAAGATAAGTTTATCACTATCATTTTAAGAAATAAGATACCATGGGGAAAAGCAGAGAAAAAGAAAAGAAGAAGCACAGAAAAGGCATTGGAGGATGAAATTGCTGGTAACTCTTTCCAGCCAAAAGCAGATTTTTTCACTCTAACACAACTTATCATTTCTGGTTTCTACTGCTTCCAGAAGATGACTGTTTATAGGACCTCCCTTTCCTTTCTAACACCTATTACAGTAGTTTTACCTTCCCCTTCATGCTATGGTCTGCTGTTGCTTAATGCATGATGCCTGTTCATGCAGAGCGGTTACTAAGCATTACTTTTTATTTGTCCATTACTTTTTAAGAAGTCAATTTATTTATTGATTCTAATACTCATAGAATTCTGTAACATTAACTTTTCTGGAAGTTACATAATCAAATTTATATTTATGGCATTTATATTAATATAAGGCAGGACTTCAAGGTATATAATACTTACTCTATATTCCTCCAATCTGATCTGTTAACCACTGTGAGAACAGGTGCTTTTTTTTGGGCCAAGCTTTTAAGTACATCTTGAATAACATTTTCTATTGCTTCAAGAACTTCAGAACTGAAACAAAGAAAAATAATGATACAGTTCATGTGATAAAATCTAGTTGTACTTTGAGTTTTGATCATCTATCCCAACTCCTACAAAAATCATGTAATCCAAAACTGCTTCAAGGATATATTTGTTTCAAAAATGTGGAGGAACTCTTTTGTTTTTAATTTTGTTTTGTTCAGTTTCCCTAAAATCTTTGACTTTCCATTCCAGATGCATGACTGAGGACACAATTAAAAGTACATTTCTATTCAATCCTGAAACCATCAAATTTTTCACCAGCTGAACTTTCAGACCAACTGGCTGGTTTGTGACTAATGATTAATGTTTTACTATAAATGATGTAATATTGGCTTTGGCTATGATTAGGGCTAAATTGTTTCTAAATGCTGTAAATTTAAAAAATGTTCAAGAGTACAAATACTTCCTGTTGTACCATTGCACGTTAACCTTTTGATCTGCTGCCCTGAGCAAACTGTTAAGGGTTTTAATTATATGAAGGCTTAGTCTCAACAGATACACTGTGAAAAGAATAAAATCTGTATCTTTCACCTAAAAAGACAAAGTAACCTTGCAGCAGATCCCTTACAGCAACACTGTAGACTGGTTTGAGTGTTATGACAGATGCTTTTTATTTTCATAAGCAATCTGACTCCAACATTTCAGCTGTCCTTAAAATTACAAGTGTACTATATACCATCACGAGTTTAGGTAGGAATGAAACGAAGAGACAAAACTTATTTTAGCTCAAAGTCTTCTCAGCAAAGTCCAATTTTGTCATTAAGTAATATACTAAGAAAAGATGAGTCAATACCAGTGCACACCACACAAAATGAATTAACCCACTGTTACAAAATCAGCAAGAATGGTTTTTAAAACCTAGCTATGAGTCACCTTAAACAATAACGAAGTGACATTAAAGCACTCTTCTATCAGCTGAATATGTTTCTTCTGTTTTGTAGCTCAGCTTCCACTTACTCCTCATTCTGCTGAAACTAGATTACCATATTTTGAAAACAATTTCCGGAAAGTATTAACCTTTTATTTTAAAATGTTATTTGTAGTAGTATCTATATAAAAAACCCTACTAGTATTACTAACATTTTTGTCCAATAATATCAAACCATTCAACAAATGCAATGCAAGATTTTTTTCTGTTTTTCAGATGAATAAACTTGGACACAAATGACTAATGGCTTTCCAAAGGTGAAACAGTGCAGTATTTGCAGTGCTGATAACACAAGATAACTGCTGATAGCTGGCTGGTCATGCAGCCAGTATGTAAATTCACTTTTTACTGTATAATGGCTTCATAATCAAGTCCAAGATTCCCCAACTTTCAGACTCATAGTCTCTTCCTCCTAATTAAAATCCTACATCTCACTGCCATATCCAAAATAGAAATTCTAGTAAGCAGGGAGGAAATGGTTGGCTGGTGAGCTAAATGTGTAATGCAGCAAACAGTGAAATAGGTAAGCAAAGCTGACTACGGTGCATACCTCCAACATAACAAAAATTAGAGTGCTGAAGACAATAAAAATATGTACGGGCAGATGGATGAAAGAACAGATAGCTAGATAGGAAATCTAAACCATGTCATTGCTTTGATACTCATTTTACTTCTTCATTTGGTTCTGTCCACTGTAACTATCTAATATTCCAGATGTACTTCAAAGCTTGCTGCAGAATTTCAAAGTCCAAGTTTCTGTTCCAATCCCAATTTCCTGATTTATTGGCCAACAGAAGTTGTAAATGTGGCAAAATCGGAGGAAGAGGACAGCAATTTTCTGTGTATCCCCTGCTGATATTCTGTCTCCTTTTGCAGAGATTAACTGAATTTTCATAAGCAAACATACAATACTGGCCAAGTATGCCTACTTAAAATTCATTCTGGATTAGTTAACAGTGAAATCTGAGCAGAGAAGGGGTAGGCACTGTGTATCTCACAGGATTTGCCTGATCATTTCTAACATGTTGCAGCAGGAGTAGATACTTGTTTCTGTATAGCACGAGAAATGATCTTACATTAGTAGCATAACAGATTAATATCATAGCACCTCTTGCAAGCAAACATTATAAATACACAAGAGAAACAGTTACAAATAAAAATCTGCAATGTAATAGACCAACACACTCCAAGGCCATGCAGTTCCCGTACCCTGCCACAAAGGCCAAGAACTCTCCAAGTTGTTGTTGTTATTATTATTGTTATTGTTGTTATTATTATTGTTATTGTTATCCTTGTCCTTTTAAAATAATTTTAAGATGCTCCCAGTCTGTTCTAGCCTCTGAGGCTGATATACTGTGTACAGAAAGTGTCTTTAAAAAATGATGAGAGGTTTTTGTTATTGAAATTAAGTGTGTTTGTTTTGTCACGGTTTTCAGTATTTCTGTCTGTACCTACAAACTTCTTGGAGAGGTGTGAGGGAACGGAGATGCTGTTTGCAGTGTGAGAGCCCATTCTCCCCTGTGTTTTTGTAGGGGAGTATGTTTTTCACTTTTGCACTACCTACTTAAGTCTTACCACGGAAAGAGAGTATGGGTGCTATTTTTACATCTTTTACCTAGGGATGTGGCTCTCATGACGAGACAGACTTGTTTCCCTGAAGCTGGCCATGTTCCCAGCTGGCACTTCAGTGGAACACACACTCCGGTCCTCCATGAAGGCTGGTGCAGACCAATCCAGCTTCTCTGGAAGGGATGAAGCCATGTTAAAGAGTGGCAAAAGAAATTACCAAAAACATTAGAAAAGGCTATTCTGCGTGCTGGACTTAAGACTCATGATCTGAGGTCAAACCATAGGGCCAGAGAGAAAAAGCAGAAAATTTTTGTGGAGACCAAAGTCAAGATTTCCCTGCCCTTACTGACTGACTGACTGACCGACCGAGGGCTTTTCCCGCCCTTTCTAAAGGACAGGAGTGGGCCCTGCCCTTCCTGACTGACCGAGGGCTTTTCCCGCTCTCCCTGACTGACCAATGGCTTTTCCCGCTCTCCCCGACTGACCAATGGCTTTTCCCGCTCTTGCTAACAGACAGGAGATGGCCCCGCCCACCCTGACAGGGACCTTCTCCCGCCCTTCCTGACTGACCGCATCCTCCGCTGGGAACGGAACCTCACAACTGCCTCTGGAGCTGCTGGGCGTGAGCAGATACTTAAGCACAAACTTCATAGCCCCCAGATCTCAGATACCAAATGTCTTTTCCTAACTGTTCTCAGCAGCTGGAAGAAAGCCGAAAAAGCTGAAAGCTCCAGTGCAATTCCAAGTGTTGAAAAATCAGCTTCCTTCCCCAAAATGGAATTCGACTTCTACTGAGATTAAATATTTAATACTATTTTTATAATTTGCCTTCAGCATTCAGAAGTTTTAGAATAGACTTGGGACATGTTTTCAAATCTTCCTCAATACACTGTCAAAAACTTGTGTTCTGAACAAACAATAAACCCCCAATTCTAAGAGTCATGAATCACCGGCTTCCAAGGAAGCCAAGATTTAAGAAAAAAATGCTAAATTTTGTAAGGCTTATGGCTGAACCAAAACTTTTATGATTCACGTGCCATACTCGGCCAGAGGGCATCACTTCAAAATGGACAATACACGGCCAGAGGCAGACTGCGAATTTGAAAAGAAACCCCACATGCGATTATCATTTTGGTGCATTTTGTACCTGTTGTCTTTAGGTGTTCACCTTTTCATACAAAAATTCCAACCTTCTCTTTCACTTCAGAAAGTTTAAACTCTTTGTCATTTTAAAAAGAAAACGCGGTACTTCTGGGAGACCTCGTGAAGGCCAGAAGAGCGCACCAGCGCGTGGTCCGGTCCCGTTCATTGCCAAACAGCCGTCCTGCAGCCCCGGGTACCGCTGGGGAAGAACCGCATGCTGGGTTTCTTCAGTGGGCTTTGAGTGCAGAGATCAGGGCTCCTTCACTGGCAGCTCCACCGTGAAAAAAAGCAAATCCTAGGAATTTAAACCGCTCTTACTTTTGCACTTATGATATGCCAAAGTGTATTTTCAACTCCTAATGACCTCATCGAAATTGACTGCCTGATAGCGGTCATCCTGAGAGTCTTAGCAGTTACTTCAGAGATAAATATCTTAAAGGCTTGTCCTTTCTAGAGAAAAATTTTTAAAGCCCGCTGTTGATAACATCGTCTTTTATGCACAGCAGTCAGTAATATTGGAAGCTGTGCTGTATCTAGCTCGCTGCCAACAGCATTTCAAATGTTGCGATGCTTAGACTTGTTGTTAGCAAATTAGATGACATAGTGTTTAAAATGTTGGAGGCAGCTGGTTTCTTCTGCTGTTCCATTAGCTACTACCCCAGAACCTTTCTTCTTTGGTACTCGTAAAAGTAAGCAGTCCAAATCCAGCTTGGGTGGGTAATTAAAAAATTCATGCATTGATTTATTCAAGGAAAACCTCAGGCTATGATGATATAAACACAAGGTGCTTCAATAACAGAGGGGGAGCAAAAGAAAGGGGAATTAATAAATTGAAATTTTCAGATCTTTCATCTTAAATCTTTGGCCTTTGGGTACCTTGAGATCACTCCGGAAATATTTATGTAAAATCTCTGTAGCTCTTTCCAACAATTCAACATCAAAATTAACAGATTTTTGTTTGATATGGAACTGACTAAATTATATCATGCCCCTAGCAACAGATTGCAAACAAAACTATATACATCAACTTGTGAGAGGCTAATTTAATGACTTCTCTCTCCTTCATAGCAGCAAACAGCAACTATAAAAAAGCACAACCAAAATACTGTATGCTTATACCTGAGTTAACAAAACAGAGATTGAAAAACAAGCAACAATAACAAAAAATTTCCATGCTTCAACCTGAATATTGCACACATATG
Organism: Morus bassanus; assembly: GCA_031468815.1. Lineage (NCBI taxonomy): Eukaryota > Metazoa > Chordata > Aves > Suliformes > Sulidae > Morus > Morus bassanus. Next base: position 38,962,801 of record CM062575.1, read on the forward strand.
TGTAAATACATATATGTATATATAACCACATAAATTAGTATCCAGAATATGACTAGTAAATGAACTACAATCGATAAATGAACCAGCAGGTTCATTTCCTAGAGCCCTCTTTCCTTCTGTATTTATTTCCCTTTTTTAAACCCTGCTTGCAATAAAAAAAGGCAAAGTAATTTCAATTGCAAATACTGACTGCATTTTTTAATATATATTAGAAGGAAAATTATTAGGAAAACAAATACGGAATCATTATTAAATGTTAAGGTGGAAAGAAAAATGTGAAAAAAGCAGTGTAACCGATGCAGTTATCTCAGTGTTTGTCTTGCTTCTACAAAGATGTGCAGTAGAGGGCACCATAGATGGCAGAGAAAAGAAGATTCCTACTTTGAAGCTCTTAAATTTAACACTGATTTCACTAATCCTTGATAAAACCAGTATGATAGGTAATGAAACACTTTGAGATTTGTTTGCTTTAAAAGATAGCCTGTTACCAAAAAGTTCCCTTAAGATTGTCTCCTATTATAAACATAGGCTCTTATCAGTATACTTTTGGAGGAAGCTATGCTCTGAAATAGTCTGTATGAGCTGTCTGATGCCAATTTCAAAGTGTCTGTAACTGCTGAAGAAGAACCTGTCTGGACCAAAAACTGTTGCTATCACTACATACTACACAACGAAAGAGTTATATGGAACAAAAATGTGCATTTATCTTAGTGCCAAGATTTTTAATTGCTTGTTACTGATTTCTCATATATAAATAACTGAATTGGTAGAATAAATAATATATAAAATATGTAAAAGCATGTGTATGCTTTTTCCTTTTCTTCACTGCATACCTGATGAAAAGATTTTTCCTCTTTTCACGTGTAGTTAGTCTCCTATATTAAGTTACCATGATTGCTGTGGCAAGTATTTCTCTCCAAATGGTCTGTCTTTAATTCTTTTAATAGACTGGCAGGCACACCAGTAGACCTGATATGCTTATTTTCAATTAATATCAAATACCATGTGAAATCCAGTCTTTCGCTCAAGCCTAAAAAAAGGGGAGACCTCTGCGAAAGGTAGTGATTCAGTACAAGCAGAAGTATTTGGGCCAGATAGGAGTGTTAAGGAGATGGATGAAGGCTCAAAAACTACAGTAAGAACAGGAAAAAAAAAATCTCCCCCAGCCATTTACGAGCTTCTTGGGAACATGGCTGTTGTGTTCCAGCAAGCTTCAGTTTCTTCCCGGCTTCCTTTGTTGTGATCTGGACAATCCTTGGAAGGACAGACATTTTGCGAGCCAACAGATTTTACTGTGAATAAGTCAGGATGAAACAGGAGCCAGATCTGTCACCTGCCGGTTACATGAAAAGTTACTGATCTTTTTCTAATGAGCAAAGCCCAGAGAAACAGGAGACGCAGTCATTCACTGCTAACAGCTAACGACCTCAGATGGGATATCTCCTAACATGGTTGGGTAAAAAACCCCACAGAACTAATACATGTTTTCAGTTTACCTAGCTCCGGAGTGAGAAACACCTGTAAAATATTTATTCTGCGGTGAGCCAAATCACCATAAGAGGAAGTGGTTTTTTGTTACCATCCCTTCTTTTTGTGTTTTATCTTTCAGCCAGAAATAAACTCTAACAGGCCTTTCTTAAAAGGAAAAGTAACTTTCATCTAACCTCTGTCACAGTGATTTTCAGATCCAACATTTTCTAATGCTTTTAGGGGCAGTAATGTAATTTGGGTGGCAGGGCGAGACAGGTATTTGAGACAAAGAAACACAAAGTAAATTAAATAAAAGAATGCTTTTCCCAGTTTAGCATAAATGCCACGTGCACTTTGGTTCCTTGACAATAATTAAGCTGCAAACAGGCAGCATTATATGACTGAACATTTGAAGACATAATTTTTATGTGCTGGGAAGTTTGAGCTTGCCCAGTACTATCAGCCACTATTTCTCATTCCTAAGCCTAAGGTCCTCTGTCCTCTCACACTAACACAGGACACTCCTTCAGCCCGATTCTCCCTCTGTAGTCCCAGTTACTGTATCAACTTCTCATACTTGCCACAGTTTTAAATAGGAAATGCAGGCTGTAGGCATATAACCTGCCTGAAAAAAAGAAGAAAAAAAAAAAAAATCAGTTGTAGCAGCTCTAAGGCTTCGAAAAGTTAGTTAAAAATGAGAGTAGGATTTTATATGGGCAAGTTGGGCATTCTACTGCTTTTATTATTCTTTTTAAGAGCATGTTGTAGAGAAACAGAAAGAAAATATTGTGAAACATCCAAGCCTCCATGTGTCACAGAATCATAGAATAGTCTGGGTTGGCAGGGACCTTTAAAGGATCTAGTCCGCCCCGCCCTGCAGTGAGCAGGGACATCTTCAACTGGATCAGGTTGCTCAGAGCCCTGTCCAACCTCACCTTGAATGTTTCCATGGGCAGGGCATCTACCACCTCTCTGGGCAACCTGGGCCAGTGTTTCACCATCCTCATTGTAAAAAAATTTCTTCGTTAGATCTAATGTAAACCTACCCTCTTTCAGTTTAAAGCCATCACCCCTTGTCCTATCACTACATGCCCATGTAAAAAGTCCCTCTCCAGCTTTCTTGTAGGCCCCCTTCAGGTACTGGAAGGCTGCCATGAGGTCTGCCCGGAGCCTTCTCTTCCCCGGGCTGAACAACCCCAACTGTCTCAGCCTGTCCTCACAGGAGAGGGGCTCCAGCCCTCGGATCATCTTCGTGGCCCTCCTCTGGACCCGCTCCAACAGGTCTGTGTCTTTCTTGTACTGAGTGTAAGAGACTACTGAAAATAAAACAAAGACATTGTCTTGCTGTTGAAGAACCTACAGGTGTCTCACAAAAAATTAATAAATATAATTATCTATATTATGGACAAAATGTTAAACTCTTTCTCTGCTGTCTTCTATGTCAAAATCCCATGACAGCTGAATAATAAAAGAGATCAGGCAAACACATGGTGCCACTCTCTGTACCTAATGCCCATCTATTTCTAAGAGACAAACACCTATCATTTACCTATTACCCCATTTTTCATTGCTAGGAATGGGAATCAAATAAAATCTGGGCTGAAGTGCTTATATAGCAGCTAAATAAATAATAAGGCTAGGGGACTATGGCTAAGTTACAGCCAATTCCCTCCACTCTCTCTGACAACCCCCAGAAATCTGCTACTCTTACTGTCTGTATGGTAAAAATCTAACAAATCCACTTGTCAACAGTGGCAAGTTCTCAGGTAGCTACATGTCATACCACAGACGCAGTAATAACATCTAATTAATTGATTTGCAAACATCTATATACTTGTAAAAATCCAACTCTGGTTTTAACTGAACACTAAATAAACATGTTATTAGGAAAAATTCTGATTAAAAAAATGTGTTAAAGGGAAAATATGTTGAAACAAACAAATGGAAGGCATTTGTGCTAAAACATAACTGGAAAGCAAGAACATCTTCTCTTCCATGTTCATGTGACAGCTTGAACATAGCGGTCCTGGAAACAGCTGCGCCATTTCTTCTGGCTTTCAAAAAGTAAAATGTCTTGTTTATTTTCTCTTTTCCTTTTGTTGGCAAAATCCTAGAAAGCATGAAAACTCAGGTGTGATTTTGCTCTTTAAACCCAAAAATGCCAGCTGCTGTACATTAAAAATACTTGAGCCAAAATCTGTTCTTTCATTTATATGAATGCTACACCAGTGCTGTCATGGCCCCAGATTTATGCCAACAGGTAAAACTCGGGATGGACTTTAGACCTTTGTTATTAACTATTTAATAATGCCTGGGGAAAGTGAAGTAAGAGGGTGACGTAGGAGTCTATTCTGACACTGAGTACTGTGGGCCATATAAATAACGAAAAGGGTGGGGCAGTTGATTAACAGACTTCCACTTCATTTTTGGAAGCCTAGATTAAAATCAACTTTATGTCACCCTTTAAAATGCATTTGGTGAGTTTAATTAAGCTACTAATGTTAATCGGTCCACACCACAAAAATGCCAGGGGCACCGTGATGTAGTTTTGGATAAATGGCAACCTTTGCTTTTGAGGGTCCTAAGGCTCAGTAAAAAGGATATCAAATACAAAACCAGCATAGATGCCTTATCTTGGTTTGCTGGGTTTTTCTACTGGAGGAGAAGAGAAAAACCATGATTCCAATACAAACATGAATCCAGCCCAAAACATATCTTACCGAGCTGTTGTATAAGTAGTTCTGGATCCAGTGAGATTGTTAACTGGCCTTCAGTGAAGACTTCTCTGCGCTGCCTTTCCAAGATACATTTTTAGTCCATTCAAACATTTTGCAAAGTCTTTCTGTATATTTATAGACCACCCTTTTCTCTGTACTCAGAGCCAACTCAAGCGTGTCAGCTGGATGTCACTTCTCGCTGTAAACCATCTTCTGTATTTGGGCATGGAGGACGGTATGGCATTCTGCTCTGTTTTGCCTTGTTGCACTGCTGTTGGCGACAAAAGCTACCAACCGTCTTGAGTCCGGCTTGATGGATCTTGTTCCAGGCAACTTTCTGTCTTCTGGTTTAGGACTGGGCTCTAGAAGGTGCTGGACCAGAGGAATCACAAGGATGTCCCACAGCCAAAAATGTATACAGCTCACAGCTACAAGAAGGTGTTAATTAAATGTTTGGTTAATAAAACTGTGGAGTCTGTGCACATAAATACAAACTTCTACAATATAAAGGTCTCCCTGGCTGATCTCATATATTGATCCCAAAGGGACTTCAGTGCTGAATTTGGGCTTTAAAGAATTAAATAGAACAAACTTATACTATTCTCTACAGACAAAATCTTCTGGCACAAACAAGAGTTTGGAGCTGTGGACTCAGGGCTTTTCTACACTGGAAAATTGACTGGAATTGCTATTGCAGAATAAGCTATTCTGCAACAACTTACTGTCTGACCCATGACTTTTCCAGACTACAATATCCACACAGGGAGCTATTATGGACAGTTGATTCAGAAATAGCTATTGCGGTCACTTTTCCCACACAGATAAATGCGCAGTGTCCATGCGCATCTATGGTAAGGAAAAAGCTTGGGTTTTTTTATGGAAGAATACTTTTTTTTCTGATATGTAACATGTGGCAAGATGGCAAAGTAGTCAGGGAACTTTCAATCAGATCCTGATGCAATTGATTAAGACCCTTTATTGAATTTACTAATATAAGATATAATAATTTACTATGATTACTTACATGCTTACATCTCTACATCTGCAAGGCTATGTCCATTACAGGATGTTGCATCAGCTTAACTAAATCATTTAAAAAAAAAACATATCTAATTAAGTCAGTGCAAAAATATTAACGGAATTATTTGCTGTAGTCTCTGACTGACGGATCTCGCATCTCAGTCATCGGCCTTCTGATAACATCATACACGTTGTTAGAAAGAAATAGACAACAGTTCCATGCCTCTGCAAAAGCCAAGCTTTTTTGGTGTTAGCTCATTAATTTTAATAAACAATAAATAGCCACTTGCTGTCTGCGGTACCCCTTCAAGATTAAGAATTCCTGTTTCTGTCTTAGGCACAGGTGGATGACTGGTGGCTCTAGCACTTGTCACCAGAGAGAGAGTTCCTTTCTAAAAATCTGATGTAGTGTTAATTTATTATTTCAATATTTTTCTGCGTGTCCTCTACTCTGTAATGTTAAAGGGTCTCTCATGCATTGTGCTGGAAGGCATCCAGGTTTGGATCCACTCACTAGGAGTTTTGAGTGCCAGGAATGCAAGATTGGGACCCTACCATGTCAAGGAGAAGAAATCAAAAATAACTGGTGTAGAAATGGCATTGCTGAAGATACTATTGTCCATCCATTAGTTCGAAGAAAACAATATTTATAGCATTCTCTATAAATTAAGCTGAAGGTTTTCTTTCAGCCATTTAGTAAAGTTTGATGCTTCATCAGAAGGAAAACTAACATGCTCATCAACCAATCCAGATTCTTATTTGGTGTGGAGAGCTGGATGAGATCATATCCTCAACAAAATTATAGAATGCTAAAAGGCGAATCAGGAGAGCCAATTCCTAATGCTCATTTTAACGACAGGGTGCCTCATATTAGTGATGTAATGTAAGCAAATAATAGGTGTTGCTGAACAGCTGCTATTACACTATATTGGCTCTTCTGTCTTAAAGATTCAAGCGGGAGAGAACTGTTCCTTTAAGTTTTAAGTAAATTGATTTTCTAGATATTTCAGCCATATTATGATGGCAAATACATCAAAATCTTCATTTGGACTTAAAATAAGTTGAAGAATTGTTCCATTAAAATTAGTTAATTCCTGCAGAACACGCTTATTCTATAGAGACTACATTTGCTGAAATATAGATTTACTTCCAGAAAACTGGATTCGCCAAACAGATTATATCGTGACATGCAATCAGAGTAGTAAGAAAACCAAAATGTTGCCTCTTGGATACTTATAAAATATTTTTGTCTTTCTACAGTTTCTCAAGGACTCTTGATTATAAAGATTTACAATCTAAATATTCATATATATTCATATATATTATATATTCTGCAGAGAAAGGCAAAACTTTATACAAAGCCATTTTTGCCGACAAACAAACAAAAAAATAGTTGCCACAGGGAAATAAATACTCAGATTCACACAACATATTAGCAATAAAATGATAATCTGAATAATTACTAGGAGGAAGACAATTACACCACATCAGTTGTCCGGAAGGGTCCAGATCTCTACAGATTTGTGTATGTACTGGGATTACTGATACACTACTGAAATATGGGCACTTCTGGCCTGGCATTTGGAAGTAATTCTGACAGTTCTAAGAAGTGCTGTGCTGACAGTATGTTTTCTGGGAATCGTGGCTCTACCCATGGGAAACTGATGGGAATCAGACTGTCCACCCATACTGACAGAATGGATGGCCACAAGAACAACTTTGTATAATCTCCTTGGGGAGAAAAAGGCTGTGGCAAAAGGATTCCCAGGGAGTCCTGGGAAAAAAGAAATGAGGTTTCATTCTGGTGCAGCAATCCATTACAAGATTATTACCTAAACCCTTTCATGTCACTGTTACACTGGAAAGGACCAGAAGAGTGGCTGGTAGGAAGAAAATGACAAATAGGAGTTGGAAAGCCAAACTAGACATCTCAAAGGCCTGAACTCGAAGAAACAGGACAAAGACAGGCCAAAATAGGATAAATCAGTTAAACAAACAGGCAGAATTATGGAAGAAAATATTATCTTTTTTTCTGTTGGAATGTATTTTGAAAAACTAGGGCATAGCCTTCAAACTCAGAGAAGGGGGGCCTGAAAGATGAGTGACCGAAAGGTTTTCGTAACACACTGTGCTCACCTTCTGGTTTCGGTAGTGTGCCTCCCTCTCAGGAACTTATTTCGCAATCATATTGTACTTATTCACCCTGTGTGGAGGGAAAAATAGCACAACTCAAACCAGAGAGGTCAGTGCACTCATATCGGATGGATTTAGTCACTTATAACATAGAATTAAAAAAAAAAAAAATAAATAAAAACAACAAACCCCAAAACCAATCATTTATATGATGCAAAAGCCAATATTTATGGAGACTCAAACCGATTTCCACTCCTTGTGGAAAACTTCTAATTCCGTAAGTTACATATTGCCTGTTTGAAAAGATAAGTTCTTGCAGAATATATCATCATGATCCTCACTCATACTAATTTTCTACTATTATGGGGTAACAATAATAACACAGTCTTGATTTTTTTTCTGTTATAGATCATTCAGCCTTTTGCTAGAGAGTTAAACTGAGAGAAAACTTTTACTATGAAATGATACCTTTGTTTCAGTGTTTTATATTACACACTTGGAATAAATATATTAAACAATATACTGAGGTCAGTCATGCTAAAACACTGTAACACAGACGTCGTGCTGAATGTTTAAGAAATGATTATCAATAACTGTTTTCAAGTTTTCATAACTGTAAAATCTCAAAATGGACTTGATATTTGAGAAACATATCTCTCCAGCACAAAAGCATATTTTTATCATCATTTTAAAAAGAAAAAACAGTTCTGTAAGCTTTGCAAATTGAATTCCTAGGTAAGAGCCTTGCCTAGAAATGCAATGAGGTGGATCGGTGCTAATGAGATGTAAAGTTCATCTTTGTACTCCATTCATTCTCATATCATTACTGGCAAGATTAGTAGTAGCATATTTGCATTGATTTGTACTAGCTATTTACAGTCCCCAGGGCACAGATGCAGAAGTTATTTGTCCATGGAAAAACCTGTCATACTCTTTTTTTCTAGTCATGCCCTTGCCTGTGTGGTAATAGGAGATGGAGTTTCCATCACTGGAGTAACCTGCACAGAAGTCAACTTCTCTAAAGCCAAGTATAATGGAAAAATACGGCTTTGCTAATGGTTGGGGAAGGTGACCTAAAGACGACAATGAGGAAAAGGCTGAAGTCCTTAAACCCTTTCTTGCACTGATTTGCACAGGCACAGCGCGCTCCCAGACGTCTGCGTGTACCAGCACAACTTGGCAAGGAAAAGGGCGGTCCGCAGTGGTGGAGCAACGCGGGGACTCCGGAGTGAAGTTGGACATATTCAAATAGATGGGGCTGGTTATACAGCGCCCAGTTTTGGCTCCCCCAGTTCCAGAGCAGTGTGGAGATGCTAAAGGAGGTTCAGTAGAGGGTTACTGAGATGCTCAGGGCCAAGAGCACATGACCTAAATGGAGAGACTGAAGGTGCTGGGCTTGCTTATCCTGGCAGAAAAGAGGCCAAGGACTGATCTCTGCCTGAACGGTAGTTACAGAGATGATAGCCAAGTTCTTCTCGGTAGGTAGTGTTGTATGACAGAGCAAGGAGCAATGGCCATAAATTGCAGCGTGGGAGGTTCAGTTGAAAATTGGGAAAAAATGTTACTCATTTTTCAGGCATTCTTTGAAAAACAAAACCAAAAAACCCCCTCAACAAGTACTAAAATAACACCCCAGTGTTGTTTTCTACAGTCTTCTACAATTGAAGAACCTAATATAAAATAAAAAATTGCCACCCTCTGGTTTCTTACTGTTTCAGATACCTCGTAGCTTCAGTATCACACATATCTTATCACACATATGTGTTACATACATGTTATATATGTTACCTGTATGCTACATTTCTGTTTAAAATACTTTGTATGCAATTATTAGTTCACAGAATGCCATCTTTTGATGAGGAATGAGTTCTTTTTGTCCAAGCAAAAACCAGAAGTGCTTAATTTGCAATGTAATATTGACTATCATCTCCTTGAATCAAAAATTAGTTTTTCGTAATGAATTCCTTGAATTGTGTGGGCACCATTGCATCACTTTGTCTAATGGGATAAAGAAAAAAGTTGGAAAGAAAAGAAAAACTTTTGAAAGGAAACTGCAAAAATCCATTGGCCCAAACAATGTGAGCATGCTAATTAACTAGTAGCAGTTCCTTGAATAATCAAGACAGGTTATTTCTTGTGTTTATTACAATCGCTTTCAGGTATTTATTACATCAGCTGTGATATTTATCTAATCATCTGTTTAGAACACCACACTGGAACACGTGTGCTAGAGTAAAGGGGTTAATTTTGAGCATCTAAACTGCAGATATTCTCTTTAAGGTACTTTGTGACACCAACAAGTTTTCACCTTTCCCTTAGGATGTTAAATCTACTAGCACTTTTCAGACAGCTTATATTAATTTTAGTGCTTCCCAAATCCAGTTCCAGCCATCCAGCTTTTCAGTACCCAGTGAGAAAACTGGTTTCCTTTCCTTTGCATCTTTTCAGTTTCCACAGACCAGTGGTTAATATTTTCAGTACAGACTCTCTATTCAAGAAACACAAAACGTTTACAACGTGGGTGACATAATTATCTCTACAATGTTAAAACCTGAGGCACGGACTTGCCTACAGGCAAAACAAGGCTTTCTGACCATTTGATTTCTGTCTCTACAGAAGATATGCAATGGTAAAGATAATGATTGGAGGTATATAAATATTGACTTATGCTTTATCAGATCAACTAGTGTTTGCAACTATTTTTTTTTTAAAGTCATCCCTGAGAGTTCACCCCCCTTGTACTGAATTCATCAGTTTGAATCTGATTTAATAAAGTCTCTGTGCTTCAACATACTGCTGAAAGGACTCATGAATCGCCACATAAATTTTCTTGATGAGAGAAGCTTTTGTATGAACTTTTTAGAGCAGCTGGCAACGAAGTATAAGAAACATCTACCATGCTTGGTCTAAGAGATGGAAAAGTAGGAGGAGAGCAGACACCACAACACTTTGTAGTCCTGTTTGACAACCTAGGGCTAAATTGCCTCCTGCCTTCTATTCTTAATAAAAAGCATAAGACATATTATACTTGTTAATCCAAAGTCCACCTACCTAATATTCTGCTTCTGACAGAAAGCAATACTGGACATCATGAGAAGAGTATAAGAAAAGCGTCTAGTGATGCTTTCCCAGCATACTCTCCCAGTCTCCTTATGTTTATGACTCAAGGGCTTCTGGAAGCAAAGGTGGTGTCTTTGTATTCATTGGATTTTTTTTCTATGGATTTGCACATGCACATTTTTAACACACAAAATGTCCTGTGATAGGGAGTTCCACAGACTATATACTCACCGTCAAAGATGCGTCTCCTTGCACTTGCTATCTGCTAGTTAGTTATGATGCCCCCTTACTGTGTGAACAATCAGCCTGTGTCTACCTTTCCCATGCCACTCAGCTGGGATGTTTTTTGCACAGAGGAGAATGGGAAAAAGCAAAGACAGAAACACTTAGGAGCCTCAACCACGGAGAAGGGAACACAGTGCTCAGGGTGTTTGCAGGATGATACCTGGGGCAGAGGGTAAGAGCAGGAGAATAGTCTGGGAACAAACACACAGGAACGAGAGTGGAAATCCCTAAATGACAGGAACGGGTGACAGTTCCAGGCAAGACGCTCTGTCTTGTTTTGGATGATTCAAGTATCGAGATTCAGAAGGAATTTTGGCCATCTGATCTTGGCTGGAAGCTGCACACTCCCTCTATTCCTTCTTCCCCCCGTACATGTCAGCTCTGCAATCAAATGAAAAAAATCAGGTTTTAAATTCCTTAACATTTGGGCGTACATGGGCAGGTTTTACCTCCCTAATACTCCCTACAGTTCCACTGATTTCAGTCCATGGGAATCTGAGATCATAGTTTGGCTCCAAGAAAATTCAATGTACAGAAGTACATTAAGGAGATATACCATCTTTTTTCAGCAATGGAGGGAACTTTTTTGCCCTAGCTTGAAAAAGAACTTGAGTGTGATTAAGATAAAATAGATTATGGAGAATTTGATATATGTGTAAAAGTCTCCAGATATTTAATCAATGGGGAAGCAGTGGAACAGGTTTGGGCAGCCTACAGGTTGATGACCTGTTGTGATAAAACCTGGCTGGACTATAGAAGTCATTTGATATCCATCCTTGCTGCAGTTTCTCATGGCCAGCTAGCTACACGGAGCACAGATTCCTGGTTTTATCAGACTTTAACTTGCCACCCTTATACAGGTTATTGCATTAGGGGGATAAGAAAGTAATCTGAAAGGAACACTGAAGTTTTACCTACCCCCCAAAAAAAACCCAACCCCAAAACCCAAACCATTATATACCCAGACTGGGATGGAGAGGAGGAGACTGTAAGAAATATTGGCTAGGAGTCCTACTATATGCATAGACATGAAATCTTGGCTGCCCACTGTATGAGCTAAAAAGTTGGATAGTATCAGCACTCTAGAAAAGATTGAACCCTGGGGCTTACTGCTAGGCATGATGGATTTAATTAGCAGGGTGTGTCTAGAGGGAATGAAGGAGATTCTTCTCAGGACTTGCCTATACTTGAAACTGTGTGGTTTTTGTGCATCTCTGTTAAATGATTTGAAAAAACTATTGTGTGAACAATGCACATATACCTCCTCACAACACTGTCCTGCACATAAGACTTTCTCATTTTCTGTCACTGCAGTTCTTCATGCAATAACAACATACTCTCTATGAGCTTAGTTTAATTTCTCATCTTGTTCAAACTCCTTTAGTGTTTTGTGCTATCGCCCACATGTTCAGTAGTGAACCATTTTACACCTTTTCAGTTACAAATAGAATAAAAACTGGTAGATCAATGTACAACTTAAACAAAAATACCTGGCGAAAATGCTAGTACTATGGTTTTGCTCTGATCAGCAGACTACATTAAATAGCACATTTCCATTTATGCAACAGATGATCTTGCTAGTCAATAAATCCAAGCAATCTTAGAGGAAAGAATTACTCTTACAATAACTGGAGTTTTGTTTCAGGAAATTAATTTATACTAAGAGATTCAGTCTCTTAATTGAAAAGATTTAGTGTGTTTGCATTCCACTCAGCAGTTTTATTTATTCTTTAATTTGTAGGAGTCCATACTAGGAAATAATTTAACAAAAATGCCAAGAGGAAAGGGATGTGCATACCAGGTTTGTGTGAAGACAAGAACCAGGGGCTCTGGATCTATGCTACTAGTTGTGACTCTTAAAGACCTCAGAAAATCTCTGGACATTTACATGTCAGTTGTTCTGTCTGTAAAATGGAAATTGAGTACTTGGTTATCTCACATAACCGCTGCTAGTGTTGGTATCCATAGAACGTGCGGTTGGTAAGTGCACTACTAGTATTACGAATGTAACAGAATCAAAGAGAGCAGGATAAGATTTCACGGGTGGGAAAGGCTGCCTTAACAAGAGCCTTTTTCAAACGTCTTTCTCTCCTGACAAAAGGTGAGGAAATTGCTAGTAAATGCATTAAATTGTATTACAGGAGGAAAAAAAGCTGCCATCTTTATATTCTGCCAAGAGGAGAAAACCGGCATTGAGCTCTACTACGTACAAAAATGTTTGCATATTGAGAGTGATCCTGTATCAAGCCTGTGTCCCACTGTGGGAATTTCGTTCGCAAAAGAACTGCAGGGATTGTTCTGCAAGGAGCATATAAGCCTACGGACCCCCCTGCCTTTCCCAGGAACTCTTGCTGCTTAGCTTACTCTTTCTGGCTGTGAAATCTGAAAAGAGTTCACAGAGGAGCAACAGGATCAGACTTCCCCTCTCATCTTTTGTCGCAGAAAAAGAAAAGGGTTTGATCCAGTCCTCTGCAAACACTTCAGACTGAGTTAGACCACAAACAAACCCATATTACACACAAAATGTACACTCACAAGAAACGTCACCTTCCCAACCCCTGGAATTCAAGTCTTTAAAAGCTGCTATTTACAACCAAATAGAGCCAAATATCTTTAAGACCTAATACAAATACCGAAACTATCATTCGCTATGACCTAAATAAGTATTCCACAGGTCTGATTTTAGCTTCCATTGCAAACTGGTGTAAGGAACCACCACCCGTAGACCCACAGGCATATGCACATGCACATATTTCATCCAACCCACCACCACCAGTTCCAGGTCACGCTGATTAACACTTTTCACATAAACACGCTTTTTCTTATTTGAAATGGTAATGCCTGCTTAGTGCAAGGTGAAAGTCTATCCAACGATAGAATCCCTTAAGAGTGTTAATTAAACAGGACAATAATAATCCACTGGTGATTTATAGTGAGGTGGATTACTAGACCATAGTGATTGGTCTGATAGGCATTTATTGCCTACTTAACCATTTAAGTATAACAAAAAAAATCATTGTGGTACAAAAGGTGATGAATGTTTCTGCTAAAACAGTCCATTAAGATGATTCATTAACATTACAAAGAGGTCTGCAGCCTGTGTGCCACTCGGAGCCCGTAAAAGTCTGGGAAAGTGAGAGGCATTACCATAGGAAATGCTTTATGCTAAATGTGCGCTGATAGAATCTAAAGTCCATCTTCTGCAGATAACATCACTTTTTACATTTTGCACTACAAGGTCTAAGGATGCTTTGTACTTCTCGGTTCTCCAGCTAGAGAATGTATCTTCCTAACAGAGGAGTGCGGGAGGAGAGGAGTAATAAAAGTCACAATGCTCTGGCATACATTTGAGTCCCTCATACTTCCCTTTGAACTGATGTTACTGGAATGCCGAAGCGCTGGTTACACCACTGCAGAATGACATGGGAGTCATGAGTTATAGTCACAACAGCTACAACTTTATTAAATGCACATCAAATAAAGCTAGTATAATGATCTTTTCAGGTCAAATAACAGCAGATTCCTGCTGTGTAACAGCAAGGAGGTATACCAGCTACAACCAATACACGGAACTGTAGAAGGGTTAAATCAGCGTGTAAATGTATCCAAAATACCAAAATTAAGACCTCAATATTTTCCTAACAAATTATTCTCTGAAAAGTGGAACTAATGAAGCTTGATTCTTTATGGATTTATGTTACATCTCTTACACCTCCCTACTGGAACAACCCCAGCTGTCCTCTACCATATCACACTGCAACGCCTCCAGCTCCCTTCATCCTTCCAGACCCTCCCCCCCACCAAGAACATGCCGCATCTCTTATTCTCTGGGGGGGTACCCTAGCATGCCTTGGCATCTTTCCCCTAGCCAGCCCGCCCCTGACTTTTTTTGATTTGGCAGCTGAATAAAGCAGTGCTTTCGCCAAGGAATATCAGAGCAATGTGCAAATCGGCCGAATGGCTTGCTGCTGTCAAACACAATGAATAATTGCTAAATTCTCCCTTCTTCCTCAATGGGAGCATTAATAAGGATTCCTTCCTCTACTTAGGTGCTAATTCTTGCAAAACTGGTAAGGACATAGCATATCTCAAAACAACTACGCAGCCTGTGACCAGTGTGTCAGCATATTGGAAACTGGGTCAGACAAATAAGAAGATTGTGTAAGTAGCTTCCCTAGGGAACCAGACTAAGAGGTGTGATAGGATCTCAACTGACCAGAAGTCAGTGGAATCTTGCTTATATATTTCATCTAAAGTAGATCATCACCCAGCGCTTCCTAAATTACAGGAAGTGTGCACAGCACCTGTTCAGACTACCCGTGTTAGCTCAAGACAAGCTAGACCAGGTTCTAGGAGCAGAACAAGAAACTTGCAGCAGAGCTAATAATAAATTCTGCTTCTCAGTAGGTGATTAGACTATTTTATTTCTCAGTAGGTGAATTAGCATGACTATTCCAAATCCCAGGCTGGAGATGACTTAGATAGTTCTGCTGTCCCTGCATGGTGTTCATTTTCACTCCCAGAGACTTCAGTTGTTCAGAAGTGAAGGTTAAAAGTGAAACATTACAGATACTGAATACGTACAAGGGAATGGAGCCGAGAGGCGCATGTGACATCAAACATAACTACCCCCAATATTGTTCAATATCATTTAACTGCTTGGGGAATTGGGCAAGCCACATTTAATAGCTGATGCAAAATATATTTCCATTTTGTTCTTCTAGGAAAACAAGGCGTTGACTGCATACCTAATCTGTAACAACGCTTTATTACAAGGCACGCTGAACTGGATCGACTTCAGCTACAGTAATGGGACAACTGTTTTCAAGCAGGGCCATTAACCCAGTAATCAGCTTTCCAATAACCAGCTGCAGAAACGGTAAACATCTTTAAATTAACTATGCTGATTAACGAATTGAGAGTGCTGAGGCACGGAGAGAGCGTGCTGTTGAAATGCATGCTTTCCACCTCTACGCCCGCCTTTAGATTCCCCTGGGACACTTGCAAGTCTCAGTTCTTAGTCAATAATGCCCAAGGGTGCAGAGCACAAGGGAAGTGCAGTTGTGGTAGGATCAGGCCTGGGTGTAAGACAGACAGCAGGGAGGAAGGAATACAAAATAGTGGGAGGTTGGCAGGAGCACAGGCTAAACCAGAAAGAGAAGCTGAACACGTGTGTCCAGTGGAGCTTGATGAGATTCAGAGTGGGACTGGGAGCAAGGATGAAAGGATTGGATTGAAAGATCCATGTTTGCAAAGCAAAGGAGAAGAGCTGAAATTTCAACCCAATACAATTTCTGATTTTTTTCCCCTACATACTGAATTTAACTTAATTTCAGTATTAGCTGAGAGTCATCAACAGCTTTTTATATTTTACTCTACATATGCCTTATGCAGTTCCCACAGATGTACACACACGCATATTTTATCATCCCAGACCACACTTCACTTGTGATCTTTTCTTAAACCTACCAGAATACTGAAGGTAAATGCCTTACATTTGTCCAATACAGAAGCAGGTCTCAGCTCAGAAAAGCTGGTTGGGAATTTTTGGACAAAAATGCTTTTTGCCATCAGAAAGTGCAAACTTGCCAAAAATAAAATTTTTAAAAGTAATATATTGATTTCCATGGAAATACAGTTAGGCGGGTCCAGATCCTTCCAGGAGAAAAATCCGTTCTGAGTGAGAATGAAGTAGAAATGTGGGTGTTACTTTATTCACTCCCCAAGTCAGAAAAATATCCAAATATCTGATAGCACCTTACCAAATGCAACAGAATAATTGTCTCCCTATTCTCTATACAGCTACTTTACTTTGTTTAAAAAAATAAAATTCACTAGGCCAAGGAGAGACTGAGTGATGAAACAGCCTGGTGACTAAGTCTCACCTATGAAGTACAGCTCTTTTTCAACCCACTTCAGAGCCCAAATTTGAGTCTGACAAAAATAATGTTGAAAACATTATGTCAAATGTCTGCTCCAAATCCCATAAAGCACTACTTGGATATGGCCCAAGTAAATACCCTAGCCACTGGATGTTGGCTATTCTGGGATGTCTCATTCTTTCTATTCATGTTTTGTTTTTTAAATCATTCTGTGACAAATCTAAAACAAATGTCAAAACCGTTAATTTTTTTTTATATACTAGATTTTTTTTGTTTCTGGACAACTCTAATTCTCAGTGCACCACCCTTAACTCTTCAATTCATTTTTTCTCTTTAACTTGATCCAAGTTGCTGGCCTTTAGAAGAGTGAGAGACATTTAGCTCTTGCATAGGGAAAAATAAATTTGATTTGTGCATTCTGTATTGTCCTATATCACTGATTTTTAAAGTGTGTTTCACAAGCCTTTGGGGCCCATGAGCTGCTTTGACAGGGATCCAAAAAGGTAAAGACGACAGATTGCTTTGATATGACATAAAGAATTGGCTGCCACCAAAGTCTGCAGATCAGAAGATTCTAAAGATCACTGCTTTATACCGATATACCTGTGTCCTGCTGTTGTTAGTATAGGTTGAAAGCTTGCAATAAGCTTTTATTTGCACTGGGATAAATAACGACCAACTATTAAAATCTAAGAGAATCACAAGATTGTTTGAAAGACAGTAAGAAGAATACTTTGGCTCAGGAGATTCACGTATAACCACATTCTTCACTTTCAGGAGAAAGCAATTTTACACCAATCAAAGTTAATGTAAAGTTCATGTTGTTCCTTTTTCCTCATCTTTATCCTAATGTAATCATATGAAAACTAGAAAAAAATGATCCTCTGACACTGTTGTTCTTCACGATTAACAGTTATCACATCTCCAATATGACCCCTAAACATGAGAGTTTCTAGTCAAAAGATTAAATAAAATCTGGTTTACATGGCATTAAACACAGTTAGAAATCCATTTGTTCCTTTATTCTAATAAATTAACTCCCATAAACTTCTGTAGATAGATTCAGAAAACAAGGCGTTTTCTCAGCCTCTCCACTTGGACTTCTCAACCAGCAAGTCTCTGAGGCAGCAAATTTTAGTCAGATACAGTTAGTCGTCTTTTTCCCAGAAATTTTCAGTAAAAAGAATCCTCAAATGTGGATTTTTGAGGAAAGATGTAACAAAATTAATACTGTGCGTTCGTGCTATCGCATTACATAGTTACCGTATTTAGTCCTGAGAACTAGATCTACAGCACTTTACAATGCTTACATGCACACAAATAGGAAAAATAAAATTGCATTCATGGAAAACATTGGCGCCTGCTTATGGACCTTGGTTACGCTGCCATGAAAACAGTCGTTTTCACAAAAGGCCAGGTCAAGTCTTAGTGGCTCTTCCTCAGAAATGTCCTTTAACAGAAGCATTTTCTCTATCCCTAGCTTGCAGTAAAGAGACGAATTAGGCTCTGCGTTTTATTAGCTCCCTTGATGTCCAAACTGCTCTTCCATACATACCAAATATAGTAAACAGTAAATGCTCGGCTTTTTGTTCTTGCCTCAAGGCTTACAAACAACTTGCAAATCCTCCCAATTCATTTTACGTCCCCACTCCTTCCATTAGACTTGCTAACAATATCTTTCACAAAGGTTCTTTTGTTTCTACTGGAAATCTCTTAGATTTCTTTGACATTTCTCTTTCTCTCAGTATCCTGTCACAGGGCACTAGACCTTCATCCTGCACTTACCCAAATCCTTCCTTTTTCCAAGACACACTGAAACCTTCCATCCCACTCTCCTACGAAGGAAGAGTGTGGACACTATCCATAATCAAAAAACAAAAGCCCAAAGCAGCGAACTGCTGAGCACTTCCCACAAATGGCAGGGTGCCCTCAGACCCCCATCACATCGTGGAGACCTGAAGGTGTTCTGAATCTTTCAGGAGTTACTTTTCTCCATGATTCAGCCTTTACTCGGAATACGTGGTTCCTGTCGTAATGGATGTTCTTCTCTCTTCTCCTTCCATGCTCTCTTCCTACCTGTTTTCAAATGAAACAGTAGCCCATGCTATAAGTTAGAAATACCCCTAGCAAATCAGATGCTAGAACGCAAACTCTAGCTTCTTTCAGAAGAAACTGTCATTTCTGTTTGCAAATGTAGTCAGTGTAATTCCCAAATCATCCAAATTATGGTCTTTTACTGCCTGACCTATCGTCATTTCCCAATTATACGATGAAGATGCTCTGTAAATAGGTTTTTGTTTAAGTGGAAGGTCTTCTGTGCTGTTCTTCTGATGTATTCAGGACACAGAAGTAGGGACAGAAATAATCAGGAAGTGATTCATAATCTCCATAGCCCTCAACTGCATGAAGACACACTGTCTGTGCTACGCAGACCTGTACAGAGTGTCCTACAGTAACTCATCTGGAAGAACAACGGTTTGGTCCTTAGTGGTTTCAGTTTCTCACCAGATCTCCAATTTCCCTAGAAACGAAACAACTAAAACCTGCTCATGATAGACACACGTCATCCACAAAGATACTTTTCACCCCCAAAACAAACGCGAGGATCTTACTGGACTGTAAAAATCTTAACTTCTTTGGACTTCACATTTTTATTTTGAAATGAGCTTCACAGATAACAACTAATCTCTTAAAAAAAATTTATGCTTCTATATGGAAGTCATAAGAGTCTATGTTATAGCCCCTTGATTTAAGTAAACAAACAAACAAACTGCTTCCTTCTGCTCTCTTCCCGACAATCAAAATATTTAGAACTCTTTATAGGATGCTAATTGTGGAAATTCATGCT
Organism: Morus bassanus; assembly: GCA_031468815.1. Taxonomy (NCBI): domain Eukaryota; kingdom Metazoa; phylum Chordata; class Aves; order Suliformes; family Sulidae; genus Morus; species Morus bassanus. Next base: position 38,982,216 of record CM062575.1, read on the forward strand.
TTTACATTATTCTTTTTGGGTGCCTTGAACAACAAAACCAACAGATTCTCTCTTGTGGTCAGACCACCAAAGCGGAGTAAAGTGCAGTAACTCTGAGAGTTTCTGCCCCATGTTCTGCTCTGCTTGTCCTTTTGAAAGGGGTCTCAATGAAGAGCCTTGTTGAGACCTCCGCTGGTGCCACTGTTTATAGAGGGGGTCATTAGGAACAGTTTAGTCAGAACAAAAGGGGTTTTGTTTCTATTGTCCTGCTTGCAGTTTGACGATGTCTTAACTGAAAAATTATCTTAATAGTCTAACAGTATATATTTGCCTATGGGGCTCAGACAACTGCAGAAGAGGCTTTGGATGAATGCTGAAAAGATGCATTTTGCAAAGCAAACTCAGTGCACGCTAAGCACTATTTAGGAAGCAAAACTTTTCCGACTGAAAACTTAGAAGTCGCAGTCTCAGAAAGATAAACTCTTACAGCGTTGCACTTACAGCTGAAGTACCCTCCACAAAAAGAGCAGCAGTCCTACCAACCACTCCCCGTGCAGTCACGGGAGAGGCCCAGGTTAGTTCCTCGCCTGGTGTAAACAAACGTATCTCCATCTACTCACATGGTGCTACGCCAGTTTACACCAGCAGAGGAAACAGTCCCTTCATATTTATTTTAAAATCCTCCAGCATAAACTTCTGATTAATGATTTTCTGTTGCTAAGGCTCGGGGAGATTGCTTCACGCAGCCACTTGTAATGTGGCAAACCTCCTCCCTTGGTCAGACCAGGAGCTGGAACCTTCCTCAAACCATGGAGAATTGGGGCCAAACTGTGCTACCCTGCGCAACTTGGGAAAGGATTTTTGTGGGCAGGGCTTTAGAGAATCAAATGAATCTCCAGCTTCCATCTTGTTTCAGACCAGTTCAGTAACACTGCTATAAATCATCGCAGATATAAAGAAAGTTATTTTAGAGGCAGAACCAGAGACAAAAAGTGCACGCTGTATCTCTGCAGCCCCATGCAGCTCAAAATTGGCAGCTCAGAACTTCCAGTTTGAGTGGCTCTAATATGTATTCAAAATAAACTGTTAAAATAACTGTTCCTATGGAAATGAAATATAAATAAAAGTAGACGCTGAGACCGTGTTAAGATAATGTTGGACCAAATTCTGTTTCCTGCTTATTTAAATGCACAAGATAAGCCTCAACAGGAGAGAAACTGTGGGGTGCAGCTGTTGTATATAATCCTGCTTCCCGCAGACCTGTAAAACCCACAGTCTCCAAAGATCTCTCTGCTCCAGCAACAGAAGTTTTATGATTCAGGGGCATGGTACATATGGTTTAGCATACACACCCCAATTTTCCATGCAACCTCCCCTGTTAGGATTACTAATACTTGTGGCATGAGTAGTTTGTACAGCAGCTGTGCAAGGGTTATGCAAGCATTTATGTACACATTGGAATAAAGGCACAAAATAATGGTTCTTTTGAGGTATCACTCTGCACCTGCCCGAAGAGAAAAAGTAAAGCCATCCATATTCATCCCATTGCATTTTACAGGTCAGAATCAGTTATTGTTGTTCCCTTTGAAAACAATGAATAGGTTTTATATGCTTTTTGTACATAGCTGAGTGTAAAAGCACCAAACACCTCTACCTTTCGTGAATACAAACAGCAGAAAACTAAAAAAAAATACTCTAGAAGACATAAATACATGTTAATAACAAGGATCCTGAATATCTGATGGTGGACTGTAGAAGCAAAGATCACCATTTATTATAAGAAAACGTTACAACTCAGCAGACTTTCAGAGGCACGTTTCCAAGGTGCTGCAGCATGGCTGAAGTCCACTGCTAACAGTGACATATGAGTGCGTTCTCAGCATAGTTTTTCACAAATATAAGCCTAAGATTTCAGAAGTTCAGATTACAGTGTTACTAATGAAGGAATTGCCTGGGTTTATGCCAAAAGCTTCAACCAAATCAAGTGTGCACAGAATAATTTAATAGTACAAAATTAAATTCAGTTTTGTTTGGGCTGCTTTGGCAACATACGGACCTAACAGTGGTCTTACGTTAAACAATATTCATATGTATGTATCTGTGCTACAGAAATATATTACTTACATAAAGTTTAAAGACATTATTGAAGCGTGCTGGTGTATGCACACATACACATGCTCATACCGATATACAAACAATTACATACAAACATATATATAAAATATAACACAGGCCTATACTCAAGCTGTATATAGATGTATGAGAAATATAGTACTACAAATGTTTCAGTGATACGAACTCATTTCTAATGTTCTCTGGAGTAAAAAAACAATAAAAGAATCTCCACAGAGATCCAGTTTTGTAAAGTGAAGTCCTCCGAAGTGCTGAACTGTGAAGGACTGAACTTTGTCCACCTTACTCGGTTGATGAACGTTAGATTCAGCACTACAGTCCCACTTCATAAATCCAAAGATCATTTTCTATTTTAGTTATCACTAATATCTCCAGAAGTAATAATGCCCTTTCGTACCCCAAAACACAGATTTCATTTCTGACTCTCCTCTGATCAGCAGCAATGAGAATCAACACTTAATGCTTATAACATAATCAGTATAGTCCAACCCAGCACAGTTCAAGCCAGATCTGTTCAAATTCCTGGATTAGAGCTAATATAATGGCTTACCCATAATGCGATTACTTTCATGTTGGTGAATGAGTTCTCAGGAATAATGCTGAAGAGATGAATAGAAACTTTTGATAAGAATGATCCACTATAGCGTAATTAAATATGCAAGCTAATTATGCATTCTTACACAAATAATAACGCTATTATTTTTGTTATGTAAGTGTTTTGCATGCACAGGGCCCAGAGGAACAGTTCAAAATTCCCCAAACACATGCTATTTCAGTGGGAATATTTGGAAGAAGAAAAAAGTTTGCTGTAATTTAGGACTTGCACTTTGTTCAAGACAAATGAGAGAAGATGCAAAACAGAATGGAAAAGAAACATGGTTAAACTTAAAAAGAGGACATCAAAGTAGGAAGGCAAGGAGCTTGAAACTGATTCAGCAGAAAAGAGGAGAAAAATGCTTTGTGTCTGATTTTTAAAGAGTCATGAAATGAGCTTGCGAGCAGAACCCACACTTTTTACTGCCCATTTGGTAAAACTGAATGCAAATGGCCAGATTCTGCCACGTGGCATAAGCCACGATGACGACAGCAGCACATACAAATTCATCAAGCACAAACCTGCACATTTTTGTCCATTTCACGTTTTAAAACCAGACCCTTTATCTTCTAAACACATGCTTCCAACTAACTATACTGACTTCCACACAAACAAAAACAATGGCAGTAGTTGGTACAAAAATCAGATAAGAGCGAACACGCAAAGCTCAAAGAGATCAAAAAGTTACTCAATTGGTAATGTGGCTTGTGCAGAACCTCAGAAACATTGGGAGTTTGTTTTTATAGAAATTATCTGAAGCAGCAAGTGCCAACAAACAGGGATTACTTCATCATAAGCATTTAGTTTTCCTTCTCAAAAAGAGGACAGACAAGAGAAACAGAGAAGAGTAAGAGGAAAAACTGGTTCCTTAATTGATCCAGGAAGGAGGAGGAAAAAGACAATGACATGAGGGTGCCAATATTTCAGCAACCTGTGTGGAACTGATCCTACAGGAAGCAGGACAGGGTTTACGCAGCAGGCAAGAAAGGAGGAAAGAGAAAGACGCCCATGAGAAAGGCAATCCAGTTTGTACCTTTTCTGTTTGCAAGGTATTTGAAATTCAAGCTCGGATCTGGACTGAACCATTGCAGTTTGAGCTGCATCATCCTTTATTGTAAGCAGCAGAATAAACGCTGCTCTTTGCTGTGTCCCAAAGCAAGCTGAATCCAAGAGCCGGGGACCTCACGTTCAAAAAAATTGTTCTTTAACAGATTCCCTTCCTCATCACAGAGTTTTTGTTACGCTGTTTTAAGAATGCATGCAAGCAGCACTCCCATTGCCAACTATCATGCATTTGTTTAATGCTGTACCTGGTGCAACAGCATCATAGAAAATACTGCTATAAAAGATTAAACTCTCGCAACTATTCCTATGAAAGCACAGGATACAGTTGCAGCATTGCCCCCTCTTTAAAGAGCATATCCTGCATTAAATCAGGATGTATCTAAACTTGGCCAAACTCAGACCACTTAAAGAGAAAAAAATAAGAAAGAAACAGATTCAAACAACACTTTTTCTAGAAATTTGTCAAATCAAGAGGTTTCAAGGTTTACTTTTCTTCCTCTGCTGTTTCTTCAATGACACATACAGCTTCAACAGTAGTTACCTAAAGCTTTAATGAGTTGGTAAGGTAACAAGTAAACCTCCCAAATGATCTTTTCCTTTTCTTCCTCTCAGAGTGATGTCATTCCAAAGCACGACACTGACCTGAAATGTAGTCAGTGTGCAAATGCGAGCTACAAGCAATTCAGGTGTAAGTAATTCAAGCAGCAGAGACACCTGCTCTCCGGTCCACTGTTCCATCCTTACAGATTTTTTTAAATCTCATTGTCCATGACAAAGGCAAGTCGCCTTGCCCTGCTGCTGCTTGATGAAAGGCCAACGCTCAAAACTCGGGGGGAAAAAACAAACTGCCTACAAGGAACAAAAAGGAAAGTGAAATCACGGTTATCTGCAGCTGAAAGGGAGAGAGGAGGGATTCTGAATCATCCGTCTGCCCTTCCACCACCAGTTTAAGCCAACCTAAGGCAAGCCCAACCCAGACACCCTCTCCTTGCCCCCAGCTGTGCATTCCTGTGGCCTCCCTAGTTCCAGCACAATATGCAGTCAGTCAGAACGAGGAGCTGATCCAGCAGAAAATGAATTCAGCAAAACCAAATACATAAATGGTTAAAAAACCGATTACTTTTAAAAACAGAGTCAGCTTCCTGACCTGTGTGTGGATGTAAGCATTAGCACCAACACTGGAGAGGGGTGGGGTTGCACAGCTGAAGGTCCAGGCTGGGGTGGGATGAGAAGAAAAACCATCTTTCTCAGGAGGAGCGTGGCTTTAGATCAGTTTAAATTGATCTAGAAACCACACCCTTGGCAAGAGAGAAATTTAGGCAAATACCTGCCTGGTTAAGAGCAGGTTCGTGCTGCTCCTCAGGAAGTACAAAAGATGCTAGAGAGTTTGATCTTAACTGGGCATCCAAAGCGCAGCGGCTTAGGTACTGGTGCTTTCATTAGTGGGGAGCAACGGGAAAGCAGCCCCAGGGGTGGCGTTTGACCACCCCCATTAGCACCAGGGAGTTCTGCAAGTGCTCTCATGTTACCTGTGGTAGACGTGGCTTCTCAACCTTTCTTCCCCTGCCATCCTACCAGAGCTTAAGCCACTCCTAAACATGTGTTAGGACTGACCTAGGAGTTTAATGCTGGTTCCACCACTATTTCAGTAGCTGCGTGAGTCATTTCGATGTCATGCCTCAGTTTCCCTGTTATTAAGAGGTGCACATGCCTGCATACAAACACACTAAATCACTCAACGTGTTTCCCATGCAGCTTTTTTGACTGCTCACCTGCCATTCACACAAGGATTTTAAACATAAAGCGCTAAAAGAGAGTGCTGAATAGTAGTTTCCAGAACCAGATGCAGGATCTGGTGCTGGATACTACTGGGTATTGCTCATCTGAAAACATCAGATAAACAATCTTTCAAAAAACCAATGCTGACTTCCCTTATCCCTTGCCCCTCTTCTTTCTCCTTTGCCTAAAGAATGAACCTTAACGTCAGCATAAGCTTAGTGTGTGTATATATATGGTTTCTGAAATTACCTCAGGCTGGATTCAGTGACCCAGATAAACCCTTCCATCCTGCCTTCCCCTTGCTTTCCAAGTAAGATTTGGGAAGCAGTAGTCTGCATTTGTTACCTGAGATTATTATTATTATTATTTACTGTTGCAGCAGACATCTACCTGGACTAATCAGGACTGAGACTCCATTACTGTAGATGTTACACCCACTGAGTTAAAACAAAAAAAAAAATAAAAATCACGGGTTTAAAAAGTTGACAGTCCATCTCAAGACAGTATTCCACACAGGCACGTACCAGCGAGCAGAAGGAAAGGGGAAGGCGAGAGTGCAGGGTAACGCAATGGCACAAACCGCCCGTGCGCTCAGGTTGACAGTTCCAACCCAAGTAAACGTTGCTGGTTTTACAACCCTTGTATGATGACTCCCCCCTCGGATGTCTAATGCTTCTCCTTTAACTCTCCCCGCTGCCAGTTGGAAAAAGTGACCTGGGGCTCTATGCACACGGACATACATGCCTACATACGTGTGTGGATATATAATCACCGCATTTTAAGTAATGTTGGTTTTGCCCTGGCCAGTCTCTCCCCATCTGTAGTTCTTTTTTTTTTTTTTTTAAAAAAAAAGAGGTGGAAGGGAAGAAAACAGCACGCCCGTGTATGCATGCTTGTGCAGAGAGACGATCTACTTGCACCCATAAATCCTGTGGGAGTTTGGGCCCCTTCCTTATGCATAAGCCACCCTCCCTCCTGGGGTGCCTTCTCCTTAATTACGTTCACGTTAATTTAAGCGCTCGGGACCGGCTCACCCTCTCCCCCAAGCCAGCAGCCTCCACAAACATCCTGAAAAGCAACCTGATCAGATGTTCCTCCTCTAGGCAGTTACACGGATTTTTCTCTCCCAAGCGGTTTGGAGCGGGCGAGCGAGAGCGCTTGGGTTTTCCAGCCTGCTCCTCCCACCAGAGACAACCTCCCGCTGCCTCTCCGCCGAGCAGCGCTGCGCACACGGCTCCGCCGCGGCGTGCGGGACGCGGGCACGGCGCTCCGCTCCCGCTCCCGCCGCCGGGGGAAGCGCCCCGCGCCCCGCGCCGCCGCCGCCGCCGCTCCGTCCATGGGCCGGGGCCGCTAAGCAGACCCCCCCCCTCCCCGCCCCGCCGCCGCCGGCGGGCCATGAGCGGGCTGCGGTGCCTCGGCGGGGGCTGCCGGCCGCCGCAGTGAGCGGGGGGCCGCGCCGTCCCTCCTCCTCCTCCTCTTCCTCCGCCGCCGCTCCGCGCATGCCGGCGGGGCGCGTCCCGCGGCGGGGCAGCCCCGCGCCCCCCCCCCCCCCGCTCCGCCGCCGCCGGGCCGCGATGCCGGCGGCGGGGCGAGGGCAGCCCGCCTCCTGGCTCCTGGTGCTGGGCGCCGCCGCCCCCGCCCTCTGGCTGCGCTGCGTCCTCGCCGACTTCACGGTGGACAACGAGGTGCACTCCAGCTTCATCCACCGGCGGCTGCGCGGCCCCGAGCGCCGCGAGATGCAGCGGGAGATCCTCTCCATCCTCGGCCTGCCGCACCGCCCGCGGCCCCACCTCCACGGCAAGCACAACTCGGCCCCCATGTTCATGCTGGACCTCTACAATGCCATGTCCGTGGAGGAGGGGGCGGCGGGGGCCGCCGCTGAGGAGGGCGAGGGCTTCTCCTACCCCTACAAGCCCATCTTCAGCACCCAGGGGCCGCCCCTGGCCAGCCTGCAGGACAGCAACTTCCTCACCGAGGCTGACATGGTCATGAGCTTCGTCAACTTGGGTGAGTGCCGAGGCCGCGGGGTGGCCGGGCGGGGGGCCGGAGGCTGGGGCGGGGGGCCGTGGCCCCCGGCGGGAGGGCAGGGGTCGGCGGGGCAGGTGGCCCCGGCGGGGAGCTCTTTCCGCAGCGGGTCGGGTGGGTGGCAGCCCACTTGGGCGAGGAAGGGCAGGTAGCGGCCCTTGGAAAAGCGGCTGCTCTGCGAGGCGGTAATTAAATGGCAGCGACACGGAGAGGGCTCTGGCTTTCCATCACAGCATTTGGACAGCCACAAGCTCTCGCCACGCTCCACCCCACACGCCACCGACACACTAAGTTCTTTGTCGTCTTCTCCCTTTGATAGTCACTCGCCGCACCCTCAGAAATCGGATTTGCAGGTAGGAGTTGAACAGGACGATTGGCGGGTCTGTTCCGCGCCCTGCGCCGCCAAGGAAGGTGCGAAACCCAGGCAGGACCGCGGGTCCCGGCACAGCTCCCAGCGCCGGGCCGGTGCTCGTGCGGGACGCAGAGCCACCGGGGCTGCCTAGACGGATAGTTCCCTGCGGCATCCCCGCGCCGCGCTCCCCCAGCCAGAGCATCCGAGCCGCTCGCACGTGTTTTCCTAATGGCTCGAGAGGGATTCCGCAGTAAATCCTTATTTACTCCTGCAGCTTTTTCTCGTGACCCCAGTTTATGCAGCTAACTCGCCTCTTTTCACAAGCACATGTGGATGGGTTTATGCAAATGATATGAAAGTTGGCATGCTTTGTATGCGGCTCGCTAGGCCTCTTTAATTGGGTGCCACGGCCCAATCTGATTCCTGTTTGCTTGCTGTAGATTGCACACCCGTGTAGACTGACTTGGCCGGATTTGAGTAAAACATTGTCGGGATGAGCGTTCTATTTTAAATAGATAATTATAGACCTGGTTCCCTCTATCCATTTTTAGACCTCATCATGTGCAGCTCTGAAACCACCACACGTACAGATTGGGTGCCTGCAAGTTCGAGACAGAATCCGAATAGTATTTCCAAAACAAGATCAACCCAAACTTTGTCCCAAACAAAGGGACACGCAAAGAGCAAGAGGAGCCCACCTCTGGCGCGTAACCCGCTAGGGATTACAGACACCCCCGTCGCCAATAAGTACATTAACACCTTTATGGATGTCACTGTTCCGGACGCTTCCGCTGTCTGGAACGTCAGAGGCAACAAAGACTTAAATCATCGCCTAAATCACCACCTCTCTAATCCCAGCGCTTTAACTAACTGAAAAAGATCAGTAGCTGTAGAGGCGCTGTGACACACGTTAATAATTATTAGACACGGTAGCCATCCCGACACAACTCTTGCATGAGAGGGAGACACGGGACGCTGTGGGAGATCTCTAGTTTGCATGAGCTGCACCTCCTTATTGACTACCATAAGCTTCACAGTGGGAAGCTCTGAATTACATCTGGCCTGGGGGCTGCGCTCTTTGAGAGCGCTGGTGCTTTCCATTTGGAATTAGAGTGTTTGTCTAATCGCTGCTAGATGCTTAAGCCGATCAGCAATGATACATTTAAAATCAAATATTTGAGCAGCCAAAAGTACCGATGGCGGTCAAATATTTGACTTTAGCGATAAGAGTGGTCTTGCTAACATTGTTCTCTGTGGTTCTTGGGTCCTACACCATGTACGACCAGAGCGCAGGGAGAGTCCCGAACAGAAGACAATGGATGTTGAAATAACGATAGCAAAATTCACGCTTCTGTTTCCATTTCGGTAGAGAGGAGGGAACCTTTGTGAAACATGTAAGTACCTAATGGAAGGGAGTTTAGCTCTGGGGAAGCAGCTCTGCTCCTCGGGCGTAGTTATTTACTGCGTAACTTCCATCAGTGAAGCTGCAGCGCTCGGGTCCTGCGCTTCCTACGTAAGGAAGAGTCGCCTTTGCAGCCCAGGGAAGTTTTACATGAAGGGAATTGACGTTCGGGTCCCCGATTATTTTGAATACAAAGGAGTGGAATTGATACATAAACTGTGAAATAAAAGTTACATTTTGGATAGGTCTGTTCCTACGTGAGAGCTTTTTATAGAGGAGGTTTCACCTGTATAAACCGCACGTAATCAATAATCAACATCCCGATGCGATGTGATGACTACAGTGGCTTTATTCATTCATTTCAGCCTGCTGGGTTTTGTAGTCTGCTTAGAAATCCAAAGGTGTTCTTTACACAAAATACTTAATTACCGTTTTATTTAATTGCTGTCAGAATGGTCAGTGAGTAGTAAGAGTGCGGGCAAAATCCAATAGTTTTGAGAAGGACAGGTGGAATTATTACCAGCAAGGCATGTTTCGGAGGTTTATCTGTACTGTTTTGTTCCCTTGTCAACAGTGCATGCCAAGACGAGTTTAAAAAGGACGTAGATCTCTAATAGCTTTCCTCATCACTGTGCACACCTTTCATCCCATTATAGTCATCGGTCTTTCATCTTTATGGGACAAAGACAGGCTTGTTTATGGATGTTTTAATGAAGTAGACCAGCCACTCACTCCCGTATATAGTCAAATACAACACCTGCTTTGATACGTACAGTTTTCTATGACATTCAGGGAAAATTAGAAGATCTATTGTAGAACTGCTGTTTTTTTGGAGACTTTCGACAATGATCCCTTTTAAAGCAGGGCTGAATCGCTAAATGCAGGCTGAAGTAAACTGTGTCCTAGTTTTGTAAGAGATACTCTGTGAGCGTTGCATTTCACAGGTAGGCTTTTATTACTGTACTAGAGCCATCACAACGAGGAAGTGTCGCAGCATATTAAAGTCTCATCTTAGAATGGAGGAAGTAAAAGTGAGTAAAGAAATAATACTTCTAAATTTCAATACATAAAACGTGCTATTGCAGGCTTCCACATGCTAACCTACAAATACACTTTTTTTCCTTTATTCTTATTCTTCATCTATCTAGTCATACGACTTTAGAGGAAAAAATATTTAAAAAAAAAAAAAAAAGATTTACATTGCAAGAATTACTGGGCTACACAGTAAAAAAAAAACACCCAACTGCAAAACCCCCCCACATTGATTTCTAAGGAGATACTGTGTATATTTATTCCAGAGAATTTATGCTGGGTATTGGTAGGGAGGAACCGGAGCACAGGTGCTCCATTTCAGGGTTATGTTGCAGGGAGCTTTGTACTAAGCATGTAATGTTACTGTAAAATCTTGACAATTAATTAGATTTAGATTTACAACCAGTTAATTCACAGGCAACATTTGTCTTAGCTTACACCTGTGCTAAGATGGATAGGGAATGGATTTGTGTCAAGAATGAAGTTACATGTAAATTAAAAGAGAATTTAGCCACAGTGGTCTAAGTTAGCCAGTTAATTACTGGCTAATTTTGGAAAATTTATTACTATAATTTCAGTATTTGGAACTTAGTTCCAGATCCTGTCCAAGTACAGTTTACAAACTGATCCGTTTTAGGAACTGAAAGAACACAAAGCATTTTTTGCGCAAGTTTAATTTCAAGTTTATAAACAGCAACTAAGGAGTAAACATCCTCTAGATTACTTAGACCATCTCTTCTAAAAATAATTGAGTTGTCCTTATGTGGGTAATCTTGCCTTAGTAAACAGACTCGCTCAGAATATTTTTTAAGAGTCGGCACAAGTGATATGCAATTTGCTAATTTGTCTCGTGGTTGATTATAAAACGAACAACATTGTTTAATCCTGGCAAAAAATAAGGGGGGGGGCGGAATTAGTCATTCTTGGAAGGAGCACATGAAAGTGGCTTTTGTTAATGTAAATCAAGAAGCTGAAGAGCCCCCAAGTTTCCTTTTATTTCATACCATCTGGCTATCCTTTTTGTTGACAAGTGTTTGGCATGGAGAACCATCTCTTTGCCCTTTAATAACAGGCTTTAACACTGTAGGGTATTAGAAAAAGATTCTATAACAGTTAAAAAATTTCCTTCGGGGAATACTTTATAAAGTGAGCACGGGCTGCAGGCATTTGCAGCTGTAACCTGGCTTGTGTTAAAATTTGGAAGGGGCTGCCTTGCATTCCAGCTCACTACAGGCCTTCATTGGTGTACAGCCAAAGGTTAATATAGATGTCACACAGTTTTTCTTTGGAGAGCCTCAGATATAAGAGTACGCGTACAGCTGTGTTTTTAGTAACCCTTTCATAATCACTTCTTTTAAACCTCATTTTCCTGCTTATATAAATCAAAGATTTTCAAGGATATTTGACCTGGATTTGAACTTATTTGATCTTCACATATTTCCCACTTGAAACAAAGCAGATTAAATGTTAGCCCTGGATGCCTGGTCACGATCACATGGTTTGTCCATACATTAGGCCAAGCCCTTGGCTTTTCTTTTTTTTTTTTTCCTCTTCCACCTAGCGCTGTTACAGGCTCTCAAGCTTGAACAGGTACATCCTGTAATTCTTTTGGACAATATGGGTATATGCCACACGTGGTGGTATAAGATTAGCTAAGGTAGAAAGCTTGCAGCAAACTAAGGGTATGAAGTACGCTGACTGTGAGGCAAGTAACCGGCAGGTATTCTGTGAATGTACAGACCTATTCTAGAGAGAAATTAATTCACTTTCTAATTTTCAGGCGCAAAATGGCAGAACAGAACAGGAGCTATTTACCTCCGCCATACAGGTGCGGCGGTAGCAGAGAACGGCGCAGCCGAGGACAGATGTCCTCATGCAAGGGAAAAGGACATGGAAATTGTCCCCATCCGCTCGCGCGCTTCTGCGGCGCATTTATCCCAGAAGCAGGGTCTTTCCTCCGTTCCCACGCAGGCTGTCCTGGGGAGGTGAAGCCCCCTCCGGGAACTGTAGTTTAAAAGCCAAAACACAACGGCTTGTAAAGTGCTTTGAAGGAGACAAGCCTTGATGGCCAGATCTTGTGATGCTTGTAAGAGGAGTTAGGCACAAGTGAAGCGTACAGGACCCGCTCCCGCCCGAGCTCTGCTTGCCGTCGGTTTTGCGTGTGCGTCCCCCCGTCGCTCCTTTTGCAAAGGAGGTTTAATGGCCTCTGGGCAGGCAGCACGAAACCAGGCGTTACGTTTTGGTCTGTAAATAAGCTTGAAACACATTTTCGGGTAGCGAGGGAGGGAGGGACGTGTGAGAGAAGGTTACACAAGTGGTTGGAAACATTAATTAAAAAAAAGATTATAACTATTAAAGCCTAGTCAGAGCTGTTGACAGGCTCCTTTTAAATAGGACACTGCGATATTTTAGTTTAATACATTCTGGCAGTGTCACCGGGGTTAAGGCTAATACTGGGATGTGTGGATCCTGTCATGTTATTGTCAGGAGGAATGCGGGGATTAGGTTTAAAAGTGGCGGTGGGTGAGTGGTGCAGCTGTGTACACTTATTATAAAAGATTTAAGTCCCACTGGTAAAATCAATATATTAAATTGCAAGAGCCTCTGTTTTTAATTAGTTTAAATCAAATATACTGTTAGTGCCATTATGGCTTCTATCCTTGAACCAAGTGAGGAAATGCTAATATTTATATGGAAACTGTTAATTTGTGGTTAAAATGATAACACATTTAGTTTTATGCCTCTAAATTGTTCTAACCGGATGAATACCGGGGAGAGGTTGCAATGATGGATAAAGTCATCTGAGCAAGAACACAAGTAAGCAAATTTTGATAGCATGCCAGATAAAGAGACTACCTGTTGATATATAGCATAAAGAGACCACGATATTTTAAGCCCTTTCGAGTGGTACCGTCCTCCTCTCTGGGGCCTGCATCAAAATACTCGTGAATTAACTATATGTATTTTTTATATATATATATATTTATTTATAAAAATAAAATATGCTATTTTATGTATATATTTCTCCTCCAAAGGGAAGGAACTTCTAAAGAAATGAGTGAGCTGTTTAAATTAGTTTCAGGATGAAGATTTTCATTCTACAACTGTTTGAAGTAAATGGGGACTAATCACGAGGACTCATCACATGGATAGTTTTCTGCACATGCATATGTTTGGAAAATGGAAACCCAAGAGAAAATTCTTGGCTAGGTCTTCATCGGTGTAAATTGTCAAATTTCTACTGAAGCTGGCCCTATGGTCTCATTTATCCAACTGTACGTCCAAAGTAATTCCCATAAACTCCCTCTTGATTTACACTAGCGCAGTTGAGAACAGAATTGGGCCAAAGAATTGCCCCTGTGTTGAAATAATGAGCATGCGGTAGTTTCTGCTAGAGCTTCAAACAGTCTTCTCTCCTAATCTTGAAATTGTTTTTGAGGGAGGCTTCCTTTGCTGCAAACAATCAAAACGCGAACTAGCTCCTATTAGTCACTGCTTATCATTATTAGTCTGATCCGTGTTGTTGAACTACAGCTGAATTCCCATCTTTGCAACAAACAGAATTTAACAAATAACGTTGACAAAAAAGTGAAACTGATATTTCTTAATACAAGACATATTTCATATGGAGAAACTTCAGTGATGAAAGATTCCTGGTATCAAAATATCTGAATCACCGTACAAATAAACAGTGTGTTGTAAAGACTGCGGGGCCAAATTCCATGCTGGAGTAATTCCGCTGCAGTCGGTGGAGTTGTGCCAGGAGATAAACTGCCATCTAGATTTTTTCTGGTGTACATGTGAAAACCAGAAGTGTTTTAAGATTTTGTCGGTAAACGTCTTCGCTATGAAAAAGGCTGCAGGTAGCAAAGTTTGAACCGATTCTAATTCAAATATCTCTTTTGGAAATGCTTATTTTGTTGATGAAAACTACAAAGTTTGCTGACACCCCCTTTTTTGGGGTATACGTGCTACAGTTCCATTATTTATACATCAATTTACCTGATTTACAGCAGATAACATAAGAGCTTTCTCGTGTGCGAGCTCACGTGTGCCAGCCCCACAATACCGTGCCTTGCATGTTCTTTTAAACCTTTGTGTCGTCAACATCGTGAAGTCAATGAAAATCCTTTAGTGATCCAGATTGAGTGGATTGAATTAATGGCAACTTTGAGACTACAAGTTTTAGTGTAATTGCTTTATTGTTTTGGAACCAAGATGCTTACAATCCAGTTCCTGTGCAAACATGTTTAACGTGTGTTAATGTGTTTCAAAACCAGACCCTCTCCGCAAAATTCTGCTTTTCATTAATTGACATCAGTAGCATGGTACAGCATTTCAAAGCACTGGCCAAATATAAACTGTGTTTCTAATTTCCTTACTTTCCTGTGTTTGGAATGCCAATGTTAATTTGTTCCCATGGAAGAGTGAGAGCTGCCAACCACAGTTTTATATAAATGGCTTTACAGTGCAGGGCTGCCAACATTAAATGATACTTAGGAATTTTCATGACATTTTGTATTTAATGCTTGTGTGTGTTTGTGTGAGAGAAATAGAGGGAGATATATGGGATGTTGAACAGCACAACCGCTGATGATCAAGGCAAATGTTTGAAGAAATTTATCCTTTGAGTAGCTGTTACTTAATGTTTCTTCTCATTTAAGATTTTTTTATAATCTATCAGCTATTACATAGCATATTCCTTGTGCCTGGAAAAAAAAAAATATTTTGCAGTGAATGTTGTTGCTAGCTATCCAAACGGTTCCCCCCACCTACTAATTTTAGTTATTTATTAATAGATGAGCAAAAGGGCTTTTGTTTATGTTGTTATTCTGACCATTATGGACCAGATTGTAAGAACGTGGTATTACTCAGCACGAGAAAATGTAAAAGTGAAAAAAGCTGCCACAACTAAGGAATGGGGGAATTAACTGATTTTGATTAAACTGCCAACAGATTCTTTTCCTTTAAAAGGATAGGAGTAGCTAGATAAAATCTTTCTTAAAGAAAGTCAAGCATAATCATAGTTTCTTTAGTGGTATGTGCTGTCTTTGTACATGAAACAAATGTTCAGTTCCCTTTAAACAAATGTATTTTAAACTGATGATGGTGAAAACAAGGTCTGTTTATGTATTTCTCCCTTTTATTCCTGGAGGATATTCAAAATACAAATTGTTCATGTTTCAGTAGATTCATCTTAATGAGTGCTATGGTTTATCTCTCAGTTTTCCCATTTTATTGGAACAGGTGCAATGCCTGCCATCTGTGCCAGCCCTGCGCTATACCAACAAACAAAGTGGTGTTTTGGTTCACTGGATTTAAAAGTCTCCTGAGAGTAAAGAAATGAAAGAGAAAGAATTTAGAAAGTGCCTAGTGAAGGAAAGGCACTTCAAGTAATGTGCTTTGTCATTCAAGTCTTCCCGTAAATTACCTTAAACTATTTCTAAACTGTTTGAAAAATTTTATCCGTAGAGTATTAAGTTTCTGTTGCATCTCGGAGGTCCCACACTGCTCTTCATCATCTTTATCTTACCGCAGTAGCTTCCAAGTTAAACTCTTTTGTCGTCAGGTTGAATTAAATTTTACAGGAGTAAAAATTCTTTTTTCCTTGCCTTGAAGTAGAATTGTAAGTTTTCAGTTTTTCACTGTTTCTGATTCCGCCTCATTTAAAAGATACTGCAAATAGCCATCCAAGTTTAAACAAGATTATGTTGTAATTAGACAGATAAACTCATAATTATTTAAGGGCTAAACCAACAACAACAACCCTTTCAGGTTCATTTTGACAGTGTTTATCCAGTGTATCTGGAAAGGCTTACAATTAAAGTGCCTGAAGGGTGGGGATGAGATTTTTCAGCATGCAGTCAGTGCTATCGGGTCCACCTGGCCTGGGAAACTATGCAGGCTTTGTAGTAGAGAAAATCCTTTAACTTAGATCTTCATGGCAAGCTCTTAAAAGCTACCTTCCTTTTAAAAAAAAAAAAGGGGGGGTGGGCGGGGGAAGGGAAGGCACCGCTTCCCTCTAAATAATAATTAAAACAAGCAAGTGCCTTCTTAGGCTCTTTGTGACGAGGGAACGCTATCGCGCCGATCGGGCCGATAATCTCGCAGCGCATCATTTTTTAAAGTTTTGCCTGTTGTGCACGACTGCCTTTCAAATGAGCGAAAAGTTTCCTCTCATTAGGCTGCAACCTCCCAACGCGCGATGCTGGTCTGAATTACACCTCCACGCAAAGCCACTGATGTCACCAGGCAATATCCTCAGCTGGAGCAGCCTGGCACGGGGCCACCCCAGCAGTGAAGTCACCACAATTGACACCATCTGAGGAGCTGGCACGGTGTCCGTACCACGTTTTGGGGGCCGTAAATCAGGTCGAGCTTTGACTCTGTTACTAGAGCCACTGGGCCAAATCCTGCCTTCAGCCACCTCGTTTCGCTGGCACCGCTGGGGCTGCCTCGGTCCTCTGATTTTACCAATTGTTCTTCCCACAACACAGTGGCAGTAAAACTTTTTAAAAGAGACCAGAAGAACCCTGGGAGAACTACTAAAAAATGCTCATAAAATAGTACAGCATCAGCAGCTGGGAGTTATAATTCCGATGGAGAGACAAGTTTCTTACTGCGTAAGGATTAGGAGCAGGGCTGGCAGTATTTCACTGCTTGTGTACCTGAAACGCCCATTGACTTTAATGAGTCCTTCGGCACCCCGAGGGAAAGCAAGTTCAGGTTTATCATTTAAATGGAAGATTAAAAACTACTGCAATTTAGAAAATCCGAATTCTGGTGCTTACAATTTACTAGTGTTCAAGTACTTTTCTATCAGTATTTTAACAACACTTTCTTTACATCAGCCAAGTGTCTATAATGCCACAGACGATAATCCTTTGCCACCAACAGAAATCAACTCCTAACCGTATCTGTTCTACCTCCATGCTCGATGCTAGCAAGCTGCTCCTCCCCTGGTTCTCAAGGTTCGGACGTACTGCTTCTATCACTCAAAATATTGTGAACATTTTAATCTTGCTACTTTTATTTGTTTATTACTGTGCAGTAATTATAATCCCACAGGGACTTTTTAGATGTTAATAAAGAGTACTGCACATCACGTTTCCTGAAGCTTGTGTGGCACTATAAACATCATGCTGAGTTTAAGTTCCCCTTTCTAACCATATCCTTAAAAAATCCAGCATTTGTTAAGAGAAAGGAGGGGATTTTTTTTTTCTTTTTAACAAAAAGAAATAGGAAAAAAAAAAAAAAAAAGAGGTAACTTTAGCCTCACAATCTGCTAGCTACATAAAGCAGTAAATGGTCAGCTGAGAGAGGGAAAAACCAGAACTGCTGGAGATTGGTTGTTTCCTTTTGGAGGAAACAATAAATGTGCCCACTTGTATTTTAACAACGTTACTACTGGGCCCGCTAATTACACAAATATACTTGTAATAAGCTGCAGAAGAGAAGAGCTGAAAAGGAATCATTCAGCACAGATCTTTCTCTTCAACTCAAAAGAAGCTTTTCAGTAACCACTTTCTTAAATCTTGGCCCAAATCAGAAGATGAAGATATTTCAGCACTATGTGACGAATCGTTTGTCTCCCGAGACAGGTGAAAAGGAGCGGCTAATCGGACAAGTGGTGTAAAACTTCTCTCATTGGTGTGAACAGAACTTTGACCTCTGAATACAACAGTTCCTGCATCTCAGTGGCATGCATTATAATCAAATTACAAGAATATCAGGCTCCATCTCCACAGAAATCTCTGACCGTCACGCTACATTAAAAGCTGACAGAGGGAATACAGAAATACACGAAAGAATCCGGAGTGATGTAGAAACGCGTTCAAGAAAACCCCAAATATTTTTTCAGAAAACACTAACTGTCGTTTTGCTCATTAGTCCACGACCGTGAGAGCTGTTTCACTGAAAATATTACAGAATAGAGGAAAAGCCTAAGTCAGTGTGTCTAATACGCTGAAAAGTCTTTCCTCCCCATATTGGCAGTTGTAGTCCTGCAACGGAGACTGGTAGGTAAATGACCGAGCTGGAAAAGAATGATCTGTGTTCCTGCTCCTTGAGGGACGCTTTCATAAATGCCATACTCTCATTTCTGTGCTATTTTTAATAGTTGCACGCAACAGGACGTGAACTGCGTTCCCTTCATTCATACCAAACCGATGCGAGGACACGAGGGTGTATTACAACAGCTGATCTTTTACCCCAGAACTGCAGTTGCAAAATTGCGTTTGAAGACACACAAAAACCAAAACAAAACAGAAAATGCTGTTGTTAGGGGCTGACTCAGGAGGCCTGGATGGCCCAACCCTAGTGAGAGGCTCAGTGTCAGGAATCCAGCCCTGCGGTCCGCAGTGTGGTATGCAGGGCTAGGTGCTGCTGATGTCACTGATGGGCTTATCTTGTACCAAAAAAACATTCCTTTTGTGTAATAGGGATTGTGGGTGGGAATTAAAGTGAAAATCAATCTTCTCCTAACCTTCAGATGCTGTTACGCCTGGGGCGTTGGTCACCAACCTTTAAAGCGTAAAGGGGACACGTGCACACACATGCGTGCTCTGGGTACGTACATATACGCGCGCACACATATATATATATCTTCCTCAGGGACATTTCTGAAATAACAGTTTAAACTTGCCATCACTTTAAGACACTAGCATTTTACATCTACCAACAGAAATCTATGTGGATGTCATCGATTTACAGATCTTTAACATTCGTAGTTCTCAGGCCCGTATACCAAATTATTAAAGGAATAAACAGTCCTCTGCCTGTTTCTTCGTAAAAATAAATGTGCTGCCCAGCAAACATTCCTAGAAAGCAAAAAGATCCTGTGCATAAGCTACGAGGCAAAAAGGCAGCGAGCGGACGCACGGCGGCTGGCAGCGAGGATCGCTGCTGGGCAATGACCTCCTCTCCAGCTCCCGCGTCTCAGACCCAGGAGGCTGTGCTCGGTGCCCCGCCTGATCTCCGCGATCTCGGCAGCACAGAGGAAACACAATGGTCCCGAAGAAAAATGTGAAATAGGTCACGAAGTCCCACTTCCATGAGGAAGGGGCGCTCTGGAGTATCTTCTTAAGCAGTAGTGGAGGTCTCTCCTCATTATTTTCCACAATGTTTCCTCCCATCCCTCCAAACACCGTATTTCTATCTAATAATCCTGCTTTATAAACTGTGTTAGTATCAGTGGACCTCCCACATACAGAACACCTGAAAAACACGCGGTAAATGTAACAGTATGGGTGCAAGACAAGAGCTCTGCTCTTGCAGGGATTTCCCTTCCAGGGCAGACGGGCCTTTCCCCTGAAGAGTTTGTTGCCCCCTAATCTCCCAGCCTCTTGCCTGACCAAGAGAGGCACAGATGTTTGTTATTGCATAGACAAGCTCAAAAGATCCAGCGAACTGCGGTCTTACGGCACAGCTCGGAGTGTATACATTCCAAGTCGAAATTTTGCTGATTACAATCAAAGGCTGAAATTCTTATCTGATGGCCGCGTGTCTGATATCGACTGGTTATTTTGTAATATCCCACAAACTACTTTCTCAACAAAACCAGAATCTGGGACTTCAGCTTATAAATCCAGCAAGTCATATGGTTTCAAACCTGGAAAACTGGTTCTTGAATGATTTCTTTTTATCACAGTAAACCACAAAAAAGGCTCGATTCCCCGTGCTTGCGACTCCCGCCGTGTTCCTCCCAGAGAACCTGTGCAGGTGTAGACCCACACTCTGGAATATTTGGGGGGATGCTGGTATTGTGGCAATACAAAATTAAAGAAGGCTTAATTAGATTTATGCTATTTATTTGGGCAGCTGTTCAGTAGATGAAAGGAAGTCTAATGCAAATGAAGTGAATAAGCCTTCAGAGGCCAACGTGCCGTCACTTCTCCACTCGTGTCCCTTAGCACGGCCGGTGCAGAAATGGGCACATTCCTTTGACAAAAATGAGGCATTTGAAGATTCCGTCAGCTGAACTTTCTCTTTCAAGTGTTGCCAGTAGATGCACAATATATACATGTGCTTTTAAAAGACTT
This sequence comes from Morus bassanus, assembly GCA_031468815.1. NCBI lineage: Eukaryota > Metazoa > Chordata > Aves > Suliformes > Sulidae > Morus > Morus bassanus. The sequence continues at coordinate 39,002,618 of CM062575.1, forward strand.
TTATTTTGAACTCAAGATGTGAATCTATGGTATTAAGGAAAGCAGAACAATCCTTTATTTAGCTGCACCTGCACCTTAATGCCTAATGAGTTTAGTCTGATGGAATCCAGACCTCAGGAAGGATTATAAATTCTCATTTGATTTCATTTACTTCTAAAATACCTTAAACCAGCTGTACCAGTCCAGAATCCAGTCCTTCTTTCTATATCAGTTTTACAAATGTTGTTGAATCTTTTGCTGTATTAAGTAACTTTATGCTATATAATAATACACCAATAGTAATAAGGAACAGAAGGCAACTTGAAAAAATCATGTAGTGGAACATAATTAGCAGCATATAAGCTTGAAAAGCATCGGTTTACGAGCACAACTTTTATAAAGTTCTTCATGCTCTGGAAGCAAGATTTGGAAAAAATTGAAACTCGGTTAGTAGGCAATATCCTCTCTCACTGGCCCGGTATAAGGCAGAGGAGTCCAGCCTTGCAAACGCGGATGAACACGCTCTCCAGGGCAGTAGTGGTACGTTTAGCCATTTCGGTCTGTTTTGTATAAACACATCAGAGACACTTGGGCAGTGACCTTCCCAAGATTACTGACTCAGGCTGTTTATTATGAACAGTATCTAATTTATCAAATACATTTGAGCCTTCTTACTTTGCCCTAGTGCGGTTACTGGAATGCAAGAGCATAATTTGATGCTGTCACATCTTTGCACGATCAAATCATTGCATCGAAGAGTTACTTTATCACGATTTGTTTTTTCTTTGCATGTCCTCTGCACGTGCCTTCTTGCAGATCAAGGTGCCTGTGCTGCAAGCTCCCAGCTTCCTTGCCTCGTGCAGAGATCAGGGTATGAGCAGACACCCTCAGAGGAGCAGGGAAGCTTGCAGTGCTGCTGCCCTCACCCTCCGGGGACGAGCACCCTTCCAGACTACCAGTTGCTAGTGGACTGTCTTCCTTTAACAGAGCTTAGGTTAGAGCTGGCTAAAAACATTCTTGGGAAACTTTCTTGCCTTCCCCTGATCTGAAATTTGGTCCAAGATGAAGAACTGTTTCACACTTGGAATCTTTCAAGAATGACCTGGATCTTTTTATTCCAAAATTTCATCCCAAATAGCCCACTTGAGGTTTCCCTGTAGCAGTCTTTCATGCTGCCTCTTATCTTCTGTGGCTGAATGCATATTATTTCTGACCAGATCTGTTCAGCCACTTGCCTCTCCTTCCTTAGACCTGGGGATTTGCTTGCGTTTGCTCAATGCTGTGTGTACAAGCAGACAGGGCAGACGGCTGGTTTTTGCATCAGTGATTTTTTGAGAGGCCTCCAGCCTCAGAGCAGGTTGCAGGAAGCACCTCGAGCCCCCTTTGTCTGCTGGTTGGACTGGGGGATTATTTTTCTCAATGAACCGTATTGTCACTAACTTTTCTCCTTCTTCGTGATCTGCAACCTCCTCCCCCTTGAGACAGCCATCACCCTCCTTTTTCCTCTAGATCAGTACTACCCTCTCCTGTGCCGTGGCTGCCACCTCGGTCTCCGCCATCCCGACCCTCATCTGTGATTCCTCCCCCTCCTCCCCAGGCTGCCGCTATCTCCTTGACCCTTGGATGCACTGGCAAAACGTGTGACTTGGAGTTCACACCTAATGCTGGCACAGCTTCCCCGTGAAGTTAGCCTCACCAGATACAACTCTCTGATTTCACAGCACCAGGCAAGCAGCCTTGCTGTCCCCCGAATTACAAAAAGAGAGAGCGAGCGTTATAACGCAGCAGTCATCTCTGTTCAAAGAGGGAAAAGAAAAATGTACTCCTGTGTCTTCACATACCTCCCCCAGCTGCATCCAGAGGATTTAGGGTTTAGGGGACGTATTAGACAGCAGCAGACCTCTGCTTTTAGGCTGCGTTATTCCATGCTATGCATTACGGTGCAAAGAAAAGCAAGCAGCAGTAATGATGAGCTTCTGCCTGTTGCTTTGCTCACTGCTCAGTTTCACTATGGGGACGTTTCTAGAGGAGGGTGTAGAGAAGAGCTCAGATTGCCTTTGGGAGCTGCAGGAGGGCCCGGCTCTGAGCTGCTGTCCAGGTGCATCCCCATCTTTCAGGTACACAGAGAGAAGCAACAGTCCCAATCTGTCGGTCCGGGCTCTCAAGGATAAATACCAGCCTTGGTTAACCCCGCTCCCCGTGACCGCACGAGAGCTTGAGATGTTTTGTGATGGCCACCACACTGGCCAGTTGGGAGGACATAGGAGGAGCCACGTTTTGCAGCATCACCACAGTCCCCAGCTTGCCTCTCTGTCTCTCTGGAAAAATGCCACCCCCAAGGTGCTGGGAAGAGGAAGGCTGCTGGGGGCAGATCCCCAGGTCAGCACTGTCCTGGTCCCCCCTTGCCAGTGAAGGGGGGAGGAGAAACAAGATTTGAGAGGCTGATGAGGGAGGCCCTGCAGGAGATTTCCTTATATTGGATTCCTGGAAGATGAAGGTAGAAATAGTGGGAGTCCGTCTAAAGGAGCAACTTTACTCCCATTTATTTCTTTCCCTTGTCACTCCCCCATTTCTCCATTCCCTCCCACACCCCAAATCCCGCAGCAATCCTAAGTGCGTTACAGCACCTGCAGATGGATTGCAGCACTATGTGCTGCCGTGTTTCACATGCTAAGGCTGTGAATAAGGTGTTCTGAAGAAACACAACTCTTCCCTGCTTATTTAACTTTGCCTTCCCCAGATACACATACAGACACCGCGAACTCAGCGTCAGGATTCGCACCACGGTCAGTCTGTTTACTATTAGGAGAGTTTCGTGTTCACAGAGCAGTCCCACGTGTAAATTTTTCACAATACTTTTCATCTAGTCTGGCTCTGATTTCAGCAGAGAAACCACAGTGTAAGTGGGTACCCATCAGGGCACACTCGAAAAAGAAAATGGATTACCTGTGTGTAACCTGCCCAGATATTTCACGGATGGTCTTTAAGGAGAAATAGTTTTACCATCCAGCATTGCCTTAAAGTGCCTGTGATGAAACCCTGGCGGGGGAATGTCTCTAAGCGCAGAAGGCAGCACGCACACTTCTCTCTGTCCTTTCCCTACCAACGATTATGTTTCCCCTTCGCCATCTACCGTCCTAAGGAACTTTAAGTTAAAAGTCTCCTGGGTGACACATGGGGCGAGAGGATGTGGCGACTCGCAGCATCCTCTCATCCCCGCGCCGCGTTCCTCGGCGGCATGGCTCCCGGGGAAGCAGGTGGCTCCGCATCGCTCTCCGAAGCCCTGCCTGAGGCGGGTACGACGCTAACCCTAACACTGGAAGAACACCAGAAAGGGCCCGGGCATTTTGTTAGAGAAATACCAATTTCTGCCCTGAGCAGTCCTCGCTAGCTGAAGTTCAATTTAGTCAGGAAGAACTTGCTGCTGCTTCGGAGATAATTAAACCCATCTTCCCTCAACCCGCTGTTTGTACACACACAATGATACCATTGTTCAGTCATGCAACACATATGCTGACATTAAAGTGTTTAATCTTGTAGTACAGTATTCCATTATTTTTTGGACATCTGTACATGATAGAAAGGGTATGTATTAAGGGATTTGTTGACAAAGAAATGGCTAATGCTGATACATGTGTGGACTGAAAGGATCTTTCTAAGTTGTGTTCAGCAGTAGGGAGAGTGCTCCTTCCCAGGCCTGAAGCCTGGCACAGATGTGATATGCACTGTTGCTATTACCACTTTTCAATTTATAACAAGGAGTCAGTGTTTAGAAGAATTTTGGAAGCTCCCTGCTGGGTTTGTGGCTAGGTGGTCTTGCTGGCAACACCACCTTCATGCTGAAAGCTGAAAAAATGAAGTGATGGCTAAAGGAAGAATATTAACTCCAGAGAGCTTCCCCCCCGCCGCCCCTTTCCAGGCAAAAATGCTTACCCCAGATCGCTTTGCAGGGTGAGCACTAAAGAATTTCAAACTCCCCCTGTTTCTAACCTCTGGGGTTGGGGATCAGGATTTATGGAGCCTGGTTTTCATCTCATCTGAAATTAATGCATTAGTTCTGCTTTCCACCCGTGGACGGGGGAGGACTTTGCCCTGCCACACACTGAATTTACCATGTGAGAAATAGTTTATCACCTTCACCTCTATTTACCTGGCTGCAAAATGGGTACATGAGGACCGAGCATGTGGGTGCAGGTTCCCTTCTGGTGAGCGTTGCCTTGGCTCAGAGCAGCCCCTTCTGCAAAGGGCAGACGGGGACGTGACCATCGGGACAGGGCTTCAGCAGATGAGCCCAGACCCCCCTGAATGCCTGCGGGTCCCGGGCCTGTGGCTGAAGGACAGACTGCGTTTTTAGAAGTGGCAGGATGGCGGCAGTCCCTGGTGATGGGATACATTAATGAGTTACAGATAAACCACAGACTATTTTTCTAGTAAGCTTATCTCACAGACCAAAATCAAGGGTGCATTTGTTTTTCCTTAGGTTTCTCCAAAAACCTGCAGTAGCTTTTAGATGAGTTGGAGAGCTGCAACAATCCAAGGTAAAAAAGCCCTCCAAATACTGGTTTCATCACTCTTTAAAAAAAAAAAAAAATCCCATCACACAACCCAGGATATTTGCTGTACTCCATTTATAGGACTCCCAATTTATATTCTTTAACCATTTCTTCAAATATTTCTTTAACTGCTGCTTTAGCTGCCTAATGTCAGCATGTAAATCTTGTAGCCGAGAGGATGAAGCAAATGAAAACCAATCACAGAACTATGCATTCCCAAATTCTTGCCATTATAAATTTACTGCCACCACCCCTGTAACTCTTGCTGTCAAGCACAATGAGGAGGGAAGCATGTGCCTTAGCAGACCGTGGCCTGGCATGACATTATTGCAATCTTTATTATACTCCCCCTTTTCCTCAGAAAAATATAAGGACTGACCTTGCACTTCTTGCTCAGTCGGGAATCCCGCTGAGCCCAGTAGGCTCTTTCAGCTGTGGAGACCGCTGGATCCTTCCCCTAATTGGTTTCCTCCTTCTTGAACCTCACTAACATAAGGAGAAAAGGCCTATATTTCATAAGTGACATGGGTTTATCCACCAATTTAGAGACAAAGAAGTGCAATTTATAGAGGGAACGTTTAATGCCTGTTAATTAGAATCCCATCAAGAGGTCTCAGATTTGGCATCCTGAAAATTTACAGTGCAGTTTCACAACTGCTGCGAGCCCAGAGTCAAAGGGGTGGCCCTGCCCTCCCTCCCGCCGTGCTGGGAGGTCCCTGGTCCTTCTCCTGCCACCACTGCTCTTGGGGCACCGCGGTGAGCCAGGCGAGGACGGGATCCACCTGAAAACTCATCTGGGAAAGGGAAACTTCCTTCTGCATCCATTTCCCAAGGGAGACAGCAGGGTGAAGCAGTAGATAGGAGTGGACCTTCCCTTTGAAAGCAGTAACGTACATAGGCTAAAATTGCTCATGGACTCCAGGTGGAGCCGGTGGTCCCAGGGCAGCCAGTTTTTAGGAATCTCGTGCTCTATGCCGAAATGACGCAAGAGAGTTTCTGAACTCTCAAGGGGTGGTGATGGAGGGAATTAAAGGTAAATGTTCTTGGAAAATTCAACCAAGATTTTGCACCGCTGGATGAAAACGGCGTAAGTCAAAGTTTGCCCTTTCATGAAAACGTGAAAGGTTAAGGTTTAAGGCTAAAATCACTCCACTGGCTCACTGGACGAGCCAGCCGGCCCTCAGCCATCTCTGAAGAAATAGCGCTCGTTTTCTGTAGCTCTGCAGCTATCAGAGGCAAAGCAGATAAAGACTTTCCTACCCACTAAACTCACCTACATGACTTCTTCAGTCCCTGGGGCCAGGCAGGCACAGGTAGACTCTGAAAACCTGTTAGACCTTGATGCCAGAGTGTGGCAGATTGTTTTTTGGCATCCCAGTCTCTGAGGGGTTCCTTAGGCAGCTGCCGATGGCTCTGCAGCCGAGTCTCTGCCTGGCTGAGAGGCTGAGGCGAGGGGGTGTTGTCTCTTGGAATCTATTTTCCTTTGACTTATCTTTCAGTCTCAGGAATTCAGGACCTTTAATCTACTTGAGATTAAAGTCCTTTACAAATCCCTTCTGGCCTTTTTTGGGAGTAAAGAAGTTACAGACACCCTACTGCACATTCCTTTTGGGGCTTTTTTTTCATTGTAAATGAGAAACAAGTAGCACTCTTACTGTTGTGAGCACTACAATAACTGAGACAACTACTCTTAAAGTGCCTTATAAAAACAATTAATGTATTATCAGGTGAAAGTGTTAACAGGAAAATTCAAGTTTATACTTGTTTAAATATTCAAAATATATTCCAAGTGCGTCACCCAAATGTGCCAGGGAGGAAGAGGTATGGAATTACCAAAGCTTTCCCAGTTTGGCAGCCTGGGCACAGAACCTATTCATCTGGTGTTTACTTTGCTTGTGAAAAAGAGATCTTTTTACACCTTCAGAAAACAGGAGCGTAAAAATACTTAGGTAGGTAGATTGGCAAAAGCGAGGCCTCCCATAAAACCATTGAAATTAGTGGAAATATTTCTGTTGACTTCCCTGGGGTTTGGATTAGCTCTTTAACACTTTGGTAATAATTATTTTTTAACACAGTCATTCTTGGAAAATGATTGCTGTGATTCACTTCTCTTTGCTTGACACACGGAGTTAGCGATTGACATTGTGCTGCTGCACCCGGTACTAAGGCTAAAACGGTATGGTTTCTTTGGTATGTGTAGAGAGAATTAACAACTACTGCAAGCTGTGTCTCAACATAATCTTTGCTGTCATGTGTCATGCCCTGCCTACCATCAATCCGTATTACAAAAGCAGTGGTCCAACCAGCGTTTACAGAATCAGCTCAGATTGGTTTTTCACTTACCAGTAGTGATTTACAAAGAAGCTGAAAATAGTTGGGGCTCTTATTTCTAGTCTCAACATATTTTGCTGGGAAAATGACCAAACATGGGATCGGTCCAGGTTTCCCAGCTTTATGCTGATGTGTCATTTGCTTTAGAAGTTTGGGCACCCTGGGCTGTTAAACCAGGATCACAAGCTTTTCTGTCCAACATTACTTTTTTAGTACTGGTTTCAACTGTATTGCTCTGAGTTCTACATGTCAACAACTACACTTTTTCATCCCTGCATCTTAATGTTTTCAAGTTTTGTATGCTCTGAAGAGTACACTTTAGGACATGTCAAAACAAGTACCAAGTATTTGTTGACATTTTATCTCCAGCTTTCCCGTATTTTTGGATGTGATACCTGGCTACTTCACACCTGAGCACGTGTATCCATCCTGGTTTTTTTAACCATCCCTCTTATTGCACAACTATGCCATCCTGCCTGCCATCCTGCCCCCTCTTGCATCACCATAATGCCACAACAGAGTCGGTTTGGAGAGACAAAAGACTTCAGAGAGATCAGAGCCCTATCTGGATCAGATAGACGAGCACAGTCTGTGCAGCATTCAGATTGTGGACAGATAGTCAAGGCCAGACTTTCAAAGATGCTAAACTTACTTGCATATTTGCAACAGAGGTGTGGCAAATGTACTGATAACCACTAACCTAAGATATGTGCTTGCTTTGGTTAAGGATCACCTTAATTGTCCTGCACACTTTTTGGTGTCTTCCTTATTTTCTCATGAATCTGATGTCTACCTCCATCCTACAGCTCCCAAGTCCCATTGTCTCAACCTTTCCTTTCCCAAAGGACTATGCCAAAGGGAGTGTCTGATGATTGCCATCTACCATAGCTACGATTAACTGCCCCACTCACCGTGCCCAAGAGTTATTTTGCACCAGCAGATTTTGAGCCAGGTGTTAAATTGGGTCATAATTTTTCTACAGTGGTTGTGCCTCCAAAATTCAAATCCACTTCTAGAAATGAGGAGAGGTGCACATTTACACGTGCATCACCTATGAGTGACTTTGGATTGTTTCTTTAGGAGAGTAAATCCACTGTTTTCCCACAGCTAAGGTCCACAGTCTGTTTCAAAGCAGAATCATTTTTCAAGGGTGTTCTTCCTTTTCATATTTTACAACCTTTGATTGCACATCCAGAGCTTTGGCTTTCTCTCCAAGCAGCTGCCTTGCCAAGGCATTTGAATTTTGACAGTTTCTGAGCTGGAATTTCCAATGTTTGAAATTAGGAACTGGACTAAAACCATTCACCAAAAGCCTTTGGGTAGTAGTGATTTGTAAGAACTATGAACCGGGGACAAACATGAATTCAGCTTCTTTGGGCAGAAGGGCTATCAAGTATACCCAGCAAATATTCATATTGCTTGATGACTTTTAAGGCGTCATAGCATATGAATATAATATTCATATGTGAGTATGATATTAATTTTTATTCATATCTATATAAATGATTCATATATCAATATGAATATGAATTTTTATAACAATAAAAATAAAGCGTAACACATAATGACTGACAAATAGCTGAGATTTAGCCCTTCAAGAATGAGGAAAAGGTTCTCACTGTAGTACGTTGTGTCAGTAGGGAACACAGATTTTATAGATCTAACTGAGAAACTACAGTCTTATTCAAAGAGCCGTAGCAATTCTCTTGACTGTTTCAGTGAACACTTAAAATACCACTTCCTGCCCCCCCCCCTTTTTTTTTTAAACACACCCTCCTCTTCCCCCCGCCCATTCAGACTCCCCAGGTAATTAATTGGAAACGACCCAGTTGCAGTATTGTCAAAGGTCTGACTAACACCCATCAAACCCAGGAAACTCAGACTTCTTGAGTGCTCCCCTGCTTACCTCGTGCTGTTGTGCTTAAGGTATTACTGGGGTCTACAAACAGTGCACGATCATATATACTGTACCATATGTTCACAAATACCAACGCACAGCAGAATGAATTAAGGGTAGGGTTTCAGCCTTCATAATGAAGAGTCTTGCTTTTATGAGTTCAAGTCAGACCCTTAACGTTATTTTAACATAGATTTTGGTGTTTAATTATGTAATAAGATTTACTGCAGTCATCTAACAGATGTTGATTCAGGGTCAGTGTTTCTCATAAATTAGTTCTGAAAGGATTTGTTACTTCTGGGTCAGCAGATAGGTCCAGAGTGCAAAGAAAAAGGGGAAAAACAATAAACACTGAGTTGAAGGGTTTCTTGGGATTCTTTCTTCAGTTACATATCCACATATTTTCATGGTCTTAATGACTATAGCCACAGGAATGTTTGCTTTAACACTAAAGATGGCTCAGGCCAAAACCCTATATCCAAACATCTGCAAAGCATGGGAAAGTTCAAACTTCGGGACTCTTTACTTCATGACCCTGGCCGTTAATTTTTCATACTAATATGACAGATTTTTTCTAGGGCTCTGCAGTGGGAATCAATGTGAACTCCAGCAGCACCTGACAAAGTTTCATCCTCATGTGCTCGTTGTCAGGCTTTGTGTATGAAGTGCAGCTAAAGACCAGTGTTGGCCGATGTAGTTGTCATCACATATGTATACTGAAAAGGTGCACCCACCTTCCTTTGAAAATTCAGCCTTCCCATGTCTTTGGAAGCAAATCATATTGGTACATCCTACTGCTAGACCTCTCTAATACACCCTGCTGGTGATGTTATCCATAATATAACTAAAACCACACAACATTATATTCATTCTTCTATAGTTGTGGTTAAAGGAGCTATTCCATATTAAAATAGTTTTTCCTCCCCTCTATAATTTAGGCGCAGACAAATTCCTTTGAGACTGAAATCATACCCTTTATATCTTATTCTGCTGAGAATACTTTGGAGGAAAGGGATTGAGGCACATTTAATAGTGTTGCTAGCACTAATAGGGCAGTTTTAGCCTGCCTAGTGTTTTACAAACACTGGTGAATGTTCACAATATTCCCACACTTCAGGTTATGAGAGACCGAGTGACCTTCCTGAGGCTGTACGAGATGTTATAGCTGGAGGTGCAACCATAACTTTGTTCATTCAGTGCACGCTAAGATTGTTCAACCTATAAAACCATTTGCTGAACTTAATCACCTTTGTCTTGGAAAGTTTAGGGGTTTCATACCTAAAAAACTCCTCTAAGATGAATCCCAGCTATTAGTAAGAGCTCTGAAGTATTTCCCTGAACAGCAATCATACAGTGGCAAACTGTGAGCCCTGGACTCCTTGCAGAAGTAATGTGCGAGAGGAGGAAGAGCCCGTGGCCAGCTGCTGAATCTCAGCCAGCAAAGCATTGCTGAACCTGCTCCGTGTAAGCGCTTGGACACAGCCCGGTTCCCGGAGGCTCCCCACGCTCCGTCCCTGCCACAGGGGAGGCCCTCGCGAGTGCTGATGTACATTTGTACCGTGCAGCGCTGGAAATTTAAATAAGCACTTCTCAAACTCAGGCTTGAAACTCCTCTTTTTCAGGAGTAATTCCATGTAAGTCAATGGATTTACACAATGGATTTACTGCTGCCAGAAGAGAATCGGGCCTGTAGGAAGACACACGTTCTTTGCCAAGAAAATCTCAGAGCTAACTACTTGAATTGTGCAGTCCAGCTGCAGGGAGGTCAAGTGGACAGACGATGGGACTGGGACATACAGGAAGTCCCTGGTTCAAACCTCAGCTCTTAAAATGTCATGCAGTGGGACCTCTGGCCAGTCGGTTCATCCCTTATACCTCCATTTCCCCATTTTCCTTTGTCCGATTTGTCTATTTAATTTGGAATTTGTTCCAAGAAGCGTTCTTCACTTCATGTGCCGGGATGGGGCACTGACACCTCTCCTCCCCATTTGCTGGAAGACAGTTTTGAAATCTTTATTTCCTCACATCACTGACCCTCAGCTTCAATATCCACAAGCAGTGTTACACGGGACCATCAGCTGTCCGTCAGAAGACAGGCAGACCTGTCACTCGGTGGGATAACGCACCGTCCTAACGCTGTCTTGGGAGGACTCTGGCGCTTCTTGTTATTTCACCGTCAGGGTTGGGAGGTGGAAGAAGGTCCTTGTTTTGAACATTTGCTTCACAGCCCCAATCACTAAAGATGCTTTAAAGTGAAAGCTTTGACCCTTTGGAGCGGGACTGTGAGTTTGTGATAAATGTGGGTCACTGGTGTGAAAAGCCTCAAGGACCGGAATTTGTGTATATATGTGTGCGGGTATGCATGTGTGCGCGTGTAATTGTCAGAAGCAGAGTCAGGCCAAGAACCAGCACTCCTGAAAAGCCCCATCTGTTTCTTTCAGCTCCTTCCCACAGCAGCTCGGTCGTTATCGGTGGCAAATGTCCAGAGTCACTTGTCAAGCACGAAGCTGCCAAAAATCATTAAAACACAACGGTCACCCACACCCTGTACCAGCCAGCTGTAAAACTGTTTTCAAAGAGAGTCTGATAAACACGTATATGCTTTTAATAGCCCGCACAGAGTCACGTATTTCCTACGTGCTTTAATGAACCCAACAACAGCATGAGATGCTGCAATCAGATATTCTTGCCCTTTTCTGTTGTGGCAACTTGCAAGCTTGTTTGATGGCGAGGGGAAAGGGAACAAAGCAGGTGGCTAATGGGCTGTTTTTCTGTTTCAGTGGAGCATGACAGAGAGTTTCACCATCAGCGCTGCCACTACCGAGAGTTCAGGTTTGATCTCTCCAGAATCCCAGAGGGAGAAGCGGTGACGGCTGCCGAGTTCAGGATATATAAGGATTACATCCGTGAACGCTTCGATAATGAAACGTTCCAGATTAGCGTCTACCAGGTACTCCAGGAGCACCCGGGAAGGTGAGTGACCCGCAGGCAAATCCCGATGAAAGCACAAGCACAGTATGTTCTTTCAAAAAGTTACGTCCAATATTTTTAGAAATACCGGTGCCATCAAACGTGTCTGAAGAGCTGGGCTTAGGCATCAGGGTTGCACAGTGAAATCTCAGCCAATGCTGATGCAGTGGGCACGTAGCTGCTGTGCCTGGTCAGGCACCGAGGGCATGGGGAGGAGGTGCCCTGGGAGCCTCCGCGTGCCCCAGGGAGCATCCCCAGCGCTGCTGCTCTTGTCCCTGGGAGCAGCCGGTAGCTGAGGAGCAAACAAGCCTGGCCGTGCGCTAGCGCAGGAAAAGATCATAAACTCAGAGTATTTCAAGATTTCTGGAAGACCTACCCTCTTCCTCCTGCCGTTTATGGATCCTGAGGTGGCAAACCCACATCCGAATGCTTCCTTTCTAATTGTAGCTTAATTACTAGCCTTTATTACTGAAGGCGTTCGAGATCCCTAATTAACAGAGACAGATGACACCATGCTTTTTATATTGACTGATTGTTTTGCGTGTGCAAAACTACAAGATGAGCTATTAAATCCATTCCAAGCAATTATTAATGTATGCCAAGCTCCCTGACAAATCCTCCAGGGAACTTGAGTAAGAACATATGTTCAATTTTCTCATCTGTTTTTAGTTCCAATTAATCAGCAATCCCAAACCATTTATCAAAGGCACTTAGTTTCATTTGCACATATTTATTTTATGTACAAATCCTACCAAAAGTGAGACTGCATTTATTTACATGAAAAGTATTTACAGTCACATGCTAGTCAGAAGTTATTCTCTAGGACTACTAAATGTGGGGCATTAATACTGCAGCCCTAATTTAGGTTTATGAAAAGAGAAACACTAGGGATTTAAAAAGTGGGCTTTATATTTTTATAAGAGCTAATAAAAATGCAGAAAAAGTGTTTTGCATTTTTTGATCCATTGAAATACGACAGGAAGCCTTGTCAATGTTTTTAAATGATGAAAATTTCTACCGGCTTTGCTGTATGGTTAAAGTATTTAAATATGGGTGTGTTTTCTTCCATATCTGAAATTCCAATTTTATGGGTCAAAACTCATGGTTCTCTTGGCATTTCTAAAGACACAATTATTTGCAGGGTTTGGGGACTATGCTAATATTAATCTATTTTTATCAAACAATAAGAATTTGAACTATACATTTTAACCAGGCTCCCTTAAAGGAGAAGCCAACAAGCCACAAAGGTGCCTAGGACCCGTTAGATGTCCTGCTTACTACAAGCATTTAAGTTTACTCTATCTTAGGCTTTTCCAGAGACAGAAGCCGCCCCTTGCTGTATTTCTTGAGTAGGTTATACAGTTACAAGCCCGCAGGGATGACTTTTCACTCTTGGGAAAAGCAGAAGCAAGACGTGTGTTGGCAGATGAAGAGGGCCTCACCAGCATGCCAGGGCATTAGGGAATTGCCAGAAACCTGTTCTTGGAGTAAACGTCCTTCCTCATCAGATGCCAGGGAAGTTCTCCTTCAGATCCTGATTAGCGAGGTAGGTGCCCACTAGGAAACTTATTGACAGAGTTAGGATGACGTTCATTACCTTAAATTTAAGATGATACATCCACAGGTTTGTTAAAACTATGTTTAGAGAGGGCTGCGAGGTACCCACTGGGGATAGTTACGGGTATACAACTGCTTGGAGCATCAAGTGTTTCTGCAGACTGTCTCCATCACAAATTCTTATTCCTAAAGGAAAAAATATATGCAAAGGGCAGGCATATACATGAACCACTGGCTGGAAGAGGTGCGGAATCTTGCTAATTACACAAATCTTCCAGCTACAAGATTAGATGCACTTTGACTGCGTCATATTCACCACAGGAACACTTTTTTTAATGAGTGTTCATGCATTTTCACCCTTTGCATACATTTTGGCACAGACAATGGTGAGTTTTGAACAGTTTGTCCTGAAAAAATACTCCTGTTGGTTTGGATTGACCAAAGGTAACAATATTGTCCCTAACATTTGTAAAAATATTTGCTCTCTTTCTGCATTTTTCCACTGACATTTTCCAACCGGCTCTGTCACAGACCAGTCATCCAAGTCGGTGTGTCATTGGGCAAGTGGAGAAAGAAAACAAACTCTCTCCAATGTTGATCAAAAAACACCCATTCACTTTGATGCCTCCTTGGCTGTTTGTCTCATCCTGAGCAGGCTGGAAAGTCAGGCCCATCTGACGTTGTTAGCAACAAGAGCAAAACAAAGCCAAACTCTCCCCCCCACGCAGGCAAGAAAACCTTTGCTCGTGTTTGGCTTTGTAGATTCCTCTCCCTAGAGCACGGCAGGTACAATGGCCAACAAAAACCCAAATGGGTTTTCCTCTCCCTGTGCTCTTTTGATGACACAAGAGCAGTGGGATCTCCCAGGAGATGGCTGGAATTGCCTTTCAGGATCTGAAACACCAGGTATTCTCCTGGCTTGTGCTCCCCCTACAACGTGCACCTCCTGCTTAAGTGCACCAAGGCACAGAAGCTCAGAGCCAGGCTTCCCGGAGGCAGCTACAGCATTGCCTCACCTCCACAACACAGCAACACACAGCAGAGGTTGGGACAGCTTCTAGGGCCACAAAACCAGCACGGGATGCAGCTGAAAAGCCCAAGCTGAGGCTGACTGGAGACTTTTTCCTTTCAGGGTGAAGAGACACCCTCATATGGATATGCTGAAGGCTTAATTTTCAGTTAAACCTCAGATGAGCCTGCAGTTTGGAGGGTGTGATGGTGTGCCCTCAGTTCAAATAAACCATAAGTACGAGCAGTTCCACAATTAATGACTTGCTTTACGAGTTCAGACAGGTTAGCAGGTATCTAACCAGCAACATCTCGTCTGCAATTTATTGTCAGTGAAAAATACAGGCATAGGTCTTTCCAGACAAACAGCTGCACCCACAGCAGACTATTTCTGAAATCCTGCCCCTCAATAGCATTGGCATTTGAACACGGGGTGGAAGCTCTCCTCCATCCATCTGCTCTGTGGTGGGCACATGGACGCCTAACAGCCCTGGCAGTAAAAATGAGATCCTGGCTCCATCCTTTGTGGCAGACGGGATGCCACTCTGGACTTGGACTGATAGAAATTATATCTCTGTCAAACTGAAGATATTATTACAGGTGTTTACAGAAAACCAGACTAAATGATCGAATATTCTTTCAGACCTTTCAAATCCACGAATTCATTGCAAGGCAGGCTTTTCAAACTGGCAACATCTCCTTTATAAAAAGGCATGTACAGCATTCTTTAGGCACAAAGCATCAGTTATTCACTTTAAGCAAACAAGTACATTCATGAACAAAAATGTTCCTAATATCATAAACACTGTGAAAACAGTTGATGTTTTGACTAATATAACATGTCTCAAAGCTTTCCTGTGCATAACAAAGTCCAGTGACTCATGTCCAACTTCTGTTTGGTCTTCATGGTTCACTCACCCAAAAGCCTGGGAAAGAGTTTTATAAAGCCAGTGACTGGCTTGAGAAGGATCTTGAGCAGCAGGACACCAGGTCCCCCTGCTAGTGGGAACTAAAGGTTGCCATCAGGGAGCCGGGTGCTGCTCAAGCCTCCGCCTCCTCCCTTCTGGGTGCTGTGGGAAAGCAAAGCAGATTCCGGTGCTAGGGAGCGCACATCACAGGGCACAAGGCTTGCTACAAGGTGTTGAAGGTTATTTATCTCGGGCACCGATGCAGACAACATGTCAAAATAAAGCTTATTGATATAGGCCTGAGAAAAATGGCGTTTTGATACCTTTACAGTGGAATCATGAAATAGTTTGTGAACTACTTTGCAAAAGAAATACCCATTACCCTCAGACTCTCCACTCTTGTTGTAAGCAATGGGCAAAGCAAGAATTTCAAAGGAACTTAAGTGCTGAAGAGACACGCGGGTATGTATGCTGAATCTAACAGCAGCTAAGCAGGTTGGATACCTAACTCCTATTGCAATTGATAGGAACTTGTGTATTTTCAAAAAGTACCTATGGGGCAGATTATCAGTTGGGGCGTCATCCTCAATTTATTAACCTGAGGTTGCAGAAAAAATGCAGACTGCCTAGCTCCCCTCAACATCACAGCCCGATCCTGCCCATCTATCTGCACCTTCAGAAGCTAAAACACCTCGTCCCAGAGTTACGTCTCCGATTTCATTGGACCCAGCACTTGCACTGTGGAGTAAATCCCAACCCCTTTGAAGTCAATGGGAGTTTTGTTACTGGAGAGAATAAAGCCAGGTACTTGACCAGCCTTTGGTAATTGAAATGTAGTTGCTACATGTTCACTTTGTGGCCATTATGGATTTCACAGGCTTCAAAGGCAGTGAATGATTTGAATGCTCATGTTACCAGCCCTACAGAAAAATAAGATCTTGCAGGATGCATTCCTGGGTTTGACTTGCAGCTGGAACGCTTTAGTTTGTGCTTCAAACTACACCACTTCTGCACCCAGATCAAACCTGAGCCCCTCTCCAGACCCCTTTTTCCCGTTCATTGGAGTCTGTTTCCATGGTGTGGGTTGAAACATGTAATTCTAGTAACTAAGAAAGGCTTAGGCCCACCCAACCCGCGAAGCAGATGTGCCTTCTTTTTGGAGCTTTTTTAAGTACCAGTGTGATCGTTCTAGGGATGGTGCAGCAAAGAAGGGTATAGTTTGTTTTAACGTTGTGCCCCAGCACCATGATGATATCTGCAAGTACTAACAGCACCTAGAAAGGTACTGACAATAGCTTTGATTTTTTTTGTGTGACTTATCTGCAAGTCAGTTGATAACTGCACTCATCTCTCAGCAAGTAGCAAGGCAACTTTAGCGTGGAAACCCTGTAGCTCTCCAGGAACAGAGCTGCATCCAGTTATCTCTTTCAGACCATTCCTAAAAGCCACTGCAGCCTGCAAAACCTCTGACAAATCTTGAACTCACTTAGCAAGGCACAACTCTTCACAGGCACTTGAGTAGCTGCAGGAGGCATTTTGCATACCCCAGTGGGCTCTTGCTCAGCTAAGTGATGCACTAATGAACAGCGATTCAATGCTGAATAGAAACAGATGTATATAAAGTGTCAGAGATATGTATATAACCTCATTTCTCTCAGCACTGCTTTTACAAGAGGCTTCCTATTTAGGAAACATGTTGCATCTCTGTAACAAACCCCCAATTCCACTTTTAATCGGTCTTTGAAACCCAGATCTTACGCTTGTCAAACACGACATAGGAAAGGGAACACAGCTACTAGAAACACACAAAAGAGAACTAAGAATCTGCTGAAATTTTAAAGTTAATTTAATTTCTCCCAAGATTCAACAGAATTTACATAGATCTGTTTCACTACCAGTACAGCCAGTTCTCAGACCAATCCTTGGAAACCACGTCCAGCAAGCTGTGGCCATCCCTTCACCTGGAGGAGACCCCAGGCTGTGCTCGGCTGGCGGCTCCTCCCCAGGGGCACGGGGAGGGTTTTTATCGGCAGGGAGAGAAAGGGAAGGATAAGCAGGGGATCCCAGGCACGCAGGGAAGGGAAGGTGTGGGAGGAGGGCTGCATCAGGTCTGTGTACAGAGGGTGTTGCAAACATGCCAGGGAGAGGCCCAGGGAGATCCTGGGGCCTTCTCAAAGTAGGAAAGTCTGAAAAATATTTTCCTAAGCTTGTCTTTGGACAGCTGCAGCCGACTTTAAGCAATGACACCAAGCAAACTGGAATCTGGATACTGCCGTTTTTTTTAATCCAAACAGATGTCTTCTAACCCCAGATCTCCTCTCACCCTCCCAGGGTGCCCTTTCTGCCTTCTCCTCCCTCCACCTGCTCAAACCTGGACATGAATTGCCCCTATCCCCCCATGCCAGCTCTGTCCTTGGGCCGTCTGTCAGTAAACTTGCTATCTTGCACCGTGCCTGTGACCCAAACAGCCCCTCTACGTTTAGAATACCAGTCAAGAGGATAGGATTATGCTCCTGGCTTAGTGGCTATGGTTTACGTGCTGAGTCAATAAGACATTTAACATATCTGTGCCTCAAGTGTTTCCCACTTTAAAACGGAAGCGGGAGGGTTGACCCGTATTTATAAAGCAATTTGAAGTCTGGTGTAAGGTGTCACAGTATGGTTATTGTTTAAAACACTGCGAGATCTGTAATTCCTCAAACTAGCAGGTAGGGATTAGAGTGGTGCAGCTGCCGGGCAGCCTCGGTGTGCTCTCTGGGCTGGCAGATTACCTGAACACAGGCAGGGGACTGCAGGACCTGCTGGCAGTGGCCCGGGCTGGCTGCTGCCAGGACACGGCCAGGTGAGCCAGGGCTCCAAGGCTGCCCACAACCCACAGCGCCGGCACGTCAAAGAAATCAGCTTGGCTTGCGATGTAATGAAAGTTGCTGAGAGTCACCTTCGCTTCCGCTGCCTGTCCTTCCCATTTATTTTTATCCCATTTGGAAGTGCTCATTAGTGTTTACTACCACTTGTCAACCAGCAGCTTGAAATAACAGAGCTGACGAGGCGGATGGGGAAAGTGAGGGAAGAAAACAGACGCAAAACCAGGCACTGCTTAGTTAGAGGGCTACCCCAGAGCAGTATAGTCCTCAGAGCATTAGAGCTTCTAAAAGCAGCTTTTCATCTCCTGCTCTCCCTTGCTACTGCAGAATTGCCAACTCTCGTATTTTCACTGAGTCTCCTCTTCTAAGTCCATGTTCTTTCTCATGCCCCAACTCATCAAGGCAGGTGATTAGGAGAGATGCCACACTTCTGATTTCTAGATACATTTCTAGCGTTTATGGCTACAAACCAAAGTGCATCCTAGAGGCTGAAAAAACACCCCAGCAGAAGGCAAAGAGCCCATGCATACTATTCTTATGAAGCTTCTTGGTTGTTACTCCTTTTTCTTACCTTAGAGTTACTGCGTTGCAATGTGGTAATTCTCTTCCTCACTGTTTCCTTTCAGCATACTCCTACTTGCCTTCTCTGTATTTTGTCTCCCCTTATTTCTCCACTCACCCCCCAAAACCTCACTTCTTCCAGTCCTTTTCTCTTCCACTAATCCCCTGCGATTCCCTTTCTTACCCCAGTCATGCTGCCCACCCTCCCCATCCCTGGTCACACACAGCCCTTTGGCAGCTTCAGCCCTTTCACCTCTATAACACCAGCTGCTTTCCAGACACGATCTCGCATGCATCCTCCTCAGCCACCCTCACTTTGCAATACTTGTTATTCACCCTTAAGTTCAGAAAACACCAAGTTCACGCAGGAAAATTCACAGACCACACAGCAGTTATATGACCCGTAGACAAATTTTTGGGAGTGCTAATGGGAAGTGCCTCTCCTTTCTGGCATCCGGTGCCAGGCACTACCGAAATGATCAGTAGAGAAGTGCCAACCTCCTGTCCTCATCTTAAGCTCCATCAACAGCCCAATGCTTGAAAAAATTGAGCTGAAAGCCCTGAGTTTTATCATTGCTAAAAGTTTTGACAATGCAGCTGATGTCAGTACTTTGAATGCTGAGCCATTTTGATGTGGTCTCAACAAAACATACTTGTGGTCTGGATCCAGACTTCATCATTTATGTAACTCTAATCTAGACATTAACATTTCCATGTCCCAGCTTAATTCTCTGTAAAATGAGGATCACGTGCCTCTACCTATCTCTTGGTCTGGTAGGAGGTTCAGTACAGTTTCTCACACGCTCTGAAGTTCTCAATGAAGGGAATTGAATGCAGGGCCAAGGAACCAAAGTGCTTTTCTGCATGCTGGTTGCAGAGCCATTATTCACATTGCTCCAAGAATGACCTAAATATGTGTACAGTTGGTAGGTAAGGTACCAGAGGGTGAGATGTGCACTAGAAACCTTTTCCCTTTGTGCTTAGATCTTTATCTCAAACCTAAAACCCAAACTAGCCACATTAGTTAGACTTAACTAGCATTGCCTCATATGACAACTCATTAGACTGGAGCCCTCAGAGCAAATTTGTTTAAGTCTAAGCAGAATAACATTTCTTTGCCATGTTTATTATGTCTTGGCCAACAATGATGTCTAAAGGGCTTGCTGTCTATTAGCTAGTGATTTAACGCTGTTTGCCATAAGTCTTTGGAGAGCAGGGCATTTCACTTAACGGGTGGTCATTCTTTTTAAAGAACAAGAGGTTTCTTTCCATCGGAACAGGTGCCACACTCTCAGGCGGAGATGAGGCAAGAGCCTCTGCTTGCAACACCAGTCAGGTTTTTGCATCCCACCCCTGGCCGCTGCTGGTGGGCCAGAGCGGAAAGTGCTAATCCAGGAGTGCTTGAACTTCTCCATAGAGCATCCGACACGGGGCCTTTTTGGGTCCAAATGTTCCAAGTGTGTGTGTGGGAAGGACATTTCCCTTTAGTGGGTCCCTTTGATCTCTCTCACTTCAGGCTTCCCCTCCAGGCCTATTGTTTGCACATTGCTGTAACTACAGGAAAACAAACGCATTATACAATTTCCCAGACTGACTCACCCTGGTACTTGGTGCCTCATGTTGTCTGGTTACCCCTGATTGCATCATGTCAGCATGGGAAGCTTAAAGGCTGGTTTTTCTGAGTAATACTGCAGTTGAGCAGTAGCTAAAAACAAAAAAAGTTATCATTATTGCTATTATCTTCAACCTGCAAAGTACAAGGGAGAAAAACCAAGCAAGCCAAGTCCCTATTAACTAAACCTTGGTGAATCATGAGTTCCAGTCAGGGGCCATGCTTAAATGATGCAGTATGTGAATATAAAAACCCTTTACTTCTGGAAACTTGGACTCAGCCATTGGAACGGGCCAATCCGTACTACTCCCTCGTCCCTGGCTCCTCTGGGATGCGTTTCGTTTGGCGTGTTGTAAACAGGGAAGGGCGGGAGGTGTCGGTGCGGCTGCGTCATGCACAGTGGGAACAGGGCCATTGCTTCTGGGTGGGGATGAAACCCCAGGAAATTTGTCCCCCAGTCAGAGTTCAGGCATCTTACATTCCTTTAACTGATGTGTATGTGGACGGAGGAGGTTATCTGTACTGTTTCGCTCCAGCTGTCCTAGGTGCACCCAGCAAAACTGATTGAGCCTCGGAGAGCAGCTCCCAAACCCTGGGCTGAGGCTCCCCGTCGCTGCACCACAGCCCCTTCCTGAGCCACCCGTTTTGGCCGCTCAAACATCACCAAAATACTCGCCCATAGGACCCCCTATGTGTTAGCAAGAAAGCGTTGCAGGAAGTTCAATTCTGATGGAGGGCTTCTTCCACAAACAAAAACTTTATCTAAAAGAAAGCAAAACTCCCTCTCCCGGGCCTTCCTCCATGGCAGGGATGTGCTGGGCGAAGGGAGGAATTACAATTGTTACAATCCCACGCCTGCAAAACGTCTCTTGCAAGCATCAGACCTTGCCTCCTCTTTCTGAATTGAGCTGACACAGAAAGCCACTGCTTTCCCTCAGGCTGCCACATGCAGCACTAATTGCACCCTCAGCAGCATTGGCTGTATTTACATATTCAGCCCTGTCGTATCCAAAGGTTAACAGCATCGTGCACCGGTGAGGAAACGACAGAATCCTCCTTTTACACACGCTGGGCAATGTGCTCACATGCTCTGCGGGAACTAATTTCAGAAGTTTAATTTCATGTAAGCCAGCACAGAGCCAGAGGTGGTGACATCCATTAGCTCACGGAGGAAAGCCATCATCTCTTACACGCCCTGGCCCACAAAGGTTGAAGGAAAGCTAGACAGTAAAAGCACTGCAATAAAACTCCATTTCTGTTATGAGTCAGCTGTGTGGGACAAAAGCCTCTAATTTCTTGGTATCTCACAGGGAAAAGAATCACTAAAAGCTATGAGACAAAAGCCTCTATGCCGACAGCACTTCTCATTCATTTTTGATCACTTGATATTTCGTGCAAGCTAAGTTATGTATATTTATTTGCACTGACAAATCAATAGTGACAAAATTAATAAGGCCTTCTTTAAGCTTTGAGGACATGATTAAAGGATTTTCCAAGGATATTTCTTCATTCAAAAGGATATAATTACATTAAACAAGTTATCATGTTTGTGCGCTGTAAGTACAAAAGCAGCTCTTACGGGTCTTGTCTAGACACTTCCACCATGTTTCTTTGTTCTTCTTGTAAAGTCATTTCTTATAAAGGAGCTGCACCGCTATCCAATTTTTTCATTGAAGTTTTATCTCTCTCAATTTCTGATAAGAGACGATTCCTTCCTTTATAGAACCTGTGTTTTCTCAAATTTTCATTTTTACAGAAATTTGTCAGGAAGCGTTTTGTAAATCCAGAATGATTTCACCCTTTCAAATCCTCTCTATTTCTGATCTTTCTCATTTTCTGGTATTAGTTCTTCAACCAAAATAACCCAGCAGTGGCCTGTGAAAAATTCCAGCGATGAATTGAAAGAAAATTGCCACCCAGAGTAGCGCAGGCCTGTGACTGTGCAGCGGGTTATTGCCTCAATCAATTATCTGTAACCTCAGACGAACAAATTTAAAAAACCATTACATATGTTAATATATGCACACCAGTGTTCCAGCTGGCTTGCACCAATGCTACAATTATGCATAAGAGTCAGGAAATTATGTGTGGAAAGGATAATGAGCTGCATTGTCTGCCCAATTACCAAGTTTGCGTATGCAAACAATAATTTTGCAAATCTGTGCCTGGCAAGCATTTTTTCTGAAGTTGCATCAGCAGCTCTAAGGTTAACTGTAACAGCAAAGTAACCCAAAACCACCTCAACTCTGCTTCAACCCATCCGCCCTTTTTTAAAGAGAAGAAAAGCACTTCATCTGAAGGTGATTAGATGGGAACGCATGCCAGCCCAGCTTTGGCATAATCTGCCTATTGCCGAAAGGCCGACCAAGTGTGTTGCTTAAAGCATGTATGTGAATGTCTGTAAAGATTCCAGTGGAAAGCCCGATAACTGGGAATCACGCTTCTTTTTTTCAGGGATTCAGATTTGTTCCTGCTCGACTCTCGAACAATCTGGGCCGCAGAAGAAGGGTGGCTGGTGTTTGACATTACTGCAACCAGTAATCACTGGGTGGTGAATCCCCAACACAATCTTGGCCTACAGCTATCCGTGGAAGGCATCGATGGTGAGTGTCAGACACCGACATCAATCAGCGAGTCTCTGTTTCAGGTTTACAATTCCCAGCCAGGGGAAGCCTTAAGCATTTAGTACTCTTCCCTTTGAACAGGATTTCTTAGGCACGTTTTTCCAGAATTTGCCTAACATGCAAATAATAATAATAATAATAATAAATTAACCCATCAACATATTTCAGGTTAAGGATCTACTCAAATGTTTTAACAGATTGATAATGTGTCTGCAGTCATTTCAGTATTAGCTACGTACACATCCCCATCAAGGTAGGTATAGGCTGCTGGCTGATTTGCAGGTGGTGCAGTCCAGTCGAGGAGAGAGAAAGAAACTTTGCTATGTGCGAACACCACAACTGACTGGTGTAGAAGGCTGGTGTTAATTGGCGCAAAAGTCCTTTCAAATTCAGAAAACAGCTAGGAACCATTTTAGTTTCCTTTGTGGCAGTAGAAATGGCTAGTAACCATTTAGATAACATAGAACCATGCCTGGTCTGGACTCCAAGGTATGTGGTGTGCTTATGGTACAAACCTGTGAGGTTTGGGAATGGGTGGGAAGACCTGGCTCTGAAACATCTCCAGAAAGGATGTGTTTAGAATCAGGCGGAGAATTTTCCTAACCAGGTCTTAACTAAAAAGTCACGCTGCTTGGTCTTAAAGCCAAGACTCCTGATGTTCACCTGGGGACTTGTGCAAGGAAACCAAAGTATCCTGGATCTTCTGGGGGGTTCCCAGGACCTGGGACCATCTGGAGCTGCCTGGCTGCCCCACAGGAGAGGTTAAGCAAAACCCAGCTCAAGACTATTACAAATACTCTGAATGTAGTTACCTAAGGACGTGTTTTCATTCTCCAGATATGCGTCTAAGTTATCACTTGCTGTTGGTTTTTATGCAACACTCTGAACGTTTCCAGTAAGTAGTATTTTGCATAAAGACTGTACAAAGCAGTTTTGAAACGGGCAACCTATGGAGAGTCATTTACACGAAAGGGTGATTTTACTCATTGAGACCTGCACACAGACAGGTGCACAGGGTTGGTTTTAACCTGCCCTTTCTGAGTGATCAGAGAATGCAGAAACCCAAACACAGATACAAAGCAGGAACTTCACCATGGAGGTAACTAGTCCCCACCTCAGTGACAGATGACTTTTGCCATCTTTGTATAAAGATTCAAATTCAACCTGATTTACAAGTTAATCTTAACTCTTAAAGCTAAAACAGTGAGGCAAATTAACAGCCAAGACAAGCTTAACCCATTTTCAAACATTTGTCCATGTTTTTAGTTTCCCGTTTGCCTCCTAAAGGAAATACTTGGAAGCAGAGAAGTTGCGTCCACAATCATGGCACATTTATTCAATTGTCGTTCACGTATTGGAAAACCATCGAGACCCAGCCCAGAGTCCACAGAAAAGGGATAGCTGGAAGCAGGCTTACTATCTCTAAATACTGTGGATGCTACAGTATCACACTCACACTCTTCTACCAATAAAGTCATCTTACGTCTCTGTCCTTCCCCATCCTCACCTAGTGATTTTACAGCAAAAGTCAATCCCTTTTTTTCAGCATTAAGGAGGAAGGCAGCCGATTTCTGAATATGTTACAGATTTCAGTGGAGACTTTTCAGGATCCTGCATCCAAGGGAATGCTGCAGCTTTGCACACACTTATAGTAACTCTATCTGCTCTCCTGGAGCAATTGGGAGTGGACCCTTAAAAGCATACAGCCAGATCTATCCCAGAGAGAGCTTTCAAAGACCGAAATTACCAGGCTCAGTGATAAGTGCATTCTCATCTGTTATTCAACTCAGTGAAAATTAGGAGCCTGATTTCTTTTTGCACGCCTGAAAAATCTAGCTGAGTTTGTAAAGGGTTGAAATAATACACAAAGTGACTTACTGCTTTCTCAGAACACATGAACAAAATACTTTAATCAGCCTGTCACTAAAGTTAGAAAAGCCAACTGCAGTGTTTAAATACAGAGATACAGGAGCTGATTGTCTGCTTGCCTTCTGTGACCAAGTCCCCTGGCAGCACACCTTTGCACTCGCATTTCTCCACCATACATATGACTTTTTCTTTTTATTTTGAATGGCAAGGACACGTCCTTCCTTGCTCCCTAAGTTTCATTTTGGATTTAGACCAACTGTGCGCGCTAACAAGAAAGCTGCTTTTACACCTGGACTTCACATGAAAATCCTATGCTGCAAACACAGCAGGATTTTGATGCAACACTATATACTTGGGCAACCCCCAAAGCGTTAAGAGAATTAGAAAAAAAATTTTTTTTTGTATCTGTCATTACATACAGAGATCTCTACCTATAAAGCCAATATAGTCTATGTAAAAAAATTCTGACATCACAAGCACTATCCAGATGAAATTATACAGAAGTAATTAATTTAACTGATCTTTGTATGTCTTTATAATCTTGCCAAATAAGTCTATCAATGTGTATAACTAGGGTGGAATCAAAGGGTACTTGTTTACTCTTAGAAAATGGGGATCAGCTCAAGCAGCAACCAAAAGAAACGTTGGAGTGACTCAGTAGCCTTCAGCGAGCTCTCAGCCCAGCATCCGATACGCCTTGCTCGGCAGCAGCACGTGGGAGCAGCAGCTGCCCAGTTAGGTTTACTTAGTTTATTACTTAAGATCCCATTTTTGACAGTATTAAAAAAAGCAGCTTCATAAAAGCTGATAAAGCCATGCCCTCTGGTTCAAGAGCAGAGCTTTAGTTCTTTTGGGAGAGGTTTATCAGGCTGATGGGGACTACTCATGTGTCCTTGTGTTTAACCTTGCTTTCTGGATGTATAGGAAAGTTAGAAAGTGGATTTTTCCCATCTTTATTAAAAAGAAATATGCTACTTCACATACAGAGCATTACATGCCTTTTTTTCCCCGAAGGAAACATTGCCACCGTAATGGTCTTGAACATGACATGTTGGTGTTACGTGAGGAATTCATTGGTCAAATGCTACTTACTGCTGCGCTAATGCAAATCCATTAGACATGTCAGTGTGAAGCTGGGTCCCCCCCCTGCACACTGCTGACCTGCTCTCTAGAGACATGGTAAAGGTGAAATAATTTACACTGGACAAACCACAGCCATAGATGTACTTGCTGGTTTAAACAGCTTTGGGAAGCAGAAAGGCTTCTTTGAAGGGGCAGGAAAGCCATAGGAGCAGTATTCAGTGAGCTCGAACTCCTGCAGCTGAGCTTGTTTTCAGGAAATAAGGCTTCAATCTGCCAAAGCCTGAGCACAAGTGGAACTACTTATATATTTAGCATTAGCTACTTGCTTAAGCACTTTGTGGGCTCAGCCTCAAATGCTTAAAATGAGAACTGTTTGGACAAGTTTCCAGAAAGGAGCTTAAGCAGAAGGTGAAGAAGTTGATGTGTGTCCACATAGAAGTCTACATACATGAGTTTTTGCATCTGCTATTTTCACCCAAGCTTTCCTGGTGCCCTGTCTGAGATTAGTTGTGCTTTACCTCGTTTACAAGGCCTGGCCCTGCTCCTCTGCAGACAGTGTGACACAGGACCTGGCCACGCCGGGCGGCCGTCCTGCTGCCATGCTCCCATTAAAACACCTCTTGAGCCAGTCCTCTGCACAAATCCCATACATTGCAGCTTGGGACTTGCTCGCTGGGCTGCTGCACGCTTAGAAAAATAAAGAACGGACTCCAGCCGAGGCCCGTCCGTTTCTTGGCCTCGAGGTTTGACCAGGGCCCCCTTTTCTAGGTCTGTCACCGTTAGCAATCTTTTGGCCACATGCAAGAGCGAAGATGGAAACAATTCGATAAAGATAATAATTTTTAAGCCTTGGCATTTACTTTTCTCATCTTAAAAACAGCAGTTGTAGAATATTACCTAGAAATACTTCATGTTACCAGCTTCTCTTCACACAGTAGTCAGAAACTAGTCAGATAAGGAAATATTTGTCAGTGGACTGTAGAGCCTCTCGCCTGCTCTCCGCGGCCAGGCTGCCTTTCAGGGCTTCTCTAGGAAAGTGTCAGCTGTCCTTTGGCATATTTGCTTTGTGGCTGACAAGGCCCAGCTCTGTCCTTAGCAAAAGGATGACAAAAGCCATTAACATAACTTTGACTTAGCAGCAGTACTCAGTAGCTTAGAACAGAATAAATCTGGGTATCGCCCCTGCTTTTCACAACAGCGCCCAGACACCCTTCGGAGGCAACAGGGAGGAATGTTAAGTCTCCTGCTGCCACCTGCTCCTTGCGTCTTTTGTAAATAATTGAATTCATTCTACAGAGAAACCACCTAATCATTTTTTACCAAAAATAAAATTATTTTTAAAAGCCAGGAAGCATGGACAGTAATCAAGCGGTTTAGAATAAAGTTATCGCGTACAGTAGTGCCGAGATAGAGCAATAAGCAAAATGTCTCTAAACATCTGAACTATTTGTTTCTCTCAGCTACAGTATATCTGGAACTCTGTCAACATTTCATACAAGGCATTTTTATTTTAAGTTAATAACCTTCCAGTGGGAATTTAGTGTTCCTATGGGCCGAGTTTTATAGTTCCTTTTATAGGATCTCTTCAAATTATAGGTTGGTGAACTTAAAGAAACCCCTCTAAAGAATGCAGGAAAAGTTAATGCTAAGCGGATTTAGGGTAAAATAATTATATGTAGGACTATTTTATGTAACTTTTACACGCAGATATAAAATGAAGTTAGCTGTGCTGAGCTGCTCTTGTCAGAAGCAGCTTTGCCGATTAAGTCCAGGCCCTTGGTGGATCGACGCATACAGACGTGCCTAGGAATCACCCTTACCAGCCAGCCAGCAGCTCTCCTCCTTGTTATCCTTACCATGTCTGCTGAAAATGAGAAGCTCCTGCAGCTCCTCTTATCAGTCCGTTCTGTTATTAAGGGCAAAGCATCAATCCCAAACTGGCGGGTCTTATTGGAAGGCACGGCCCGCAGAACAAGCAGCCGTTCACGGTAGCCTTCTTCAAAGCCACCGAGGTCCACCTCCGCAGTATCCGCTCCACGGGAGGGAAGCAAAGGAGCCAGAATCGATCAAAAACGCCAAAGAACCAGGAAGCTTTCCGAGTGTCGAACATCGCAGGTACAGTGCGGGTTGCAGAGTCCGTGTTTCTGGGTGTGGGATAATGCTCTGCCGGACTTGACGCTGGATGGGAATTGTTTCTCCCATACTCAGTCTGTTTGTTGTCTCTTTGGTCTCCTACTAGTGTTCTCTTGCTAGTTTGAAGCTACTTGGGATTAGGGATTGTTCAAAAAAAATTAGAAAAATAACGTTTCTTTGAAACAATGTTAAACTGAGGGATTTCTTAATCCAATGTAAAAAAAAAAAGACATCTAACCAGAAAGATCTCCTTTTCTCCCACATGAAATAAATTATCATTTTGAAATATAAGATAATTACATTAAACCAATGAGTAAGTGATCAAAACAATAATATATTTCAGTGGATCTGAATCAAAATGCTGTAGATTTTCAGACTTTGTGGTTTTAAGTTTAGCCCCGAAAAAGTTTAATAGTCCCAAAAGTTTTGCACGGAAAACCCATTCGTTGCTCAGGATAACTGCAGCTATTTTGGGGGGAGCTGTGCTTCCTAATATGGAAGAAAACTTCATCAGGCATTTGAAATAGAAACGTGGCTTAATTACGAGATACCTCAGAATAACGGGCCCTTGGTGACCTTCCCAGCAGGAACCACAGCGCAGGGCCAGCTCTGCTGAGGGCAGTGGCAAATTCCAGCTCTATTTTTGCGAGCGCTTCACTAAATGGAAAGAGAGCTTGCAAGAGGTGGAAGGAAGAGGACAATGTAGGGAACAATATCATCTTGCATGACTCACCTTCGCCTTGGGTTGCTTGGGGTTACCTCTGAGGCTATGGGAGAACTCTCTCCCATCAGTCTTGTTGGAGCTTCCCAATATTTAATCGGGTCATTCCTGTTGCAGAACTAATGATGTTTTTCTGCAGCCCTGGTGGTAGGTGTGGCTTCGCTGACCTGCCCACACATATGTATTTCTGTACCTCTCACACGAAATCCTAGAGTCTCTTGAAATGGTTTTCCATGGCTTCTGTTTCCGAGCTCTGGGTTTTGCAGTTCCCCAAGCATAGATGGCCTGCGGTTTAAGCGTGTGTTTTTATCATCTGTTCGCTATATCAATTCAATTTTTAAAGGAGGGGTAATGGACAAAAGTTCTTACTTCTCTGAGTAGGCTAGAAAAGTCCCTGTAACCAATGTCCTGCTTCCAACTCGGGGAGCCCTTGTTGAGTTAGTTTCCAACAACAAGAGTTGAAAAAAATATTTTCCGGTACTTCTACTTGGGTCTCCAGCTCAGGCTATTTGTCCAGGATGGACACAACTTTAAAACTGCACTGATAGTCATGGTTGTTCAGATCCACGATCCAGACCCATGCTTTATTCTTTGGCTTCAGCACTGTCACCCATTGCAAGAAGTCTGTAATCTGGATCCAGCTGCCCTGGACAGAAGAACAGACTTCATGTTGCCTTAATGTCATATGTTGCCTTTGTAGGCTTGAAGGTGCAACTATCACCGGTAACGCAGGTGATTCAAAGACAGTTAGAAATTTAGAAAATAGGTAAATGGTACCTTTCCCTATCACTCCTTTCACAGGTTCTCTTTTTATATAGTAAGCAGTAATCAAAGAGATCTGCTTTTTGCTAATATGAGGTCAGAGGAAGTCCAGGAAAAAAAAAAAAAAGCTATTTTCCCAATCCTTTTTTGGCTTTGCAAAAAAGGGGCATTTCATACGTATTGAACCCAACCATTATTTTTTGGCTAAAACTGAAAATGTTTTTTTAAAAAAAAAAAAGCCACAAGTGCCACAGATAAGCGGTGATGCCTCACTCTGTTGGGGCATTGCGGAGGGCTGTGGGTGCTGGGGCAGCCCAGCCTTACAGACGCCCTTTCCCCCTGTGCAGAGAACAGCAGCAGCGACCAGCGACAAGCCTGCAAGAAGCACGAGCTCTACGTCAGCTTCAGGGACCTGGGGTGGCAGGTAAGGGCTGTGGGAGACCGGGGTGTGAGCTGGGGTGCCTTTGCACATCACTTATTGAGCTGCAATAGTGAGAACAAGCCAATAACGGGATATTTTTTTTATCCATGGGGGGAAGAAATTGTATATTTCCTTTAGCATGCTTAAGAAGTGCTTCTGCAAAGTTAGGGTATACGAATATTTAGTGTGAGACTGGCTAGAAACTCAACACAGTTGAGTCTTTTTCAGAAACTGTGTCCCCCTGAATTTCCTCTGGCAGTGCTGAATGCACATACGGCTCTCCATTTTCATCTACCAATTCTTTTAGACCCGGTTAAAAACATTTCCATTTCTGAAAGCTTGTACCCGTATTTCAGCAATGAGTGAAGTGATCCTTGTGGGTAGCCAGGAGGACACTGTTGAATGGATAAACAACTAAACCCAGCTACATTATGGGCATGTTTGCAAAGTGGGATATGTCCCTCCAGGAAAAAGAGCCGCTTCAGAGGTGTATAAAATAGCATTAGAAAGTCCAGAGTACCAGATTTTTATTTTGCAGGCTACTGTAATTGTGTGTAGATGTATGAATTGTTAGATTTATGTGCCGTTCTACTTTGTTTCCCTGCACCATATTTCTGTCTTTCTCCTCAATCTAACATCTTCAATTTAATCAAGGACTGGATCATCGCTCCGGAGGGCTACGCTGCGTATTACTGTGAAGGAGAATGTGCTTTCCCGTTGAATTCGTACATGAATGCTACAAATCATGCCATTGTACAGACACTGGTAGGTGCACTGTAGCTCCCAGTACAGAGTTATTTCTGATAGGTGCTACTCAGGAATAAGTTTATACACAAAAAACTCTCTAAGCTAAGAAGAGAAGAAAGGCCTGCATTAGCTCATTAAGATGCCTGCAGCATCTGGCTAAACATGTCTAGCCAAGTGGCCTGAATTAATAGTTGGCTAGGAATTACCCTGTCTTTGCTGCAAGCATTGACATGCTCTCTCTCGTTTCAAAGGGCTCTGTGATAGACATCTTAATGGTGGTATAGTCCCACTGCACGGGAAGGAAAGAGCAGGATGAGACCCACTATCAGCATCTCTTGGAAAAACTCTGTCAGGATCCACTGTAGGCTGCTACCGAAAGCAGATTTGGGGACAGACTGAGGAAGGGGTCAGTGAATCTCAAAATTACACAGCCCAGCTGCTCTGTGGGTGTATTTGCGTTATGAAATTGTGCAAAGACGTCCAGATGGGAGCCCCGAGCTGGCGTGTCCTCATGACGCAGCGCCTGTGCTCAAGGGGACTGTTGGCTGGGGGCCACCCAGCCCCAGCTGTGTCACGAAAGCCAGTGCACCAGAGCTCTTGGCATGGGCCAAAAGACATGCTGGTCCCAAGTACCCCGGCTACGCAGCACCCCCAGCCGACCTGCCTGGATGCCCTCCCCTACCTAGCTCGGGTCCAGCTTAGCAGCCCAGGCCCCCTGCACACATCAACGGGGCACGAGGAGGCTCACTCCACCTTTTCATCTACATCCCATGTCCTCTGCACATCTAAGGACAACATTGCAAAAAGTATTAGGGAAACTAGAATCGTCTACGTTTCCAAGGGAAGAACATGTCTTCATGTTTTTCTCCTGGTAGATTGCTTCTTATTTGCTTTTTTCCCCTCTCCTTGGAGGTCCTGCAGCAGGGAGCGCAGGGGACCTGGAGCCCTTGGCCCCAGCTGGGTCTTGGTGCTGCCAGCCACAGGGACAGGGGCCCCCACCCAGGGCTGATGGGATTTCTCACACAACCTCGCCTGCATGTCCAGCAGAGTTTATCGTAACTGGTACACTTCTGCAGAACACTGACTGCTCTGACAAATGGGAATTTTCTAATGAAAACCCGCCTCACTGAAAGATTTCCAACTAGATCTGACTTGGGTGCATGCGTCAGCCTCTGTACATGCAGGGGACATCTCAAGACATTTGTACACAAAGCCAGGTGTTTGAAATATGTCTGAGTGAGTGTATGGGACAGACAGAAGCTTGCCTGGGAAAGAAAAATATGGAGGAGAGGGGAAAAGTAAATCTTAACATGCCTCTAACTTTCATTCCCCAGGTTCACTTTATAAACCCAGAGACTGTGCCGAAACCCTGCTGTGCTCCTACACAACTCAATGCCATCTCAGTGCTCTATTTTGATGACAGCTCCAATGTTATCTTAAAAAAATACAGGAACATGGTGGTACGAGCATGTGGCTGTCATTAGATTTGTAGGAAAGAAAAAAAAAGTTATTTGTAAAGAGTGGTTTTGTATGGCTATGTGGGGGAGGGGAAAAGGTTAGCACTCCAGCAATGGGTTTAAAAAAATCCCAAACAGTTTTTAGGACCAGGCTTCTGAAAGTTCAGACAATGGAACAGTTTCTGGATCTAAGTGGCATTTGAACACATTTTGTTTTAGTTTATTACAGACAATGAGCTTGTAAACTGAAACAAGCCAGAGAAACCATTTAAAACCAAATCTGCCTACAAAATTGGCTCCTACAATACATACTTTTGCAAATGAGTCTTTCTGAAGATTGCAAACTCACCAGTGTTGATTGTGAGTTAAAAAAATAATAATCTATTCAAGGTGAGAATGTGCTGTCACTAATAAGTATGTGCAGTTCCTGTAACACAGTTTGCAATAAAATAAGTGAACAAAATATACCTGGAGTGAACAGGTATTTTGTTAGAGAGTTATTACTTCCATTCCTCTGTTTGCTTCAATTTCATAAGCAAAACTAAAGATAATTACATACAACTTCCAGTTTTAAACTATAGTAGCAAAAACTATATCTGGATCGACGCAAATTCGAAGGACAGATCAGTCTAAAGAAAAAAAAGAAGACTTTTCTAATGACAAGCGAAAGACCTGAAGTAAATAGTTCAAAAGAGCAAGACCTTTTGGGTATACTTTTTTCTGTCAACAGAGAAGGAAGTTTCCTGTAGCAACCAGAAAGAAGTTGAATTTGCTATGAACTTGAAACAGGAAAGCAGCAAAGTGTTAAGAAACAGAGATTAAACCTAACATGTAGCTAGGGTATCCTAAGCAGTTGCAGAGTTGTGAAAGCCAGCTAAAGATCCTGCTCCTGTTTGGAAAATGTCAATTGACTTCCCTGACAGAACAAGTTCCAATGCTTTTTCAAAAACGTGGAGGCCCAAGTACAGAAGGTGCTGTAAGATGGGACATACACCCAGCACCACACAGACTCAACTAGAAACAAGCCAGGAAACCTTACTTCCCAGGGTCAGTGTTTACGATAAAATCCCTGCTCTATTACTGGCTTCACCTTTAAAAAAAAAAAAAAAAAAAAAAAGAAAACCAAAACCACCCAAACAAACCCAAAAAATCCAAACCAAAAAAAAATCCCCCTTTCAAGAGCCACACCAACAAGCTGGAACCAGAAGCGAGAAGATGTCCCCTTAAGGCTTTTCTTTTTCCTTCTTTTAAAGTCACAGGTTACACAAACATCACACTTACGTAATTAAAACTCAATTAAAGTTGCTGTGAATAAGAATACAAAATAGCAGTAACCAATCACAAACCAATTGAACGCTTCGGCATACGTTGTGATTGCAAAAGTAGGATTGGCATAAATTTCACCAGGGAGATAAAGAAAATTCTGTCCAATACAACACCAGGTCCGCAGCACACCCAGCTCTAAGTCTCCAAACTTCAAAAACCTAAACCTCCAACAGATAGGTCCAGAACATAATAAACCCCTGGAGATGGTTTGCTCCGCTCCAGAGAGAGAGACAGGGTGATACAGCCGCAGCGGGAACTTGGCTCCGTATTGTGCCTTAGAGGAGAGTTAGGAGAAAGAAGATAAATGAATGCAACCGCCCGATTCTGAAAATCACTCCCTGCTCTTCTTCCTTTAAGTCACAGATCAAATCCAGACCAGATGCCTCACTTTAAAAAGAATAAGGAAGAAAAAAAAATTACTGTCTATGAAATAAATTGGAAACTTGTTTCTGATGGTCTAATTCTAATCTCATTCAAGTCAATTGGTGTTTTCCCAACAGTTTTCTCAGTAGCAGGATTAGGCTCATGGGAAAGTGGAATTCTGTCCATGACATCGGTAGGTTTTGGACCAGGGCCACGGTGAGCAGTTGCCACATTGCCACATGTGCCCAGCTTCCAACCCAGGCGACTCAAAACATCTGCAGGACCAGCCTGGCCGCGGCACACATGCTCCACAAGCACGACTCCAGCAAACTTCTTAAATGCCCCAAGGTGAGACTTTGGCCACATAGTTACAGACACCCAAAGGACAGGACAAGAGCTGAAGCCAAAAGACCATCCTCCCTGGAGCCTGCAGCCAAGACCATCTACAACAGACAGCCAAGATTGCCCTCAGTGCATCTCTATAAACTAGAGTGAGGTATTGAAATCGGATTGGAGGTGTCTTTTGACATTGTCTACGTATACACACCAGTGCTTCTGTAAACCTCCTAAAGGAAGTTAAGGTGCTGCCTAGAAAGTTAAGAGCTAATCATGCCTAAACTTCCACTATTTAGTAGTCAAGGATTAGTTTTTCTTGCGGGTGTTTCAGTGTTGGTGGTCACTGCGTTGGTGTATTGCATTTTTAACTTGGACCACAGTATCTTGCTGTATAGGATTCATATATTAAATATTATGTGGGGATTGTTTCTGGTTTGGTTTTTTTTTTTTTAAACAACAGGATTTCTGTTGCTAGGCTCAACATCAGCTTCACTGTTTGTACATTTTTATGTAAATAGTTGTCACAAGCGGAAGAAGAATTATTTATTTCCATCTCTGAATTCCTTTTCAGTCACATCCAGGAAAAATGATTCTCGGTTCCTAAACACATTTGTTTCCTTATTTAAGAAGATATTTATTGACAGTTGGCAAAAAATGCATACACTTTTCTGGTTCTTTTCATAGAGCAGTTGTCAGAAGCCTTTTGTACAAACTAGTAAAATAAATCATTGCAACTTTACAAAAGATATCCCAACAACATCGTGTATCTGTGTGGTTATTCTCCCTATATTCAAAGAACCTCTTTGGCTAGGTAATACGTTTCATCTTGAGCCTCTGTTTTCATGTAGATCAGTCTCTATATACAGGCAAAATCGGCACATGTCGCTATTTGGTGTGACTTCTTCAGTCCAGATACAACAGAGAGGGAAGAATACAAAAAATATGAATATGTTTTGCAGACTGCATTGCAAAGATCCATGATTGAATTATAGTGCAGCTGTCAGCAGCTGTTTCAAAGAAGCAGGGGGTAAATTAGTTCTGTTTACTGCTAACATAGTTCAGAGATTTAGTCATCCCAATAAAATTATAGAGGCACAAGAAAGGAAAAAAGAAACTCCAAAGGAACATCAGCCAAGAAGCTGACATTTTCTAATTTAGATTGTTTTAGCATATTTCAGAGATGCTGCTGGCATGAGGTTTCCTACTGTGGATACCACACCGCATTGCTATGGAGGCAGCTGAAAAAAAAAAATAATGGTCTAAATCCCTGTATTAACTAAACATTATATCTTCAGGGCATAACAGCAATTTTTGGGTTCTTGTTTACTTTGAACTATGAGCAGAGTTGTGCCAGTTTATGCAGATGGATTTGCTGATCCAGAGGCCTAAATCATCAGCATTTTGGAGTCAAACTACCATCTTTCAGAAGAAATTACAAATTCATAAGTAAATTTGCTTCATGCACCGATCTGAAGTCCAGCAAAGCATCGGTGTTGACCTAAACGGATGGCTACTTGGCTTTTGTATGCCTAGACCGATTTTAGAAGGAGGATCCTCTGGTATTACTCACTATGGTCCCAGTTCTCTGCATTTAGACCCAGCATAAGTCAGAGGTGGTTCCAGCAAGGGGAGGAAAAATTAAAATAATAATAATAAAAATAATCATCCTGCTTTACAGTGCCAGTCTTGCAGCCAACAGAAGCTGTACCAGTAACTTCAACACATCCAGCCTTATATCGTGAAATACCAGTTGGTTTCCAGCTCTGCCACAAACACACACAACTTGCTGGATATGCTTCATAGCAGCTTTCCCAGCTTGGGAGCCAAAACTCCATTTCCGAGCTGGTTGCAGCCTCCCCTCGGTCCGCAGCGCTACTGTGGCTTTGTCTCCTCATCTACTGTTCTGGAAGAGGAATTCTTGACATGGATACGTATGCTGCCATAAACTGGCAGGGCCATAAAAACTCTAGTGAACCAGCTTCAAAATGGCTAGATTTATCTGAGTAATGACATTTTAAAGCACATTTAAAACATTTTATAGATCAGTTATTTTAACTTCCTTTCAGGCCAAACCTTGAGAATGTTATGTTTGCTTAATTGAGCTGTTTTAGATCTGTTCCAGTACTGACAATAGGATCCTTTTGTCCCTACACAGGAAACTGCCTCCGTTGCTGCCAACGTTCATATAATAAAAGATAATGATTTAAATAAGCCTTAGCCTAATTTTAAGATTTCTGATTTTTATGGAAGTGTCAGCTGTAAAGCCTAAAACCAGAGAGCGAGAGCAGAGCTCGCACAAGCACAGCTCAGCAGCGTTGCCAAGGACCACGGGATTTCCTCTGTTGCTCTATTCAATCCTTTCAGCTCTGCCTGCAATGGGAACAGACACTTTCTGGTTAAGTAAAACCAAAAAGACTCATCTTTTGAGTTCAGAATTTGCATCCTCTGTATATTTCTATCCAAATACCCTGCTTACTGACTTCCATTGCTGCCACAAACACATTATTCTCTGTATTCAGCTGTTCCTTTGGAGAGAAATTCTGCCCAATTAAGCTAAAAGGAGCCTGTTTGAAGTTTTTATTTATCAGGTAATGATTGACAAGACCTTGAGGCAAAAACTAGGAGCACTTTATACAACAGTCATTCATTACCCAAGTACAAAAGCAACACAAATGGGTTATTATGGCCACTTTGAGTTACTCTGTTTTAAATAAAAATATCTATCCCTTTTTTCTGCTTAATGCAGTGGAATTTGTATTCCTAAACCAGCAGCTAAGAAAGATCAGAGGTTTTGGATAACACACATTTAATGCACTGATTTGTTTCCTAGCATGCACGCTGGTTTTCCTACGGTCTGTTTGCTGACCAGGCAGTAAGAACAGACTGTTTAATTTTAATGTTTTGAGAGTTATTTTGATATTGTGAGGTTTGCCACTTTGGGAAAAATCTGCTGTTTTCTCCAATTAATAGAATCCTGATGTTTGAATTAATTCCATAAACGAAGACAGCACAATCTTTAGACAGCTTGAGTTTGGTTTTATATTTAAAAGGAAAACAGGATAAGTCACAGTCAGATTCATCAACTTCACATTTTTTTTTTCCATCAGGGAAAAGTACTGGGGAAATTAGGGGAGAAAAGGGGGCTACAGCCTCACTCCCACAAACTCTTAGAAAGGTAGCTTTGCACTTGACTAATTTTTGCAGGCATGGTTAAGCGTTTAACCATTTGCAGCATAAGGCTCTACATGGAGCTGCTTGAATTAACCTCACCCTCAAAGAATTGGCTTGCTTGTCTGCAATAAAACCCAATCCCAGGCCAGTCAGCAGTCATTTGGGGAATGGAGCATTTGTGTCTGGAGTTGGGAGGGGGCGAGTGGCTGTATTCACTGCAATGTCCATGGGCTTGCCCATAATTAAAAGCATGCACTTACCCTTTCTGAATGGGAAGCTGAAGCGACTCCCGAGTTAGCAGCTCTGTGCTGATAACTTTGGGCTAATGGTCTTATTTTAAGCAGCTTTTAAGAAAAAAGGGGGGGATACCAGGACCTCAGCAGATCTGTTGTGCTTTAGCATGTCAGCACCTGTAGCTCAAGCCCAGAACTTCAGGTTTATGCTAAATTTCCAAAGCAGCACGTACAGGTTTGGGATGTCACTGCGGCTGTGGGGTACAAAAAGCCCCACAGAGGCACTGGGACCCTTTCGGCCTGGCTCCCCGCCTTCCCCTCCATTGCATGATCTCTCTGCTAAGGCCTAGAGCAGGCAATGGCCTTGGTAGTGGCCAGACACTAATGGTGGCACCAGCAAGGTGACCTTTGGCTTGGCTAATGAAGGCAAACTGTTGCAGGCTGCTGGATTTATTCCCATGTTATTTGTTGCTGCTGTGTCAGGTGCTTCATATAAAATATGTAGAAGCAGAGACATTCAGTGTCTGGATTTGGTTATGAAGGGTCAGAGCTCAAAGATATCATTTCTCAGGTCCCAACAATTTAAGCCATTTTGTTCAGCGTTTATAACAAGCTGTAGACAAGAGCAGAGAGGTCGATGGCTCTACATCTGTCTGCCTTGGGCAGAAGTACTAGTCAGCCTCTTTAAAAAAAAAACAACTATATTTGGGCAATTGCTTAATGAGAACAAATCCCTCATTTCAGCTTCCATCTTTGACTATACGCTAAGCATACAAGAAAGGAACACAAACCAACATACCCTGCTGATCCAAAACTGACATATGAAGAACTTTGCTTCTGATTTCTTTATTCATTTCTCACAGTGATCCACTGCCACTGCTGACCTATATTCAGCTCCTGAAGCTAGACTCTAGCTCTTAAATCCACTGAATTGAGTTATTCTTCCTCAACAGGGAATGACCTGGCTGGACTGCAGATTTAGGACTTGGTTAATTACTCCAAGGACAGCAAGTAGAGGTAGGGCCACGCATTTGTGAGAAGAAAGTATGCAACTCCACACTTTGCAACTGTACAACCAGGTGTTGAAATCCATCTTGCAGCGTTCCCCTGGAAACCCAGCCAGCAGTTCTGGGGAGAAGGAACGTGACACTCACAGAGGTTGGGCCACCATCGACTTGAAGCAACTTTAATCAAGAGATCTTTTTCCTAATAGCAAGGCAGACTTCCCCCCCCCCCCCCCCATTTTTAAATTAGAGAAATGCACAAGTGATTCCAAGTTCAGCCCATCAGTTGTTTTGGTTTCACATGACTACTGAGAAATCAACTGTAAAAGCTGGTGCAGTTATATACACACATACCATGCACAGAACGTGAACTATAAATACTGGCAGGGAGTCTGGTTTAAGAAGCTGCAGTTAACATCGTGTCAGAACAGCCCTTGGAACCCCCATTTCCAGAGATTTATATTGCAGGGGGCGGGAAGGGAATAAATACGATTTTGCTGGAACACTGCCTACAACTTCTCGGCCATAAAGCCTTTATTTATGGCTGTTACACAGCATGAAGGATTCAATTTGTCCTTTGTTATGAATTTCAGTGGATCATGTAACTGTTTATTCCCAGATTTTTAAAAAAAAGTTGGTATTTTTCATTTGCAGGAAAAAACAACTCTTCATAGTCCATACTAGTGGGGACGTGCTTAGACCACACTTGATAAGACAGTAAAGTGGGGTCGCAAAGTCCTGCAATTTCTTCCACTGGGGCCACAGTAAAGGATGAGACAAGGTAGTAAAGGACCTTCATGAGGTTGGTGTGCTTGGGGATGAAGCCTAGGCTCTAGGTTGAGGTATCCCCCACCCCAACCTCCACCACCTCAGTCGCTCAGTCATGATCTTGCAACCATTTCAGCCTTTCGTCAGGAAGGGCAGCCAGCTCCCTCTGAGAGCTGCTGGAGGGATTTCTGCTCAGAAGCAATAGCTCCAGTTTCGCAGGAGTAGGTGGAAAAGCATAACCAGTTCAAGGCACAAACTGTAACAGCTCTTCCCAGCTTTAAGAGATTTCCTGCTTCTAGTAGCAGCTGAGAACAAGATGCTCAATTAAAAAAAAAAATCACAACCAGAGAGAGACGTGTCTTCAGTGACACACTGCACTTTGCAGCCTGATTTCTCTGCAGTGGCAATGTGGAGTCACAATGACAATCCTATTAATTAGCACTTGCAAAGCACTCTCTCTTCAAAGCATTTTTATTGGTATTAGTTAAAAAGGAAGATTGTAATTTGCATTCATTTATTTCATGTTTCTCATCTGGCTCAAGAACAAGCCTTGGGAAACCTGTTGTTTGGGCAAGAGGCTCAAGTTAAAAGAGATGGAGACTCCTTCCTGGAGATGTGGGAGACTGACAGCAAATTAAGCCCACAGGTCAAATATTATGTTCTCCAGATGGGAGTGACAGTCTTTGAGGAAGCAGATCTGGTTTTCTGCTGCAGCACCTCTCAGAAAATGAAAAGAAAAACATCTCCACTGACACTGCAGGGTACTGGAGTTACTTTTGCTTCATTTCCAGACCATGTGTCAGACATACTCTGATGTCTCCTCAGATGTGTCCTCCTTCCCCTTATGAAAAGGGGTAGAAGACCAGGGAAGTGTCAAGTCCATGATTCACCTACCTCCACTTGAAAGACGCTCAGCAAATAGAAAGCTGGAACAGATCATGAGGATTGTCATCATCTAGGTCAGTCCCTGGCTGATCGATCAAACACAGGATCAATATTCAGTTTGTAAGAGCATGGCACAGATATTCTGCGGCCCCTGACCGCACTGCAAGCAAGACACAACATCCCTCTTCTGCAGATATGCTGGGACAAACTAAAAACCCTTTAGTGCAAACTACCAAAGAACTGTAAGGTACAGGGTTTCAAGAAGAGACCTGTGATACTGATGTCCCTACAGCAGGAGCACTTACAAGAAAAACACGAGCACAGCACCGTGCCTCTGATGGCAGAGTGGCCCCCCTTTATTATGAGGGCAACTGTTTTTTTTGAGTAGGGCTCTGAGGCCGAAGGTAATACTTCCTGTTTCTCATTAACAAAGCAAGCATTAATGAGCTTTGCTGTTCCCACCGCTACTTGATGGCAGCAGGGTATAGTTCTCTCATTGTTGGGGAAAGAGTAAACTTGACCATAGGCTACAAAGCCTCTAAGGCCCTTAACAAAACTGTGATGGCATCAAGGATCACGCTGTTAGAGAATTAGTCTTGCAATGTTGTTTAGAAGAGAAGGGACTTCAGATGGCATGGAGGTCCGCTGGACAAGTGCAAGGAAGGAGACATGCAAGACAACTTGATGGGGAACCACTGATTGTACTGGATGGCTGCAGAGGGGAGGACCAAACACTGGGGAGGCAGGCACTGACAGTTCTTTTAACACTTGCAAATTAGCTGGTTCCAGCCATTCTGATGTTTATTTTCCAGCACTAAGTTCAAGCCATCTTCCTGAACTGCCTGATTTTTTCCAGCTCTTGCCTGCTTTGGCAAGTCCTCACCACTGCTGTGCTTTGGATACCCTTGCAGCCAGGTATGTATATGTGTTTACATGTTTCTAATACATGCATGTGTGTACATACAATTAGGAAAAGGTAACTTGACTACTGCCCTAAGAACTGGAGAGGTGAACCCCATCTAGGTCTGGAAGAGGCTTCAAAACCTACAGTAGCTTCAAGCAAAGCCTTGAAAGTAGTAGAGGGAAGGGGGAGAGGAGAAGGGATAAAAAAAAAAGAAAAGGAAAAAGCACACTGTCCTTTTGCCAGACCACAGATTTCTGTGGATCAAATTGAGTATTTCTGCTGATGGGGCTAACTGCAAGTTATACACTTATGGAGAAAGGTGGAACATACCCAACATCTCTTTTGTTATGTCTCCAAAACACTTTCCACAGCACTTCCTTGCATACATGTACAGGTACCACAACCTGAAGAAATTTGGCCCTCACTGGTCCTGCTGCCACCTGGGCTTTGATGTGTGTGTTAAGGCTTCCTGGTTCTACAGCCAGGTGACAACAATATTTCATTTGATTTAGCTTTAGCTTTCAGATCTCTGGAAAGTGGCAGAAACAGCCCTGTACATAGGTTACCACAAAGAAAACTGTTGATATCTGACTCTCTATTTACATACAGATTCTCAATTCAGCTACATTTCAATGAGGTTTTATTGCCTTACAGGAAACACGACTTCCCATACACACTACGGACACAAACGCATCCTGGATGTGACGTGCTGTATGCTCAACAGCTCTTTCCTGCAATCTTCAATGTGCTCTGTGGTCACAGAGTATCAGAGAGACTGCATCTACTGCTCCCACTGCTTAAAACTTCAGAAAAGTCATTTTGGTCAGTTCATTGTTGGTATGACATTAGTGACCTCAAGGGCTTGTTCTAGGCTCAAGATCCCCCAGTTTTATCAGCCTCTAGTTGAAAACGTACAGGTTAATTGAACACAGGCATGGCAAACCTTTCCACCTCTATTCCCTGCCTCTGAAGGGAGGGTAAGAATGAGCGACTTGCCAGAGGTCACACATGCATTTGCAGAAGAGTTTGTATTTAATCAACATCTGCCCCTCCCACCTTCCTCTAGGTATGAGGATCTTCTGCAAAAAATAACAGTTACTTGATCAATACACAAAAATATTGAGCTACAGCTCTTCCCTCTTCAGTCAAATTAAGGAGAGACCTTTTCTGTACAGCAAAGACTGATAAACACCGTGCCCTATACTTTAGGTCTTCATTGCTGGTGCCTACCTTAATTGCTGCTTCCCGTTTGCTTTGGCCTCTTCTCAAAGCAAGCAGCACATATAATTGCATGCTAAGGGAGATGTCTGCCTCTGATCTGTCTGACCAGTTTCTCCCAGAAGTAATTTAGGAGCGTCTCTGTTGGTAGTATACTTAACCAGCAAATGAAAGCAGCTTTGGGATTCGGCCACCTCCCAAAACTGAAGTATTTCCCCTGTTCAATAGGATGTTGTTACATTTGGCTGCCAAAACTGTTCACTGTGCTGCGAGTTGTTGACCAAAATGAAGCTCAACTGCTGCCTGAAGTTGTACTCATTGAGGCCACCTCACCTTTGAGGGGAAACTGCCATATCCCATCTCAGCTTAACTTGGAGGGAGCAGACATGAGTAACATAAAGCTTGGTCGGGCGTCTCCGGGGAGAGCCCACCCCACACACCCAGGGCTGCACACCTCAATGCCAACACCCTGGGTTTCTCACTGTGCCCTGGCCTCTTTCACCTCTATCCAGTCTGCTTAGCTCAGGGGAAAAGTCCAGCGTATTCACAATCACTCAACAATTTAAGGAGGAGAAGCTGCTGGCGCACACCCAAACTCCCAAACCAGCCTGGCAATATAAGCAGCCGGTGCCCACAGCAGTCTGCCAAGCTCATCCTTCCATCCCCTCCATTTTCTTGCCCCGTTTACTTGATTGCATTAACATGAAGAGCAACATCAGAAAGTTTGTGGCGATGGAACTGGAATTTCACCATCGAGTTTATTTTAACACATCTAGAATACTAGATATCCACCGAGCTATATATAGAGATAGGGCTACATCTCCAAAAAAGAAAAAAAAGCGCCCTATATTTCTGAAAGCCACAAGGCCATGAAGATCGATTATCTGAATTACTGTCATTACGGAAATTGCTAGCTAAAGAAGAAACTTCCAAGCACTATGCATCGCTGTAGCAGTTTGACTATAGGAACCACTGTAATTACAAAGTATTTTAAATCATGCCAGTACAAACAAGATCTGGAAATGGAAAATACCATGCTAGTCATTGCATCTGGAAATTAATGGTTGGCATGGAAATGCATGGAACTGGTTACTCATGCTGAGCAGTGGGCACGGTGAAGTCATGTCCACCACCACTCCTGACTACCTTCAACTACAGGGAAAGGTTATTTCCACAGTCTCACCCACACTTCTGGCAGCCTCCAAATCCAAGTCCTGCTCCTCGCAGGGAGAGCTGGTGTTGCTATTAGGGGAATCTCACTTCACAACATCCCCAACTGGCAAGAAAGATGCAACATGCAAAGGCCAAGGGCCAACAGCAGCCCTGCTCCAGGCATTAAGTAGGTAGCCCTTCACTCTGTTGGACAGCTTGCCCAGAGATGTAGTGGATTCCTGGTAAGGACCAATGCTTGGACTCATAGGGACCCACACTCAGAGATCATCCATACAGAATATTTTTCATCCCCTTCAAAAGCTCTGAGGAGAATGCAGAGTTATTTCCCTACTGAAAATACATACATCTGACAGGTTTTGTGATCCCTGCAGGAAGGCCAAAATCACCATTGCCAAAAACACCCATCTCAAGTGAGCGCTGTCATTCTCTCTTGCAAGACCAAAGCAACACTGAAGGCAAGTAATGCACAAAGAGGCATTTTAGTGAGTCTATCTGGAATAACAAATATTAAGAACTTCTTACTAAAAAAATTAAGAGAACAGTTTGTAATCAAGTAATTTCCATTTAAAAGGGAAAAAAATAAAAAAAAAATCTTTACAGCAACTTCCAGATTCAGCATACACGCCCCAGGTTTAACAGGCAAGAACAGCGTTTCTCCCCAGCCTCCATAAGAGGAGACAGTTGTGGGTACACAGCAGAGAGAGACAAAGGAGAAGTTCACCCACTCACATCACGCCTAGTGTGCTACAGCCCTGATACACAAGCAGACAGCTCCCTTCCCCGACCCAGCTGTCCCAGTGGCAGGTACGCACAACAACAGGACTCTCTCGCCTTTATGGGTTGCGCTCCTTTGTTGCGCAACGTCCTGAGGACTAATCTCTAAACAGAATCGTCCTGGAGAGTGGCTGTCCTTATCTATTGCAAAGCAGCTGTTGTGGACTTCTGTCTACGAGATCAAAGGAAAGCTTATTCCAG
This sequence comes from Morus bassanus, assembly GCA_031468815.1. NCBI lineage: Eukaryota > Metazoa > Chordata > Aves > Suliformes > Sulidae > Morus > Morus bassanus. The sequence continues at coordinate 39,047,031 of CM062575.1, forward strand.
CAAGCCAGCATTACTCAGAAAGCTGGAATCAGCTCACTCTGGGATAAAGCTCGCCATGTCCCGCCCAGGGTTGGGGCGCAGACCAGGAGTATCACTCCAGCCAGAACTGCAGGCTGAGCTCTGCTGTCCTGAGGACAAGAGCAAATCGGCTTTCAAAGGCAGAACATCGCTTCCTACTCTTGTGTCTGCACCCCCTGTTCCAAGCAATGCTTATGGTCCCCTACATGGATAAAGAAACGCTTGCTCTTCCTCAGAGGGCAAGCTCATGCTACAGCAGCAAAATTCAGAAGTTCAGAATTATTTTGTCTGCAGGGTAGGAAGAGCTTGCAGGAACCTTCCCCCTACTCTGTGTTCTGCTCAACCCTGGCAGTGAGTAGGGCAGAGAGGGTAGCAGCAGAAAGAGGCACAAAACACACAGCCAGCAGACAGATTTTGCTAGCCACAGCAAGTGAGGCAACTGCCTAACTTGCTTCTGTACATAACCAACCCCAATCCTGGTCATGACGAACAAGGTGGTGAAGCCAGAGCAAGTCAAGCACTTGAATAATAACTAAACATTATTCTAAAAACAGTGCACAGAAACTCCTCTCGCAGGATTCTCACAGTATTTTGAGCTGCAGTCTGTTCAGTGATCAACCCCAACATCCCAATTCCTCTGCTTCCAGACTCATAACCAGGCTGGCTGAAGACCAACAGATAAAGGTGGAAGAGGCTGTTCATCCGCTGTGTCCCACACAGGGTGGCAGCTCTGCCCACGACTGGGCTCATCCAGACCCTACTTCTGGCCACTCCAGCTATACCCCCACATCAACCACACTGCTATATGTCTCAGTCCTTCCAAACTACTATAGCATTTTATTCAGGACTACAGAAGATAAAGCTTACCCTCTCCAGTACCAGATGTCACCTTTTTCATTTTCCCACACACAGAGTCTTCTCAAGAGGAGCAGGCTGCAACTTCAAGGTAGCACCATCGCTTTGTCTTTCCAGGGAGAGGAGAGCTCACCCCTTCCTGAAATCACCAGAGCACCCTAAGACCTTTCACCTCTTCAGGACAAACCCTACCGTCTCCAACCAGACCTCCAGCACCGAGATCTTAGCTCAACTTCTCAGTGACTAGTTTAAAGTCCTGTAACTCAGTCCTTTCTGTGAGCTTCTGATTTTCACCTCACTTGGTGATAATTTACCCATCAGGTTTTCTCAATCACAAGGCATCATTTTATCTCCCCCAGGTGGTATAGCTTAAGTATGGAGGAGCCTATATCTGCCCTTCTCACAGTCTCCAACCCTAAAGAGCTCACTAATGAAGCAATCATCTATTTACTAAGTGCATGCTGGTGTCCACATTCACCTAATTGTATTACCTTGTTACACAGTCTTTCACAGGCTCCTTTGCCAGCCACAAAAAGCCACCCGCGTGCCTGGCCCCACTGTGGGACTGGGAGGAACCTGCCTCTGTCCTGCCTTCCTCTCCCTGGGGTCTCTCGCAGCCAGGCCTGTCCTGTCGCCAGCAAGGAGAGGCAGGGATGCCCCTGAGCGGGGGCTTGGGCTGCCTTCACATGGCCAGCTGGGATGTTTCCAGTGAAACCACTGGTTCCCTGGAAAGCCAGGTGTAAAAAAAAAAAAAAAAAAGTAGATTTTTCACATCCCATGGCTGTTTCATAATAAGGATTGCTTCCCAAGACAGTCCTCTCCCAAGCTTGTCTAGAAGGTTGGGGGGGTCCCACATCTGCAGAGGGGTTGGGAGCCCTGCCTGCACGTGTGGGCGTACACGCACGGTCTCGGATGCCCAAGGCTGCACACAAGGAGGTTTGGTAGAGGCACAGAAACCTTTTTCCCCTCACATGTTATTTGAAAAAGCACTTGTAGGCTGTGCTATCTTTCGCCCGGTCCTATATCAGCCCCCCAAGCACTTCCGCATCTTCCTCTAGAGCCATAGCTTGTATGATTAGCGTCACTTTAATGTGGTCTTTGTTATTTTTGCATCTGGGTTCCACATTTAGGAAATTTAGCAGTTTGCCATGCAGTGGGGATAGAGTGACGGCGGGTGAACTGCTTAACTGGTTATTTACCAATTCCCCTGCTTTCTGCATGTAGATTTTCCTCCAGTTGGAATGGATATGCAGCGCTTCCCACGCTCTCGCAAGGCTGTGTTTTAACAGTGAATTTCTGAGCCTAAGGATTGCGCTAGACCACACAATGTCTTAACACAGCCCTTGTTATATCTTAAATGATTAACACAACAGAGTATTTCAGAGCCTACTACAGAAAAAGTTCCTATATTGAACTTCGATAATTGCTGCACTCGCTTCTGTACTTTAAACAAGACTCAGTATGATATGGAAGGAGTTGGATCTGGAGTCTTGATCTCGGTTTCTCACCATCCACTGCATAACTTTGGGCAGGAGGCATCACCCATCAGTGCCTCAGTTTCCCTGTCTGTAAAAGTTCTATTTTGCAGGTGTGGCAGAATTTTTAAAGGAACTGATATGATAAGATGGGATGTAAAGCATGCCAAAGCCTGGCACTGCATGCAGGAGGGCACAGTTTATGCTGAGGAGCTTGGCCAGGAGTAATCACACCCAGTGAGCAGATAAGCGTGAGGACAAGCACCGAGTGGCCGTAGGTCCTGCCCAGTCCAGCTGTCCCAGACCAGTAACAGGACTGCCTCGGATGGGTCACTTCCAAAGCAATAACAACTGGGATAACACATAGGAAGTCAAAATTTGGAGAGTGTTTGGCCACCATCCACCTGTCTTCACATAGGCAATGAAATTGCTTTCTCTCTGCTACTTTGTTGGATGGAAAATTTACCCTCTCCAGATATTTGTGACGTGTCACATCTCACAGCCTGGCGTACAGGCGGATCTGCCAGCTGAGGATTTTATAGTCCCATTAGGGAGAAGAAGGGAGTGAGCTGCTCCCATGGCTATGGAGAAATAGTTAAGAGGTTTTGTTACGTAAGATTCAGAAAACAAAAAACTGGAAATGGCTGAGTGTCTTAATTCGAATATATTTCAAATTTTCAGTTTTATCAATACTTTCCTTTTTCTCCACTGAAAAACACCTCTGAAATTAAAAAAATTCTATGAAAAAAAGGTGTATAAATGAAGTACAGAAGTCAGACATGGGGAAGAATTATTTTAGGTTTAAACTTTCAGCAAAATTTGAAGGAAAGCTGTGTGAAGAATTTTTAAAAACACATTCATTTTTATCAGAATTTTATGTTAAAATGTAGTTGATATTTTTCAATCTGTTCTCCGTAAAAAAGCAAATTTGAACTTCCCTGGACCTGCAGTTTCCAGAAACCAGCTTTACACGTAGGCATGAGACAATTCCTACAAGCCAAGGGCAAGGTGGCTGTTTGCCAGGGGAGCGCCGAGAGGCGGCAGGAGCCGCCTCTGTTGATGGGAAAGGCGAACACAGCAGCTGTTTTAAACTTGTGTCAGTTTAAAAACAAAGCGCATGTTCAGCTGACTTTGGGGATGGAAGAAGATTTTGGCTCACTCCTTAACTGTTTAAGGGATTCATTCATTCATAGAAAATAGCGGGTCTGCATGGGTCAGTGAGTTAGGAAATAGGGGTATCCCTGCCGGCTGCGGGCAGCAAGGCTGGTCACAAGCACAGCTCTAATGGATTGAGCTGGAGTGCCTGAAGCAGCACCAAGGAAGAGCCGAGTATTCGGCAAAATTAAGAACAAAGAGGGCTGAAGGGACTGTCGAGTGGTGCTGGGGAGATCTGAGGATCCAGCGGGACTTCTCTGTCACTCCTTTTCATGGGACAGACCTAAATCATCCGCATGGTTTCCCACTGCCTCGTACATGCTCCTGAGTTCACATTTCTCAAAGAAAGTTGACGCTACTTTGAAAGCTTGTCTTGTTTTCTATAATTCAATCCGGAAAACATTCATATTAATACCAACAGATACCGCCCACACGCAAATCAGAAAAATTAAAGGGCATTGCAAAAGGGACTGTTTCCAGTGGTCAGAGTAGCTGCAGACGGAAGCAATTCAAGATGCATTAAAACTAACAGGCTGTAATTGTCCAGAGGCATTGTCTCAGAATGCAACACTTCTCTTTGGCTCTTCAGAGAGATTTCTTGGAATTTTTTCAATCGCTCTTCTGCTTGAAATATATGCTATGTTTCAGATCTTTCCTTTCCATGTCACAAGAGAAAGAGGTAAAAGTTCATCAACAGCCTATGGCAACATCTCAGCCGAGAAAGTTGAAGTCATTTCTTAATGCCATTTCTTATTAGCTATCATTATTGTGTAAATGTTGCGAGTACAAGAGCGCAGGAGGTCTGCTGTTAATCATTACGAGCCTTGGTTTCTCCCTGCCTAGCAGTTAAACCTTCAGAATCATTTCAGTTCTTTAAAATATACAGAAAACTGGCTTCTCCCAGACCCTTGGGTGTTCTAGTGAATTATACCGTGAACTTAGTTCTCAACCAGCTTTCTTTAGTTAGTTAGTTAGATAGATCTTCTATTTAAAGATAAGTTCCATCCCACCCTTCTGCAATCTGGTTATGATTACTGGTTACTGCCACCCGCAGACTGATAAACTTATAACAGCTGCATTGCAGGAAATCACCTCCAATTCAACCCTGATGTTGTATGGATGTCTTTAGTTAGCTTAAATAGGCTTTTAACATTCATTTTTTTGTGTGCAAAACACCTATCATTAATTTTGACTTGAGAGATCAAACAGTTAACAATGTGTTGATCCTAGCTTACTTTCAAGTGATGTATTGTATCATTTCTGAGAGTTATGAGGGGTTGATATTTTCTTTTACTAATGCATCAAAGTCGATAAGTGAATGGGGCAAACCCGCGTCCTGGGAAAGGAAGCTATTAACAGCTCCGCTCGGAAGGTTCTGAGGGCCACATTGCGTCATAGCCCTTGAGTTTATTGAATGTTAACTCTTTTTTTTTTTCCTTAACCAAAGGAAATGAGTTTCTATAATCCTCTGCTTTGAGCTGCATCCTCAGTGGGGTAATGAAAAATGACCTACGCCATTTGATAGCACACTACTTTGCACACAATAGATCTTCACAAAAGCAAGCACAATGCTACTCCAGCTTTTTCTTTTTCTTCTTGTTGAAACGCACAATGAATTTATTTATTGCTGATCTAAAAGGCACTAGAACAGATTGGGCACAGCAGGGGAATCACCCGAGTTTAACTTGGCGTAGTAAGGAAGCAGTCCCAGAGAAAATGACCAATGTTCAGACCTAGGAGAGCAGAACATTTTTATAAGGAGGATCTTGAAACGGTGGGTTCACGCACATGCAGAGAGCAAGGCAAATTGGTTCCAAGAACAAGGCATCTGCTTCCTTGAAAACTTTTTTTTTTGGCAGAATTTGTATGCGAGTTGGGCATGTCGAGTGATTTATGGGCCCATTAAACATACACTAAATCAATCTCTATTAGAAAAAAAAAAAAAAAAGCGCCATGTACTTAAAAAAGGCCCTCGAGCTAGATTTCTGAACCCAGGGTCTGATGTTGCAAGGCAAAATGGTCATTGGTAATTTGGAGATGTAACATGAACTCAGTCAGTCAATTTGGATATGATAGTTTTTAATGTTCCATGAATCTAGCAAAATGTGTATCCAATTAACTACTACTAAAGGACCTTATTTATAAAATAATACTTTTGCGGTCGGGTTGCACTTTTTCCATTCATTTCTGTACACAGTTCAGGTTGCAGATTGTGTGTGTGTGATTAATAAAGACAAACATCCGTTTTGTGCTGGCCACTATCGGCACCACAGTGCGGGGCTGGGAAGCAGAACTGCGAAAAGCAGTTTTGTCCCCATTATCACAGTATTAGGCTGGGAACGGAGGTAGGAGAAGGGTTTCCTGCTGGAACTAAGCAGCGAGAATTAAAGTAAGAGGTTGTCCTTTAATGAGGGATCTCTCTAAGGGGAAGATACAAGTGCTGGAAAGACTGAGCTGGCAAACACCTCAACTATTTACCTATAGCTGTTTTGGAGCTGAAGAAATTAGTAGGTGCTACAAATATGTCCTTCAAATCCACAGGAAAAACGTCCTCCTTTGAAAACATATCTGAGTTACTTAAAGGACATGTGCAAAATGTATGCATCCGAAACACTCCCTTTTCCAATGTAATTTTAAGCCCATGCAGTGGGCAGGCATTCACAAATTCAGGCAGAAAGAGGTTTTATGCACTCCCTTGTGAATTGCCTATGCAAACAAGCATAACATTCAAATGGAAACAGGCCAAAAGCATTTTGTGAATAGAGCATTAAGATATTTTCTTCTTGACATGGTTAGGGATGGAAAATCTGTAGCAAAGCCCTACAGCTTGTCAGAGAAAATTCTCATATGTATGTACACACACATATAAGTGCATGAGAGAGTGACATGTAAAGGTTCTGACACACTACAAGATGAGATGGCAGAAACTGAGGAATGCTTTGCGAATCCGAGAGCATTTCTCACCCAAGTCCAGCTTCTTATTTCCAGCTTTTCTCCAGTATTGTTTTCAGTTATATTTTTTTCCGATTTCAAAACAAAAATATTCTAAGTGCGAAATGTCTGAGTTTCAAAAATGGAAAAACAACTTTTGTTTTAAAAAAAAAGGAAAACAAAGTGCTTGGTAAAAACAGAAAGAAAAGGCAAAGGAGTGAGATTGTAGCAGAAGCTGACATGGATAGAAGAGAGGACACGTAAGCGATGAGGCTATCTTTGCCTTGCATAAGAGTCCTGTCCCTCCACAAGAAACCCTTGAGCTCTGCCACAGCCTATCCCCTCCTGGACCACAGGGATCATCCGGGGGAGGCATTTCGAGTAAGGAATTAACTTTGTGTGGAATAGGGGCAATGGGAGTTAAGTTTTGGATCCCACTCTCATGGCTACAGGATTCAAGAGTAGTGACAGCCAAAGACAATTAATATAGCAAGTCTAAACCAGGTAATTACTTTGGCAATACAGCGTAATTACAAGGAAAACAGGTCAACATTGGATTTCTCCTGAGTACAGGCTGATAATATAGACTGTTTTCTAGTATTTTGGCAATCAAGTGCACACTCATGAGATTCACATTTCCAGAAAATACTTTCTGGGAGAAGTAGATCTTCTCCCGCGGTTTCTCTCTAAAGACCAGTAAAACCGCAACAGCATCCAGATTTGATAAAAGAAAAGGCACCAGAGAGACACATTAGTGAGCGTGCAAGAGGGTGCTCCTAAAACTATAGCTGACAAATTTGCAGCAGCAGATAAAGAGCAGTGGAAACAGAAATGGGGCAAACCACAGGAGAAAACTTGAGGTTGAGAGGTGTCTTGAGGAAATCTAGAGAAAACACAAAATCTGTAGGCATTTCCCAGAGCTGAATGAGAAATCAGATTAGACTGGGTCTTCTGAAAAATGCAAATGATTTTCTCAGGATGCCAGCCCTCACCTCGATCCTATCTGCACCCTTCCCTACCCTCTAGCCAGTGTCCCTGGGACCAGAGGGGCCATTGCTGGAGCAAGGACAGCTGTTGTGTGAATGGGGGTGCCAGGATTTGTTTTGCCTTCCCGAGCAGTCACACACAGACAATGGGAAGGACAGTGCTGTGCGCCCTTGGCTCACCACCAGCAGGACCTACTGCACAAGCTAATACTCATTAGAGCAAGCAGAGCCTGCACACATTACCCCAGGAGCCTTTACTATTTGAAGGGAATTGAAAATAATTGAAAAGACGACACTTGTCTGGAAAGTGTTCCTTGTCAGCGTTGCTTCCTATGTGAATGAGGCTCCAGGGAATACGTCATGCGCATATGCCTCTGTCTTCCCAAGACCTCTTAACTTCTCATTTTCAAGCACTGGTTGAGAGAGATGCTGTTGGTGAAACACCCCGGGGTGCTCCTTGCTTGCTGGCCGCCAGCACCCTTAAGGACACTGCAAGCCAGGCAGGCATTGCTCAGAGCTCTCGCTTGCTGGGGGACAAAAGCCCAGGAGACACGAGGTGCCCTTAGCTCCAGGGCTCACAACCTCTGCCCTACACGGACATCTGCAGCTGCAGGGTCTCTGCACCCAAGATTTGCTGCCACTGCAGTTCAGGCATGAACTATCCCAGGACTTTCACCAAGCCACAATTTCTTTCCTCTCCTGCTTGCACAGCTGGTGAAATATCCAGAACCTGCCTTGCACATCCTCCTTGGCTTTTCTCCTCTTTTTAATTTGCATTAAACAACAAAACAAAGCCAAAAAAACCCAAAACAAAACCCTTTTCTTTCTTTCATAGCAAATGGAAAACCAAAATAAACAGAGAAGCAACTGCTTTCCCTCCTCCCTCCTCAAACCCTCCAGGCAGCTTGGAGGTAGAATGCCCTTTCTAATTTCATTGACAGTGCTGTTGATATATAGGGTAATTTTATCTTAACAACCTGTAACAAAGGATAAGACAGTAGTCGTCTTACATTCCAGACAGTAGGAGATGTTTACTCATTCTCCCAGCAGACTTTCTCATCATTCATCTAGACTTTATTAGGATGCCAGGAAACGGGAAACCTATAATTTAAGAAATGTATCATGCAGGGAAACTTCTTCTGTTTGGTAAAATAAAAGGTAGCTGGGAATCTGAGGTTAATTTGCTTCTTAAAAAATGTTCTCACCAGTTTTCCTATTCCTTCCCAGAACTTTACCTTGAATTCAACCTTTTGCAGAGTGTGATACTGAGGAAAAACATCACTGGACACCCCAAGAAGGACCGGAATGCGTCCTCCTAACCCCAGGACGGGGCATGCGCCTCTGGTCTGGGATCCTCCGCTAGCCAGTTCTCAGGCTGCGCTCACAGCAGCGGCTGCAGCACAGAGCAGCCTTCTGAGCATGAACGTGTTTCTGTCAGCAGGGATTTTTTTTTTTTTTTTTTTTTTTTTTTTTTTTTTTTTTTTTGGTCTTTATCTTTAGAGGTATCAAATCGTCCGGGATAGCGACACACTCTGAGCGATCTCCTTTCCTGGGGCCGAGAGGAGGGGAAGGGAGAAGAAAGCACATATTTTGTGGCAAACATTCTTACGGGTTTTTGCTTCTTAAGTCAGTTTCACATGAGCATTTATTCCTGTTTACGTAGCTCAACATGAATGCCTGGCTTTGATTTGAGGACAAACTGCCCCATAAACTCATGAATGTCTGAATTTAACCTTCACCTTTCCCCCCTAACCTTCACTCTTGCTTTTCCCTTCTTAATTAGTGACGTTCTCTCAGCCAAATTCAATAAAATACGTGCTACTGAGAGTGAACTTGATTGTGAGCACAGACTGAGGCAGGGAAGGATGATGTGTGATGCTGGTCAGTGCAGGGGAGAAAATTCCCTCTAAAATCAGGTGCTAAGACAGGGTTTCTGCTGATTAAGAGCAAGCTTCTCAGTGGCCAAAAAACCACTAACGAATGGATAAATCTGGTCCCGGCTCTACCCATCAACCACAGCTTGGCTTCTCCCTCTGACAAGTTAAGCAAACACCCAAATTCATCAAAACCAAGTGCTTTAAGTGCTGTCGCTTATGGATCACGGTTCCTGTCAAACCATCAACCCATGCTGATTGCAGTGTTGTTTCAAGGGATGATCAGCATCTCCCTAGGCACAGCATGCTCATCCTGAAAGGAAGCAGCCACCAATTTTGGATATCCATCAAAGGAACATTTTTCCTTTAAGTTGTGCTTCAGACTCTCTACCCTCCAGTTGTCAGCCAGGAGCATGGCTTTCTCTGGCATACTTCTGACAGCTGCCACTGCAGTTGTGTGGGCTGCATAGACTTCACTTACGCTTAGATTTGGCCATGTGGTTTTGAGGCTTCTCACCCTACGGCAGTCTCCCAAAGAGTGTGGTCTTTGTCATCTTCCAAGTAGCCATTAAAACTAGAGTTGAAGTCAAGGTTACGTTGTACCACAAACTTTTGAAGAGTTTCTTTGCGTGCTATGTAAAGCAAACCCAAGAGACCACTGATGTACTTACTCGGTCAAATTAATCTCTGCTGTGAACTCCACCTAATCCAGTGGAGTCATTGGAGGGGTGTATGTGGTCAGCTCTGTGATTATTAAAAGGATGGATAAAGACCTCTCACATTTGGATATATCTGATCATAGCTGTTAAATTGTTTGGCACAGGAGAAGAGAGACTATTTTTTTCTCTTTGCATTTATACATGAGGTCTGCTTAGATATGGACCGCACCAGTGACAGCTTCCTGGAGGGAGTAATGGATGGAGGTAATTTATCCTGTGTGTTCATTCCCTGAAAGGAAATTTAGTTTTTAAATGCAGTCATTGAGAGGTAGGAAGAGAAGGAGGAGGTAGCTGAGAGGATAAGAGGTGTGACTTTAATGACAGGAAAAGAAAAATTTGTGAGCTCAGACTAATGCAACTTCCAAACTCAAATAGATGTCACCATGGTGACAAAGCCTCAGACTACTTTTTTTTCCCCTCTCTTCCCATCTGTGGCGAGCTCTGGTACCCTGTTAAATACATCCAAAGCCTTTTAAAGAATCATTGGACACATCTGATCAAGTAGAAGATTTCCTCATAATAACACTCATTAGATACGGGGAGAAACCACATCTCAAGCTGCCTTCCCGACTCTGAACACTAAAGACAAGAATTTTAGAGTTAAAATCATTGCCTATAAGGGTCTCACTTGCATAAGTATGATTTCTAGCACAAGAATTCCAGTGGGGAAACCTGTGGTAAGCATGTTAATTAATAACCCCCAAGATCCCATTTGTCTCAAGGTCCGTGAATCCAAACTCGGTGACTTAGACATGTGTCTGTAACTGGTGGTTGATTTAATACTGTTCCAGTGATAAACTGGAACTTGAATAAGGCTGCTTGGGTTTGCATAGCCTCAACCCATTAACCTTTTCAGGCAGAGTTAACTGATGCACATACACGCCTCTACGCACACGTACTTACACCTTAGTCGAAGAATATCCCAGTACTCCTTAGCTGTCAGCAGCTCAGGACTGTTTGGAGACCAGTGTAAGACCTCTTAGTGGTTCATCCTCCTGCAAGTTCTCTCTCCATGCAGTCCTCTGGGTAGGAGCCTCCACAGAAAGGCCTTGGAATTGAAGCCCTTGAATTCTGAGCCCTGGTTCAGAAACCAGCAGGAAGAAGCACCCTTCACTCTAGCCCTGCTTTCTGGGTGACAGACCTGCTCCCCTAAAGGGACCTTTAGCTGTGCCAACTTCAGCTGTACAGCTCTGGGAAAACCATGAGCTTCCACACAGCCATAGCCGGTTTCCCTTGATAACCCCTACACGCTGCACACGTAGCTTAAGATTTCCATTCCTTCTCTAAATAGTACTAGTGGTCACTGCGCCATAAAAGAAAGCGCTGTTTTGTACACGTATGCTGACAGTTACATCCCAATGTCGGAGACTGGGTTTTGCACCAGAGGAAAGCTGCATTTATACCCCCTCAGAGGGGAGTGCATGGGGCAAGACCAGAGCAGAAAGTGCATCAGTTTATTCCTGTGCAATGCAAATTCCTTGCACTGAGCCATGAATCCACTGCAGAGCATCAGATGACTTAGGCAAATAATTCCCCATCCTCAGCAGGGGTAAGAGAGGGCTGGCCTTTACCTTCCTCTAGCCCAGAGCAGAGAACCGTTGGGAACATCCCCTTCCCACTCCCTCACAGTGAATTCAAAAAGCCTACGAACATGCGATAAGCAGGTCCTGATCCTGATGCTACAACAGCGCAACGTTTGTCCATCTGGCCCTTACTGGCGCGATGCTCCCTCCTGCATTTCCTCCGCTGTTTGGCTGTTCTCCAGCCTGCGAGGTTTAACAACAGGAACATTTTCATCGAACAGCATTTTCACTGCAAACAGCAGCAAATGAAAGTAGCGTTTCAGTATCTGACCAGAAAGACCTTTTTAAACGTGTATGATGCCACCTAAACCTGAGACTCACAGCAGGTTCTTCTGTGAAATCTAACCAGGTTTGGGCCTCAGTGTCAACCAGATATGCCTTGCTCAGCATTTGCCAGCTACAAAAATGTCATGGGCCTAAATATTTCAGGATTTACTGCTGCAGAAACCCTCCAGTGTCACCTTTCTCCCCTTTTATGGCTCAGCCATAATCTTAAATTCAGCTGAATACAAAGAGCTGCCTGTAGACAGCTAATCCTAAAGATGGAGCTTTGTGTGAAACTTGGAGGGGAAAAAAAAGAAAGAAAAAGAAAGAAATCACTGAGAGGGATTGGCAGGAAACACAAATATTTTTGGCCGATTTTTGCTAGTATTCTTCAACCCTGGTTAAGAACTGAACTAAACAGCTCCTCCTTTGCCCTGGCCCATTCCCACACCATATATTCACCAAAGCAGATAATTCAGCAAACAATAGATATTGCAAACACAAGCCAGGGTGGAAAGTCCTGTGCTTTACCTGCTGCGGGCGCAGGTGTGGGAGGCGGACGGCTGAGGTCGGGGTGGAGCGGCAGGCTTTCGTTTCAGGCACGTAAGGATTATCCACCGGATCAGCGGTGAAATCCAGGTTTGATAATGCTGCAGTAATGCTGATAATTACACAGCAAAACCAGCCTGTAAGCCGAGTCCTAACTGCATTTAAAGAGTTCTTCTTGTACCCAGGGAGGTGCTAGGTTTGGGTATGCCTTGGTAAGCTGAGCAGTCCCGACTCTCCTAGATCTCCCCGTGCACTGGCGACCTGCTCCCGCTGAGCCGTGCCTTGGAGCTGGAGCAATGTAAACCCAAGCTGCTCAACGTTTTGCAATATTACCAGCTGCATTGACCGTAATTTATACAGGCTCTGATCTAGCTCTTTCTCAGACTGAGGTGCCATTAGGTACATCAGGTCTTTCCACCAGGGTCAGCGCAGTGACTCTGAGTACTGGGACATCTTGAAAGACACTTGCTATTTTTCCCCGGTGTGCCTTTGCTAAACAGAGAAATGCTGCCCTGAGGCACCAGTGTATTCCCACAGGTACTGGGAGACAGGAGGTAAAGGGATAATTGTAACCTTAAAGAATTCTGTAACCACCTCTGCATTTCACATAGCAACAAAAGCCATGCACTCTCTAAATGGAGACCATCCTGCACACATGAAGCCAGTGACCTTCATTTCAGTTTGGGAAACCCATTAAACAAGGAGTATTTCCATAAAAGAGCGCACTGCGTATTCCTCGTGGCTGTACGGACTTGCCTCCCAGCAACTGCTGCCCACCTACTCCAGGAAATTAAAATGTGAAAGACCCCAAATACAAGTCAAAAGAGTTGGAAGCTAGATAAATACATAAATAATAAATAGTGCTTTTCTCTTCTATTACATTACTACAGTGTGTGTACATACAGAAAAATGGGGTTTATAGTTTTTCCCCCTCAGGTTTTAATCAGTTAGCAATTGGCTTATTTTTTAGTATTATTTAGTATTTTTTAATGGGAATTAGGAATGTCACCCATATTATGGATACTGAGAGGAAAGCAGAATTGCCCTTGTGCTGTCTACTTTTACCTCGTGGTGTGTTTATGAGCTCTGTATATGAAGCAGAGAGACTTTCCAACAGAGCAGGAATCCCACATTTGCCAAGCACTCAATACTCTCAGCCTCCTGGATCCAAGAGAAACTTACAGACATGGTTTAGGATGACTCCAGTCTCCTTTTGATGCTTACAACTCAATTTTGCAATCACTATCCAGGACAGCTTGTGAAACCAAAGAAGAAGGACGATCAAGCTTTTATTGGGAGCCTTTCTACTTGCTGCAAACTGCAGGACGCTGTTTTACAGTCTGTGCCTCTTTGATATATGACACGTGCTGCTGTGTGGGTGCTTACCTGCTAAAACTGTTTTGATTTGTCCTGTTTCTTTCTTGTCTGCATATGGTTTGTGTCTATGTATACTTTGCTAATCTCTCACGGCATTTTTCAAGGAGTCAAACTGTTTTTGTCCGTGTTATTTTTGATATGCCGTGCCTTATTGGTACCTTGCAATGAAAAGAATCCAAATTACAAATGAAAAGTACATTCCCTGCTTTTAGTTATAATCAATTCCTTTAGCACAGAATTAAAAATGTTAATACACAACATACACTTCTCTATAGCCATTATACAAAGCAGTTCCAATTAACGTAATTATAAGAGAGCAAATGAGGGCTTACAGTATTTTTCTGAATGTATCAAAGTAATAGGCAAAACTGAGATTAAAACCTCTAAGGCAGAATCTGCAAATTGTATAATGTTAAATCAATAACAATAGCGCATTTCAACATTCTTCAACAAAAGAAGTTTAGCAGCCCTGTGCTGAAGACAAGGAGCTAAGACACAGTACCAGATTCCCAGGAAACAAATATCTTACCCAGGAGCCAGCTGAGCCATGATCATTTATATCCCCTGAGAATCTGCATCGATTAAAACACTTGGTCAATGTTATATGACATAGAGGAAACAGGAGAAGATGTTAAATGATGCTTTTGTGATTTATCCATCACGCCGTGTTTCCTCAGTGTGACTTTGCCTAGAGATAGGCAACACTACCTGCTGCCCCGGGGCCAGGGGAGATGCAGCAGCAGCACGTGTGACTTGAGAAAAAACATTAATCTTTAAGTGTGGTTTTAACTGCTCCAAAGGAATCAGCCTTACCTTCATACAAGTGCCAACATACACAGTTTTATGCACCTCATACACATCCTTGTCCAAGTAGAACCCGCAAGGGCCACAGATGATCTCTAGTGCCATGGGATGGCTTTTCATGGCTCTGAGCAGCTCACAGCACAAGCTGTCTCTGATGAGGACCAGATCACAGCTAATTAAACCCTAATAAAGCCCCACCCTCAGTTGTGGAGACTGCAGGTGCTGTGGGTTAAGGCAGGAGCTGGGAAGTGGGGAAGGAAGCTGCTGAATGGGACAGTCCCAAGTAGCAAATGCTGAAGCACCTTGTTGGGAATTAGGATCCCCTTTGGCTGCTGGTGGCCCATGTGTATGATGGGAACCAAACCAGGGAGGTTGTCAGGACAGCTTAGTGCTAATTGTGGGTGTCTCTAGAGAATTTCCTCCTTCCCAAATGAGTAGTTGGTGCCTTTTCATGAAAGAATTAAAGAGAAGTTGTGGAAAAGTTGTGCCGAGGAAGGTTTTTGTGGTGTTCAAAGCGAAGCAGGAAAGGAGCTCGCTGAGACCAGGACATTTGGTACCTGCAGGATGAGCAGCCCCTCCTCTCGTGATTCCTATTTGCACTGACACCAGGGCATGGAGGTGCTGGAGCCACCTGGGAAAACACTGCAAAAATGCCCACAACAATACCACAAACCCTGCAAAACCCTGGCTGGAGGCCCCATCAACACCAGAGGAAGGAGAAGCAAAATGCATTGCCCAGCCCTGTTTTTTTCTGCAGCTTTATTCACCTGAGCAGGCTGGCGCAAGGCCCTGGCGCTGCATGTTAGGGAAGGACTCGTCGCATGGGCATCCGCTATGAGTGGGAACGGGGAGCACCAGTTGTGGGGTGCCCTCGTGGCCCTACGCACACGGCAGTGGCCCAGCAGAGCCTGCGTGTGGCACAGCGAGCCCCCGCGCCGGGGGTGCGGGGTGGGGGCAGCTTACACCAGCGCCACGGGAAGAGTCTGCTAAGCCCTGGCCTCAGGAAGCCCTGATTTCCAGGAATAAAAGTCTCTTTCATCTTATAGGCCAAGCCCTTCCCAGTGGTTTAAACTGAGAGGACCACATAATCCTGTTTTTCTGTGGGGACGTTTGCAACCCAGGGACAATGTGTAATCCCACTGCAATCCCTTCAGAATTCTTGGAGGAGAATCAAGTGATGCTGTTATTTGTTATTACCAACAGAATAACTGGTAAGCAGTGTCCCAGAGGGCTGAGTAAGAAGGGGAGGGTCACACTGCCTCACACAGCTCCCACTGGTGTTCCTCCTTACGTCGTCTTTTATTTCAGAAAATCAAGCAGGAATAAATGTTTAGATCTCCTGTTGCTGTGATCTAAGTATCATCCCCATGGTGCAAGTCTTTAGCTCCCTCGAACTTTTCAAACCCAAAATTGTTTCTTCTGGTTGCCAGAGCTAGACCTAAATATTAGAGACGGCATATTTGGGGCATCAGAATGAACTTTTCACTATTCACTAAGGAATCACTGCGGATGAGAGAAGCAAAAAGCTGGTACTTCTGCAACTCACAGGTACCATCTCACTGTCAGTAATATCAATGGATATTGTTTTGCTTAGGTAAAATCACTTCACCCGTTAGGCTTAACTATTTTTTTTACTAACTGTCTTAACAAATTGAGCCACACAGTTCTCACCTCCTGGAGGTATTACCGAAATGAAATGATTTCACCCTGTTCACAAAGTGAGGTTACAAGAGTATTGGTTATTTTACTTGCTGCCATCGAAAGCGTAGCTGCAACAGAAACAGTCCCTTAAGGCTCTTTGAATTGAGTGAGCCTTGTCCTGGGGGATGCTACCGGCCTGTCCCTCTGCCACCCCACGCACAGTCCCTCTGGCCAGTGTTTGTCACCTCTCACCAAGATCTCTGGGCACCTGCGAGAAGACAGGAGGTAAATTAGCTCCTCTGCCAGAGCGAGGAGTGTTCCCAGTCCCCGAAGGAGAATCCCAACACCCTCCTCCTTCCCTGAGAAACCGGAAAACCTGGGGAGCTTTGCCCTCAACCCCCTCCTCAGCAACGCCCCAGACACACCGATTAATTTACTGATCTTCCGCCTTGGATTTACCTGGAGCACCTTTTGTTTTTTTTTTGTTTTGTTTTTTTTTTTTTGGCAAAGCAAACCCGGTTTCACAGGGCACCTCATTTATTCCCTAAGGCAGCTCGGACCCGGCCGGGGTGTCCCAGGGTGGGGGTGTCCCGGGGCAGGGGTGTCCTGGGGTGGGGGTGTCCCGGGTTGGGGGTGTCCCATGTATGAGGTGTCCCGGGGCAGGGGTGTCCTGGGTTGGGTGAGTCCCGGGGTGGGGGTGCCCTGGGTTGGGGGTGTCCGGGGGTGGGGGTGTCCGGGGGTGGGGGTGTCTCGGGTTGGGGGTGTCCCAGGTTGGGGGTGTCCCGGGGTGGGGTGTCCCAGGTTGGGGGTGTCCCAGGTTGGACGTGCCCCGGGGTGGGGGTGCCCCGGGGTGGGGGTGTCCTAGGGTGGGGTGTCCCAGGTTGGATGTGCCCCGGGGTGGGGGTGCCCCGGGGTGGGGGTGTCCTGGGTTGGGGGTGCCCTGGGCTGGGTAAGTCCCGGGGTGGGGATGTCCCAGATTGCGGGTGCCCTGGGTTGGGGGTGTCCGGGGGTAGGGGTGTCTCGGGTTGGGGGTGTCCAGGGGTGGGGGTGTCCCAGGTTGGGGGTGCCCTGGGTTGGGTGAGTCCCGGGGTGGGGGTGTCCCAGGTTGGGGGTGTCCCGGTGCAGGGGTGTCCCCGGTTGGGGGTGCCCCGGCCCCGGCGCTGCGCTGCCTTCAGCGGCGTTGGAGATGGGGCTGCTGACCTCTGCCGGCAGAGAGGGGTCTGGCTGCGAAACAAGTGCAACACCGCAGCATCACTGGGGAAAAAAACATATTATAACTAAGATACGATGTCATGGTGTCCTGGTTTCAGCTGGGGTAGAGGTAAGTTTCTTCCTAGTAGCTGATACAGTGCTGTGTTTTGGATTTAGGATGAGAATAACACACTGATGTTGGTAACACACTGATGTTTTAGTTGTTGCTAAGTAGGGCTTACACTAGTCGAGGACTTTTTTGGCGTCCCGTGCTCTGCCGGGTGCACAAGGAGCTGGGGGGGGACACGGCCGGGACAGCTGACCCCAACTGACCCCAGGGATGTCCCACACCACACGGCGTCATGCTCAGCACATAGAGCTGGGGGAGGAAGGGGGAAGGGGGGGACGTTGGGAGCGATGGCGTTTGTCTTCCCAAGTCACCGTTAGGCGTGATGGAGCCCTGCTTTCCTGGGGATGGCTGAGCACCTGCCTGCCCGTGGGAAGGGGTGAAGGAATTCCTTGTTTGGCTTTGCTTGCGTGCGCGGCTTTTGCTTTACCTGTTAAACTGTCTTTATGTCAACCCATGAGTTTTCTCATTTTTACCCTTCCAATTCTCTCCCCCATCCCACCGGGGGGAGTGAGCGAGCGGCTGCGTGGGGCTGAGTTGCTGGCTGGGATTAAACCACGACAGATGCTAAGTAGGAGATGGCTCAGAAAGAGACCAGGACCAAGAGGGTTTTGCTTGGGCTCCGCGTCCTTGCTTTGTAGGAGCAGGTGGAAAGCCAAAGACCTCTTGGGGAAAAAACAGAGAAAAGAAGAGGTAGCAAGAAGAAGCAGTCTTAGGAGGAGGGGTGAGAAAAGGAAGGTGGCAGAGCTTAGAAATACTGACAAGTCAAGGCACCTCTCCTTTCCCCCCGTGATACCAACCTCTCCTGCTGCACAGCCCGCCTGCTCTGTCCTCCCAGCCCCTGGGACTCAGCCTACCCGTGCTGCTCTCAGCAATGCTTTTTAAAAAACAATCTGGATTCTTTTAAAAAAAGTGCTCACTAAGCTCCTTAGCTGGCATCGAAGCTGGGTCTATTTGCACTAGCAGGTTTCTGTAAGTCATCCTACAAGTATAAAGCCACCCCAAACCACGCGCTGTCTGGTGTGGAGTGAGGCCACTCGTCGGAGACGAGTGCCAGGCGGGTGCCGACCGCAGCGCTGGGTGGCTGAGCATGAACAAGTTGTCCAGCGCCAGCCCCGCTCTTGGAAAGTGAAACTCTGTGAACATACAAGGTGCGGGCACTGACCACAGCCTTTGCATGCCCTCTGCACCAGGCCTGAGCGTGGGATAGCTGCTCTCCGGTTTGGTGCACAAGGGCAAAGCAAGAATTTCTCTAATAATGTACCCGGACTGCCAGGGAAGAATGTGTATAAGCAGTGCCAGACTGGCAGATTTCAGGCAAGTGTGTTTGTTACTTTCCTTATAAGAACATTTTCCAACTACTCCACTTCGGCAGCCCGAGTTAACTTCTGTGACATTTCTATACTGCCACACTGGAGTGGAAACTATTACTGTGCTTCTAAACTGGATGGGAGCTGCGTGTGCCAATTATATCATGCAGAAATGCTACATTGAATTTGGCATATAGCAGGTGTCCTGCATTAACAGAGAATACCCAGAACCAATTATGGAACCAATAGCTCAGCTAGCCACACCATAAATGGTCCTGCTTTAATTTAAAAAAAAAAAATATATTTAACTAATCACATTTTATATGGGTGCAGTATCCCTTTTCCTAACCTTTCCTCTCCAGCTCACACAATATCTCGCATCATTCAGGGCATCAATCCAATCCACAGGTCCTCTCCTTTAGGCTGCTTGTCACTCTAGCTACCTTACGTTTTCATTTATATATCTATATCTATGGGATTTTTCTGTTGAGAATATGCTGTCAGCCCTCCTCTCCTCCCAGGTGAGGGGATCACTGAGCCGCTCCTGATCTGGGGCTTTGGCCTCTGGCATCATTCACCTTCAAATGGGAACCCACAACCCTTTCACCTCACTGAAATGCAGTACCTAGGTAAATATTTTGCTCTGCTTATTGTGCAAGATACTCTAGATGCCAATTTTACTTTCTGATTGTACTGTTGCTGGTGAGGGAAAGAGCAGGAGGGCAAGGAGGGCTTGCTTTGGGACTTCACTGCTGTACCCCAGGGCTGTAGCATCCATTGTGCAGAGCCGGGGGGAGGCCAGGGTGGGCTGAGGACGTAACGAACCAGTTGCCCCCGAGCACTTTGCAGGGACCGTGTTCACCCACTTGACATCTCCTTTGAGTGATCTGTGTTTATTGGGCTTAAAAAAGGCTTCAAGAACTGACGTGCATTTTTTTTCACAGGCTATATATAGCGTGTGACATGGAAGGGGGGGGGAAGAGGGCAGAAGAGGGAGGGTTGAGGAAAGGCAGGACTTCCCGGCGGCTGCGTGCAGGGGGAGCTCACGCTGCACTGTTAACGTCTGCTTGCTGCTTGCTTCTCGGCATTTTGCATGTTTTTGCAATAAAAGCAATGCGATCTATTGTGTAGCACTGCCCAGCTACTCGCAGAAACTACAAAAGCCTGAGTAAATGCGACAAGCAAACAGCCTAACGCAGGTACGTGCCAGGCCATCTCATGCCCCATATTGTTAATTACTGTTATTTTGGGAAGAGCGACTGGCCTTGCTGAGCCAGAGGTCCCTTCTGGTGTGCCCGCAGAAACCCATGACAAGCAGTGCCCGGTGCCAGGCACCCTGCACCAGTGCGGTGGCACTGCAAGGCGGGCGCTTGGCCGCGGGACTCGCCAGCCCGCTTTGCTACAACTGTCTTTCTCACACAGGTAGGGAAGGATTTCCTACGAGTTGAAAGTCCATGGGATAATCCGCTTTTATAGTTTGCTCTTAGCTGCAAGTTTCAGAATAAAATGAAAATGCAGTTTCAAAGGCAACTCAGACCTCTCTTTGAGCACAAAATATAACGTGCCTACATGCCATCTCAGCATGATTACGAAAGGATTCTTCGCTAGGTTTTCTCTTCACGTATTTTAACAAGGGTGGCTGGTTAGCACTTTCTCTGGGAGAAGCATGGCCTTGTTCACTCAGAAATATTTCCTTGGGGTTGGCAGATACATCAGATGAATACTCGAGAGGGCTCTTACAAGCTACTCCTGAGTTAATAAAATAATAACAACAAGGATGAGTTATCTCTCTCAATACCTTTCCAAACACATCCTTTAGAAGAACAACTGCTACGGTGCTGATCTAGCATTTCCAAATTATTAACATTCCTATTTTAGCATCACAGAAGCTTAATTGCTGAGCAAGTATAAACAAGGAATTCCAGTTACAAAATTCTCTCATACACACAGGATTCTTCTTCATTTTTTTAATTACATTTTATTGCCTTCATTTTGCAAATGGCAAAGATACAATGGGTCCCATTATAAAGTTATGCACTGTAGTTTACTACATGGAACATTTTGTGATAGTCTTTATGAGATCTCTAGCAGATCTCTGATCTACTGCATGACAACACTTTATAAATCTTTGTGCTGTTTTGAGCATTTGCAGTATCTCCACAACACAACGGGCTAACCCATATTCAGGGTTGCTGCACAAAAATGTCTTCACTTGCTCGTTTCTCGAGATTATCTCAGTTTCCCAGCCTGAGCGGACCCAAACCCACTCCACCCAGTCCCAGCACACACAAAGATTATTCCACGCCTGGGGCAGAGGAAAGAGCTGAATGTGCTCGGTGTGAGCTGTACTGACCTTGCTCTGCGCCCACAGGACCACAACACCAGCTTCGTGGTGGGGACAAGTGCCCAGGAGCGAGTCCCTGCGCCCAATTCTGCCCCACCAAAGCCGTATCTCACCTCTGCTAGCAGCAGCTCTTGGTTTCCTGCTGTGCTGAATGGCAGGAGCTGAAAAGGGAGCTTGTTTTCAACACCAGCATAAGCAAGGCAATTCCCCATGTCCACTAATTTACTGCTCTCCAGAGGTGTGAGTGACATGGGGCCTGGGCCGCATTAGGATGTCGCCTTTGGGTGTGACAACCCTAGCTACCCCTGCCACTGCTCAGCACCATGCCCTGGGCCAGGGGGGCCATCCTGGCTGCTTTCCCCTGTAACCACCTGCTTGGCAGGGGAGAGAAAGGGGGAAATCTCAGCAGCAGCCACGGTGCAGCCTTCTACACCGAGAGGGACGCTGCCCTGTCCCCACTGCACCCACCTGTGGACTGTCCTGTTCCCTCCATCCCCCGCAAATACCTCCAGCCCTGGCAAAAACCACCGCAAAGCCCTTTGCTCTCAAACATACTGAGTTTCCCTTCCGCTTCTTTCACATATTTGGTTGAGCTTTTCCTCCTCATTTCCAAAGCTCTGCATAGGTTTGTGTCAGGCTTCCCGTCTCCCTCATATACCGGTCTCACCCATGCCTGCCTCTGCTGCCCGTGCTGTACTTCTCCCTATTTTCACACTATTCCAGTCCCCTGGAATAACCTTCTTATCAAAATGCAACAAGCTGTCTCCAGCTCCTTTACAAACCATATGAATATCCACCTGTTGCCTTGACAGTAACCATATGCCTCTCTGTATTTGTTCTGGAGCGTGGGAGGCTGCTTTGCGCTGTTTGGGCAAGATCCAGCTCCTAGTGAAATCAAGGAAAAATTTCCCATTGATTCCATGGCACTTGTACCAAAGCCTCAGACTGTAAATTTAGTGGGATGCTTTCCACATGTTTTAATTACTGCAGCACATCGCACACGTTTAGGACTCTATTGAAATAACCAATAACAATTATCACTTATTTGCAATGATATAACACCAGCCAAAGAGATAACGCTGGGATTACCATCTCAGGAGGGCAGCACAAAATCCCTGTCTGTATAAAGCCCCTTTATATGGTAGCGTTTAAAGCACAGCATGCAAGGAATTATAGGCACCTAACGATATAGAATTCAGCTGGGGACAAATCCTCTCAAGTCTAGCTCTCCTCGGTGATTTGAGTGCAGAAGCTATCTCTGTATCAAAAGAAATCTGTCAACACTGTTTGTGCAGAACCATAAACATCATAAATCTTGCCAACTCCTCTGTGAACTGGCTATTTATTTCACTCATCTCTGAGGTTTTTTGATACCAGAGCTGGAGGCTGCAAACATAAATACTGAAATGATGTGTTGCATATGCCGTAGCTTAATTTACTGTGTTTGATTTGAGGCTTAGCTTTGGAAGACCCTCAGCATCCAGCCTCCAGCCCCCCTGCACAGCCTGAGAGATAACACAGTGATCCCAACAGACCGCACGTCAGCCTCCCTTACACCCGCATGAGTCGGAATCACGGCACGTGCGTGCGCGTACAGCTAGACTATGCACCTCCCCAGCCAGCGCTGGACCAGCACAAAGGGCAAAGACCAAAAACCGAACCCAGAACCACGTCGTGGCAGTTAATCTGGACTGCCTGAGCGGAGAAGGTGTGCAAAACATGTCCCACCTTCATCATCTGTTATTGGCGGTGGCAGGAGTCTTCACAATGTGCAATGCAAGAGACATGGTAGGACCTCACTTCAACCCCGACATCAAGCCTGGCAGCTGATCTGACGTACTAAGAACTGGATCCAGGCAAAACCTTTTTATTCACTAAAAATGCCATTTCTGCAATTTCAAACAAAAGAAACCTTTCCAAGGTGAGTGTCCCACATCCAGGGAGATGATTCTCCTTCCCTGTGGGTCAGTGGTTAGAGCAGGTACATGGCACGGGGGGAGATCCAGCCTCAGAGTGCTGGACGGGGTGTTGAAACCCACCTTTTATCATCTCCCCCAGGTTCAGTGATGTGATTTAGTGGAATAGTTCCAACAGGAGCTGTTGGGACTCCTGGAAAAGGCACAAATGTACTTCTGAGAGAGATGATTTCTAAGGTCCAGGGATTTTGTTTGTTTTTTCATTTGTTTTCAAAATAGAACAGCAAAGATGGGAACTGAACGCAGCTTTCCTGCATCTCTCTTACCTTGAACTTAGGAGCAGACAAGAACACATTGGCACCTCCACCTGCAGGTCAGTGGTTCTCAATGCTGGGCATATATTTTTGTTACTTCTTTTCTTGTAGAAGATTCTGCACTAGAAATCTTGTCTCAAACAGCTAACAAATTTCAGCAAGAACAGAAACACTAACTTTCTGGTTCCAGTGGGAACATAAACGTATTCACTCTGGTTTTATCCGAAAAGCCCTCCTTTCTCCCTCCTTTCCCCACAGTTTTTCATTGCTGCTCGTAACCTGAATAAAATGAGTTGCAAAGCCTAGCTGATGTATCACAGAAGCAACCTTTCTACGTGTGCTTCATGCAACGTGCTGCCTCTGCCCTTGTCTGCAGTGACCTTTGCCTCAAATGCACCGATTTTTGTAGCATATTCAGAAGCGAGATCCATGTTGTAGGAGGGCAGAGCTCCTGCTGCAGCCAGGGCTGCCATGCGAACAGGGAGCAATATTGCCATATGTATTATAATGCCCACAGGAACTCATAGGAAGGACTTTGTACGAAGTCCCTTGCAAGGTATTGTGTCTACTTCCATGATGCATCCAACTGGAAGTTACATGTTAGCTAAGGAAGCTGAGAAGGACGACGCAAGTTGAACCTGTCCTTAAATCCCTCGGGATCCGGAAAAGTGATGGTCTGTTTGATAACCCTGAAAGAAGAACAGCTAATTTCTTCCAACATTTTTGGGATAATCAGTCTGCATACTTCTTGAAGTGGTATTTTTTTAATTTCAAATGCTTCTCTGCTTTTTGCCACTGCTGCCTGGCATTTTCCTTGCTTGAAATATAGGGAGATATTTCAGCAAAGCAGAGGGAGATAACCTGAACGAGGCAGGGGACTTTCATGCTGCCAAGTTTTTTCAAAAGTTACTCATGAATTTGGGTGCTCCATCTGACACATCCAAAAGAGGCTATGTGTGCATAAGGTAAAGACAGTACGCACTGCTTGGGGTAAGACAAGAAGTGACTTGAACTTTCATTGCAACTGAAATCAAATCTGACAGCACATTTAAACATTTAATTAATTTATAAGGAAAAAAAAAAAAAGGCAAACCAAAGTCCACATTATTGTAATCTTTTCCCAAAGCATGAGGGAGAATCAAAACCTCCGACCAAAGCGGACAGTGCTGAAGTTTAGCTGTATGATAGTTAAACCTTCACCTCTAATAGTCAGGGATCTCTGTACTTCTATGCCTGAAAAGCACAGACCAGGCAGTCAGGAGAAATGCCAGCTGGACTGTACACAGTGTGCAACTGGCTTGTGCATCTAAGCTGAACAAATAATTATCGACTCGGCTTCTGCAGCGCATTCAAGGGAAATTATTAACTGCACTAGAAAAATCAGTGAGGCAGATTCATATGCAGGGCTGAGTTTTCATCTGAATCTGTCCTGGTCCGCATCCCATTCAGCACATCAGTTCATTCAGCACAACAAAAATTGCCAAACTTTGCCAATTATTCATTTTATATACATATATAGGTACGAACATACATATATAAACCTCCCCTCTAGCTGTAATAAAGTGGTTAAGCAGAATGTAAACCATCACTAATATAACATGAGATTCACTATAAAAATCTGAAAAAGGATGTATAGTACCTCAAATATGTTTTTTATTACGTTTTTTGAGTGAAATATGGCATCCCTGTTGTTTCTAAAACAGAACAAATGAAGAGATTTATCTTAAGTAATTGGTACAATTGGTAACTTCTAGTCTAGTGCAGCATGATTTACTTGTTTTCTCAGGCAATTTCCAAGTTACAAGAGCCCGGTCACTATTTTACCTTTTCATAGACCTAGTCATTACTTCCTGATCTATGTTAGATCTTCCTGAAAGTTCAAAATATTACATCTAAAATAATGAGCCTCCCAAAGATTTTCTGTAATCGGTTCAATCCTGCCTGTCGTTGGAGCAGAGGACTGGGAGCCAGGAATTCTTAAAGTCTTAATCAGAGCTCTGCCAGTAATTTGCTGAGTTACAATTAGTTCAAATCTTTCAAGTTGTGCTTAATTTTGAGTCCCAACAGTATTGAGCAGCCTTATGGAAGGCACTAAGGCTGGAACCGAGTCCTGTAGGAACAAGCACAAAGTTTGCCACTGACCTCACTGGGATGGGGATTTGACCCACAGGTCTAACTTGGAGGTGTTCTGCTTTATGAACATTAAGGATGCTCTTCATCAGCTCCTGCAATGACTTCACCAGCACCAAGATACCCCGGGATCTTGAGCTTCATCGTTCTGTCTAAAAAATGAACTCGTCGTCCCCTGCACCTTTGTAAAGCCTCCGAATTTATAAAATACCGGAGGAGTTTGTCATTTCCTAAGATGCAAAATGTCCGCAAACTGTTGATGTTCACCATTTTTTACAATAAAAATGAATTAAGTACCAAAGCAGAAGGTTTCACAAACTAATTGTTCTTTTGGTCCCAAATTTTCATTTTAAATGAAGGCTCTGCTCTTCAGTCACCCGGGGCACATCTTCATTCCTCTCCCTTTTAAAACTCTCACTAACCTCCTTCCCATTGCTGTTTCCCCATTATTTTTTTTCCCCTGCAAATACTCCTGACAGCCAAAGGGCTGTTCCTGGGCTCAGATCACATGAAGAAACATCAGCTCCAAAGAAGATTTTCAAAGACAGGAATTGTCTTCCCCTGTCCATAGACGGATCTGTGAGGACAGTCCAGGCACACTTTAACGTTCACAATCAGATACCATATCCATGGAGCACAGAAGAGACACATCCTCCCTTTCCTGGCCCAGAGAATATGCACAGCATCTAAATGTCACACTCTGAACTCAGTTTTAGGATTCATTTGGTGCCTCCAGGATGTCACTTTGTCAACAGATCTAAAAACAAAGTCCCCTACAGACCTGTGTGTAATATCAGAACAGCAGACGAATGCTTGAGACGGATTATGCATGAATACACTGACAGCTCCGCAGCCTTTGGATTATACAATTCTGCCTATTCCCAGTGTCTGAGGACGGGTGGCAAAGAGAATGCATTTAACAAGAAGAAAAAGACATTAAACATCAAACGTCCCTTTGCTTCTGACAATTAATTGAGAAGAAAACCTCATAATCAGTTGCAGATTTGTCTCTGTGTAGCTAGCGTGACTCTGCTTAATTATCACACTGTAGTCCAGAGCAAGGAGTTTGGTTCTCATCTTTGTGTTACTTGAGGATGGGGAGGCAGCAGACAGAGCTGAAAGGTTAAAGGTGGCAGGGTGAGGTCGCCAAGGGTGTCACCATCCCTGTGTTAGCCACAAGTAATAGAAACCAGTGTGGTCTTTGGTTTAGAGTCCGGCTTTAAACCCCCCACTGTATTGGGGGCTGTCGGTGAGGTGCTGGGAATACGTGTACAGAAAGCTGCCCCGCACCATGGCAGGTCTGCGCCCGCACCAAACGGCACAGGGGCTGTTGGTAGGAGAAGACATCTCGAGGACATCGCAGTGAGAAGAAGCTGACCCTGCTTTCTGGTCCCGAAGCAGTCCCAGTGCCAGCCAGTGTCTTTTGGTCTCTAATGGAGGAAAAGAGCCCTGTGTGAAAAATCACAGTAATTTATTGATGATCTTGCAATTGCAGTGTCCTCTCCTGTGTCGGGAGGTGACCGTCCCAGTCCCCTGCCAGCCACACGCTGCTCCTTCCCTACGCAGCTGAGTTTGCAAAGACTTATTTCCAAGGTAACTTGGCTGATTTTGGATGGCATGGTTGGGGCAGTCATAACATCCTTAGACAGATGCGCTCTCTAACAGGGAGGCAGGCTCGCGGCACGCTCTTCTCCCTCGAGCATGGCCAGAGTCACTCTCATGGAGCATTTCACCATTGCCCTCAGTTCAGTTGTGCCTTACACAGCACAACAGAGACGTCAAGAAAGCTATGAAGTGTTGCTGAAGTTAAAGCTTGTTGATTCCCCCATGTTAACAGCAAAACCAATTCCTGCAGCTGCAGTCTCAGCCACTCCTCTGTTAATATTTCAGAGCACAGACCGACCAAGCACAGCCCTGCATCAGTCAGCCCTTATTGCTTTAACAACATGATGTAAAATGGATAAAACAAATCAGCTGATCGGAGACACTTAGACCTAATCTACACTTGCCCCTGGAGTGAAATAAAAGCGTCGCTACTCCTGACCTTCCTCCCATGTGAATTTGTTCCTTTACTTTTCAGAATTAACTGCGCTGAAAAAGGGGTCCCTGGTGTACACAGAAATGAATGACATTGGAAATGATTCAGGAGAGCTCTGGACCTGGGCCGAGGAGCAGCGGGAACCAGCGGCGCTGAGCACTTCCAGGGCAGATTCTGAAGTGACTTGGCTGGATCCCAAGTGACAGAAGAAAGGCAGATGTGCCCTGCCCTCCCTGACACCTTGGCCCTTCCCTCAGCCTATAGGTTACATTTGCTATCACCTGAAAGCAAAAAAACCTTAAAAGTAAGCATGCAAATGTGCTAATCTCTTAGGACAGCACATACATAAAAGGAAGTGTTTATATAAATGATACCCTTCACTTCAAGGCTGAATTTAATCATCAAAGGAGAAAAAGCACATTTTGTTTGGTCTTTTACTAGTAAAAAATGGCTGGTATTTAATAAGCCCCGGAGCCAGATCTCAGTAGGACAGGCTTTTTATGGGCCAGAGGCACCTACCGTACCGTCCCTTTCCACATACAGCCACTGACCTATGTCCAGCTGATTTGAATTTACTTCCTAAATCTGATGCTTCATCCCGTTAGATCAAAAAAAAAAAAAAAAAAAAAAGAGAGAAACATGGCATTTCTAGACCACAGTTCTTGGTGTCACTACACATTACTGATAATTTAGGAATGCTACAGAACATCTCAAGTTTAAAGTACTTTCATGGTTCCAGTGGAGAGCTAAAACAGATGGGGTTTCAGCGTGACCTTTCAACCTACCAAACACTGTTGACCCAGATTATAGTTCAACAAAGCTGCTCCTGGATTCATATTACATTTTGGGAGAAACAAGAGGGTTACAGTGAGAATGGATACGCTGCTCAGAGGCAGCGGGGACGACTGGCTCAGAGAGCTGTGGGGTCGGAACAGCATGTCGGCCCTGCTCCCCTACTTTATGCCAAAGTAGGTGCTCAGTGCTTGGAGACAGCCTCTGCCCTCTGGCATAAAATGCCGGATGAGGAATTCAGGAATGGGAGAAATAACAGCTGAGAGATTTCACTGGGAAATCAAGCAGAGGGTCAAAAATCAGTAAGAAGGGAGAAGCGCTCCAACTGAAGACCCACTTTTTCCAGGTTCAGGGTTCACACTAGAAAGCCGGAGCTGAAGACTTTCTGGTGGTGTTCAAAAGAGGCCAGGTTTTATCACAGAGGTGGCTGCATTTCAGCGGTGGGTGAAGAGAGTGCTACAGCTCGGCGGCAGGGGCTGGCCAGCCCAAACAATGTGCCCACCCAGGCTCCATCGCTGTGAGCTGGGCTCGTCTGTCTGAGCTGAGCCAGTTGGGAACCGGAGGGGGACCGTAAACCACCAAGCACTGTGGCATCCTATTGAAATTGATGAAGTTCCTGTCAATGTGCTATTATTTTAGACATTACAGCACTAAAAATAGTGCTTGTATTTTTTTTAGCAAGCTTGTTGTTTTCAGGAGCTCTGAAAATATAAAGGGTTCCATAAGTGCTAAGAACAAGCTTGTGAAATAGTCTCACTGGAATACAAAACCACTTGAAAATACTGTTTGTTACATTTCCCTATGAACTCAGTAATAGACTATGCAGACCATTTTGCTAAAACACTGGGTTTGTTTTACTTAAAACTTATTTTACTGTAAGAAAATCTAGGAAAACACCCCCATGGTACCTCGCTAGTTTTTCTCTATTCCAGACGGCAGCAAGAAATCTGGATTCTCATAAAGTGCTTCCAAAATGCTATCACCATGCCAAAAGCCTCTTCAATCTCTTTGCCCCCCATGATAAAATGTTCATGATCCAACCCTTAATTATCTCTGCTTGTGACAACAAAACCAGAAAAACAGCTCTTATGTCCTTCAAGGGTTGATCAGCTGGATGAGGAGGACCAGGCTCATCTTAATCCTCAGAAGACTGACATGTGTCCTAATTGTGAAATCTGTACAGCACTTTTCAAAGCAGCTTTCTGTAACCGCTGCCCACGTCTACCACTCTTTGTTGGTGCACTGCTGGAGCCTTTGCCCTACGAGCCGACGGCAGCCAGATTCACCGGTGGGGGCAGCCCCTCATCTCACCGGTCCGGCACAACGTTGTCGGGGCAGAAGTAAAACATTAGGTACCCGGTGGGGAATTTCCCAATACATCATCCCAGCAGTGCTTGATGCTGAACAAGTAGGAGCTTATCACCATGTCACTGTTCTGTAACTGAAATAGGATGATGATGTGCTGGTAACTTTCCAACACTTTGTGTTGCAACATTTTACAGATTATATCGTATGATAAAGGTGCTGCATTTAATGAGTTTTGTCAACTCAGTTATCATTTTCACATCGCACAAAGCAAGTTTTGGGCTAGACTTAGCAGTTATGCAGCCCCTTTCATCCAAAAATTTCAAAGTGATTTGTCCACATTAATCAAGTTTCAAAGCTGCCTTGGGAAATATCTGTTTAGGCTCCTTAAGAGCATTAGGAATGGCGGTAGCGATCCCGACCAAAGGTCTGTCTGAAGCAGTCCCCGGCGGCGGGCAGTAACGGCAGCTGGTATGGCACAATCCTTCCCCGGAGGACGCTGAGCCGCCCGTGATGCATGCTGCAAGGGCACTCACAGATACTATTACTGGATGGAATAGGCCTGGCTGGATTTTTCTTTGCTGAATTTTGAGCCCACCTAAAGTTTCAGCATTCACAATGTCTCCTAGCAGGGAATTTTATAGTTTAAATATAGAGCGTGTTAAGAATAATCTCCTTTTCCTTACCCTGAATCTGCCATGCTCATTTCATTTGATGCCCCTTTGCTGCTTCCTTGGAAGAGACATTCCCTGCTCATCTTCTCTGTGCCGCCCAGGCTTTGGAGACGTCTATCCTTTTTCCATCCTTTCTTCTCAAAACAGAAAGACCAGCCACACGGTGGTGTTTAAATACCCAATTGCCGTATAGGTGCCAAACTGCCACTGAAACCAAAATTAAGAACCTAAAAAACCATCCAGCACCTGCAATGCTGCAATGCACTTGTCCCAGCTCCCCCTTCCTGCTTCACCCAGCAGACACCCGCACAGAAATAAGATCTTATATAGCAAAGCAACGAGCTGTTCAGGCTGTGTGATGTGAATTAATGCGACTGACACTAACTGCTGGATGTGTTGCTTCTCCAGGTCTACACTGCCCCGTTGGCAGGGGACATGGAAGGATGGGGAGAGGCAGGGAGTAACATTCAAAAATAAGAGGTTTATATTTAGATGACTATGAACATACAGAGATACTCTTTGCTCATCCTCTCACACCACTTATTTTCTGTTTTTAATTACTTTAAAAACTCTAATTTTAAAAGATCATTATTTCTTTAATCCATTTTCGTCTTGCACCCCAAATGCAGGTTTAGTGTTACAGCAATGACTGCAAGTCCAAAAGAGACAGATTTGCTGTCCCCACCCATGAAGAACAGTTGATTCACTTAAAACTGTGCCAAGGCCATATGCAAATCATCCTAATAGGAGCAGCTGCTGGCCTCACAGCCCAGGGGATAAACACAAGTTATGTTCATGCTGCTGCCCCAACTTACATCCCCGGAATCACATTCAGGTGAATGAAAATCACTCTACAGGCTTCCTGCAGCCGTGGCAGGTAACTGTAAAGGAGATGTATGTTGTGGATGCAGCTCAGGCTGCAGGAGCGAAGCCTGTGTAGGAAAATGTGTCTGGGCTCTCCTACAGCAAACTGGCACTGTCCTCGGGCAGCCGTGCCAGTCTGCAGCACATTAGGGTTTGGCCCATGTGTTCTGTTGAGAAAACAACCTTCCATCTGGATTTCATCCTCTTAAACCCCATGAGTATATGTTATTTGCATATATTCTGTAACTGACAGAATGTTTTATGGAGTTTTAGGATAAGCACAAGGATGATACCTGGTAAAACAGTTCTTCTGTATTAAACGGAAACGAGAGACTTTCTGCTTTGCTCTTTTAAAGCTTGTCTGACATAAATAGCTGGATGAAGCTAAGTCAGGGAAGGACTAAGCCAAGGCTGGTGAAGACGGGAAGAGCCTGGAGGAGCTGAAGGTCCACCTCAGGTTGTCCCCTCCAGGAGCCCAGCCTCCCTGCTGCTGCCCCACAAAATGCTGGGGCATGAGTCCAGCTTCTTGCTTTTAAACAGTGACTGGAATCCTCTTAATACTTCTGAGCTCCTTCAGTGGAAATCAAATGTCCCTGCTTCGGTGGTAGGATGTCAGGCAGCAAAGATGGACTCCACTTTGTCCTTTAGAAAGTGTGTAGTCTTAAGGTGGCCTTTATCATCCAACGGATATCAATCACTACACTGCCTTCTGCTCCTCTCCCATCCCCAGTCTTGAACTAGTTTTCCATGCTTTTCGTTACTTAAAGTCTGGATTTCTGTAACATGTTTTGCCGTGGTCAGTTTATTCTTTAATTTATTTATTTATTTATTTTATACAGAAACTGGAGCCAGATCAGCCTCCCGTGCCCTCTAATCTCTTGTTTGTTTAGATAGGCCATGAAGCAAGGACAGTCCAAGAGAAAAATGGGTTTGAGAGCATCATATGTTGTACCTGTTTCACATCCCCAGAACACAGCACGCTGCTTCTCTGGGGAACCTACACCTCAAGGAGACAGGGTTGCCAATCGCACCTGTGGTCTGCAGCTTCCCAGTTCAGGTCAACGTTGTAGGAAAACCACAGTGACCCAGCCTGCATCGGTCCTGGGGGAGCTTTAACAGTCTTCCCCTCTAGTAATTAAAAAATCCAAGTGAGAGAGCGATTTTCCTGAGATTTATAAGGCTTCGGAGCTATTTTAAGGAACAGCATTTCAAACCAATGACTATTTGGCATTCAGTTAGAGCAAGTGTAAGGGTAAGGTTGAATTTCTTGGAAAAGAGACAAAGTCCTTTTCAGCTCTGGAGAACCCAAAACCAAAACAGTAGCATCCCTCCTTTTCTTTTCTCCCCAGATCATGTAAATTTTGGGGAGGAATATGATCAAAGGGAGACACAGGGTGTAAGTCATGATATGTACAGCATTCAGAATGGACAATTTATTTTGGGTTAATCTGTCCTGTCCAAAACCCATCACTGACTGACAGACAGATGCTGTTGCCTGTGTAGTTGTTTGCGTCCATATGTTCAGCAGGGAAAATATCCCCCTTTTGGAGCACATATTTCTCTCTGTCCAGCTCTCTCGTGTTTTAAAGAGGTTAAGATGGCAGAAGGTTAACAACCCAAAAAGCTCCATTAAGAAATCTGAATATATCAGATGAAAATATGGTTTTTCAATTAACTGAATTAATGATTCTAGGAGTGCTACTTGCCTGAAATCAGTAAATATGCTGGACAAAGGTAGACTGACTGCCTGTAGGCTATTTTTCACAGAAAGATAATTGACAGGGGAAAGAAAACTTGTTTTGAAGCTGTTCTACATCTGATCAGTGTTTAATCTGGGCAAATTGGTGAGAAAGAGGAAGGAACACAGAGAAACTAATTCTTACTCCCCAATCTTCAGAGCTAGTTGCAGTCAGGACAACGGCTCAGATTTGCCGCTCCAGCGCTGCTTTGCAGCTGCCTTGCCCTTTGCAGCAGTGGAGCTGCACACAAACCTACCCCAGCGGGTGATCTGCTCCTACAAGGGCCAGCTGCAGTACTTCTCTGAGCTCTTTCCATCGCCGAAGTACTACAAAAGGATTACAAATTCTGGCCTGAAGTCCCCATAGTTGAGGTTGAATTTAACGTTCCACTTCGGGTGCAATATTTAATCCCCTCAAATGCTTGAGAGGAGAACAAACAGTTGCATATGGGTCTTTTTTTCCTTCAAATTCCTGCTTTTGGCTCATTTTAGGACTCTTCTGACCACCACTCAAGACTTCATCTGAGCCTCAGGGCTCCAAAGGGTTTTGCCCAATTTCAGACTTTGCAATAAATATTTTGCCAGATTTACATTCAGCTTCAGAAGATGCAAACCATTTCTACTCCCAATTTAATGAAGGATCATCAAAGAAATCCTCTTCCCACCTCAAGAAATTACATTGTTTAAATGGAAGAAAACTGGTTTTAATTAATAATGGAGTATGAAACATATATGATTTACAACAAGGGCACTGGGGAAAAACGCTGCTGCTGTCAAATTGTTTCAGCGAGATGATCAATGACATCAAAATACCAGCCGCGGCAACTTGAGTTTTTCTAGACTGTAATCAAGAAAAACAAAATGGCTCCAACCTACTCGTCAGTGAAAAAAATATATCTCCTGAAAGCAATCCTTCAACTTTCAGTCATTCTGGACTTTATGCAATACTTTGTGGCTTTTCCTAGCACTGTTTTTATGATGTTGACGATCAGATCTCCAAGTGACATCAATACTGGTGGGACAAAAGAAGAAACAAAATGAAATGGTTAGAGCATAGACATTCTGGAAAATCAAAGCAAATAAATAAAAAACGCACTGGAAAAAAACATAGTGGATCTTAATTAAGAGCCTGCCTTTATTATAGCAAAGGCAAATCATTAACAGCTTGTGTTCAAACTTCTATCAATATTTCCTTTTCAAACAGTCAAGGAGGGTAGCTAACAAAATACACTGTGCGGCCACGCACAAGATAATCGCCAGCTTAATTGGACCAAAGTGCTTTAACATCTTCTAGCTCAATACCAACAAAAGTCCACCAAAAAATAGCCACATAATTCACCATCTAAACGTTAGCTCTTCCCTTAGCATGAATCAGAGGATCCTATAATTGCTCCCAAGTGGCAAAACCACAAGCATGGCAGTAAATGAACCATGATAAGAGTCTCTCATATTAAAAGCATTATAAAAGCCTGAACACAAAGCCTAGCAAGAAATGCCCTTCTCCACATGGCACAGCTTTGAGCAGGCTGCATTCACCCCCCGGGTGCCGCCTGTGCTCTTCTAGGCGCTGGAATTCAGCTGCTTCGTGACAATATTCCAGACATGGAATTAACACTTCTGAAAGCTTTTAGGGATCAAAGGTTGCCCCCTTTGCAAGTTTGTTCATACCGAGGACATGATGAAGTAGTCTGGCTCTAGTTGGAAAAATAGTTTAGATGACACTCAAAGGCGTTGTGGTAAGAGAGGCGGCTGGGGAACTGGGACCAAGGTTGGCATCAGCCTCGCAGATCGGTCTCCCCTGCCGTGCCCCAAGCGGGCTTTGCCCTTGCACCCATGGAGCCGCTACAGAATACGCCTCTGCCTTTCATCCCCAGGGTATGGGGTCTGCTGTAACGCTTCTTAGGGATCTTGTGGATGGAGCCCCAAATACAGGAAAAAATACTATTTGTTCTGGAGTTAACTCAGACTGCAAACATTATGTGGAGTAATGAGAAACTTGTTAACTAGCACATAGTCCTCCACCAGAAGTGAGCCAGAGAGTCCCAGCTCAGAGGCGACCAGCCTTCCCTGGGTGAACCAAAGGGCAGCATCCTCCCTGGGAGTGACAGAAAGTCAGCCTGTAAGCTGTGCAGACAGACAATGATTTTTTTTTATAGGTGACACATCCAGAACTAATGGTAGTTTCTCAGTTCCTGCAACAAAATGGGATTGTTGCTGTTCTGTCTCTGCTGGCGATGGTGGAGATAGCTATGCTGCCGCTGGCTCCAGCTGTTGGGAGTGTTGCACATTCATTTTCCATTCTCTTAGCAGTGGGAATTAAGTACTCAGCACAGTATTTGCAAGACCCTAAACGATTTAGCTGTCAAAGTTGTATTTTCAGTGATTTTTCAGGTATTTCAAAGACCCTTTTGACAACATGTGCCTAATTTCTTTAGGCGCTATCAAAAATGCTGTCTTCCCTGGGGATGGCTGACTAAACAGAAGTCTCAACATTCATGTCATAAATATCTCGAGACAAGCCTGTTGATTCAGTGAAATGTGTGGTTGGCTCCTATTGTAAATGCATTCACAGAAAACCTCACAGTGCGCTGCCTCTTGGGATTACTTGTGAGCAAAATAAATGACAAACATTTTGGGGGTTTTCTAAATAACATTTTGGTACATTACAAAGTGGCTTTTCTTTTAATTTTATACCACATCGTTTAAGATGACATGAAGCAACATAATTTGTTAAGATCTATAAAAATAAATAAATAAAAAGGGATTAAAAGAAAAGCCAGTTCTGAAAGTTTGTTAGTTGGAAAAGGCTATAATTTAAATCAGGAATGTCTGGATTAGATTATTCTGACAAGCTAAAAGGAGGCAAAATTTTGCTACACATTTATGAAGCAGAAATGAAATGGAGGGAAAGCAATACCTTCAAACTAAGAGGGTAGCTCTGAAAATTATCTGCTTCTGGATTTGAATCCAGATCTGACAATGGCTTGGTAGCTCTGAGCAAGCCACGCACCTTTACAATTTAAGAATCAATGATGAGCCAGGCCATGAACCAGCAGGACAACCATATCCCTCCACAGCAGATTCAAACCATTACCCATTAGAGGGCAGGGGACATCATGTTCGGGTTTAAGATGGCCTTTCCACTGAATAAAATCTTAGACATTGGAAGGCAAACCCAGTCGTTGACCGCTTCTAGGAAATGCGAAAGTCACCAAACTCCACAAATCTCTCCACCATAACATGCAAAGCCACAGCAGTGATGGGGCAGATATACTTCACAGAAAATACAAACCAGCATCTCTGAAGCCAACCAGAAATCAAACTAACCCAAGCAGAGCTTTTAATTCTAGCAAAGGACAAAGTCAAACATTTCCAACCAGAGTAGCGGAGATCCAGCTTATCTGATAGCTCAGGGGGCAACGTGCCAAGTCCTCAGCTGAAGGCTGCAGCGCAGAGGTTGAACCAGAGACCTCCACCCCTCAGCTGCACTGGCTGGGATCTCTTTGGCAGAGTTGTAGGCTGGTATGCCAACCTTTTTTTCTGAAATGTTCCTAAGTTTCACCATGATGGGTGGAAGTATCACCGGAACAGGTATTTTACCAGCAAAACTACATGTTTCTAAGGGTCAGCATTTCCCACTAGAAACCTTTTTAAAAATAAAATTAATTATAATATGGAGTTTGTGGAGTACTTTGAAGAAAAACAGTATTATTAAAACAATACTCATCTAATACAAATAATTACTATAATAAAACTTAAAGGATTATATGATTATGTTTGCATTATTGTATTACTTTATGTCCCAAAGGATCCTACACGAATTATGAAAAGGAAGTACTACAGAAGCACAATCATTTCTGGATATTAGCAGCTCTGCTAACCCCTTTGAGCTAGGTGTCAGAGAAAAAAAATCTTTAACTTTGCAGAGCCCTGAAAGTTTAAATACCCAGCCTGTCAGAATGACACC
This sequence comes from Morus bassanus, assembly GCA_031468815.1. NCBI lineage: Eukaryota > Metazoa > Chordata > Aves > Suliformes > Sulidae > Morus > Morus bassanus. The sequence continues at coordinate 39,083,972 of CM062575.1, forward strand.
CTCCTTACCCTTGTATAACCTATGCTTACGGAAAAATGGCAGCAGAATCCTGGCACTGGCATTTTAACTAGGTAGGTATAAATACAATCATGCCAAAAATCAGCCCCGTGCTGTGAACAATTACAAATCAAACCTTTCAGGCAGCACTTCAGAAAATTCAGTCCTAACTCATCTCTTAGTCAGGAGGTGAAGTCCCTGGTTTTTTATTCTCAGGCGAGAAGAAGAATTAGTCTCACTTGCTGAGATTTTAATATCATGTTCTTGAAAGTCTAGATATGTTGAGCACGAGATTCAGCCTACTGCTGCATGCCCTTTAGCTCATGTAATGCCTCAGTTTACAGCTTGCTTACAGATATATTTCAACTGGAAATATTCAAAATTTCCAAATGGAAAATAGCTTCTGGTATGTGAATATGGCCAAATTGCAGGACAATTTTATTCCCACCAGTTGTTGCCACGCAGTGTGAAATTACAGCTTGTATTACTCCATACCATGGCTTGCAGAAATTTGGACCAAAACTTTAAAAATATTAATGTGTATGCAAATGCAGTCTTGCACATAAATCAAGCACACACACTTAATAATCTGGTGCTTTGGCTTTATGAAATGATAGATCAAAGCAGAACAAATGAGAAGATGGAACCCAAATTAACACATTAACTGAAACAGAGCACTCTCAGATCCTGGAAACCACTCTCTGTCTGGGTGTCACATATCCGATTACATTCCTCGTAACTCAAATGACAGAACAGACTGAGAGAAGCTAGGATGCCTATTCCTACTCATCACCAGCTACTCATCGTAATTTTTTTCAGAGTACTAGTAATTATCCTTAAAGGAGAACAATTAAAATCCAGTGTAATTGGAAGTCTGGTTATGATTACGGATGAGTCAAACTGCTTTGGAAAATGAACACAGAACTGTTTGGAGCTCCATTGGTATTTTATTAATCATGTCATTAAAATGGATACATAAAGTGGGTGCAGCTATACAGTGGGATTTTCAAAAGCTCTCAGCACTAGCCACACTCTGCTCCTGGTAAAGTTGGTAGGAATTTTTTTCCTTGAGTTTAATAGGAGCAGAGTTATGCCAGAACTGAGCGTTTTTATAACATCCAAACCTTATTGTTCATAAGCAGCCAATTCTCTTGACATTTCTCTAGTTCTTTCTGGTGATCCCATAATCCTGAAACTATTTTCCTGTCCCAGTGGCAGCCCCAGGACTGGAGGTGCTGCAAGGCCTTGAGCCTGGGGGATGTGGGGCAGGAAAGCTCTTCCCGTCTTCCTCCCCCGGGGGATGAGACCCGATTGCAGCTGAGGCTCTGCATCGTGGAGGGAGGACTTGGCCTCAGTGTGGATGCTGAGCTTGCTGCTGGGGGTAGAGTGCACGAGACTTGGCCTTCCAGAGCTCAAGAGTAATGCAGCAATTTGGAGCAGATGGTTAGCATCAGAGAGCTGTTTAAAGAAACAGTGTTGAGAGTAGAAAGCTGAAAAATAACATAACGGGAGATTTATTTGTGGTCTCTTGTTCAGGGCTGTCTAAGAAACATAAGCAGTGGTTGGTAGTCTGAGTTCATCACAGATAACATGGAACCTTGAACCAAAGAGATTTTGGCTTTTTGCTTTGCAAAACCAAAGCTTAACCTGATAAGAGTAGGTCTAAACAAAGCATGACCTCCTTACACTGTTCCTCTGATGTAGCTCCATCAGGCACCAAAACTCCAAAGCAGGTTCTTAAGAAAAAGGGGGAACGTACCTCAAAATGCAAAACTTCAGAGATAAAACTTTCCAGTATTTTGCTTCTGAATCAGTTTGCTGACATTGGAAGCTTGGACTGAACCGTGCTGGAAAGATGGGCAATCATTCATATAAATCAAAGGTAAAGAACAAGCAGTGGGAATGCAAGCTAAGTTGTCTACTCTGCCCACTGCTTTGGGCAGCTCTGGAGAAACCTCTTTGGCTGCACGGACAACCTGCTGTAGCTAACCAAGCGGTGCCAGTAGGCTGGGAAAGATACATTATTAGCAAGACCTCCGAACAACATTGATAACTTGAAAACTATGACTTTAAAGTAAATTCTGTCATTAGTTTTTGTGCAACAGACTCTTCATTTTAAGAACCCACCTACTGAGATATGAATTACACCAGTCATACAAATGGTCTTAAAAAAGTTATCAAAAGTTCCCAAAGAAACTCCAAATACACTGAAAAGCTGTGCTAAAATTAAAAGGATTCCCTGAATGAGATGCTAAGATCTTAATTTTCATTTTGTAATTAAAAAAAAAAAAAGTCTACTTATAATCCTCTTGAAAAGTGATCCCCTTGGAATGAATTGTCTTAATGCTTTACATCTGAAGGAAGCAAGGTAAGACAGTACTATACTGCATTTTCTTCTATCTGAGGGAAGCTGGAAATAATCTGGGGAAAAGATTATTTCCAACTTTCCAGCTCTTTTTCTATAATTAACAGGATGTAAGACATAACAAACAGAGGCTGAAGAAAACCACAAACTCTCCATATGGGGTTCAGTTCCTGTTTACTAGTATCCTGTTTACAGCATAGGCTTTGATGGTCAGATAATCAGGGCTCTCATGTTCCCAGAATGACCACACTTATTCTGTACTTATTTAAGGCTGGGAAGACTTTTTAATAAAAAAATATGTCGAGGAAACAAAGCAGAAAGAGATTATAACAATATGCATCACTACGGAAATACCAGACTCATTGTTATAGAATACAAAATTACCAAATACCCTTTTGTGTGAAAATAGAAGGACGATGCGAATTGCCAGTTCAAAGGGAGGCGAGGAACAAAGCCCTTTCCCTCCTGCCGCTGCCCTCGTCCGCGTCTGGGTCATGTAACTCCTCAGGTGGAGGAAGGAGAAATACCCATTTCCCAGGGCATCCATGCCTGCTGCCTGCAATTTTGTCCTTGGCCAAGGGCTCTCCTCGGGATTGGAGGCAGGTGCTGGTTTTCAACCTGCCCTCCTCAGCTCCAGGCTGGGGAGGGGGAAGGAGGACAAGGGGGTTTAGCTGCAGGTTTGGCTGCTGCTTTGCTCATGCCTTTCCTCTTTAGCCCAGAGGGCCAGTTCAGATCACGTCCTGGACTAGCGCAGTCTGGAGACAAACCTGAATGGCACCAGAATAAACCAAATCAAACCATTTTTATACTTGGCAGAATCAATTCCTGCCTTGTCATGTCCAGTTCTGTTTTGGCTGAAATCTGTCTGAAGTGCATACAGGACCCTCCTGTTTCTGCTATTCCTGCATGTAGTGGTGCTTCCCAGGCAGCAATTGCTTCCGAATTGCCAAGAAACATTTCGATAGCAGTTTGTGGTGACAGTGCTGAAAGGTCTGAATTACACATTGCCAGGGGCAAACCTGTGCTGTGCTGCCTCAGGAGGATGCAGTCCTGCCAGGCTGGAGCAGGAGCATGTGCAGCTTTGATTTGGGCAGGGGGGACTGCATCCCACAACATGGGACACGACAGCCCCCAGCCCTATTTCTCTTCCCCATGGGGTCTGTGCCTGGCACGATCACATACTTGGGTCCAAATGAGACTTATGAAACAATTTCCAAACTGCCTTAGTGCATCAGTCTGATGCACCGACTCTACAACACAATTCGTTTCTTAGCCAAGCCTGGGAAACAAAAAAAGGATTCAAAGCGGCAGTCTCTAGGGAGAAGGAGTAATAAGGTAATTCTTCAGGGAGCTGGAGAACAGGTGAAGCATTTATCAAAAAAAAAAATTTAATGACTAAAAAGCTGCTGCCTGTATCTCCGAGGCAGCGAGAGCTTTCTACCTTGAGGCTGCATAAAAACGCTACCAGTGGAGTTTGCAGCAGGAATGGCAAAATCCCATGCTTTCAGGGCTTTTTGTAGTCCCAAATAATAAAAAATTTGCAATATCAGCTACTCTTGTGATATTCCTGTGCCCTCAGGCACAAAATTTGGCTTTGGAGTGAGTTCCCTTCCAGTTTTGACCTGAACTGGAACCACAGCTGCGCGGACAAGTTGAATTTGGGAAAACCACAGAAACTTTGAGTCAGTATAGGAGTTTTGATGATCTCTTGCTATGATGTCACCTTCTATTGCCTTCCTCACAAACGAGTATACCCTCTTCTTCACAAACAGCTTCTTCTCCTTTCTTTGTAACAGACAACTTTTAGAAACTTCATTCTATTTGGCACGGACCAGTTTTTCATCATTATGTTGTTGTTACAGCTTAAACACCACTAATTTAATTGTTAACATTTTGCAACATTGCTGGTCATGTACAAAGTGTACAGAATGTACAAAAGTGGGAATTTATTACATTTTTAGTTGAGAGTTTAGGAGTGGAGAAGCCTGCTGTAGGAGAGCTTCCTATTTTCATTTCTTCTTTAGAACTCCTGTTGCGAGAGCGGTGATTTAGAGAAATTACACTTAGCAATCAAGATTTTCTCATCACTTTGCATGTGCCAAGAAAAGTTGCAAGTGTTTAAGTAAATAAAATTAAGAATGATTGCTAGATAGTCACTGAGAAAACATATTGTATAACAGCCTTTATCTCTAAAAGAACTGAGGTTTTGTTATAAATAAAACTGCTGAAATTATGCTTTGTAAATAAATAAGGTTTTGTTTATTTAGATTTTTTCCTGGTATTTTTTTCACAAATAGCTTTTCATTTCGCTTTTGAATCTGTTCAGTGTTTGAAGCGGTTTACATCCAAAGCCACGTTGCTATACCAGGTTTACTGATGTCATATATTTGCTTTATACATTGAATGTATAAGGACAGCTCATCAGCAAGTCAGTTGTTAAGCTATTTACATCATCTGACAGTCTAGCCCTTACATGGTTCTGTCTGTATCAGCTAAAACCAGGTGAATTTATAGGCTATCATGCTTCCTCCCCTTTAGCAACACTAGATTTTTTTTTTTTTTTTTTTTTCCAAAGAGCATCACTCATACCTTAGGAAAGAAGAGGAAAGTCCCCGTGACTCACACAGAAACACCTTAATTAGCATAGTTTGAAAGGCATGCTGGTCAGGATATGCTTCCTCGGGGACACGGCCTCCTGGGAAAAAGGCCAATGTCTAAAAAGTTCTTGGAAAAGATGGGAAACAGATGGAAACTTTTTCAACACTATTGTTTAGGTATGTAAATTATTTTAGTGCTCCTGAAGAGGATGAGATTAAAAACTTCAGAACACAGTTAATTAATAGCAATAATTTTAATATGGTTTGCACCATAAATATACCTGGCCTTTAACAGAAAAACAGAAGAGGTGTCTGGAGGGGTATCATGGGTGTGGAAGATTTCAATCTTGTTTAGCCTGAGGTTTATCTGAAGAACTCTCTTTGGCCAAGACCTCCTTTCACAGTCTCCTGATTCATACCAGTATAAATGACGAGAGAATCTGGCCCAAAAATTTTATCAAGTTTAATATCATCATAATTACACACAGCCCATTTCACTCAGTAATTACACCATGGAGACGGAAGTTTAACTCCATCCTTACTCAGAGATGTTCCGCTTCTAGGTGATGCCTGTGGCACATCTGTATTCATTCTTGGTTCTTTATGGCAACACCCAATATTCCTTACAACAGACGTGACTTTAAGTCATGTTATGGACATCCCATGCGGAGCAGAGCCCCTTCAGAAGGGACAAGGTATAACTCAGGGAAGTCATTTTTCAGTAAGAGTTAATAAGGCTGGATTTGAACCCATAACTATGAGGCGCGAAGCTCCATAATGAAATAACATTCCCAAGAGCCTTTCAGCCTGCAGGAAAATAATTTAATTCCATGCAATTCCTTCCTAACCATGAGAACATCTTAATGATGTGTTGGTCAAACACTGTCATCGGTTCAGCACAAGGTTCGCCTGATAGGTCAAATGCCCACGGATATAATTTCATAAACTTCTTGGCTCAAGGGTACTTGCTACCTTGCAGAAGGAACTCAATGCCACATTCATTAGTCAGTTGCTGCTCACAGCGCCTTAATGAGGTCACTATTGTTCATCAAGGTAACACGACTCACTTGACACTTCTGCAAGACAAGAGATCTAACAATAGAGTTGAGTCCTGACTCCCTTGTCACAACCAGATAAAAATACTTTCTACACCACAAACACACCACGGCTGAGAAACCTGTTAGCAGTCATTAGGACAATGCTGTGAGCTGTTGTGAAAATACATTTCATTTTGGAGTATTTTATTCTGGAGGACTGGAAGTACGCTAAAGATCTCATTATTTTTAAGGGACAAACATTTTTACTTTGTTGAGCTGAAGTCTGTAGAATTCATCTTACAAGTTTAGTCATCTGCCTGCCACAGGCCATGAGCTGCTGCCTTTCAGTGGAAAGTGAGGATTCATCATTGTTTTATTATTATTGAACATCCTTTATGTTGATAATAAATCAGTTTAACAACATCTGTCACTGAAAGGCTCCAACAATCATGCTATTGCACAAACGCATATACCACCCTCTCAGCAGCCTACTGCAATCCAAGCATTTTGGGGAAAAAACTCCTTCCCTTTCAGCTTAGTGTGCTATCTACAGCCTTGAACAATAAAATCCCCTTTACCATGAGCTTCCAAGAAGTGCAAAAAAGTCCTCGATGTTCATTTTCTGAGGGGCCAAAAGGCCAGGTCTTCAGCTGAGAAAGTCATAATGGAGCCATGATTTTCTCTGTAAAACTGCTCTCCAAGAAAATCCTTCTCATGGTGCCTTGCTGAGAAGATTTTCCTATTCTCTTCAGTTATCAAAGAGCAATAAATATTAAGTAGACTTGGTCAATACTTTTTAATGTGGTTACTTTTTATTGCTGGAATTTGTTGCTTTGCCCAAACAGATATAGTTAGGAGGGGCGGGACGGCTTCAGTAGATTTTTTTCATTTCAATTATTCTTCTAAAAACAATGGTTTTGAAATGGTCAAAGAAGCTTTCTCTGGCATTTTCAGAACTGAAAAAGTGTTATTTATTTGAAGCAGCTTTTCATTTTCAAATACAAGGTGATCTATCACAAAAAAGGATTCTAAACACAAATACAAAGATGAGTGGTTTTCTGATGTGGTATGGGAAAAAGACTTGAAATATTAAAAGTTCTCAAGGTACAATTAATCCATTTTCTGGTGAATTCTAAGGCTAGCTGCATACTGTATAGACTTACAGATTAGCTGACAGGACTATGATTTATAGAGTATACCACCAGAATAAAATCTAGTCTACTAACTATGAGATATATTGAAAGTAATTGCATAAAAGTGAAACTCCCTTGATTGAAATTAGTGCCAAAACGTCCAGTGAGTTGAAAAGAGTGGGTCTGGACGTATCACACCCAACATTTGCCCAGGAGCAGATCTTGCAGATGGATCCACCAGAATGAATCTAATCTGATTCTACTCTTACAGTCATTTATGGCTCCTCCACTACAGCTGAGCCAACTTGTCCCAGTCTTTGGCTCTGAAAAGTCCAAAGAAAAAAGCTCTAATTGTGCTCGGATGATTTCCAGGGCACTGGAGTTACAACTGGAAATGGGCCCTTTTTGATTGAGAATGCGACCAAGAATGGAAACTAGCAAAAGAAAAGAAAAGAAAAAAAAAAAGCCCCAAATCTCTCTCCAAAGTGAGTGGTGTTTAAATCTAATATCCCAGCCTCTGCTTCTCAATGGTGTATAAATGGCTCATTCAAGGAGTGCAGAGATGTCTTTTTAGTAAAGTATTAACCCTACTAGAAAATGGTTTACAAAAGAGAAGTGGTCAATCTTAAACTCTCTGCTCAAATAACAGGTCTCTAACACATGCAATCCTGCTCCGTTGGTAGAAGCTCTTAAACAATAAATAATATCTCCTAGGTAACTGTAGTACTATATGAGAGCCTTTTTATTAGTTTCCTAATTAAATTTCACAAACTTCATAGCAGTGACAGATTCTTGGTTATCTCCGCTGCAGAAATTCAGATGGGATGCCAGAGGGAAAGGATGGGGCTGTTCGTCTTATTACATGCCAAGATTTTGCGCTACCGGTTACACTCGTTAATCTCTATCTGAAGCAGTTAAAAGCTATAAAGAATTCATTAAAAGGGCTGAGATTTAATGGAGACACCTATCATCAAGGGATGCTGATGAAATGTGAAGCCCTTGGATCCACACGCCATCTAAGAAATGCTCAAGTAGAGCCTATTAAGCTTTGGAAGAAAGGGAGACAAATTAAAAAAAAAAGTGTTCCCCCCCCAAATCAATATAATGTTTTTAATTTTGTTATCATTGATAAAAATGATAATTTTCAGCTGTGTGTCTCCTTTTCCCCCTTTCAGGAATAGCAAAATGACAACAAGATTTGGGTGTTTCAGAGAGAGAAAGAGGGGAGGAAGATAAGAAATTTTAGAATCTGGTTTAAACTGTGGGAAAAGCAATAAAAAGAGAAAGAGGGAATGAGAGGACTCAAATAGCAACTGCTGTGGAAAAACCAACTTCAGCAAACCCAACTTACCCCTTGAGGTGAAATACTGGAATCACTAGAAATGGTGAAAACATGTTTGTTTTTTCCCCCTCCATCCTCTGCAGGAATTTCAACCATTCAAACATTTCAAGTTACACTGAAAGCTCAGAGGCTTTTGGACTGAATTTTATTTTTATTTTCAACTTAATTGTTTTTATTTTCACTTTTTCCATGAAAACCAATACTTTTTGAAAAAAAGCAGGCACTTTCTACAGGACTATTTTCATTTCTGAAACAACATTTACCTCTGAAAATGACAGATATAATTACCTGTCTGAAAGGAAAGGGAAGAAGACAGAGGAAGGGAAGGAAAGACTAAAAAAAAAATATGGGAAATGTGGGAAATTTTCACCCCATTGGAGCTCTAAAGTATGTTGCAGAGGAGATGCCAGGTCTAGACTTGCCTTTAGTCCACCTCCAAACCCAAGCAGACTCAGCTCGTCCCTCCTGCACAATAGTTAGCTCAGTCAATAAAGGCAGATCAAGCCTCAAATGGCTTTTCAAAGGGGTGGGGGGGTGGTGGGGGGAGGGAATAGTTTTCTTCTAAAACAAGTGTTGACTGAGTTTAGCTCTATAATGACCTCCAATCCAGCTTGGTGTGAGATATTTTCTACTGGATCTTATAAATGAAGTAGCTTTACCTTAGACGGTTTTTCCTCTATGTATAAAGACTTATATGCCAAAGGCACAGGGAGTTTCTGTGGCCAAATGAAATTAATTTTGTGCACAAGGCATCCCCCCCAGGGAGGGATTATAGCCCGGGTAATAAGAAGTTCCCTAACGAGTATGCATGTGAGAAAAGGCAGTCGCTCCGCAGGATATTTGATTTGGGAGCGCTGTCACCCTAACGATGTGGGCAGCTGAGCCCGTGTGTGCAACCTCGGCTGCACACCGGCAGACGGTACGTGCAGTCTCTGGAGATGCGAATGCAAATGACATATACTCCTCTGAATACCAAATGTTTGCATTTTCTGTATTCTGTATCTCTCAGGATGCAAATACAGTTGAGAAAATTAAACTTCACATCTAGATAGAGATTGAAATCTGAAGTTCCCACAGATTTAGAGGTGTTCTCATTTAGACGGTTCTAGAGATATACCCAAGCCATACTGAAATACACCATGAACATACACTGTAACAGGAGAAATTTCAACAGAAACCTTACCAAACAGGTCAAGAGAATATGAGAATTATCTTCTTTTCTCAGCCCCCCTCCTTTTATGTTGAAATATTCCTCTAGTTTTACATAAATTCTGCTTTTTTTCTCATAAAGATTTCAGAGCGAATAGAAACACAACTGAAATATCCAAACCAGTATCAGCAGAACAAATTACCTCCCTGGCCAACACCTAACATGTCAAGAGCTAATTTAGGAGGTATTTCTTCAGTCCATCAGCAACAAACACAGTGCAGTTATTTGCGTGCTGTACGCACAGAGGCAGCAGCATTGTTTGAAAGAAGCAGCCCCCATGCATGTAACCTACAGAGCAAAAGCAGGGCTGACCCGATGACGATTGGCATCAAAATGAATCCAGAAAACATTTGTAGACAAAGACAAACTCATACTATGAAGCAGAAAGCATTCATGTCTGAGGTCTCCCTCAGCAAAGCAAACACATGCCACTGCAATCACCTGGCACCAGTGAGACAGTACACATACAGAAACACGTGAAGAGACAGTGCCAAATAAAACCGTAACAAGTTTTTGCAATGCTAGTGAATAAGACTGACCTGAGTTAGATAAGGCAGGAAAGCCTCCTTTTGATCTTAAAACCCACCTAAGAAGGGGATGGATTTGTACTGAGTATTTTGATTATTGGTTTCAGGTGCAGCCATTTATCTCCTGTCCCTCTCCATGCTTTCAGGAGAATTCACGTGACTCGCCCTGTTTCCCAGGCAGTGCAGAGACTCTCCTGTGCCCATCAGCAATGCTGTTTAAAGGGGAGATTGAGCAGTAGCCAATCAATACCCAACATAATAAATGATGTGAATCACTTGAGAGCTAGTGCAAACAACCTGCTGTCCAACTGATATCAGAAAAAGTACATGGCCTTACAGACACATAACACACAGGTGCAGATGCAGAGACAAGTCACCTGAAAGTGCGGTGCTGCTCTATATTGGCCTGGCTCACAGGATCCAGCAGTCCATGAAGTGCAAAAAAATTCCTCAAAGAAACTGTTCCCAGAGCAAGGATTTATGTAAAAATTCCCTGAAAAGATACAGCCCTTTCCAACCATCATGCAGAAAGTCAGTGACAAAAGTCAGCCCAAAGAATAGTAATTTTCTAATTCTGTGCTTAAACTGCAGAAGAATCTTGAGTCCTCATGCTGCAGAGGGGGTACTTCAGATGCATGGATGTTTATGCATTTTCTTATGCCTTTATAAGCGTGTATGCCTTTCTTAGAAAGAGTGTGATAGAAAAGGCACTGGTTCATCTCCCCATGTCTCACTGCTGAAGAAAAACAGTGGCAGTACATTAAAGACTAAGCTGAGTTACACTGGGGACCCAGAGGCCCTTGAGCAATCAGGAAAACTGTTTGTGGTTTTGTGCCTTCAAGTAATATTAGCACCCAAACTTTTATACGCTTCTCCGAAAAGAAGTGGAACTTCTAACCTCCGTACTCCTCTTCGAGGTTCAAGATATCTATCCTCTAGGACCACCGGGAAAAAATTGCTTATGAGTAACAGCTGTGCTTTACTCAAAATAATAGACATCTGCCTTTGTCCTGCATTTATGTTTAGCAATATTAGTAATCTAGGTGAAGACGCTGTTACGCCAGCATGGATCAGTTACACAATCACCTCTTGCAAAGGGTGTGGGAAGCTCGTTACATCCCTACAAGAGAGAGCAAAAAGATAAAGAGTAGCTTTTTTAATACAGAGGACTCCCAAACAGTAATGAATACAGCCAACTATGGAGCCCACCAAGCAAGCAGGTGAAAATACATTAATGCGAACATTTACTGTAACAAGTCTCTTTTTTCCCCTTGAGACATTTCTGCTCATTCAAAATGTGCAGCAATAAATCAAATTAGATCAAATACAACTGTCTGAGAGGAAGCCACACAATAACCAGTTTTGAATTTTCCCACCCCTCTCCCATAAAAAGCCAGTGCAGTATTACAGAAAATTAATATAAGCATCTAACCCATTATATTTGGCTTGAAACGGTATAAAATGACATCTGATAGCAGCTTGTATGGACAAGCTCTTATTAAACATAATTACTCAACAAGGTCTATCCTAAATCAGTTAATGATCGGCAACACACAGATAGAAATTTACTACTATTCCCTGACTTTGCATATTATGGGAATAGTTTTTAATATTAAAAAGTTCATATCATTCCTGCGTATGCTTTGATTTACTACTCATGAAGTGAATGTGAAATCTGATTACATTAATTGAGCATGTTGTCAGATTGTCACTTTTCTCCTTTTTAATTGCCTCCCGTCTCTTTCATTATCCCTGACAAGCCGCATTTTCAGCCCAACATCCAGATTTGCATGCCTGGTTTTTCCATATGCAGTGCTACAAAACTGGTTATTCTCCAAGTTTCCACAAACTGCATGATCTTGTTGGGGTAGCCGGGACACCAAATGAAGACACGTGCTCACTGTGAGCATATACAATTGTTTGTATTTCCTGCTACAGCGAGACAAAAATGCAAAATTAGAAAATTGTTAGAGGACATAAAGGGCAGCATTTCCAAGCCTGTATGTGATTATCTATGCTATTACAGGCATTATAGAGATCTACTGTATTGACTATTTAGAGGAATTAATAATTCCTTGTATGTGGATTTCTCCTGTAGTGGCTCAGCTGTTCTAATTCAAAACAGGATAAAAATCTGTCTCAGAACTCTGTACAGCGATTCAATGGGTGGTTTTACATTCTCAGCAGGTACTTAGAACCGCTCTTTCTAAACTGCGGAGCAGCCTTTCCCTGCTCTGAGGAGCACTGTGTGTGTTTTACTGAGCTTGCTCCTGCTGGGAGTGGGAATGTGGGAATCCGTGCAGAGCTGTGCAGAGCTGAGCAGCAGCGGGCACTAGAAGACCCAATGAAGCATTTCACTTCATGGCCTCCTCCCTTCCTCCTCACACCCCGAACTGAATCCTCAGACTACACAGAAAGAATTCTCCCAGTAACTGAATTTCACTCTAACTTACCCAACACCATCTTCAGTTTCTAGAGACCTCCTTGATTTCTACAAAACACTGTAGTCTGCCTGGGAGTTAACAAAGGGGTTAATTATTTAGGTAGTCCCCTTACACCCCCGCTGTATTCATTTGTTTTAGGTGAAGTTACACCTAGTTTTAAACTGCCACTGTAGGAGAGTCCCAACTTGTTTTGCTATCAGTTGGCTTTGATAATTTGCCAAGGAGCTAATCCTGCCTGACATGCAACTGGCAAGATATACCTCACCTGTGCTGTATCAAAGCAGTTAACCTCCGCTTTAAAAGCGGTAAGTGTAATCCTGCCAATAGTTGTTGCAGCCGTCTGGAAAACACATTTTGTAAGTGTTTCTGCATGGAGTTTTTTTTTTTTTCCCTTCAGGAGTTTTTTCTCTTACAGAGAGGTCTTGCTGTGTTTATGGAGTCACCTTCTGTCCTAGAAATTTGCCGTGTTGCGATGCAGGCTCCCGGCAGCTGTGGGACTTGGAAGGGAATAGTTCATTGCTAACACAAACACGTTTGCTGACAGTGTAATTACTCCCTTCCCCAGGATTTTTCCTTGTTTTCTTAAATGCAGGACACCTACAGTCACAATAGCAATATATCATTTGCCTGTAGCGCAGCTTTCTTTCCCCTGTAAAGTGTTAATGAAGTTCCTGTCCTTGTTTCTGCAGTAATTGTAAAAGCATGTTGGATAATATACTAGCCACACTTTATTAAAATACTGGCCACACTTTATTAAAACCTAACAATCTGATCCTCTGCTCCCTGCTAAGGAGAGAGCTAACTCTAATTTCATTTGGAGTTCATTTCAGCATGCTCAGATCACACACTTGGTTTTAATTCTTCCAGGGCCTGATCTGAAGACAATGTGCCCAGTTGCAGCATATTCAGCTGTTTCATATTTGACTGCGGCCACGTCTGCATGACTTTCTAACTCGAGGCCTGATCCTGCAAGGTGCTGAGAGCGCAGAGGGCTTGCTGCAAGCCTTCCAGTTCCCGCTGGTGTCTAAGGGGAAACCGAGGCAGCGCCGTGCCGCTCAGGATGGGCGTACCCGCGCGGGTGGCTCCGGGGTGGGTCGGGGAGGTCCACGCGGACCCGCTCTGAGGCCGCCTCGCAGAGTGCCTTGGGATGTCAGGGACACCCAGAGCTTGCAAAGCCCTCACCACAGCGTGACTCAGCATGGCGGTGATTTGAAGGGGACAATGGAGGGGGCGGTGGCAGCTAATTATTTGACAATTATTATTGTTGAATAATCCTTCCAAGGGACGAGGATGGGGATGAGTCTCGGCTGTCTGCCTTTTTCTTTTTCTTTCTTTTTTGATGATCTTAACATGTGAGTCTTGCACAGATGGAGGTGGGATGAGGTGGTGAAATCCACAGGCCATTTGGGGTTGGTTTTGCTTCCATTACAGCTGCTGTGGTAGGAGAGTGCACCAGCATTAGGAGCAGTTGTACATAACACTGTTCGTCCACAGGACTGGAATAAGGTTGGTTCAGTCACCACCATTTTACCTGCAGGGAAACTGAGGCACACGATGCCCTCTCTGGTGTTACAGACCTGGGGGTGGCAGTTCCCTAAGGAACTGTCCTTGAGACTTTTTGTATGCAAGTCTCTACCTGGAATAACTGCAAATGTAGCGTTCCCAGGATTGCTGTTATCCATATAATTTCCTCTCTGCGAAATGTATAACTGCTTCATTCTCTCTTATGTGCTTCTACCCATAAGCTCATCACAAACTGAGTGTGGAAGCATGTGTGTGTCTGTATACCGGGAATATCTTGCCATTTATGAGAAAATTCGCAGCAAAGCACATTGCTGTGTTATTTCTGAGGTGAGATATTGCTAGAGGTAACGAAGCCATCAAACTCTTAGGTGTTATGGCCCAAAAAGGAGCCTCTTGTTTGAAATCTCAGTAGAAGAGAGAATTAGCGCAGGTTGAAGATGTAAAGTGCAAAATGAAATAGCGTGAACTTGGACAGGAGAACAAAAGGTCCATACAAAGCACGTGAGGCAGAACCCCTTGGCTTCTCATCTTGAGGCGTCACCTCTACAAATAATGCACAACGTTTTCTTATGCCTTCTCTGATGACAACACTCTTTGATTTTCTGAAGGAAACATCATTGAAAAATGTGTGGCCCTTTCTGCGTGTGATTAAACCATTAAAAGAATGGTCACAGTGTACAGAATCACTCAAAAATGTCGTGGCAGAGAGTGCCCAAATACTTCTTTGGCAGAAAGTGATTAGCTCAGCTGGATTTCCTGGTTAAATACAAGGTTAGATAAATACTTGAATAAACTTCTTTCAGCAAGGACAGGATTAAGGAGAATGTCTTATTCTTGTGCTGACAAAGTTTTACTGGTTGCAGACTGATTATATCTTTAATTTAAGACGATTATTTTCCATTTTGGGTGATTCACAAGGGGAGAGATTCCCCCACTGTTTGTACTGCTCGAGTCATCAGGAAGAGTGACTCCAGCTGCCCCTTGAGACCGTCAGGAGATGGTGGGTCTGGAGAGGAAGGGTTCAGGTGACCTCTGGTGCTGTTTGTGGGGGCTGCCCAGCGGGAGAGCTGCAAGGATTGCCGGCAGCCCTCCCGCTGGGCAGCCCTTGGTACTTGCTAGACTTTTTCTGGCATGACACTGCCTCCTCCTTTTTCACATCCCTGTTGCAGGGATGATCTGCTGTGGAGCGGGGAGCCAAACTTCCCGCCGATTGTCCAGGCCACGAGCAAACTCACTATTAAAGTGACTTTCTTATTTTAGCTCCTCCCGAGGTAACGTTGTGGCCCACAGGCAACGCAACAGTCTTTGGTGTCCACTGCAGCAGTATCTTGCCTTCAGCTCACAGTGGACTTGGGCTGCATCATGTGTTAGTTACAAAATATGGCTAGCATCTAATTTTAAATTGGGACTCCTGCTGTGGCTAAGAAAAGTTTGTTGTTCTTGCTTAGCGAAATGAGGAAGATTCACCCAACGCTTGTGTTTTCCTGCACACCCACTGCAAATACGAATGTAAGTACTTGTGTCAATACTTGTGCGGCAATTGTCTGGGGCCAGAGCTAACTCCAGCTTGTGAGGGAGAAAACATTACTGTCAGGTAGGAATGAATTCTGGGTCTGTGTTTTGTGCTTAGATATAGCAGGGAGCATCTGTTACAATTATAGTGGGGAGAGCCCAGGGGAAGTATCCCTTGGATTTGCATGTAGTACAGCTATATAACTAGGTGTAAAGAAGGTATAATGACACTTACCTTTTTGCTCATCTGGGAAGGTTTGTGTGGTCAATGAGCATTCTCAAATGGACACCCTGAAAGACCTCAATGCTATTTATGGCTGCTCTCTAATTCTAACAGTCCGAACCTTTATGCTGTTTAACACAGGTCAGCAGACACTGACGGTCTGGGACACGAGACAGCTCCATGCTTTTATTCTTTTAATTAAAAGGTTAGGAACCTACAGTCTGACCTTCAAATGAAAGGTACCATGAAATGAGAACGCTGGTAAGGCTGCAGGTCAGTTTAGATTTGTTCATAGAAAAACTTAGACTGGCATATTGCCCTGGTTTATAGGACTACAGTTAGGAGGTATTGTAGCTTCAGCACGTAAGGAGTTATTCAGTATTAAGGCAAGGAAATGGCACAGAATGAAGCCTAGAGTCTGAGTGTGAAATAAAGCAAAAACACCGCCATAAAAATAGAAGGCGCAATAGTCTTCCATGTTGCATCTTTGGAAAAGATTAATTTGTTTGGCTGCTATTGTGAAAGCTCAGATACAGCACATGGCTCCAGCGCCAACTTCTGAACTTAATGGAGCCA
Source organism: Morus bassanus (assembly GCA_031468815.1). Classification (NCBI taxonomy): domain Eukaryota; kingdom Metazoa; phylum Chordata; class Aves; order Suliformes; family Sulidae; genus Morus; species Morus bassanus. The sequence goes on from CM062575.1 coordinate 39,100,459, forward strand.
CAAAAGGGCTGGGTGGTGAATAACTTTGAAGAGCGAAACATCAAACCAGCCTCAACTTGAATTTGAGAAACATCCTAAACCAAACCCAAACAATGCTGCTGAGTGAATGATTCAGGGGATTGGTACGACCCTCCACATTTTATGTGGAGCAGCAGGAAGGCTGATAATAAAGCCCAGCGGAATACCTCTTTCCAGGCCAGAGCAGAATGATAAATAGTAAATGGAGGAGACGTATTTGTCCCTGGTTAGGCATTATTAAAATCACCCTCTTTGAAGCAGGTATGCATTGCTGTCCCTATTTCCTGAATGAAATTCTTCACCAGGATATTTAAGTTTCTGGCACACACTGTTATAATTGATGATATTTATCCATGGCATTTACTGCGTGGGAGACTTGCTTGATGGCTTCTGTTCCCATAGTTCCTCAGCAATTTATGCACTGACAGTGGTGCTGCGTGGCCTTTTCCTTGTGCATCAGTCATGCGAGCTAGTGTGTGTCATTGAGGGGGGACTCGATAGATGAAAATCTTCCAGAAGGCAGAATCCTTGAAAAGTCCCTATTTCTGTCTCCCACCCTCCTGTGTGAGTAAATCCATAACAGCTAGACACACAGATATGATTCTGTTGTTTCCATTTAAAACGAGCCGGGTCCCCCAACCTGACCTCCCGTCTAGAGCACGTCTGTATTTCCTTTATTTGGAAAGCAAGATGTATGGACGTTCAGGTCAAGGTCTGGTGTGGAGCTGGGATCCATCCATCCAGGGTGTCCCAGATGGACCAGAGAGAACAGGAACTCACCAACCCATGCCTGGCCATGGCTCATGGGCCTCCAGCAATTCTCCTGACCTGCTTTGGGCTGCCTGATAACCAATAGTCACTGTGCTGGGGCTGTGTATCCAGCAGTGAGTTCAAAAAGCTCTTCTGCTCCACCTGAGTCCCCGATTCTGGCCTGCATCACTCACAGCCTGACAACATGGAGGGAAGCTCATGGAAGGCACAAAGCGTCTTCCTTAAAAAGATTCAGAAAGGTAAAGAACCAGGCAGCTGACTCCTTTGCTTCAGCATCTCTCTATTCTCCCAAAGGTTTGAGCCCTTGGACAACCTTTCTTCCAAGACAGGAATCCTTTACAAAAACTAAAAATGGGATCCAGATCGGCTGAAATCTGGGCGCATGCAGTAGCCAGCAGCCTGCAGTTCCCAGGTCAAGGTAAATCCCTGGCTGGAAGAATATTTACTTACATCTGGCACTACTGATATGGAACAACTTTTTTTCATAAAGCGCCTTGGGATGTTAGATTAAATGAAAAGTGTTGCAACAAAGCACAAATAGCATTCATAACAGTGCTAATAATAGCAGCACCTGGAGTCACTGCTCCCATATATAGAGACCAGCATGAGATAACTCCATGCATTTAAATCAGATCACCAGAATGTTTCTGCCTTAAGCAAAAATGATATAATGAATATTTTATCATTTTAAATGCTTGCAAGCATAGACCATACATAACAGCGTTTAGGAAGATGTGCAGCTTTTCCCCGCTGTCAGGTACAACATATTGGATTACCGTGTCACATGGAGGAAGGCAGAGAAAATGCTTATCTCCTCCTTATTTTCTTAACTGGAAAAGATCATTCTCGTCCTCCTGATTGTTATCGTATTGTGAAGTTACCAAAGGTAATGAAATGGCTCGCTTTGGAAGTAACCTAGTAATTAGCTTTTTTTTTTTTTTTTTTTTTTTTAAATCCTAGGACAAAGAGAAGTCTGCCCTGGCTAGTTATGAGATTGAGACACAGAAGATCACTACTTACCCCTTGCTATTCTTACTTTTCCCTCCAGCCCTTCTTCCCTTAACGTCTCTGCTCTGTCAGCTCCTCAGTGAAGGGAGGTGATTGTGGCAGGTACCTATAATGCTTTCATCTGCAATGATGTAGTACACACTTTTGTGTGCGAACACTATATATATTTTTCTCTGGGGCTCATTCAGAAACCAAAATTACAAGCTGCTAACTGAGGACAGAGCAGCAAACAGAATTTGATCTAAAGGATGGACCTGGAAAGAGCAAAGATGAGTGAGGTGCAGGTAGTTTTGGATGCACTTCTGGATCCCAAATTTTACTGACCAGAGAAAAGAGAAAGGATTTGGCAACAAATAGTATGAAAGGGACTCAGATGCTTTTGGGCATTGATAGATCAGTTTGTTCTCCCAGACTCCCTGTTTTCCAGGCAAACCATCCTGCCATCACATCTCAGGGTTTCTTAGAGCTACCAGTGCTGTGGGTAACACGACAGCTGAAGAGACATTCTCCTTACGGAAATTCTAGCAGGGTTTTCCCAGATACAGTGATGGTACGCTTGATGGCCAAGTGATGGAAAGGGCTATTTTGGCCTTAAAACTTCCCTGAGCTCCACACTACTTGATAGTATTGATATCATCAGGCCTTAAACTCTTCTTACATTAAGTGTGACTGCTGTAGCGCAATAAAGAAAGAAAGAGATAAAGATTTATTTGACCTGAGGCTGAAGTTCTTTTGTATTAAGAAGTCCCAATCCATGTGTAAATACAATGGGTTTTCTGGCTTCTCCACTACCTTACTTTTCCTCCTCATATGCAGTTTTTCCTTTCCTTTCTTCCACCTCTTCATCTTCCCATCTCTCTTGCCCCCTTTCTCCTTCCTTTTCATATTTCTCTTCAGGCTTTTCCTTCCATTGCCTACGTCTCCCCATTGCACTTCTGCCCTCCAACCCCTCAACAACCCAAACTCTGAAAGAAGTCCTTAATCCTCTCCTAATCCGAGGCATACAATAATTAGCTGGAAATAATATTTTTCCTGCTCTGTGTTGGCACAGTAACAGGGAAGCCTCTATCTCTGCTCTGCTGGGAGAGCAGCCACTAGCAGTGCAGTCGCTTTGGAGAAGCGCCAGATTTATGGATTAGCCGCTGCAAACCAGAGGGTGGGTGAAAAACTCTGCTGGGAAGTGGGGAAACAAGAATAAATCTACCTTCTCAGCTGGGTTCAAGACTGCTCTTCGCTTTTTGAGATCTCACAGATTCTCAGGCCAGAAGCGCTCCATATAATCCTTAGTCCAGCAGCTGCCTCCCCACCCTGGGCAGGTAGTTAAGTCAAGCAAGGCCATTACTCACCTCGGAGGACAGCCAAAAGACGTTGCTTTGCTCATTTCACATACTTTATCACTTGCAAGTTTTGTGGTGGTGGGGCTCAGAGATGGCTCAAGGGATCCCAGCTGGGAGGGGAGGTGTGTGGGGCGATCCCTGCTCCCAGCCCGGCACAGGTATTACAGAAGCCCTGTATTCCTGCAGAGATGGCTTAGGATGAAACCACACCATCTGAAAGGCTCAGTGACACATTTCTTGGCCTTTTGGCTAAGATCAAGTGTGGAAGAGGCCAATTCATTCAGTTCAAAACCACTTTCTCAGGAAAGGATGGGGCATTTTCACAGGAACCAAAGCTTCGACTTGACTTAAAACAGTGCATTTGCTTAAAAATAGAAATGCAGTCTTTATGTTTGTATTCCCTTGTTAGGGTCTTTTCCTTACTGCTACATACTGACTCATTTACAAATTAACATGTTTTGATTCCACTGTGAAAGTCTTGAGATAATTATTACAGCTATGGTCCTGGGGCTGAAGAACTGTGGTTCTAAAACGCTTTTATAGACTACAAATTGGATGCTTTTCATAAAGGTTATCTAATTTTAATTACAATTTCCCCTCTGGCAATTCTTTCTTTGCTTTGAAGTTGCTGGAGTTTTGTCATCCTTGGGGAGTAGCAGTTGCAGATTATCATCATGTCAGGTTTTATGTCCATAGAAACACTTTTTTAACAGTTCTTTTACATGAGACAAGCTTTCATCTGTGGGAGTTTCATTGGTCTGAAAAGTAAGACAAGCAACTTAAGTGTAAGTGATGTCCTACTTGTAGTGTGAAAAAAAAAATCACTCTAAACATATACATTAGCCACTAAAATAAACAGCGCTGTCCCTGCAGAGCCAATTGCAGAATGTAAAAATATTATATTATTTTCAATTAACTATTTTTTTCAGTTAAGCGTTTGCCCTTTTCAACCAATATTTTATCTGCCTGAGTCACGAACAGCTGGGAACAAGGGAAAGGGGCAGCAAAGAGTACTGAAATGAGCAGATCATCTCTTGGAAGAAGGCCCAGTCAAGGTATGACATCTGCCCACCAATTTATGCACCCACTGAGGTTCGTGCTTTCCAAGTCCTGACAAGACACTCCTGAGCACCGGTATTAGTTTTGACCCTTAGGCTGGTGCTGGTTGCAGTTCGCATGACTAATGGCATAATATTTAGCGTTCTGCTTTCATCAGGAGCAGATATGGTCCCTCCCTCCGCTGCATTATATGCTTGCCGCCCATATATAACATGCAATCTCTTGCACTTTATTGCCAAGATGTTTGTTGATGTTTGTCAAAGCCAAGGAAAAGAATGATTTAGCACATAAGCATCTCCTTATGAAGGGCTGATTTGTTTGTGATTTAAGCCTCAGGCACTATGTCCAAGGGACAAGATGTTAAAGTCGAAGCATATCTACTACGTTTGTGTCAGTGATTTTTCTTGTCAGAAATGTTATTGAAGAAGCTGTTTGGGTTTGCACAGCCAACAGCAGGACTGACATTACAAGGTACTGCCTCACAGGTTCGATGGGCTGCCAACATGTTTACTCCTGTAATGCTCTCACAACTGAAGCTGCAATGAAACAACCAGCAAATTAAGGATGCTTAAACCATTCTGAGTGTTTAGACCTTTAGCCTGCATAGTTTTAAGGCACTGAGAGACACGAGCAAATAGCTAATAAAAACAAACAAATGAAAACAAAGCTTGAGAGGTTTGCTAGTGAACAAGAAAACAATGTGTATGGGGGAGTGGAAGACACAAGCAGGTTTCTTCTCTCACCTTCAAAATTCCTGAGCTAACAAACAAGAATCAGCCCAAGCAGAATCAAGAAGCAACTATGAGAAAAAAGTACCGTAGGATCACTGCTTACATGCAAATGCCATTACTACTGGAATAATTGTCTTCATGGGGATTTCTAATGATATAAGATTATATGAAAATTTCAGATTTTACTTCCCTTTCATCCCCCCCAAGACCCTTTCTTCATAAAAGAGATCTTGGATCCTGTTCACAGGAACTAAACCAGGCACTTTCAATTGAAGATCAGAGGAATTAGCCCGAGTTGATTGAAATCCCTTTTGAATTTCCATAGGCTTTTAAAATCCCTGGAATTCAGGTTGCAGCTTCAACCATCTAAGTTTTTCAGGCAGAAAAACTGTACTTTTTGCCCACATAAGCAGGATCTATGTTTTCCTGAAATGCTGCTCCATCGTGTCCCTTGTTCCCAGCTCTGTCCCCAACGGCCGACAGGGAAACAATGCAGGAGTTACTGCGAAGGAGCCCTGGTTTCAGAGACCAGATGTGGCTGCAGAAGCAGCTCTTTGTCCTTACAAAAGTGTGTGGAGTCTCACAGCCCAGGAAACACCAGTTAAAGAAAAGTCACAGATTTTTTTAAAGGGTGGGGGAGAAGGAAGTCTGGGCCTGCCGCAGTGACTCCAAGCATGCGGACGCAACTTCAGATATTGGTCAGAGGACTGCTGGTCAAGCAACAGCAGGAAACAACCAGCTCTGAGAGGAAACCAAATGCCCAGCCTGGCTGCTCACTTCGCCCGCTCCGAGGCACTGCTGGCTTCAAGAGGCGCCTGTCGGCAGGGAACTCCCCATGCGATGCGCGCTTCGGTTTTCATTATCCTAGCTATTAGGCAGCATTTAGCAACATGAATTTCGCATTACTGACACATCAGGTCAGCAGATTCCCATTGTTTCACGCCATTGCTAAAAAGTTGTGAGCGCACCGAGTGTGCCACGCGCACCCGTAGTCGCCCCGGCGGGCGGCGCACAGCCTCCCGGCTCCATCCTTTGCCATGACAACCTCCGTGCTGATGGGTTTGTTGCTTGCAGCAGTGGTTGGGACGGTGGATGCCCAGCCAGCTCCCCCTGCAGCAAGGGAACCAGCAAAGCCTTGGCCAAATACAGATTCCTTACTATGTCTGCTCATTGTCGCACCAGCCACCGGTGTCCGAAAAAAGAAAAACTAGGGCTTTCCTTCTAGTTCCCTGTAAAGTGCCCCTGCAATCAAGCTACCAAGCACTGCATGACCCTCTGCCACTTGGGTTGGCCAAAGGGGTCTCAAATTAAAAAAATCTCCTATCAACAAAAAGAAGGTTAAAAAAAAAGAAAGGATGGAGGTGGTCTTTTTTGGTCCTTCTCATTCTGACACAATTTTAAGTAACTGCTGAAATCAAAAGAGCTATTCCGGATTTATTCCTGTAGCTCAGTTTACAATTGGCTTGTGATTTTTAATGGTAAAGGATGTCATATGGAAGACGTAGTCTTCATGACCACCGATGATTCAAGGGATTCCCTAGTTCTCAGAAAGGCAAATTGGAAGAACAGGTCTCGGGGCTGCAAGTGGAGTCACTAGAAAAGCAGGTTCAGTTACTAACTAGCTAAATCATCTTAAAAAGGTGTCAGATCTGTGAGAATCTGAGGTGGCCAACATGCCTCAATTCTTTCAAATAAATATTACTTCCCTTTCACCAACCAGTTCGAGTGTCATAAGAGCTGGTTTCCCCCTAAAAACTGTCCAGCGGAAGGTCTGACAGTGCCTGATGTGCACTTCCAAAGGGAGATTAACGCTTTGAAACATCAAAGAGGAGCTCACTGTTAAACTAGGCAAAGATATCAAACTTTTCATGACAAGGATTTAAATTACATAGGTTCTTTGCAGGTTTGTCCACACTGTCCTCCTTTTAACCCTTTCCTCTGACCAGGCTGTTCCAATCAGGTAGAAATCCATCTGATTTTGAGCTGCAGGCAGTTCAAAAAACTATTGTTTTTCTGTGTCCCTCCCAGCGCAGATCCGCAGACCTCTGGGGACACTCCTGGTCCTGTGGCCTCCAAAGGTAGGGCTGTGACAGACCCTCAACCCTCCATTTACAGCCTTCTGAAGCTAATCCCATCATCTTGCTTCTCCCCAAAGCAGGGACTTTGGGAAGACTGGTTTTCTAAGGAATGTCCTTAGCCCTCAGCACATCCTTCCTCACAGAGGCCCCTGACGTATATGCTGGTACCAAACATTCCTCATTATGAACCCCAATTAACTGTACACATGCCATGACCCACAGCTATGTCAAAATCACACAGCAGTAAAAAAAAAAAAAAACCTCTGACCATCCTTCAACATCTACATTGAGGCAACTATTCTCCACTTTCTGTCCCTTGTGCGCTTACCGCCACTGAAGTAAAGAGGGGAAAAATCCTGTAAAGTCAATCTTCACTGCATTTGTTCATTAAAATATGGTCAGCCTACATGAGAATTTTACTTGGAATGAAAGGACTGTTAGAGAATTAGTCACAGCCTGGGAGGCAGGAGAGGGCATTGTTTTATGGAGACAAGAAAGTCTTTGGAAAGCAGATGATTCTAATTTACCTTCTTGACTTTATTCAGCCACTTTCAAATAGATTTCTCTTCGTGTGAACTGTAATGTTTATAGCTGTAAGGAGGAAGAAGGTTCACTTTTAACCCCCAGAAAAGAACAAGGCTAAGAAATAGATCCTAGAGAATTCTGCTTTTTCCTTGATTGGCAGAGTTCAGCTCAGGTGACCATCTCCAGGGAACACCAACTAACATTAAAAACACGCTGTGAAGCCATAAGTAAGTGGGGAGTTCTTGCACTTAGTGTAAAATGAAAAATCTCTCTTTCAAATTTAAAGTTAAATTCTTGCTCATCTATGTAATTAATTGAACTATACTATTAAAAATTACTCAATTTAAACTATTTATGTATGAAGATATTTCAATTTACTTCCATTTTATGGGTTTACGTTCTGTTCTCAGATAAATCATTTTGGGGGATAAAGCTTGAATTTTTCAGGCTCTTTGGAGTGGGATTTTTTTTTAACATGTCTCAGAAATTTTCAGGGTAGGGAAATCGATTTTTGACCAGTCATTAAAAGAGCACTTCGGAGACACCTTCAGGATTGAACTTCTATCTTAAAATTGAACTCTGAAAGAGGCAGTGGGAAAGAAAAAAATCACCTATTTTATTCTTTTTCATTTACTTAAATTGTGATACAAAACATTTTTGTATTTATATATGTATATATTTATTTAATGTACATTTTTCTTAGTTTCTTTTACTAGATTTTTGATCCTGTCTAGCTTGAAAGACAATGGTAACTGAGAAACTCACTGAACGTTGACCTCTCATAATCTCATTTCTTAAAAGAGGAAAGCTGAGCAAGCAGAAGGAAAGGTGTTTTACTCTGGGTGTTCAAAGCTTTGTTTTGGCAACCTCCTATGTAACTCAGATGCCTGAAGAGATGTTTGAATAAAAGAGATCTTTGCTAAAATGCAATGGTCACAATTTAAGTTATTCTTTGCCTACCAAAACATTTTATGCATGCATGTAAGACCTTCCCAGAGATAAATCCCACACCTTTCATTTTCATAAGTTTAAAAATAACTTAATTAAGTAAATCTTTCTACTTTAAAAATTCACAGAAGGAAGAAAAGGCAAAAACAATTTGTGAGACACATTCCCCTTAACACACATGTAAATAGATTTCTCTCTCCCCCACAAAAAAATACATCCCTCATGCAAACACATATTTGGATTGGCTCCATTCTTCATCCATTTCCAATCACAAAAGCCACCATTCCTCCCAATAGCGATCAAAGACATGAACACAGCAACTATAACAATTGCTACCATGGAGAAACAATTTAATGAAAACATGTGAATATATTTTTAGAGTCTCATAATACAACTTCTCAACTGGAAATGAGGGAAAACAGCATCTCATGACCATGGGTTCGATCAAGCCCACCAAAAAATGCTCTGCAGAGCATAATTTGAGAACCATTGTGTCATACTTTAATCCACTAGAAACCAGCTAACCAAATGTAACAAATTAAGGCAAGTCAATCTAAAAGGGCAAAAATATCACTACTTGTTAGTGTACTACTGATGGACTACTCAGTGATGAGCTAAATAAGCACATACACAATCACTTTAGTTTCCAGTAATGTCATTCAAATTAGATTTTTCAGGGGATGTTCTAAACCGGTGCTGAAATATTGGCTTGCACTTCTTCTTTTGCAATGACTGAAGAAACAGATAAATGTAATTCACAATATTTTTTTCTAAAAATTTAGGGGAAAGACTGGGCAAATCCCCTTTTTCGTCATTTGGAAAAGAAGAGCAATTACACATTTTGCTGAGTTTTTGCCTTATACCTGTGGCCCACCTCAGTTATGTTTGAACCCTTCTTAATTGAATCTGACAGAAGGCCAGATAAATAGTCATTTAAATTCCTTCAGTTTTTGTGAGAACAGGTGGGTAGGTACAGGAGAGAGGTCCCTGCAAATGCCCGAACCCAACAACAGGAAAATCTTCATCTGGAGCTTCCTCTTTTCAGATACAAATTAAATCAACCATGAAATATGAATCCAGGAAAAAAAAACCTCTGTCAGTTCTGGTGCTCATGCAACATCTTGTATTTTTCTTAGGTTTTCTCCCCGTCACAGCAGCTGGTATTTCTGCCTCAGCTACAGAGCTCATTACCCGGCCCCAGTGCCTTCGTTAGGCGTTTGCAAGAGACACAGCCATGAAAAGCCGGAACGGAGAACAGCTCTGCAGCCCTTGCTGGCCGGAAACAGCCTAGCTTTCGAGGGTTATGATAAGGATCCTCAAAAAAGCACCTTAATGTGGTAGAAGAGTAGAAGCTGGAAACTATGAATTTGATGCAAAAGTCAGCAGTGTCAATGTTAACTACATCAGGTTTGTTCCTGCTATGAGCTACCGATGGTTCATTGTAATCCACGGGCCAAATCCTGTGGCTGTTCTCACGAATGAGCTCACTGGGCTCACAGAGTTATAAACTCAGCAATTAGATTTGGTCTGGGAATTGTTTGAAACTGGTGTAATTGCTACTTCTGCGGTGTGATCCTGAACCCAAGCATTTCACATGCACATTCTTCCCCAAAGAAAATATTGCTGGAATTTTTACACTACATCACTTCAGCCATTTAAAAATCACACAGGCCTTCATTTAAAAGGATTTATAAAAAATATAAATATATCTATCTCATTTGCAGACTGCTTTTTGACCAATATTTAACAAGTAGTGGCTTGCCCTTTCCGTACTGTACACGTTTGGTGACCTCCGACCTGCACATGCCGAGGAAGGCCCTTCTGACATCAAAACATTACTCAAGAAAATTCCTTTCAACAGCAGGTACTTTACTGACCTAGATTAAGTTGCTTGAGACGTCAAAGCCCTGAAAAGAAAAAGAAGCTAAAATTGGCCTAAATGACTTCAGGCATAAAATCTGACCAAAGGAATTATGTCAGATGCTATAAACAGAGAGGAAAGCATGTAGGAAATATGAGGGATCAAAGGGAAAATCAAGTTAGTGTGATTTTTTTTTGTTTTCTCCCAACTAAAATAGATGCTCCTACATGTTCTGATGTGGAAGGAAGCAATGGCTGTTGGCTGCCACACAGCTGACTGCAGAATGTTTTTAAGAATGTTTTAAAAAGGAAAACCAAAAATGTGTTGACTGGAACACTCCATGTGATTCTGGACTTTATTTAAACTCCTGAGTCTCTCAATAACAGGAATTACAAATTTACGCAGAAAAGAGGCTTTTCAGGGCTTTTTGGAAGCAAGACTTTGCCCAGAGGACTCTGTGCGGAGAGGCACATGAGCGAGTCCCAGCGAGGTGCTGGGGCAAGGGGCCAACCTGTCCCACAGCCCCAGCCCACGTGCTGTCACGGGGGGAACGGCGCTAGGCTTCCAGAATTCCTGCTGGTACACCTCTTGCCTCCATAACATGGGTAGGACAGCCAGAAGGATCGGTAAAGGCCAAATATCTGTCGAAAGAGAAACTGGTCCAATGTCTTGTACTTCTAATCTTTAAGTTTTGAATTAAATCATACATTCATAGACATATAGTTTTTAAGGAAAACCTTCCTTACTGAATTCCATGCTGGTTTTTGACCTTAAAAACCTACATCTATTCAAGCACCGAGACAAATGTCCTGTCTTCTATAGGCGTTGAGCAGCTGAAGTACATTAGCCTCTTCAAAGCAAACTGGAAATGCTCTCCGCCGGTTCACAAAAGCCTGTACTTCAGTGGGCAGGTGTCGAATCCAATCCCTTCACTTACACAGGGAGGGACTTTCCTGTCCCGCAGATTCGCATCAAAGCACTTGAGAAAGGTCACATTCGCTCCGTCCTCACGTGGTCGGAGGGCTGCCGCAGTGCGGACAGATCTGGGCCCCGGACCCGACTCCAGACAGCTTTATTTTCAGACAGCCAGGACAAACATGAAACAGCATTTGCACTGGCACCTCTGCTAGGAGTTTGGAGTCAAATCAAACATTGAAACAGGTCCAAATTATAAGTGATACAATTGTTATAATGTGTAAAAATATATGACTTTCTGAAACATGTTGTAAAGTTCTTTTCTTGGGTGTATTTTGCCAGCAGATCCAGTAGGGTGCTAGTGCCTGCAGTTTCCCCAAATGGGCACTTTAACACAGCTTTGCAAGATGAGTTTTTTAATTGGTTATTCATGATGAAAATGTTACACTGAGCTAAGAGTGCCCCACAAGATGAATACTTAGAAACCCAGTTATTTTTGTAATGGACATAAATAATCCACTCGACAGTACTCTGGAAAACTCTCCCAGCTTGGTTAGCTGGCTCTCCAAGTTTTGCCACCACAGGATACAGAGACTGAACAGGAAAACAATGAAACTGTATAAGTCTTGGAATAAAAGGAGCATCACTCTTTCTAAAATGTAAAACTCCAGAAATTTGTAGAGAGGAAAAGAGAAAAATTTAATAATAACATATAAACTATCATGTGAAACCAGGGCTCCTTGAATTACTCCAGATTATACCTGGAGCTTTGGAGGCCCCTTTGTCAGTGGAGACCCCTTTGTCCATGAGGTTTAGCTGTAAAGTTTTTAGGTGGAAATGAGGAGCTATTAAAGCTCCATTTGGTACCAAGCCTGTAAACACCCGCCAGGAGAGGTGAAAGAGCTACGAAGCAGCGCAGCTTTGGCTGGCTGCAGGGGCAGTGACGGGAGTACTAAGTAAAGACGTGGCTTCCTCCAGCTCTCTCGGCACTTGCCTCTCCGCTTACTTCCCATTGCCACCTTTAGACAATTTACTGTACATGGCATGGAAGTGTCTCTACATTGCATTCTGACTAATAATATATGTAGATCTTTATATGCCCCATCTTTTTCAAGAAATCTCAAACACGAAGGCAAGCAACGTTATACCCTTTTTTAGGGATGGACAATGTATGGATGATGGATTTAAAGTGAACTGCACAGATACAGTGAAGCCAAGGCAGGGCTAATCGGAGCCATCCCTTGGATCACCAAAATAACTATTACAACAGCAATGCGCAAACCTCAGCCCGAGGAGCAATAGGATTTCTGCTTTTTAGTTTCCAGTTGCTGAGCTCATTTCTAACTCTTGCAGAGTCACAGTGCTGTTCCCATTAAAAAGAAAACAAATGGATTCATTTAAATTGAAACATAAAATCCTTCCCTTGACATCGTTGCTTGTGCTGCCCTCTTTGACTGAATTATACCCCAGTCTCCTGACACTCCTTAAGGAAGTGCTTAAAGCCTGAGTCTGCGTAACACCCACTGTGAGGAAGGGGTCACCCAAACTCCTATCTCCTACTGCTCAATTTAGTTAAGAAGAAAAAGCCTGCACTCATATTCCAACACATGTTTCTGCTTTTAGATCTCTGGCAACTTTCTGTGTCATTTTTTTTAATCTGTTCTCAGAGCAAATGGCAGTGCATTCAAAATCCAGTGAGGTCCTTATCTTATCACGGAAAAGAAAGCCCGGACCTACGTGTTTGGGGAAGAGAGCCCGCAGTGCTCGGAGCGGGTGGCTGTGCACGGCTGCCCCAGAGCCACCGTGCTGGCTCCCGCTCCTGCAGGGACAGCATTAATTACATCTCAGGTGTTGCTGGCTTTGTTCCTAGCTTTACTAGCACAATAGAAATCTTAGAGAAAGGTAATAACTACCCAGGCAATGATGGGAGGACTGTGCCAAGTAGTTGCCTCTGTGAAGATGCAAAGGGATGACCTGCAGCCCTGGCACGTGCCAACAACCCAGCAGTGAAATCTCTACCCCAACCTTCACTGCAGGCGTTCCCCATCCTGAAGCGCTGTTTAGCAGTGCTGTAATCACACCTTCCTTTTCTACATTAGCACACTCAGCATCCAGACAAGACTTGAGAGCAGAAGGTTTTCCCCTACGTAGTTTCAATGCTTACATGGGCGAAGGTGTGTGAAATAGCGATTTATTTAGTTCTACCCTTACAGAAAATATGACAGAGAAGAAGAAATTGCTACCTGTTGGTGCTGCAGACCAATAGGGTGTCGTTTTTTCCTAGTACTTTTCTGTATTTATTCACCTGCTGTCTGGGACCTGCCTCTGGGACAGGACAGTCTTTTGGTTTTATGTGTTGTCCAGCCCTCTCAAAGTAGAGTTTCTATGTGTTATAATAAATAAATGATCCAGGTTATTAATTAATTTGGAATCTAGATCCTTTCATGAGCCAGAGCATCCCTGAGCTGGGCTGATTTTACGTTGCTGATGAATGATGCAGATGGGCAAGTTGCTTCAGACGCTGTTATAGTCTGCTGGCACTGAAGCAGCTTTGGTATAATTTAGGGCTGCCTAAAGCCTCTATACTCAGATTTCATCCGCTTCTGCCCCAAGCACGGACACAATCCTTTTTCAAGTGGATATGCAAGCATCTGCAGCTGCTTCATTTGAAGCAATAGCCAGTCCTTTTTGTGTCACTGAAATGGCATAAAGACAACATAAACAGGGATAGGAAAATACTCTCCAGTATTCTGCATTTTAAAGCTTCCATTAAATTTAATGAAAATAAGATCTAAAAGTTCCAGAAGCAAATCAACACTAGATCGCTTAGAAGCGACACCTTAAAAAATTAAAATGCTCAAAGCACAGGAGAAAATAATTTTTTCAAAGGAGATTTAATGAACCCTGACAGTTATTTGTATAATGTTTGTTATGTGGCATCACTAAGATTTTTCTACTGGTGAAGGTTAGATGACAGTGTTTTGACAGCTTTCACTAGAGGGATGATATTTAATATAGAACAGTTTGCAAAACAGTATCAGGACCTGGGAATATCTTTTTGGTTAGTCATGGTGACCTCCAGCCCTGTGAAGAAAAAAAAAAAACCAACCACCAATAAAAACACCACCCTAAATTCTGCAATTTCTGTTTTTAGCAACTCATCTCACAAAGGAAAAATGACCTGAGATTTTTAAATACCCCTGTAAGGCAAAATGGTGTTCAAGCACTAACTTTTATGGCTCACATGAACTGAGGTCTTGAAACCTTTGAAAAAGCCCAGAACAGAATCTGAGCACATTGGCTTTTCAGAGGAGAATAATTCACAAAATCCAAAAAGCTCTGAAATCTGGGTAGGCTCAAATGTAAAGTTTGCAACCCCCCTAGTCTCATCCTTACCTCTGCGCAGCAAAACAATGCAGAGCCCAGGTAGTGTCGCCCGAGCTCCCTGCTACTGAGATTGGGGCTCTCCAGGCTCATCTGCTCTCCTCTCCTGGGGAGCCTTACCCTCAATTCCCAAGATAAGGAAACCCTAATGGTAACTGCATTGAAAGAAAGCAAAATGAACATAGGAAAAAGATATGGGAAAATAGCGCTACTGTTCTCTGGTCAAAAACTCATTCAGATATGGTTCTCCACTTCCAAAGATTAATACTATGAGATTCATGCCGCTTTCTACCAAGTCTGTGATTTTGCCTTCACACTCAGAGGCAGCTTCTGTGGGTTTCTCAACAGTCTGAGTATTATTTTCCTTCTAGGAAGTCTGTCCCCATACAGCAAAAGAAAGGCCTAGCAACGCAAGAGTTTTGGACATACAGCTCCTATTAATCCAAGTGGGAACTCTTTGTCCACGTTTTGTCACACAGGGAACACAAGGGTGTGTTTGTGTTTATGTGTTTTGAGGAATCCCATGGAACATAGGGCAATTTCAAAACTGTTCTCCTTTGGATTTTTTCAACCCAAAACATCTACTTCATAAAATTGCTTTATAACAAAGTCAACATTTTTCACCCAAGTATGCAGCTAAACCTTTAAAACAATTTTACATTTCCCCATGGGAAAAAAAAAATCATATTTCCTGAATAAAAATTGTGAAAGAAAATTCTTAGAAGAATTAATTGTTAGCTGAAAGTACAGATTTCTGCCAACAAGAAATTTCTGTGATAACCTGCATGTGCTAGCTCCCGTGTTCCATACACCTAATCTTTGGTGCTTTCCAAAAGCCAGCTGACTTTCTGGTTTCACCTGGAATAGGCTTTCTTCCACAGAGCGCACAGCCTTTGTGTATAAAATGTTTCCACCTCAGCTCGCACTACTGTGACCTTTCTGGGGACAGAAGCGTAGGAGGGAGCTGAGCTGCTCATCTGGTCCTGATTGCCTGGCAGCGCGCTGGCACCCAGCGCTGCTCAGCAGCCTCTATGTGCTCTCCCAAAATTTCCTTTTTCACACACTCCGACAACATTAAAGATGACAAGACATAAGAAAAACAAAGTAAGAATAACAATAGCAATCAAACTTGTGAAAGATCAGGAGGCGACAATTTCAAAAATATTAATAACTCCAGGCTTGTTTTATTATAGCTAAGCTGTATCTTACAGAATCTGGGAGAAGGGATTTGTTGGCAGAGGTGAAGGACTAACAACATTTAGGAAAAATATATATTTGTCATTGGGAGCTAGTCTTCAACTTCAAAGCGTCTTTAGTCTCTTAAAAGGATTTACATTTTAGCTGAAGGGAATTTAGGTAATGGGCAGCTCTGAGAGACGTAGCCTCTAGCACAGTTTTCACATATCACACAGCTAAAGAAACAATTCCTATTGAGTTTCACATGATGATTTATCATCTCTGCAACATCCAAGCTTCTCACTGGCTCTTTAACATTCATTACACGCTCTGTGAAACTATCTAGAAAATGATATAATTGACAAATGGTCCCCCCGGTCCTGCCTGGAAACCACACTGTGCCTGTAGCCTCTTCCAAACCAAAACGCAAATGAAGTAATTCCCAGTTTCCCATGAAGTTACATCAATGATTTTGGTGCCATTTTCCAAGCACAGGAGCACAGAGTTGGGGTAGATAGGAACTGGATTAAATCACACAGAGATTTTAGGACAAAGTCTATGCTCCAAGGAAGGAAGTAATTTTTCTAAAATAGAAATTTAGGCATTTTCCTAAATGAGATGCCTGAGTCAGAGCTCTTCTACCAGCTAAACTACATTTTAACAACAGCTAAACTGCTCATTATAAGGCTAAGATGTTAGAGGGGATCTCAGACCAAAACATGAAGTCAAACCTATCCATACGTTGGAGAAAATCTATATCATGATGCAGCTCCCCAACCTCACATCCAGACTCCTCGTCTTGGCTTGCAGCATACAAATTCTCAACCAGAATTAAACTCCTCATAAGTACTACAAAACCAAGCGGTACTATGTACCAAAACCAAGAATCCGCTTTTAGAAACTCCTTTTATCATAAGGATATTTTACTTTCGAATGGAGAATGTTTATCCAAACAGGGAAGGAGGGCCCAAGTTTCATTTTCGGCTAGTGGCCCGATGCTGATCCGGTGTAAATTCAGGATGTCTTCACTACTTTGAAGACCTTGCTCCAGATTTACAATCCTGAATATAAAATTAGAATCAGTGTGATTTTGTGGCTAATCGTTTCACCTCTGAGTGCTTTTGTGGAATGATGTCGTTCTTCTGCCTCACAGAGTTTAGGTACCAGATAAAAGGTGCTACAAAAACACATTTTAGAAGATCTACTGCTGCGATACATGATGTTCTGCCAACTCTTCTCAGCTGACAGAACTTTCCTTTCAATCTAAGCAAAAGATCACCCTGAGAGAAGTCTCTTTCCTTGAAAATGTTCACTATATTAGTTAAAACCTGAAGATATGCATATAATGTTAGTTTTATCCCAGTCTCGAAGCCATTTTACCCATCACTGGGATTTTCCTGCTGTAGCACAGAGGGTTCTTTTAGCACCCATCAGCAGCTCTGTAGTAGTGCCTGTGTGCCTGCTCCTGCTCCATGGTAAGAGCTGGGCAATTTGGGGTGGTTTTATTTCCCACCCCTCCTGTTGCCCACCTTTCACATGGTTTGGCTTTCTTTAGTATTGCATGTGCCCAGGCACAAAGGTTTTAAATGCTTTACAAGCTCAAATGAAGGCTCATTATGCAAAGCAAGATGAGAATAAAATAAAAAGTAAACTCACATTTTTTTCCTATTTTTTTCACAACTGCTGATTCCTTGTCATACAGTCTTCCCATCCTGACTAGCTTCAGAGCTTTTCAGGGGAGGGGCAGAAACATACTTTCCAGCGAATTTAAAATCTGAAGAATTCTTAATAACTGAACCAAACTGCAGCAGAAGTTATCAGCCCCCTGCTTTCTCCTGAAGGAATACCAAAAGGCAGCTTTTTCCCAGCTACTGTTTTCACTAGCACTCACAATTTTTTTGTGTGAGGCACTCTGGAAAAAAGTGAGCTTTAATGTGACTTAAAAGCTTAAGTGTTTGAATATTGTGGATTAATTCTTGTGCTTTAATACCAGATTAAAAATAAATGTGCTTTTTGTGGTGTTCCTTGTGTGTGACAAAGACTGGTTTGAGTCTTTCTCGACCCTTTTGTTTCTTGTTGCTTGTAGATAGCACTTAGGAAAACACATTCCCAGTGGCCCCATAGACTAAAATATCCTTTTGAAACAGAGGATTCCCTCCTCCTTTTTACCCTGGGGCAAATCTAAGTGATAATGTGAAATACCTGCACAGAAACTGGCATCTTTGCTCTCACTAAACTGCGTATTGCACCTGAGGGCAAAACAGAGGTGTGTGCGTAATGCAGAGCACTTTGGCATTTGAGGTTTCAGACTCTCCACATCATGTGATGATAGCTATTGATTCATGCAAAGGCAAAATTAACTCTCTAAACTCCAGAATGACACCTCCCTGAGCACTGTGACACTAATCCCAGGTTTAGGAACAGAAGTGGATGGAGGGGGTGGACAGAGAGCCTCCTGAGCTCATCTCCTGGCCACCAGCGGTCTGGAAAGTGGGAGAGGGCCTCTTTTGCACAGCCTTGGAGAGAGTGCTTAACTCTCATCTGGGAAAGAGCCTAAAACACCATTGAATTTGCATCTGGACCTTGTCCTACATTTAAGTGGGCTCTGTCAGCGTCAGGGTGCAAGCAGGCTCAGCGCTCCGCTAGCAGTTAGAGACTAGGGAATGCATAGCGTTTGGAAGGCGTTGCTGTGATGGCAAAACTGCTGGTGTGAATGTGGCTTTTCTGAGAAAAAAGCATGTTTGGTAGGTTTTTCCCAGGCCTGTGCCCTCCGCTGCACCAGGAGAAGGGGAGAGAGCCTGTGCGGGCTGGGCGTTTCTGCCAGCCCTCCTCCCTGCTCTCTGCAGAGGCTCCTGACACAGGTTTAGTTTATCTCTGAAAAAAAAAAGTCTGCATGGATTGAAAATTGGGAAAGGATAATAACGGGAGTCGTGGGCAAAACCTACACTCTAAACCAGTGCTTCTGCTCCAGTTCCCTTACTGCAACTCTGGAAGAACCTGATGGAGATAATCTTTGGGAGCTATGTAAGACTACTGCAATACAAGAAAGATTTCTGCTGGCTTTTAGCCTCCTTTTATTTCAACTGCCGAAATGTGCCCCACTGACTATAATGAAAATGGAACCAGCAGTTAATTCGGAGATGGGGCTGCATGTGTTACAGGGCATCGTTTTGCACAGAAATCACTCCCTTTTTTAGGGACACTGATGTGCTGGGATTTCCGAGATCTTCCAGCAACCATCTGAACGCGATCTGAATGAGAAAGACTATTTGAAGTAGGAATTAAAGGTCTGGGAAAGATAAGATCTCAATCCAAAGCTCACTGAAGCTAGTTAAAGTCTGTTAACTCCAATGGGCCTTGAATTACCTCCTTGAGAAAAGAGCTCTGAAGCCAGCATCCCATGAAAATACCAAATCCAACAGGAGGAGGAGAAGGGGGATTTCAGAAGCAGTTGGCTTCCTTGAGACATTTCTCCATTTTCCCCAGTGGCCTAATTCAAAGAGACATTAAGAAGAGTGCAATATCATGGCAAGTGAAAGCCAGGCTTAATTTCACACACCAGTGAAGGGTTTGAGAGCAACATGAGAGAAAAGTTGGCTGGAGTGGGAAGCCCAGCCAGGCTGACATGGCAGAAAGGCAGAACTTGAAGCCAAATTTCACTTAAAATTGTTCCCTCTCCTGCTTGCTTCCACAGTCTTTGTTTCCTGTTTAACCCTGACTGCAGAGAAAAATTTGGAGCAGTTCTCTTTCCCTTGATTTCACCCAGAGGACTTAGGAAAGGTAGATGCCAGTCCTGGATGTCTATGATAAAATTGTCGGGGTGGGGGGGTGAACATTGCCCACAATGATGTAGTACTTTCTGTGAACAAAATGCTAAGACACATTCCTTTTCTTTTGCAACATAAGAACATTTCAAATGCTGCTTAGACTCTAGAGTCTTCATAACCCAAGTTAACTGGTCTTTTCTTTCTTTTCTTTAAGAAAGAAGTGATAATTATGACAATATGCAGTATTGTGTCTCTGTGACTTTCATATCCAACTTCAGTGTTTCTAATGTAGCTTTGAATTCATTCTTTCCCCCCCACCCACCCAAGAAGCAAAGGCAAAGATAATTTAGAAATCTTTAGGACTGTTTACATTTGGAATGTTCATGGGAAAACAGCTTTGAAATGAAAATGCATTTTAACAAGAACGTTATTGTTTAGTTCTGTTCTGCTAAACATGACTTAAATACACTCAGAGTTTGTGTCTTTATTTATGGATTTGATTGGCAATTTAGGAAACTGCCATTGGTTATTTGAAGAGGGTGTTTATTTAGTGTTACAGTTTTGGGTCAGTTCCCCTCAAAGGAAACTTCAAACATATAGAATGGCAAACTTGACAAATCGTGTCAACACTTGGAATCGGACACTGCTTTCCATTAACTCTTAGGTAAACTAAATATATCTGCCAGGGACGTTTTTGTTAAGTGGTTATCAACATTTGTGCTCTACCAATTAATTTTGATTGCCATCCTTTCTGTCATTTTCAGTTTTTAAAAAACATAAAATTAAGTTAGAAAAAGGATAGAAAAAATGCACTAATCTGGAGGGCAGAAGATGCAAGGTCAGATCTGAGACGGTATTTGCTCACGTAAATCCAATGCAGTGAGAGCAGGGAGGGTAACTGTCTCCTGAATTTGAGTTCAGAGGGATTAAAGGAGAGCTTCACCTAGTTTGTTGTAATCAGCCAGAGTCTGGCATACACACAATTTACATACTTCTGCAAAATCTGCTGGCCGACTCGATTTAGCTTTCAAAATCTGTCCTTAACCTATCTGCCTGGCCTCACCCTGCTGTTGCATCACCACTGACTCCTCTGCTTACGCTGGAGAAGAAAATGATGGCTGCATTTTGTAGTCAGAGTGTATTTCGTGCTCTAAGAAAGCTCCTGAATGCCCCTCTGGGAGCAGAGGGAGGAAAACACTTCATTTCTGAACGCTGAATGTGGGTTTTACACCCATGGTGCGAAAAAGATGCTGAGCTGCTGAGCCCTGCGACAGACATTTTGCACATATCCTGGCAGGACACCCAAGACACCTGAGCAACCCAGAGTAAAGCAAGATTACTGAGGACTCTCGGAGCTTTCAGGGCTAAGCAGTAGCTGAAATGGAAGTATAATTTTGATTATATACATATATATACACACACCCATACAGTCAATGAAGTCTAGCAAGTCATTCAGCTGACCAAGTGCAAATGTTCATCTTAGGCAAGCTGAATAGCTCCCTACACTACACTGAGAACATCTCTGGCGATCGTGGCAGAGCTTGAAGCCCATCTGCAGGTACCAACACCAAATGCATTTTCTAGGTTTGGTTCCCAGTTATTACATCAGCAGGAAAAGGCTGGCTGGCTGGCAAGTCTCTCAAAACTGATAGGAAGTATCTAAGTTTACTAAGTCAAAGGGACTCAACTCCATTAATAAAAATGGGCTCTGAACCACGTCTTAAGTGGTTTGACAGAACTCCACTGGCCTTCAAAGCGGACAGGCTCGTTGAACTCAAAAGCTACAAACAAAGCATTGTATTATACAATTTATTTGACAATCACAATTCCTCTTCCCCAACACTAAACCTTGGGAGAACTGAGAGCTTTGGATATTTTGTTGGAGACCTTACTAATCCAAGTGTCCAACTTCTGGGTCACACCATCTCAAAGTTAATCCCAGTTTATATGGGAGTCTCAGCTGGAGGTTTCCCAAGAATCTCTCTGAGATCTCTGAGGTTTTCAAGCTTCATCTGACTCAGACAACCTTTCAAACTGCTTTTTACAGCATTTAGGTACTTTCCACATCTGGCCCTGAAGCTGGAAGAGTGTGAGGCTCAGACCCAGTAAAACATAAACTGAACTTTTATGAACCCCAAAAACCAAAGAATAAAATAAAACATAATATCGCTGTTGGTGTGCAGATTGGCCTGGTTCTTTTATTTATTTATTCATTCATTCCTTACCCTTGCATTAAAACAACAAAAATTATTTTAAGTTCAGTAACTTCCTGAGAAATTTGGAAAAGCAAATCACTGGCTTGGTTTTGAAGCCGCCATTTAATTCTTAATATCCGGGACACACAATTGCAGACATTATCAATGTTGCTTAGTTAAGCCATATTCCTGTATTTTTTAAAAAGCTGGTTTTTCTCTGCCTTTGACAGGGTTCCCATAAATGATTAGAATTATAATGCAGACAAATTCTCCATTGGAACTCAGTACCATGGAGAAAACAATGATTTTTAGGTTCTCGTAGTGGTCTCTAGACAACTGCAAATATCTATCATATTTGTAAATGGTACACACACACTATGACAAGCTGTACATATGGCATCCGCTTCAGCTCACCCATTAGTAACTACATAATGAGTAATTGTCCACATGCAAATATTTTAAGTATTTCTACAATAAAGTCTTTGCGGCACAAAAGTGCAGCAGATACTGTACTTTTTCCTCCTAAATTTTCTCTCTGCCAATACAACTGTCATCTCCAGATCCTGAGGTTTCGTACAGCTCTGTCAATACCCATTGGTTCCAGGAGACACTCAGCCCAGAATCTCCCAGCATTGCCGGCTGCTGAGAACCAACACGTGGAGCTAAAGCTCCTGAATTTCCAGATGTACAGGCTCGGCGTTGACCACTCTGCTATGATTTCTGTGGGTTTTGGATCAGGCCTCCCCCAAAGGTTTTGTCCTTTTTTTCTAAACTCTCTGTCCCTCGCCTTACCATTAACCTTTTAAAGTCTGACCTTTACACATGTAGTTTCTTCTGGTATATAGTTTCCATTCATTCATGTTGTTTGCTTCTGCACAGAAACCCACTTTACCTCTCTACAGATAATTCGTTTTTCCTTCTCTTACTATACAAAGTGGAATGTAAAGCTGCAAGGCAATGGCTCTGCACTTCCCAAACTTTCTTCCCATGGGCATCCCAAAAAGGCTCTCAATCCAAACAGCAGTTTGTCATTCACTCTCAGTACAAGGACATGCACATTCACAACAGACTTGCAGAAAACAGAACGGGGAGCTTGATGCCCTGGTAAACATCCCCAGCTGCCTGTTGAAGTTTAGCTGGAAGTCTCCAGCACTTTCTAAGCGTGAAATATAATTTAAAATATCTAGCGTTTTTCACAAGGATCTAAAGATACCTATTATGCAAATTTTAAAAAGTCCCAAAAGGAATTGCCTGAAGTACTTAGAGAAGCTGATGAAGCGTAATAACTGTGGAAGTTTTTCCTTGCTCCCCAGTGGCTGGCTGAGCTCTTTACAGCGCCAGGGATTTCAGCAAGGAGCAGGATTGCACTAGAAATCACCTGCTTTATCGCTGGGAACAGAGACTTGGTGTGCCCAAAAGGAGAAAGCAGTCCCAAGAGTGCTACAGCACGCCTGTGCCCGCGGAGCTGTATATTGCTCAGTTTTGTAGCCAAGGCCTTAGGGATCCACCCGAAAACCTTCCTTGATATTTAAAGCAGCAGCAAACTAGCTCTGAAACTTTGGTACGACTAGCTCTAATACATCAGAAACATTTCTCATAGACAGGTTATAAAGAGCAGGAATATTTTGCAAACAAACTAATCTTAACGCATGCAAAGCGTGTTTCCGTACAAAAACTGGGGGGGCACCAAACTCTGTCGCCACTAAATTCCATTTTGATCCAAAATGACATCTCCTAAAGAAAGATCACAACTGACCATAACAAACACAAGACAGTAAAATAAATAATGCTATTTTTAGGAGGGAATTTATAGTCCTGAAGTCATTTAAGAACAGAAAGGAGGTCAGGAAGAAGGATCACATTATAAAATGAAAGCTATTCTGACCTAATGAATAGCAAGGAGACATTTTGGCCACCTCCTAGGGAGCTCTGATTATGGCCACTCAGCAACCTCTCTAGGTGGTGGTTAAAACATCTTGTTTCTATTCATTAGTTCAGCGGTGTATTCATTCCACAACAGAGGAGTTTACAAACCCCTCCCTCCTCCCCTGCAGCACCCCTGGTTTGCAAATATGTCATCCACCAGAAGAAAATCTGAAATTGCACATCGACATGCCTAAATCTTCATTTTTGCCTTTCTTTTTTCCCTTCCCTGTGATATTCTGTATTTATACAGAACATCCGCTCTTCAGCAATTGCAGTGAAGCCACTGTGTCTCGGAGAAGTGAGGCGATGCTGGAAAAGGTGGGTTAGAGACCATTCCCCCAATTGCAGGAGCGGAGAAGGAATGTGAGTGGAGAGCAGAGACACTTGGCATGCTTCTGATTTGCCCTGCTGTAACACATCCGTCAGGGCCTGTATGCAGGTCACTAGCAAGGACTAAGGCTGAATCAGCCTGCTGTAGGATCAGTGTGTGCACTTGGGGCGGCTGAGAGGCGTTGCAGCACTGAACGATGTATTCCTTGGAAAGAGATATTCAGTATCCGTTAAAGCCATTAAATGTGCAGAGCAGTGAATGTAGTGTACACATTCCTGCTAAGACTGTTCTGTGGTACAAAGGACATCCTGACCCACTGGTCTGCCCCCTCCTGTCTCAATCTCCTAACACATCTCACAAATTCATCCAGCACACCCTAACAGTGCCCTGGGGTGGGTGTTGCTCCTGCTCCCATCACTTCTCTTAGAAGTAAACCTCCCTGCCTTGATGGCTATAAATCTTCTCTTCATTTCCAGCCCAGAAGTGTCCCGGCTAGTTCCTCCTCAGTAGCTCTTGCACTAACATTTGTCATTTAGCTTAAATATGTTCCCTCCCCCTTTTATCTTCCCCAGTCAAACTGAGAGAGAACAAACCCATCTCCTTTTTGCTTTCATATTGCTCAGACAAACACACCAAGCTCCTCAGGTCCCTCCTGCAAATAAACGTTCTCACATCATCGGAGAAGCTCTGACCCGGTGTGAATTAATCTTCCTGAAATCCAGGACATCAGAAAGGTACACAGCACTCACAACCGACACAAATAAGTGACAACCTCCACCTCTCCATCATGCGCACCCCAGGACCCAGGGCTCAGCCTCTGCCTCTGCTCCTCAACTCACCGCCACCAGCTACAGGATTTCCCCGGGAAGAATGCAGACAGGCGCCAGGCAGCAGGGCACTGCTGAAAATTTCCCCAGCCCCTCAGTCGCATCTTTAGAGATGTTAAACATGGCCTTTGAAAATCTGCCCTGCACAGAATTATCCCCAGTTCCCACAGAGATTATCAGTTATCCGCAGAGATTCTGGGAAAAAGGATCGTTGCACCTTGTTCTAGTCAAACTGGCGTGCCCTGCGCTGGTGTAAGAGTTGGTGTTGCAGATTTAGTGGAAACACACGCAGATGTAGTTTTTCTGATAAAAAGGAAAAGTATGTTTTAAACAGCATGTACAACACCTCAAGTTCATAGCTTAACTGGATGCAAAAAGGCAAGTATGTTATAAAGTGCACGTGCTGGAGACATATCACCATTTAAAAAATATTTTTCCCAACTGAAACCAGAAGATTTCTCTCAAGCCAGCAGGAAGAAAAAAAAATCAGCCTCTCTGAGACATTGCAACCATATTTCCACAAGGTCAAGAGCCATTTCTGTCTGTAGTACCACCTGCCTGTCATGATAAATAATTTTTGTTCTGATTTGTGAAGTTTGCTGCCACGGGAATGAGCCCATTTGCTCCTTAATGTATGTAAGATGTGCAGCATGACACAGAATTTGCAACAAACAGACATGGTCCAATAGCTTATACATCTGTCCTCAATATTTCATTCCCTAGAGGCGTCAGCTTTTCAAGTGCAAGGTTACCAACAGTACTGATCCCTGACCAATATGTTACCTTAAGGTCTAGGCACTAAAGAAACCTTAGTACTTACACCAAGGACTTCTCTCCAGCACTGAGACTACGTCTGTCACTGAGAAAAATGCAATTAATGCTCTTGCTTTTAAAACAGATATTCCAAAAACTTGCAAATATTGTAAAATCTTGGTGTATCACACATCTGTATAGTTATGCAGATTCCTCACATCGGCACAGCTTGACTTAATGAGTAATATGTGCCAGAATAATATTGTAAAGAAAATAGTTCTAGGTTTGAGGCTATGGAGTCACGCATAAGAGAAGCCAGGCTGCACAGTTATGGATTTGGCTGCACGCACCCAACAGAGGGCATCAGTGCAGCCCCCAGGAAGGTGCAGCGGGACCTCTCTGACAAGAGATTTCAGTGAGTCCACAGTGCCAGCTCAGACTTCTCCCCTGATGTTGGTCAGTGCTAAAATTGCCAGTAGATATGCCACTAGGCCAGGGCTGAACGTCTGTGAAAATATCAATATTAATGTGCAAAATCATTGTGTGTAAAACTATTAAAAAAAAAAAAAAACCCACACAAAAAACTCCTATTGAAAAATGCTATGATTTTATGCTATTACAAAATATGTGGGCAACATTAAGAAATTATATAGTCACTTTTATGGCGGTATAGGTGTTTTGTGAGTGGGTTTTAAGACACATTACCACGCTGCTATAGAAAAGAAATAAGACATGCCACAGCTGCTTTCTGCCTTACAGCATCTATTCTGCACGTGGAAATCTGGCTGTTGTCTCGCTGGATTCCACAATGCCTGGACCCCAGTAGCAGAAATCCCTGAGACTCACCTAAGATTATGTACAAAGGTCCATCTGCTCCCATCTTAAGCAATGTTACTTACCATGAGGACGTTGGAGAAGGAAGGTTTGGAAAACCTAAGCAGAAATATCCCAGGTATTGCATCCACTTGTGTAACCTGGCAAAATTTTCCAAATGCAAATCTTCTTAACAACAGTCTCAGACTTTTTTTTGAGGTTTGGGAACTGTCTGTGTTTCCCACCATTCCCTGAATATCGGCAACACATTCAAACAGGTGAAGCAATCCTAGTTGTCCTGAGCCACCAAAATACGTGGCTCAGCATGTTGGTAGTTTTACAAACGATAGCTTTCCCTAAAGCGGCCTTATACAGACAGGTATGGCAATGTCAGACTCGCCTCCGATCTAGCAGTGTGCTACTTGCCCGCCGTACCCTGATGCCCAGCACTGGGGTCCTCTAGGGCGGACAGATGAGCACACGCTTGGGTGAGATGCTGCAGCAGATGCTGCATAAAGCTTAGTGAGCTGCTCCCATTCACTGATATCCTGATTCTCTCCATCCCAAAGACGTTCCTATCATTCTTACTGAAAACTGAGTTCCAGGAGCATGATTTTCACTGTGGTAACATGCTTGAGTCTGTGCATTAATAGGATTTGCATGATTTTATCAAACCAATAATATTTTTGACACATGGGGCAATTTTCTATTTGTGCCAAGCTTTGTCCCAGTCAGATCCTGCAGTTCCCATGCCTCCCTGCAGATAGCACGAGCCGTCGCATGAGCCATCACGTTTGAACGCACCACCACTCGCTCACGTTCTCCTCTTCCTTTCCCTCCCCCAGACATTCTTTGACATGATTAGTGGCTAAATCAGATTCTTTAATTGAAAGAAATATAACTGAACTTTCTTCTGTTGGGAATGTGCCAGAGGCCACATCATAAGCAATGTCAAAGAATACTGGAAATAATATAGACCTCTGACATTTGTGTTTAGCGATTCAGCATGCCCCAGGTGGTTTGTTTGGGATCGGAATTTGTCACTGCTGTGAGGAGATAGTCTTTGGTGGTTGGGGCTTAAGGATTGCTGCAAAGAGATATAATAAGATATGTTTAAACAAGTTGCTGGAATGCTATGCTTTAATCTCCTACAATGTTTTGCACAGCCATGTCCAGAAGAATTTCTTTATGAGAGACATCCAAGCATTGTCTTATTCTCTCCAAGATGGCAGCAATTGAAAAAATACCCATCTTCTAGAGCATCTTGCAGCTCAGGTAGGAAATATTGAAATGCAACCACCTCATTTAGTATTCACGCCGTTCCTTTGTCTTTCCATCCCATCTTCTAAATACCAGAGCAGTTGGCAGTTATTCACCGAGCCTTATTCCACAACTGTACAAAACCCAAATTATTTATGGGATCCCACAAGTGGGCCTCATATTACACTTTTTGGATAATAGTTGCATCTTCCTGTTTATTTGTCTTCTCAAAGAATCACTGGGCTGGAATAACTCTTCAGAGGTTACCTAATCCATCCTCGTGCCCTGGGGATTATCATGCCCAGCACAGCCTTCTTGCACCATCCAAACTCTGCAGCGTCTACTTCAAACTGAACTGTTTGAAGTTTAGACCAACCTTGTTTCATTTTCACTTACATTTGCTTCTCTAATGTTTTCATATTTCTCAGAAACATCCCGTTCACACTCTAGAGTTTGCAAATAGCTCATCCCTGACACTCCTATGTACGTCTGCGGGGAGAATACCCCGCTGCCCAGAGACCCTGCATGGGCGAGAACCGCCACGTGCACCCAATGCTTCAGGATTTGTAGGTCACTGCCGATTTAAATCGCGGTGTGTTTTACACTTAGGACTACAGTAAAGCCAAGCACTTAATAAATATAAAAATATTAAGATCCTTCCACGTTGCATGAAACTCACTTCACACATGCACGCACATTTTGGACAGAAAATGTATTTCCCAAGAGTCATGGTCTTGAGAGCAACAGTTTGCTATTCTCGTACTTCTGTCTTTTGGGGCCTCTACTGTCAACTTCAAAAGAATCATTGTTAATTGTTAAAATTGATTTCCAACTATGCTTGATTTATTGCTGTACGTTGAATTGATTTATCGAGTTACTGCTCTCCCTTTGCATCTCAGGTGCTTGCTGACAGGCATGGAGCTGCCCTGCGTTTGCACTCGCCACTCCCCTGGAGAAATGGAACTGCTCCGTGGATACAAAGAGGCCTTTTCTGCACAGAAGCTAGGGACCACCGACCGCCTGGTAGGGGAAACGCTCTGACACCTCCTTATTCCCTCCAACAGGTTAAAGAGGAATCTTTCACAAATAAATCTTTGAAATTGAAATGAGAATACTTATGGTGGAAGAGGTACAAATGCATACCCTCACCAAACGCACGCACACAAAGAACTAAAAAAAAAAAAATAGGGATTAAATATTCTGAAAGATTTGCTAAAGTATTTACAGTAGTAAATTTTCTAGCTGCATATTCATTTGTAAAACGGAGCAACAGGTGAAAGCGTGTCCCAAGCACGAGGTTTATACCTCCGCTTACAACAGGCAGGTCTCGCTGCCAGCAAGGCAGTGCTGTTTCTTTACAGCATCCCTGAGTCACCCACCTCTGTGTAAGTCCCCAGCATCGTGTCCCCAGCTGTACCAAGCACGCGCCTACTTGCAGCTTTGCTGGGAGGTCACCTCCCACAAGTGCCCAGTTTTTGTCAGTCCTTAGGATTGTCACTGGATAAAGATTTCACATTCTAATCATTTGGGGTTGTAGCTTGTTACAGCTGGGATTGTTTTGCCTTGTGATTGCACTTTGGCCTAATTTGGCAGTCCTAAAAAACATGTTAAAAATCCTTGGAAAGATGTGTTTTGGGGAGTCTTTTATGACCACTTTGGTGACTGTGTATTTATGTTATCTGCTTTTGTATAAATCTATATTTTTCCTCTCGGTTGTTTTTCTTGCCCCACGGTCAAACCACTTGTGACTGAAGTACAAAATAGAGCTATTACCATTTTTCTTGCAGGCAACATCCCATAAAGTTTTAAAGACAGATTTAAACAGTTACAGATTTAAACACTGCAGATTACTCATGTAGTTGACACCCTTCACTTTCTACCAAACAAATATTTATTAAAGTACAAACAGGGGCAAAAAAGAGCACATACTTTATCTGCCCTGATCAGATGGAGAGAGGATGGAGGAAAAATGAGCTGCTCTAGGGAAACATCTGGAGAGAGACATTTCTTCCACAAGAGCAGAGAGATTGTGGGGAGAGGGCAGGAGACCACACTGCAAAGCCAACGCAGGATGGAGAGCAGAACCCAGAATAGGGGGTCGCCCCTCTTTACATCCACTGCGCTGATGGAATTATGCACAGAGGTGGCTTTGACACACTGGTGTGAGGGGCAAATCCAGATGGGGACCGTTCTCATCAGGACCCTGGAATAACTGGGGAGTTCATGATACTCGATAAGGCCATACTTGAAATTAGGAGTGAGGAATGAAGAACTAAGTGTAACCCTGCCGAGGCATGCTTACAGGTCAAAACCTTGGCAGGGGCATGTTGTGAGTGCTCAAGTTTGGAGCACTGGCATTTGGGGGTTCCCCAGAGCAGCAGGCTGGCATAGTCAGGCCCTAGAAATGGTTGGTGTCTTGCAGTGCCACACAGTATCCCAGCCTCCCTCTGTTAGCTTTGGACTCCTTTGTTGTCTTTTCTTATTACCCCCTAATTCTGGAAATATCTAAAGATGAACGTCTGCAATCGCAAGCAATAAATGCAAATAAAAACATACAGCGGCCTTGAGCCCTAGCTGTTTTTGATTGTGGTCTCACCCTTCCGAAGGATGACTACACACGCCGAGAAGCCAGTCCCTTAAAACCACAATGTCCCCAGGACCCCAGACCTCAATCTCTGCCCTTGTCCGCTGTTATACTCCTCACGCAGCAAACATGGCCTTATGGTGTGAGCCTTGCAGCGCCAAGCGCGGAGGACAGCTGGGTGACAAGGATAGCTGTGGACAGGGGCAGTGGTTGTGCCCAAGGGACGACTCCATTTAAAAGATAAAAATCTACAAGCTTATGCTTGAGATCACCACAGTGGCATCTGGTAACATGCAGAGCCATGCTGCCGTTTGTTGGTTTGGGTTTTTTTTAGCCCCCGTACCTTGTTTCAATGATTCACAAATGTGGGTTGGACACAAATACGTCCAGGTGGGGACAGCTGATAATGACAGCACGTGCCAGATCACAGAATAACAGCTGGGCCGGATCTTCTACTGAAATTCAGATTATTTTTTAAGAAAAGGAAAGCATTTTACAATTCTTCTTTAGCCCAGATTGAAATACCCCTGACACCATATAGAGCTGTTGAAATGCTTGTCCCGATTCTTCTGTTTAAATGGAAAATTGATCGTGGACTTGGAAGCAGAAGTGACAGCGTGGCAGTGAAAGCTGTCCCAGGGCAGGCCGGGCCTGACCACAATCAGACAGGGGAAACGTCCCACAGCGTGGCCCCGACGCCACTGCCAGCTCCATTCTCCGGTCCCAGTAAGGAGCCAGGCTCTTGCAAGGACCTCCTGTAAGTGCTCAGGCCATGGCTTTTCTTCTCCAGTACAGCACCCATCAAAGTAGCTTTGGGCTGTGCTTAGAGAAAAATTTACAGGGAGTACTCAAGTGATTCTCCTCTGTTTTTTGCAAAAAGGTGGCTTCATCATGGATAAAGAGTCTTTACAGAAGCCTACGTGGGCAGCAAGTGGATTTGTTCATCCCTTAATGTCACCACAAAGCTGGAATTAGGCTTGCAGCAAGCTCATGAGAAACAAACTCAACCCTATTTATCTCGGCATCCCTGTCAGGCAGCGTTTGATTAGGAACACCTCAAAAAGATGGCAAATGCCCATTTGGTTCCAGTCTCAGGTGGTGTTTAGGGAAGCAGCAGTCTGGACATCCCATCCTGGCCACTCCAGCCTGGTTCCCCTTTCTTTTGCTCTTCATGTAACATAAATAGGACGGGTTGGGAGCATGTTCATTTTGCACATATCCACACCGTAACACACAGATCAGTAACAGAGATTTAGGTGCAGGATAAAGCTGGTCAAAATAAAGAAACTCCTGTGCTATCTCTCATAGCGGTTCTTCTGCAGTAGCTTATTTAACCAATTATTTAGGCGTAAATGCCTATAAAAGCCTAGATGCCAGAAAACCCTGCTGGACTGAATCACATCGGTTGAACAGTCAGGTGCTTTATTGTGAAGAAGAAGAGTCAGACCTGGCCTTAGCATAAGTAAATACATGGAACGCACCAGTAATGCAGCTTTAATTATGTCCTGCCTCAGCACTAGAGGAGATGCAGCCTTTCAAAATAGCCAGGTAAAAGTCAAGCCTCAGCTTCACTCACACGCACACGCACCATATCTGCAAGTTCTAAGCATTGAAAACACTAAAAGTGTATCTCTCTGCAGCTCTAAATAGATAGCAGAGAAGCACCTCGCATTTGTCTTCACTTCTGCCTTGGGAACAGGAGATTTTGTTTGCCACCAGGCTACATTTTGTTTCAAAATCACCCGACAAACAGGATTGCTGCTCTATGCTATCAAAATGGGATGCAAAAGTTACATCTTCAAAGCACGACTTAAATAACTTTAGTCTTAAAAGAGGAGTGGAGGGAAACTAATTTAAGCATTTTGCTATGCATGAAGTGTTTAGTTTCTAAAATACAGTGCTTGCCACTAATGTGGCCTATTAGAGGCCACAGCTTTTTGCTCTTCACACATCCGTCAAAGGGCACACTCTTCTCAGATCACTGGTACTAACTTTTTGGAAAATGGTATTTGTTGCTCTGAATGCTTTGTGAAGCTATTGTAGCTGGAGGGGCAAGAGGAATTTTTTCCTTTGTTTGTAATGCTTCCACAATCCTAAATAAGCATTGTCTATAGCGCTGTCTGTATTGCCATGTCTTGTTCCCACCCACTTACATGGCATAAGATCCTTCAGTTCAGAGTAGTATCTCCAGCAGCCAAGAAACTCTTTAAACTTCATGTAAAATGAGAGCCACAAATCACAGTCTAAATTCAAACTAATCTCAGCGAGTATATGCTCCAGACCTACTTTCTGTGTAGACAATAGTTAGTCTTTTCTGAATTATAGCAGTGGGGCCTGATCCTGCAAGGTGCTGAAAGCCGTGAAAGGCAGAGGGGGCTGAGGACTCTCAGGGGTCTCGGCAATTCAGGCTGCTCAGTCCCATCTCAGCAGAAAGAGGATAATAATGGACAAATTCAACTTTGCCCTTAGGAGTCTTATCTCACCTCCTCCATGCCCTGACCCCCTAAAAGGCATCTCACCGGGCTGGCTATTTCTCCAGATGATCTTGTTTTAATTATTTAAGTTGAGCTAGCAGAGTTTTTGTCATTCCTTTTTGTGGAACACTCTGTACTTGGGGGGCCTCAGCTGGATATCCTGGGTTATGCAACCAATGGTTAAAGCTATTGTTTTCAGAAAGAAATTGCATGAATCTCATTAAATGCACTCTGATCAGGGGAGGCGGGACACGTCTTTAAAACTGCATTTGGATCCAATCCTATTGTCCTAGATAGGGCTGCCTGCCCTCATTTCTGATTTAGTCTTAAAGAAACTATTGTTTAGCCTTAATTAATTTCATATTGGGTCACATTATCACATTGCAACTGGCATTCGCTTGGAGATGCCTTCAGATGGTCGAGGATTGCTTTAAACCAGAAGAGGGCAGCAATTTCCCTGACAAGACTAAAAGTGCGGTACAATGGCTTATTTAAAACAGGTTTGACAAGGTATAAACAATCCAAAGGGCACTAGACTTGCTGCAGTGCGAGCTAGAAATGGAAAAAGAAAAACATGCATGCAAGAAAAAGGCTTGCCATTCATTACCCAGCTATTCAAACCACAGGTGTATAAATACTTTGGGCTTTATTGGCCTCTCGACTTAGATAGCATTGAGCATTTGTTATCAGTCTTAGACAATTTATAGCCACTATGACAGACTACAGCCTACGTTCATAAGGGAAGAGAACCAGTACGTCACTTTTCTTTCTCTCCAGCCCCCACGATTTATGTACATAAGCAGAATTGGTACTGGAAGTTCTTGTTCTTCAACACATCAAAGTGGACCAAAAACTAGCCTTCAGTCAGGAGCCGTCCTGCAAGCCAAACTAATTCCTGATGCAATTTTATTTCATTTTTGCCTACTGTGAAACTCTTGCAGAAAGGCCTGATGATGACAAAAGATTCTGCCCTTGCTCCTAATCTCTCTGCCTCAGTAATATTCACTCTCTCCCTTCACGGACACAAGCCATTAGCCAGCACTACTCTGAACCGATTGTTTAATGGTATAATACAGAAAAGCAGCAGAATATTCCCAAAATTTCCTTGTAACCATATTGCTTTCCCATTGCTAAGTAAGAAAAGATAACCAAAGTTACCCGCACTCCATGTGGCAGGTAATGCACAGCTGGTGACAGCAGGCCAGGGCTCACGAAGGGGCAGCCTGAACTGCTGAGATGTTTTATAGCAAATCTCGGTGGCACCGTGTTACCTATTGCCTTTGGCTGTGCAGAGCCAGGACCGACAGCCTGGGGTTCCCATCCAGGCTTCTCTGTCCCCACATTCCCTCCCAAAGGCACTGCAGGAAGGAGGAGGTCCTTCAGCTCCTTCCAAGGACATCTCATTTTTATGAGATGCCTGAAATGAAGGAAATCAGTGTTAGGTGTGTGACGGTCACAGCCCACTGTAAGGTTGTAACAGCTATGAGGTGGGTGAAAATGTTTTGGTTTTTCTCCCAAAGAATTGGTTTTCCTGGTTTTCTTTTGTTTCGTTTCTTTATGCCTAATTTTCCCCTCCAAGGAGCTGTTCAAGGACTCCGTTTTCTGCAAAGAGCAGGCAGCAAGTCCTCCTTTACCCAAGGAAAAACAAAACCAAGCCTGAGAATACTTGGACTAATGCAGAAACATGCTGGAGTTGTCTTTGGAGAAAAAAGGGATTTGGAGAATCCTGGCAGCTCTTCCTCGCCATACATTTTCCCTTCCAAAAAGCAAATGAAATGTGACTGCCAGAGCTACGCAGGCGGAGTGCTGCTAACCCAATATTTCCAGAGAGGCCAAGAAATCTTGAGGGTTTTTTACTGAAATGGGAGGCAGTTATAGTTCAGCATACAGGTAGTGAGTGGCTGGTTCACCGCTCTGCCTATCTCCGCTTAGACAGAGGAGGCAGATCCTTCTCTGGTATAAACTGCTGATAAAATCGATCCCCTGAGGCCAGTGACAATTTTTAATGCACTTTTGTTAAAATACTTTAAAGGTTTGGATGCTGCTTTTCCTTGTGCAAACACAGAAACGAAAAAGGGGTGAAAAATCCAAATAGCTCCAGGGAAAATCAAAATACCTAGGTATTATGGAAAGAGATGAATACATCTTAAATAGGAATTCTCTATCCCTTCTAGAGAATGACCCATTCAACCATTTTTAATACATGTTTATCTTCTTTCATGGGGTTTAGCAAACAGTTTGAGAAAGTGTCTTGGTATATATTACATCTCAATTCTAGCTATTTAGTATTAGTCATTTGCAATATACTCTAGACAAGCTAATTTCTTTTCATTAGAAACTGAGCTTTTAAACAAGAATCCCAAAAAATTAAAACTGGAAGAAAAATTTTGAGTACAGAATCTGATATGTATGTTTTTCTAATGTTTATAAACACGCCTCTAAATAATTGAAAATCCTTGAAACCTGCAAACTGTGGAATTACAAACCCATACAAACTAGCATGGCTATTCACAAAACTATTCACCATTACTTTTATTTTTTAAATGCCACATCTAATCAGCTTTCTCCCGTCATAACATTGCTCTGTCATCACTTTCCTTCCCTTCCTCCAGGCAAATGTTGATGTAAGAAATGCAGGGAAAATTTTGTGCTGAAAAACAGCTGGACAATTTTCAAGGGGATTTTTTAATAGCATCTTTTATCTCCTGATCATTTGTTCTACCTTTGACTTTTGTGATATCTTTTTCTATATTTTCACTTCAGAAGAGTATTTGAAAAGTTGAAGTTTAAAAGAAAAAAAATCTTAAGGGTATATATCACGGGTTACCATTGCAACTGAGGTTCTTTCCTTGCAAATTTCTAATGAAAATAGGTGACCAAATTGCCGTGATTTTTTTCTGCTTTTCAATCAACCCTGAGATCAGCTGAAATGTTGCACTTTTTAACATCACATTAAGATTCAGCATTTGATATTACATGGGGCGGGGGGGGGAAGCAACATAATTACTTACTTTACATTTTTTTATCATCTGCAAGAGTAAAAAGTAACTTTCAGATTGATGCCTAACATGAACGCTGGCTTCCAGGATGTTGGATCACTGTAATTTGCTGATTCTGATAGCAAGCCTATCTGTGGAAGTCTTCAAAGAAAAGCAAGTTAACATTTCACCTCGGGAACAATAGGGAAAGGGCCATCTCTAGGTGAGACAATCGGTTCAATGACTCGTTTCTAAAGTTTGCTTATTTGGAGCTTTTATGATCTCTGTAACAATAACCCAAGTAGCAAAAGAATGATGTTTATCAGCTGAAGTCAGCTGCAAAGGTAGCAGTAAAGAAGAGAGGAAAAGAGAAGATGAAGTGCTTTGAATGGGTTGTTCACATCTGATACGCCTTGCCAGAGCGCTTCCTTAGAGGCTTGCTGAGAACGGCCGATTTCTAGAATCGCTTCTAAAGTCATGTCTATGATTAGAGCCACTATATAGCCACTTCCAGAATCACTGCTATCTAAAAGATAAAGCAAAAAGAGAACAAGAAACCTATAAAATCTTTTTGCCAGAAGCTCACATAACGGCAGTATGGATTGGGAATAATTTTGTATGTTTTAGCTGTTACTAGGGATGAGCAAATTAGCGGTTACGCAAAAAAAAAAAAAAAAACCAAACAAAAAAAACCCAAACCAAAACAAACAAAAAAAAAAAAACAAAACCCCAAACCCTATCCACAGTGTTCTTCCGAACTGGAAGCCAACCAGCAGGTTTGTAAGAAGCTTGGTTAGATGACATTTTTCGGGTGGTGCTGGGGTGAGGCTCCCAGCCGCCTGCGGGGCGTTCGCCCCCGGGCATGGTGGGGCCCGCGGGGTGCCCGGGGGCACTCCTGGCCCCAGCTCCCCCCCAGCATCCCGCTGCCACTCACAGCCACATCACTCGCCTGGGGCAGAGAGCAAGGGATAGGCGCTCCCTTTGAACGCACCAGACACTACCTATTAATTAACTGCAGCAGTCACTTTGGGTTTTCTTAAACAAATTAGGCAGGGGAAGGAGGGATGATACTGTGTTTTTTCCCTTGGGGGAAGAGAGGCGAAGGAGACTGCCAGGTAGCGGAGAGGGGAGGACCAGCTGCCCGGGGCCATGGGCTGAACAAGACACCCTGTCCCCCGGGGTGTAAATCAGGAGGAAAACGCGGGGCAGGCAGCAGCGGGAACTGCCCTCCCCAGGCACTGACTGACCCCGCTGGAGTTCAGGCGACCAGATTTTTGGGCTCGTGATATCCTAGGGCCGCTGAATCCTGTGGTACCTCGGTCCGTGCCGGAGGCAGGTGGAATCAAACCCTCCAGCCGCTCCGCTGGGTGAGACGTGGTTGGGTTTGTAGAAGTGGTTTGGCTTCAGCATACAGGAGGAAGGACCCTCTTCCCCAGAGCGCCTGAAACAATCCTTTCAGATTGTTTTTGCGCCTATCAAATTTACAAGCAATTTTAGCTGCAAAATTTGTTTGCAGAGACTGGCCTATTTCAGAAACAACGCTCACTTAGACACCGCAGCAATAGGTAGCCAAATAAACTTTACAAAGTTTGTAGGTATAAGAAAGGAGACCAGAAAAAATCCCACCCACCCTCCTGCCCCAAGCAGTGCAAAATCTGGGCTGTGCAGCCACTTTTCTCCTCCCCCTCTCTCTGCCCTGAAAAGAAGAGAGAGCATACATGGTGACATGAAACACTTCAGAGAAAAGCAAACAAATAATTGGCTTCTCTGGAGAATCAGAAACATAATGATACTATAATGCTAGCAGTTTATTTTTCACTGCCTCAGGCTGCTTGGCAGAACGTCACAGTAAAGTCATCTAGGCATGAGAGATTAACTGATGTCTATTTTGCTATAAGGCTCCACGCTCTCCTATTGAAGGACTTTTACACCTGCTGAGGAATGCTGCTTCCCAATCGCCGTCGAGCCGCGGCACCGGGAGGGAACCCCACAGCCTTTGATCAAGTCCGAGCACACGGGTTCCTCAACCAGCTCCTGAAACGCAGGCTGGGCTGTGGAAACCAGCCGAGCACCAGGCACCGAACTGAGCTCTAGCTGCAAAGATCTTCATCTAAACCATCAGATCAGCAAACCGAACCTCATGGCAGGGGGGCACGCAAGGGCTTAAATCACATCGCACTCTGCACAGAGGCTTATTGCATCCTTGGGCTTAAGAAAATTTTGTGTTGTGGCACAAATCCTGGGCTTGGCTGAAGACAGTGGAAATTCCCTGTCTGAGCTGGGGTTTCTCTTCATATACTTCAGAGCAATGTGTCAATTTGGGTACTGAATGCTTTTTGGAACAGCAGCGGTATGCCCTATAAATGATCTTTTGCCTCTGATTAGTTTCCTTACCAGGCAAGCAAATGTGAATTTAATACTGGGGAAATGCATTAGTACTGGGAAGAACATGGAGACAAATGGTATCAATAGATCTGTCAATCAGAGTCCCTGTCCCACCCCCCAAAGGTTTTGCTTAACTTTAAAAGCAGTAGGAGCGCCTGCATCCAAAGCTTACTCCATGCTTATTTCAAGGCCAAGCACTGGAATTTTATTAGCCTATACCAAGAAGTGTTTCTGTAAACTTTTCCCCAAAAGAACACTGAAACCATTTGCATCGTTTTAACTTGCCGGCTGCTAAAGAGCATTTTAAAATCTAAAAAAAGAGAAGGGAAGGGAAGGGAAGGGAAGGGAAGGGAAGGGAAGGGAAGGGAAGGGAAGGGAAGGGAAGGGAAGGGAAGGGAAGGGAAGGGAAGGGAAGGGAAGGGAAGGGAAGGGAAGGGAAGGGAAGGGAAGGGAAGGGAAGGGAAGGGAAGGGAAGGGAAGGGAAGGGAAGGGAAAAGAAAAACCCACCGCAAAGCTGACTCACTAAAAGAAGTTTATTTTCCCCCAGGCAAATGAGCACTTGCACCCATTTTGGTGACATTATTGCTTCTGCTGCATCCTGAGATTTCAATTTCCAAAATCACTAAAACACCCTGGCATCACAGCACAAAGCTCACAGCTGGCAGAGCCACGTATTTAAATATTCACATGGAAATCTGGAGGAAATCATGCCCCCTTTAAACAAGAAAGGTGCTATTTATACCAGCCATTATTTAACAACAGAAAAAACACTTGTACAAAGTGGGGAAAAAATGTGTTTCTAAAAGTCCCTGAGACTCATCAGGTCCCAGTAGCTTGAGGGGGAATCAGGAGGATCTGTCCTGTTGCAAGTGGTGTTCAGCACCTGGCAGGACTCAGTGGCATGACTGAGCCAAACATCATCTGAAAAGCATATTAAGAGTAATATTTATGGATCAGATTTTTCACAGGTTTTTAAATATTTTTTTTCTCGATGGGAGCTTCCGGGTTCATTAACTATCTGTAGCAAACATACTTCTCAGCAATACTAATTAGCACCGTGCAGACCCGCATAGCACATGGTCTGTGTCGCACGGTGTGGGAGCTGCTGTGCCACCCCGCAGCCCTCCTGCTGCAGCCACAGCTGCCCCCAGCCCTACGCAGGCTGGAAACCATCTCAAGTACAGCTTAGGCACCTGGAATTAATATTACAACACATCCTCACGTAAACTAGGTTTGCATGCAGAAATCGAGTGGAGAAGCTATGATTTTGTTCAGATATGAAGTTGGAAGCACAACTTGGTCTCAGCCCACCTGACTACCAGTGCTATCTGCACCTTCAACCCTCTCACATATTACATGCACTTCTTATATCTTGCCTTCTTCTTGACTTCAGATGCCTCTGGGGCATGAACAGTACTTTGCTCTTACTTCACGCAGCACCTAATGCAGCAGTATATATAACAGAAATGAATGAATCAGTGCTACAAACAGTCCTTGTCTGCAGGAATCTGCTGAATCAGCAATGCTTCCCAGGGGAGGTGCATTTTGTAAAGGCTCCAAAAAATGTGGAAAGGCTGAATGCGAGGATGCCCTTACAGATACAGCCACACAGATGTTTCGAGCTACATTACACAAGAACTGACCTTGGGAAGCAATACCTTCCTGCCCCAGTGGATTTGCAGGGCCATGGGCAATCTGCCCCCAACCTGCCGTTGGAGTGGGGGTCTGTGCAGACCCTCAAAAGTTCACGGGATTAGCATGGGCAGCTGCCCTCCCTCGAAAGCACCCGGCAGAGATGTGGCTGGCACCAACCCAGCTGGTTTTGATTTATCAGCCTGAGGCCGTACCCATTTGCAGCTGGGAGAGGCCTTCAGCTGAGATATGGAGCAAGGTCTGAAGTTATTCCTCCGGCCCCCAGCGAAGAGCTGTGCACATCCCTTCTGCCACATCTCCTGCCAGAGGCGAGCAAGTGCACAAAGAGGACTGGTTGCACTGCTCCCATTAAAGGTAATCGGGAAAGAGAGCCCAACTCTCCTTGGTGCCTTGGGAAATCTCCTCTGGGTCACCTCATACCTTGGTACCAGGTCAGCTGGAGAAAAAACAAAGTTAAAAGGAAGTAAAAGGAAATAACCAATTCCACTGAAATGGGCCCAAGTTTTCCGTAAGTGTCTCCTTTCCTAGCTGTTCTTTATTTTATCCTGCGCAGAGACAAACCTCTTCTCAAAGCCCAGCAGACGGTGCCGCGTAAGCTTATTCTGCGGGGATCCGGGGGCTGCCCTCCTGCAGCAGGTGCGTGCAGGGCCAGGGGAACCGCTGCTGTGCTCCAGCCTGCTCTGGTGATTCAGGGAAGCTGAGGATCGGGCCCTGGAGAGCTTTATTTCTGCCAGAAGAGCATGTTTTAACACAGGTTGTCCTGGGAGACTAACAGCAGTTCTAATGTATGCAAAAATAAAAGGAGAAAAAAAGCCTAGACACAGAACTGAGCTCAACGACAAGCTTATTTGTCTCTCCCTGAAATGTAAGCGTTCTTTAGGACGGGATCCTTAAGCCGTAGCTTGTAAAAAGCTGTTTGTTTTGTACTGACCTTCTCCTTTTATGTAACATGATAGGCATGCTTCAGCGAGTCCTGAATGCAGCTAAACATATGTCGTCAGCTGTGCATTGCTGCCCCTTCTATTAAAATGGATTTTGGTAGCATATGTGGGAATAGGCTTGCCACAGACACTCAAGGGAAATGAAGGAATACAGGGCAATTAGCAAGAGCAATCCCCAGACCTCTCCGCTAAGCCTCCGTAGGAAGTACAAAGACTTATCTCATGGGCATGGAAACAATTAAGGTCAACAAGTAATCGTGGAAAAGGAAACTTTAAAAACAAGAACATGGTAAATGACCTAGTAAACACCCCTTTTGCCCCCCTCACAGACTTAGGACACATTTCATCTGGGGTTCATATGCACAATCTAGCTGGCTTTTGCCTCCCCAGCCCCCCTCACATAATGACTTCCCTTTGCAATTTCCTGGAGGAAGTTGCTGGAGTGATCTTTTAGTGATAAAAATAAGCCATAGTGATTCTTAATTTTCAGTCAAAGAATTCTCCTAATCTCCTAATTAAGGAGCGAATGGCAGCAGTGTCCCTTAGAAAGCATCAATGGGACAAGCAGCCGTCGCAGAAGAATGCAGAATGCAGTTATTCTGGAAGAGAGAAGTATCTTATGGATCATTTGGCCAGATGGATAATATCCTGCGTCTAATTCCTTCTCAGAGGTACGTGCAGAAGCGCTATCTTTCATAAGAGAGTTTCTTCACAATTATTTTCTTTTCTCAGGTCATTAGAGTTAGACAGTAGACATTGTTGCATTCTTTCTCACAACTTCAGAACCATTAATTGAATACTGAAGTGTCAGCCGTAATTGGTAATCCATGCTCTGTCGCTCATTTTCTCACTTCCCTCTCTAGCAGGCAGGAAAGAATTTCTGAGGGTTATGATGACACCAGTGAGTTCTCCAGGGTTTTGTGTATTTGTTTTCATCAGTCATACTTAACATATGGTATTTACATGTCCTCTTCACGAACACTTGGTAGCTGACCTGGAACACAGCACTCGAGTGACTGCTGCCAGCTTTTAACTCCTGACTTACATATGTAACAAGCAGGATCGTGTCAATTTAAAACACGGTTCTTCACCCAGTCAATAAAGCCGCAACTTGATGTGGGAGCCCCCCCAGCATGGACAGGAAGGGGAAAAGGGAGGTTGCTGCATTGGGAAGGCTATCGGTTGCCCCGAAAATAAGGCATGTCTAGTGACACACAAAACCTGTTTGAGTTCAAGTACATGTGGTAACACCAGACCCTGTCTTTATAGTTAGCCAGACACGGACCTTTCAGTTTATTGCCTGTATTTGTATGTACTGGCCGGACCAATAGAGTGGTCTGTGTCTAGTTATATGTTTTGTAGCTGAAGACCGAATACAATTAATAGCTGAGTTTGGACCCTGAGTGACAACAAGCCACGCTTATTTGCTCCTTTCCTTCTTTCACCTTCTTCACAATTTACTGCAGCACTTCATACGGCAGTTTGAGCTATGAGGAAAATAGAGATAAGATCATATTGAACAAGTGTAACAGTTTTGCAACATGAGGCCAAAAAACTTTAACTCCAGATTTGGAGGACTTGACTCCTATAGTGCATCATCTGAATGAAAGGACATAGTTAATAAAAGGTAGGAAACTGGCTTTCTGCAAGTATCTTCTGCTTCTTTGTTTGCCTGCTTACCACATCATAATCTCATCCTGAAAAAGCGTCCATTCAATGTCACAAATATATCTGAAGTCCTTGTCACTTGTTTCTACTGCAGGGTACTCACAAGATGCTTTTAGAGAAAGTACTCAAGCAGTACATAACCGGAGGCTAAATCTGGCATACAGTGACTGTAACAAACTATGACATCTGTCACGGCTCTTCTCGGGTAAACCTATAATGATTGCTCTGACCAGAGAAGAAGACATCTGAAGTCAGTAACTGAATAATGCTAATGATACTTCATGAACAGCACAGTTCAAATAAAATGATGCATTTCTCTGAAGAAAGATGCTGAGAGGGGTCTGACTGGCAGATATTTACCCCCCATCCATTCTTCTGTCCATAAACATCCTTGTGAAGTGCTGCAGGCGGGGAGCTCTCATTTTATGCATCCCAAACTGCAGCAGAGACCACAGTATCTAGCAGAGGGAATACATGCATCAAACATGTCAATAAGGACTATATAATTTCATCTATGTATTTCTGGCATCAGTCTGTATCCATTAAATAACGGCATATGGGTATCATCTGGTTGCATATGCGGTACCACTCTAACCTCAGCAGCAATAATTCTCGTTATTGTAAGCTTGTAAGTTCTTTGGGGCAAGGAATGGCCCTTCCTCCCCACCAGATGTAGCGATAGGTGGTGGTTTTGTGGTGTTGCGGATTACAGCAGAGAAAATCAGGTGTGCCAGGTGTGTAGCTCCACAGAGGGGTCAGGCGATGCTCCAGTGAGCTAACAGCCTAAACAGGCAAGACAGACAACAGAAATATCATCCCATACTCAGAGCTGATGTTGCAGAGAGGTGACACATTTTGCCCAGGGTCACAGAGAGGACTGTGTCAAAACACAAAGCCAGATCCTCCTAGTCCCAGTCCAGTACCTCCATTAGAAATTGTTTTTTAACAACTGTACTGAATATACTTGCAGTATTTTATATGTGGCTTTGACTAATACTGCTGTATCAGATGTGTCTGCAGCTGTTTAAGGAGCAAATGTTTGTACCATAAATTATTTTTTTGAAGATGTGACTGTTAATAACAGTCCCTATGCATTTCTAGTAACCGTTCCCCATTAGCCACGGCAGAACCTCAAAACTAGCCGATGACTGACAATTGTTATACAGGGCAGTGTCCCCATGTCAACTTATTCACAACACCTGTCATCACTTCTTGTCAGTAATCTTGATCTAGTCATGATTTAATTTATGCCTTGTGTGTCATAAGCCAGCACTTAATTTTTTTTCAAAGCAATCAAACGAACTCTTTTGTTGATCAGCCTCATTTCTTTGACAGATGCTGAAATTAGACTATTTTGTGAGCAGCTCTTACCATTCTGGCAAATAAGTAGCGTACCAGCGCCACTGCTAGCAGCTTTCAACTCCGGGACTCTCGATATAATAGGAGCAACAATACAAAATTCCCTACAGTAAGGAAAGGAAGTCTGACAGCATACACAATTCACGCTAACATTAAGCTAATGACAGAGAATCTGTGACAACACAAGATTGGGTTTTGAACTGTTGCTGAGTGTGCCAAGCTTCGCTTTAATTTAAGTGGATTCCTAATGCGAACTTTGCTCATGTGCTTTGGGCAAGATTCTCACGACACATAGTCTTCCTCCAGTGACAGTCACTAATACGCACTAATGTGTGCCCCGAAACGCAGGTACAGAGCTTGTCTCCTCATTGTCAGCATCAAGACAAGGAAAAAGTGCTTCCCAAATGAAAAGGTCATTGCAAAATTTAAACATGGGATGTAGTAATAAAAAAAGTAATTTTGTGGGAAGTTAATCTCGGCTGCTCTTCCATCTGCAAGGCATCGCTGCCACAAGGCGTATCTCAAGGCCTAGAACGCTTCCAAATTTTAAGCATTTCAACGAAAAGGGCCATTTGGGGAGTAAAGGACGTTCATGTAACTTAGTTGATACCAACAAGTAAAACCAACGACAAGAGACATATTTTTATAGTATTCTCCCGTTGTTATTACCTAGTACTACAGCAACGTCAAAAGCTTCTAACCGAGCAGGAAAACGAACTGTCCAATGTTTCCAAGGAGTGAAAACTCCCAATAAATGAAACAGGACTGAGGAAAATATACATTTTAAAGAAAAAAGAGCAAGGACAGATATTTTAAGAAGCTGAGCTGTCCATTATCATACAGGAAAATACCAGCACTCGCGGTGCAGTCTTCAGGAATCTCCCCGGATTTCCACAATCTTTCAGAGAGGGACCGAATCACCTCCAGAGATCCCTTCCAACCTCAAATGTTCTGTGATTCTGAGATCATTGAGAGTGACATCGCAAGGACACCAGCTGGCTCCCTCAGCTCTCATGGGCCCATTCCATCAGGTCCCATGGACTTCTATATGCAGAGTTTGTTTGAATGGTCCCTGACCTGATCCACCTCCATCAAAGGAAAGTCTTCCTTGCCCAGGATTTTCCCTCTGGTCCCAGGACCTGGGATTTCCAAAGGCAGATCTTACCAATAAAGACTGAGCTGAAGAATTAATTGAGTTCCTTGGCCTTCTTCATGTTCTTTGTCACCGGGTCCCCT
Organism: Morus bassanus; assembly: GCA_031468815.1. Taxonomy (NCBI): domain Eukaryota; kingdom Metazoa; phylum Chordata; class Aves; order Suliformes; family Sulidae; genus Morus; species Morus bassanus. Next base: position 39,145,420 of record CM062575.1, read on the forward strand.
TCCCATCCCTCTCCAGAAGAGCTTTGGCTTTCCTAACTCCACCTCTGCATGCTGGGACAGTGTCTTGGTAGTCTTCCTGGGTCACCTGTTCCTGCTCCCACTCTTGTATGATTCCAAAACTTAACAGAAGATTGCCACGCTATGAATACAGAAATAACCTGTATTCATGCATCTGAATAAACTGCTCTTGGCTTTGAATACACCTCTTTGGTTGTATGCGTTCACAAACTGGATTTATTTTTCAAATACCTGACCTAGTGCCAAAAGAGACAACCCATAAAAGATGCCATTTAAGGACCGTACCAATTACAGCTGGAAGTGCCATAAAGGCATCACAGCAACAGCTGATTAGATCCCAGATGAAATTCACAGTTACAAATCCCTCAACAATTGCCCTCGCTGAGTTTGTAGGACCACACACTTCAGGTCAAACCGGGAGGGAACAAATACAACTACTGAGTCATCTTTCTGCCAATAATTTCCTGTGACTTGTGTCATTTGAAAAGCAGCTCCAAATAAAATCTGAGCTGATATTTCAGCACTGATTCTTATGATCCAGGAACTACAGAAATTCAGCTCTGGATTTGGATCTGAAGAGCCCAGCCGGGCAGCCTCTCTGGAACAGGACAAGTGCCCCGAGCTTTCAAATGTAGGTGCGTCAAACGTTTTGTGCAAACACAAAGTCAGAACCCAAGGCATGCTATTTTCAAATCATCGTAGGCTCAAACAGTAGCAAGAGGCAACAATGCAATTAATTAATCATTTTCATATAACACACAAATCAACGAGCGCTTCCTCTTCACAAGGCCTAAGACAGGCAAAATACTAGGCATATGCGTGGGACAGAAAACGGAAGATCGGGTCCTCTGCTAGGTAAGAGAGATCTAAAAGCCTTCTTAGCTGTCATTCTCCTTTGGTGTTAGCATTGCAGATCTGGATTTTATTTTAGCATCATTCTGTGTAAACTTATATTCATTTTATAACAAGCAACGATTTAGATTTCTGTAATGACTGACCAGTAAATAGATGCATTTAAAATACAAGAATGAATTCAGAAGTAAAGGCAAAGACTATTTTGTGTGTTTTAATTTGTTCTGGTAAGACTTAGAAAAACAGCAAACTGGAATTTCTCTTGTGATTTTGTATTCATCAAAACCTTTTGTAAGGGGAAAAAATGCATAATTTTAAACACTCATGGTAAACTTCAGCACAGATAAAAGCATGCATAAATATTTGTAATCAGAACTTCTCCATGCTGAACATAAACCAATAAAAAGATGATGATTACATACATAATCACATGCACACACATACACACACATATCTACTGTGACCACATTTATCCCTTTTGCTAAACTACTTCCTTATAGGGTAAAAGGTCAGACTAATCAGACATAAATTAACTACAGCTGGAGAAAAACTTTAGAAGGAAAATGCTTAAAATAATTGCATTGCTTTTTTAAACCACATTATTGCTTCTTTTAAAGCGAACCAATTGGCATGCGTGCAAATGCAGCAGAGCTAACAGTTAACGAAAGGGAGAATTAGAGAGGAAGCATTCACTCAATTAATCCAAATACATATAGGTACATACATGGAGACAGCAAATATTCTGAGTTTGTTTAGTAAATAATCATGTATAGATAGCCACATTATCCTTTCGCACACGTTGAAAAGAAAGCAACAGGCTGCTTTTTGTGCACAAATAAATGAGAGGTTTTAAGTAGAACAGTTTCCAGCACCACCCACTCGAACAACAATATTGTCATGGTTTCATTTTACCACTCCAAATGGCAATGCAAGTTTTTGCCTGTTTGGAAATGTAATGTCGAAGCAACTTCTTGTTTTAATTTAAGCAAGCAGAAGCTGCCAACCATTTTTGCTTTCCAGCCAAGAAGAATTTATCTTACACATTTATTAAGTCATCATCTAGTTAATTACAATCATTTTGTAAATAGTGTAATAGAATGAAGACAGCCATCCAGGACTGTTAAGCTAAAACTGATATGAGACACAAATGGGCCAGGCCTCAAAGCGGCGCAAAGTCACTGTCACTCCAACGGTATCGGTGGAAATACCCGAGTTTACATCAGCTAAAGAAACAGCCCACCTACATTTCCCCTGCCAGAGACTCTGTTATAAACATTAGGTGTGTTTTCTCCAGCCAAGACTGTCTCAGCAAAACTCCTATCCATCTTCCAAACCGGTGGTTTCACTTAAAGTAGCTGCTTTTGGTGGTGTCTTTCTTGTCCATGACTATTTGGGTAGAGAAGGGGAAATAAATCATAGGGGAAATAAAGCACGGGGGATTGAACTCCATTCACAGAGTATAACAAGAAAGGTTTGATAGACTTACACTTTTACTGTGCTTGGGTGAAACTCTCCTTGCCCAAAGCTTTTAATCTTAAAATAGTATGGAAATTAGTGTGTGGTTTTCTGGGGTTTTGTTTGGTTGGTTGGTTGGGTTTTTTTAAGCAGACTGATAAGAAAAAGCTAAGACATCTTTCTTTGGAGGATGATATCTGATCCTATTGACTAGATAATAACCTATTTCTCATTCTTCACATGAAACTGCAATCATACTAAATTGATGAGGTCAAGAGTTATTCCCTCCATAGTCTAATAGAAGAGAAGAAAGAGGCCAAATTCTGCTCTCAAATGTAACTGTAAAGAAATTTTCCCCAAACCTTCAGTGAAGCAAAAACACTGACAGAGCAGAATTTGGCGCTCCGTCAATTTTCTGAAGGCTACTTTACATATAAAAAGTTACACTGGATTAACAAAATTATGTGGTTTTAAAATAGATAATTAAAGCAATACAGCTTTATGTGAAAATACCCTTGAAATAAACTTAACCAAGTTTATAGGAGTTTAGCTGCACTGGTTAATTTACAATGCAGCTGTAAATTGCAGTGAAAACGGTTGGCAGCAGCAGTCTTCAACATACTTACTTATATCAGCACAATGGTTTACACGAGCTTAGTTTAAACAGAGCCTTAAACCACATCAATATCCATGCAGAGTCGAGCCCTTGCATCCTCCTCTCCTCATTTTGTTAATTTTCCTAGCCCAACTGTAAAAACATAAAGCGCAATTTGATAAATACAGGTGTATCATAACATAACAGAATAGCCAAAGTTAGGACACTTGGACACTGGCAAAATTCTTTCCCTTATCTGCTCTGACATTCAGATACAAATAAACGGGGATGTTAATGCAGAATCTTTGCTTCCTGTATCATCTGAATGAGAGAGAAACTACAGCTCCGCTTCACTCTGCTTCTTTCAGACAAAACTCATTTAATGCATTAAAGGGGTTTGGGTCTGTGCAAGGGTCAGTCAGGGACGTAAATTTTATTTTCATGCCAAACTGTTATATAGATGTCAGGTGCTATAGATACCTATAAAGTGGTATAGAAGCGCCTCATTCCAGTGCCTGTTACTCCCTGTGCCCGTGACGGAGGAGCCCTCGCAGGAGCTGATCGTGCACGTGCATCTCCTCGGGAGGACGGGACCACTGGAGCCATCCTCCCACAGCTACTGCCCCACAGACTCCAGGGGCAGAGCACACTGCGCATCAGCAAAACACTTAAGCAGGTGCTTAACTCTAATTACCTGCTTACAATCTGCAGGCCTGAGAGGTTTATGAGCCCTTTATAATGGCTTCTGTTGTAAATCCTAATCTTTGACTTTTCCAAAATAAGAGAAACTGGAAGGGCAGAGACAAGCCTTTGCTCTCAGATCGAAATCAGCAGCTTGTCATGGATGGAGAGCAGCTGCTGTGAGATTCAGAAGAGCCAAAGGATCAATTTTCAGCTGTTGCTTGCCATACTTGGAGCAGCTTTTGGCCGAGGCATAGCTCATTGCCACAGGTCAGCCGATCCCCGTGCACTGCCTGCACTAAAGCGTTTTGGCACGCGCGCTGCTGCATGGCAGCTTGCTCAGCTGAGGTGACTCAGTCATGCATCCTCTATCGTCTCGCCCTGCTCTCCCAAGATGAATATATGGACATAACATATGAAAAAGAGCAGAATTCACAGACATGACATGTTGTTTTAAATCTTTTTTCCCTCTCCCCTTTTCATTCAAGGAAGCATACAGATGCCTAAGCTGCTGTTTACACCAATGTTAGAATGCCGCCTATTGTAAATCGGAAATTAGGTCGCAAAGACATTTCAACAACTAGCAAAACTACTCTCAGTTCATCTGAAATTACATTTTCAGGATTCAGAACATGTTACCTCATCATCGTAAATGACCCCATTGTCCAAAACACAATAAGGACATGTCTTAGAAAGAGACAAAGATGACATTATTTTCCTTGGTCTCTATTAATAGAGATTCCCCCAAACAGAAGAATCATTTGAGTGGAGATATATTTGGAGGCAAATAATGAATAGATCCTTCTAGTTACTCACAAGACTATACTGTTGAGAATGTAACAGTTATTTAGGTTCCTTTTTTTTAATTGCACACTCTTGAGTGATCGCACGTGCAATTAGCTGTTTGCTTTCAGAAAATAAACTGCATTGTACAAAGCATTTCTTTCCTTTTTTTTTTTTAATGTGCCCAATCATTTCAGAAATGTCTAGGTACCTCAGATATGAGTAGGATCCCTCATGAAACAAAGAAGAAATTTTATCCTCTAGCACCATCAAGTAACCTGAATATTCAGCTGGGTCTGATCTTCACCTCGCCTGGAAGTATCCTTCCTGGAGAGGGAATTTTTGCAGACAGACTCGGACAACATAGAGCCAATACTGTGTCTGCAGCCCTGGGACAGAAAACAAACTGATTTAAAGCTACTCACAAACTTGAACAAGAAGGTCGAAGAGCGTTGCTGTCGCTGCTGGCAGCAGCCACGTGGCTGCTGGGTACACAGAGGGGAAGAGCGGGCAAGGGAAAACTAGGGGCAAAAGTGCTTTGAAAATATATATTAGGCCAACCAGGAAGACTGCACTTCAGAAGGAAAACACATTTTGTAGCAGTGAGGACATAAACACCTCTAGATTTGTTCCGTGCATCCGACAGGGATTAAGAAATTTTTCTTTTTTTGCTGCTCAGCATTATTTGAAACTTCCTGTAGTGAATCCACAGGGCAGACATCTCAGAAAGCAAGGGATTTAAAATACATGTGTCCTCTGTTTGCTTCTACTCAGAAGATGCTGTACTGGCAATAGATGGAGAAGTAATATAGTCTCAAAAGAGGAGTCAAAGCTTCCTTTGGTCCCCAGTGGTTATTAACAGTTATTAAGTTGGGTAGCTTTTAAGTGTGCCGAAGACGGGCCAGAATAAGTGGAAGCAACGCGATCTCGTGGCTTAGAGCTGCATGTGGCCAAATTTTCTGTTTTTGCAAAAGGCAAATGAACCCACTAGGAGCGCCCTGATGCCATGTGATGAACGCTTCAAACATCCAGTTTAGCTTGTTTATGGCTGGCGTGGATATTCCCAAGCTGCCCAGCTGCGCTGCAGCTACCAACCTGCTCCCTCCCGAGCGACTCTCGGCAGTCAGCGATTGCTGGAGGTCAGCAGCAGAGCCCGGAGGTTCATGAATTCCAAGGGCAGATGCAATTTTGCCTGACCGGTAGTGAAATCCCTGTGCAAATATTTCAAAGCCCAAGATGTCACTGAGGCCCAGTGTTTGCAGCCCAGCCCAACCCAGTTCGCTCAGCACAGATTCTTGTTTCTCTCAAAACAGAAAAGAAGGCTGCCAAAGTTTCTGGGAGAACCAGTCAAGACCCATCTTACTAGCTCGCAGCTAATGGGTACTGTAAAGTACCTGTGCTAAATGTGCTTCACCTTTACTATCTTACCTTTTTACACAGCATTTTTCTTTTTATAATGATGTTCCCATTATCTCAGCCCTATCTTCCCATCCCATAGCTATAGGCCATTAGCCTTGTTTAAAAAAAAAAATTAATTAGAATTGAAAAGGTAGAATAATAAAGGAGAAAATTGTTTTTTGGCAGCCCTACTTACTTTATTTATATTGGCATTTCAAGACACCATCGTAATATAAGATGCACCCTCAACTTGCATAATACATCCTGCTTTCCCCCAGCAGTAGCTCTGTGATACAGCTTGTCCATCTTGACCTATAATCCTGCCATTTTCTGCTTCTTCAACCTACTCTGGGTCAGAGGCACATGCAATATTCTGGCTTTCCACTATCACGGCAAAAAAAAACCAAAACCAAACCCCAGTTCAGAAGAACACAAGGACAACTTTGTGGACCAAATTGTTCTCAAATATAAGAGCTGCAGTAGAGGTGTCTGTGAATTTTGGATTGACATAATTACTGGCAGCTCCAAGATGTGTATGAATTCAGTTTGCAAAGTAATTGCTGCCAGTCCCCAGTTTTGCTCTTCTGCTCAGTGAAAACTTGTGTGCTCTTGGGTGGAAATGCTTGCACTGCCTCTTTATCCTGTAGTGCTGCGGACTTTTCTTGGGAAAGGGCTTGTTCCAAAGCATTCTACTACTAAGCATGGAGAGTAAGCCCACTTTTCTTCTAGCAATTACAGAAGATTTCTCCAATCTTGTTCCTAAACTGATCTTTCCTATGATTAGAAAATATGTAAATTAAACAGTCCTGGAGGTAAGAATAGGCAGAAATATTGTGAAAGAGGGAGTTTTAATAAGCTGTTTCAAAGCTCTGTTTTAAAATGAGTTTTCCAGAGAACGATCTATAAAGTCCGTGGCTCCACCTGATTGCCAGTTACCTGGGTCATCTTTTTGCAGAAAGGAAAAAAAAAAAAACCAATAACCATGAACTTATGACATATAGAGGAAGAATGAGTCATTGAAGAGAGTGCTGAGGCTGACACTGCTGCTGACATTGTAATGTGGGTATATGCTCAGTCACATTTTACCTATAATATATCTGGACATGCTTATATCCTTCCCACCTGCAAACACTGTCATCAGACAATGCAAGACATTAATTTAAAACATGACACCCCTGCCTGATGTGTTCAGTACGTATTGTGATTAAAAGGTCCTGTATACACAGGCTGGCTTTTCAATTTGCTCATGAACTACTTGATAAACCACAGTACTGAAAATAAGACAAATAAGATGGTTTGCAAATACTTCCATCTGCCTATTAAGGCTCGATTAGCATTCCCACAGTTGTAGTAAAAAAAAAAATCCTGTTTTAAAAGCAAATAGGTCAAACAAATTACATATGGAATCTGGCACTGTTAAAGCAAGACAAGTACATGCCTAGATTAATAAGTAATTACCCGTACAGCAGCAATGTCTTCATTTCTGGCCACTAGATTTTTGTTAGTAATTTGAATTACATCTGTAAAATGTGGAGGGGTTAGAATTATGATCTTTGACAGAATCCCAGTGCCTAGTTACTGGATGTCTCTCAAGGCATGTTTTCTTAGACAAATGGAATTGTATGAACCGCACACTATGAACCGCAGATGTATTTTGCAACTTTAATCTCAGTAAGAAAATTGTTACAAAAGGTGCCACTCTGCTACACCCCAGACTTCACACAGCTATCCCTACACTCTGGTAACACTTTGAGCATTTTTGACTCTACAGTAAGGAAGCAAAGTAGAAAATGTTGATTCCAATTCTCCGTCATCCAAGAGGAGACACTGAGTTTGCATTTTTCCAAGTAGTGGCACATGCAAGTAGTCCAGCGGACTAATCCATGGGATGGGTAGAGCTGGCATGCGGTATTACAGTATTTTATCAGAAAATACTTGTCTCAGCAGTCATCTCTAGGAGAGTAGCTCAGATTGGGAGCTCTGGTTAGCAATCCCACTTCCCAGCCGGTTAAACACTGCTTTGTTTCAGGATGTAGGTGATCCCTCAGGCTCAGAGAAAGAGGGACATATCCTTGGTTAGGCTGGTCTTCCTCAGAGTCCAAATTTTTGATAACTCCTGCCTCGGTTCCTCACTGCTCCCATGTGCTCTGTTGGGATTTTCTGCAATTAAATCACAGCTGGAAGTTCATTGAGATAGACGTGCTAAAAATCAGGCACTGTGCCATGCTGATTAGACCTCCATGGCTTCCCACCATCCCATAATATATTTATCCTGTACTGTGCTAACCTCACCAAATAAGGTTTATATCAGAGACCCTGGGATTTTAAGTGTTCAAAGCTGACACTGTGGCATAGATCTGTCAACTCGGGACACCCGGCGTCCTGCTGCCTTCCTCTAAGGTATGTGTGACAGACACAGAAGCAGCAGAGCTCCATCGGTGGCCTTAACATCACAGCGCAGAGCCCGCATCTTCCCGGGAAAACACAGAAGGAATGAGAAAAAAAGGGCAAAAACCTCCCAGTACAGACCGTTTTCCATATCCCACCTAAAGTCTGGAGAAAGGAATACCTTCAGGCCTTCAAATCACAGATGCAGTAACTTTCTAAAAGCACAATTAGCTTTTTCTGAAGGAGTTTCGGGCTGCCGGGCTCTGCGGCTGCTCCGCTCTTGCTGCGGCGTCAAAACCTCCTCCAGGGCAGGGGAGAAGCCCCACGCTGGCAACACTTTCAGAGTAGAAAGTGTGTTTAAAAAGTAGGGCTTCAGAAGTAAATAAAACTCTTTTGACAATAACGAAAGTAATAATGAACTTTCTTTTCGTGTCAGTTTTGCTCTGTTAGTTACTTGATAATGCGATGCACTATAAATGGCTTGAAAGAAGATTCCTTGTCAGTCTGCGGTGCCTCGGGGGAATGCGAGCTGCTCAGCCCTCACAAGTAATTAAAGATAATCAGTGAAAAATGTGAGGGTCTGTTGTACTCTGCATTCCAAACTCCACCTACAACAGGCACAGCACACGAAATTATTATTTAAATTTAACCCTTTTCCAGAGCGATCGGTGGGGGACAGGACTCGCAATTATTTGTGTGCTGGTGCTACTGTGCTCCCAAAAACCAAGAAACGGTTGAAAACCAGTTTCAGGAAGATCGATACTGACCAAAACATGCTTGAAACTCTGAACTGGCTTTTGTAGTTTACTTCCTCCGACAGATTTCTATCAGCAATGTTTACCTTCAGGTGTACTAAATGACAGAGCCAACCTGCTTCATCTCCTGAAGTGGGATTAATTTACCACAGAATATTTATAGGAACAAATAACAGCTTTAACAAATAAAGGAATAATAATTCTAATAACAGTATCTATACCAGAGAAGGTTTCCCAGGTACTTAATGGACAACAACTCCCACTGAAACCTTATTTATCATGAGGAGCAGCGAGAGTTACAGGCTGGCAAATAACTTTGAAAAATCAAACCACTTATTCAGGTGCAGACTCAGCAAGGGAACTGCTGAGTGTTGAGCAATTTGGGAAATCTGGTTGAGTGTCTTTCATTTCTAGCGCTCTTTGAACTCACTGGCACAAGTCCTGCTTGCTGCACTCAGGGAAGCTCGCTCTGGATGCACTGGACCATGGAGCAACAGAAATCAAAGCCAGACTTAGAGAGCCCGAGTGCCAGAGCCAGAGCCTGGCAGCGGGAGGCTGCAGCACGGCACATCCCCAAACTGGCAAAGGAAGGGTCCTGTAAACCTGCGCTCACCAGTGCCTTACACTGAGCATCCTCTGTTCCCTTTGCACTTACTAGGTGTCAGAAAATCCTATTTGACCTGCTCAGGGGTCTGTTTCCAAAGGACAAAACCCTCATTGACTCTGCGGGGGCAGGAGAGGCCAAAGGAAGACCAAAGAGTTATGTGAAGCGGAAGTTAAATCTGGGGGATTCCGTGACTCCTGGGCACCGCGAACTTGCAAGTGGACAGTGTGAAATGCTGAGCCTCCTGCCGCTTCCCTGTCTACAAAGCTCATCACCGCTGGCTTCTTTTGCATCTGGAAAATGTGCTTGTGAAACCAAACAATTTAAGACGCTTTGCACTGCTAAGAAAAGCACATAGTTACTGTCCTTCAGTGCAGTGACCAAGCCCTGGGCAGATTTGGATGCTTGCTGCCAGGTTTATCAGATTTAGCCAAAGCAGCAAAAGGGAGGAACCAAGGAATTATGGCAAGTAACCAGTAACACACTGAAAGACGCTTCATCAGGGGTTTCCAGCCTTCTCCAATTTGTGGACCTCAAACAATTTTCTAAACTGTTAGAAAGACCTAGCAGATAGACCCAGGTACAGAGAATTTACAGTTCCTGACAACAGGTTTGGCTCTTAGTAGGTGCTTTTTTGTGGATTCCTTTGAAGTAGCCAAGAAAACCACATCACTACATCCATGATTCCACAGGCAACAGAAGATCGTCAACTTCCAATCTATTTTGTCTAGTAATTGTACATGTTTGTTTCTCCCACACTCCACTGATGTGAAGTTTAACACTCAAATATTACCAGTTAAATACAAAACAAAACAAAACTGTTGATGCATTATTTCACAATAAGTAATATAAAACCATGAATAATGGGTTCCAAATGATGTAAACATGTGTTTAGAGTACTGCTTAGAGCACTGATGCTGACCTAGATTTGACCTTCCCAAGTATCCACAATCTATTCCTTCTTTAAAAATAAAAAATGTTGCCTAAAGGAAAGATTGTGTTGTCTTCACAAATGATGAGTGCAGATTCTGTGTGACCGCAAACAACAAAATACTGTACAGGTCGTAATTAAAATGACCTTATAAAATATCCCATGGAAAAATATTTTCCAACAGACTGGATTCCATCGAATTTCATGTAGACCACACACTTTAATCCTGGTCCTACTGAAGTCATTGAGAGTTTTTCCATTGACTTCTATGTGTCCATGGTTTAGCCTTCATTAGCCATGCACGGAGCATACCATAAAAACAAACATCAAAAATAGAAGTTGTTCTATACTTCCCTAAAAAGCATGCCCACAGGGAGCAATGGGGAAAAAAGCACAAAACAATTTTAGAGTGAGTTAGTAAAGAATATTATCCCACTTAAAAAAAAAAAAATTAAGTCTGAGAAATTTAATTTAAGCCATATGGGGGCACAAAGCATGTAATTAATAAGGAAATGATGCTGATTGTTAATACAGACATCTGAAATCAGCCACAACGAAATCTCGTTATGTCAGGATTGTGTCAGCCTGGATGCAAATGAGGAAGATATAGCATTACACAATCAATATAATGCTATTAACAGGACATTCCTAACAAATTTTATGTAGAGACAACGTCACATCTTTTCGGTCTGAAAGAGTAGTATGTCTATAGAAGACGCAATTATTTTAATTCAGACTTTTAACGATCTATATAAAGACAACAATGGGCTGTTTGTTATCATCTGAATCAGGGTTCAATCCAGCCCAGCGAGACCTCGAGAGCCACCACCACTGCACCCTACGCAGAGCCTGGTGCGCACAGGCACGCGAAGCTCCGGTTAAAAATTAAGCACGTTAAAGGCAGATTCTTAAAATCCACGCCGTTCGCTTTCTTAAAAGTGAAATATCTCGCGCCGCATTGTCTGGACGCAAGCGCGGCTGGGAGCACGCACGCCGGCGCGCAGGGCAATTAAACGGCCCGTCCTTGAAAGTCCTGCAAATAGATGTTGCATCTGTCTAACTCGGCGTCAGCACAGAGAGCGACTCAAGTCCTGCCAAATCGAGTGTGACCTTCAATCTGCCACTCTCATGGTGAAAGGCAGGGAAGTAAATTACTTGGCCTTCTCTTTCTATTCAGGGTGAATACAAACGGGTCGGCGCGGACCTGCCGCCGGCCTCGCGGGCTCCCATCCCCAGTGGCACCCCACAGTTTACACAACCCGGGCTGAATGCCATAAAAGAGGGGCTCCATTCACCGGGGGCCCGCATGCAAAAGAGACGCCCATTAGATCATAGTAATTATTCCATTTACATCGCACAGTGCCACAGTGGGACGTGAAGGACTCATCAAACACTTCTCTTCACCCGGGCCCCGGCTGCTAATGAGGCCCACTGGCGGCATTGTGCCTCCCATTTACTCATGGCCGTGCCTGCCTGCCAACAACAGCTCAGCCCTCCAGACAGGCTGCCCCTTTCAGAGCCATTTATTCCGCGCCCAACCTCTGACCTCAAGGGTTATGACATCAGCAGCCCTGATTTGTGATCATTTTTATTGGCGGACATTCAACTCTTGTTTCCTGTGTTTAACTCTGCCTCCCTTTTTTTAGCTAAACTTATTGGTTCTAATAGGCATCTGCCAAAAGACTATAAAGTAAGCCAGAGCTTTCACAAAGAGGCTTCTGATCTTGCTATAAAAAGCCCCACAGCTACTATTTATGCCAATAATAACGAGTAATTCATTATCTAGGTGCACAAAATCTGTTAACCACTAAAATGTTGAACAATTTGGAGCAGATGTCCAACAATTTTATGAGTTTTAATTAAAATGTTCTATTTATTTTCATCAATACACCTGGGTTTTTTAAATTTACAAAGATGTTACATGGGCACACAACAGTATTTTGCAAATTGCGTTTTTTCGGAGGGGGATTAGGAGGGGATGATTTGGGCTAATCAGATGCTGATTTGTGGCGAATTTTTTCCCCATTAAGGTGTTGATGCAAAATCAAAGAGGAATTAGAGCTGAGATTTAAAAAGACAGCACTTTCTCGGGACAAAGCAGGGATATTTCAGGAGTCAGTGAACTTCAGTTTGTCTACTTGAAATAGAGAAGGGGAATTTGCATTTTGAAGCAGAGTCATTAATTTTAAAGCTAGTGTTCTAAATGGAAATTAAATATCTTTAGAGAACAGGTTCTCAAAACACATGTTTTTCATAATGCAGTTTGTTTAAGCACCGTGATTTCCATATAGCAGAAACAGAGGTATAATAACAGACAGCATTTACTTTATCATGAATGCAAATAACAATTTTCCAAAAACTTGACATTACAAATCACTATGCAAGCACGTAATCACAAGTTTGCATGATTTATGTTTTTAAACATTTGTTAAAAAAATTTAAATACTTCGGAAGCTGATACTGAATAAAATATAAAATATTTTATCTGTGTTCTTTCATTTGGGTAATGGGAAGCTTTTGGCCTGAAGTTAAAAGCTAACTAATTTTTAAAAAGGATGGTTTTACCTCAATTATAATCATAAGCAAATTAACAAAAAAGAGGATCCTGTTCAACTAATTTCAAACTGTTACAGTTGCAGATGATGATTGCAGGAAGTGGTTAAGTAATAGGAGAATTTTTATTGTAACAGCAAGGACTTCGTATAACCAGCCATACACAGACAATCTTCGTAATGTGGCCCTTTCGGGGCTAATGTGGATATATAATGGATCAGATTTAGAGCTATCGTTAATTGGTGTATCTCTAATGGAATGTGAGGATTTACATTTGTTTCCCAGATAAGATTCTCATCCAGTTTCTCTTTGCAGTCAAGTAAATCATTTTACTCATTACTTGCTAATCTTAATTTCATCGTCTTCGCCAGTATTAGCTTTATTTACATAGCTTATTTTTTGACAAAAGCAGAGCTGCTATACTTTGCCTAGTAATACTTTATGATCACAGTTGCTTCCCTAAACTGTATGCAATTCACACAGTTTTGTACACAAATAGGGAAATGCATGAACACTCCTAAATGACCACGCATAGATATTCATGCAAGCAACAACCTGTTTTACATGCAGATGGCCAGAAGTTTCCCTCTTTAAAAAGCAGACTCCCCCTCCCAAAACCATCAGGGGAAAAAAAGGGGGGGAGAAAAAGAAAAATTCAAACAAAGAGAACACACTGGATTGGATGCACAGGAGAGCTCCTGCGGCACCAGCGCTCTATGCTAATTTGTGCAACTTTGTGAATCTGTATCTGTTTAGATCCCAGATTATGGAAGATTAAAAGAAATCAAAAACTCCACATTGCAAATCAGCTGGGCACTCTCCTCTCCATGCAGAATGGCTTCCTTAACAAATATCTTTATACAAGGGCGTTACGTTTGTGATTGGTGGACCCTAAGGGAGTAAGGGAAGGGGGTCCGTGGACTAAGTGGTCTTTGACAGTTAACTAGAGAAAACAAGCTGCTTGGCTTGCTTACTTAGTTGTGGTGTGAAACCCTGCTTAGCGTTTCACCTCAAACTGAAAAGGCTGTGATCAGCTACCTGTATATTATTGTTAAAATGAATTGGGGGGGGCGGGGGGGGGGCGGGGAGAAAAAAAAATTACCTTCCACCACATCCTTTAGCAAGAGATTCCATTCTAATATATTTCACAGCCAGGACGTTTTCCCCAGATATTAAACCATTTTTTTGTTTTTCTTAAACATACAGATTTTTTGCTAGATCAAGGAGTCACTTCCCACAGTCCTTTTGTTTCCATAGGACAATATTCTTGCTAACACAGCAAGTGATATCCAATTGATTATATATTCAAAGCACCAACACTATAAATCTTTAGTCTTTCTTGCTAGGCATACAGAAAACCTTTCTGTGTACCTATGTGCAGGTGTATGGATGCCATTCCCCAATCACCATACATACAGTCATATTTTTCCTCCCATGACCAAACTGCAACGACACAAATACATTGCTTTGTGGGGGCAGATAAACCTGAGACACAGTTTGGTAGCTTGCTCTTCGCTCTAAGCACACTAAAAGCCAGAATTACACAGGAAAAGTAACACTCCCATCTCCCATGAGATTCAAGAGGATCATGGAACAGCTGAGTTTAGAAATGATCTCTAGATTTCATCTGGTCCAACCTCCTGCTCAAAGCAGGACCAGCCTCTGTGCCTTGTTGCCCAGAGCCTTTTCCAGTGCAGCTCCAAGTACCTCCAAGGACGGGGATCCCACCACCTCTCTGGTCCTTAGCTTGACCCCCCTCCAATGAAGAATTTTTTCCTTTAACCTGGCTGGAGTTTCTCCTGCTGCTTCATGCCTCCCACTACCTCCCCGCTTTTCTCCGTCCCCTCCAGGAAGGGGTTTGCTCCATCTTCTCCCTAACCACCCATCAGGCACCTGAAGACAGCAGTTACGCCCTCCTCCCTGCCTTTAGCCTTCTGTTGTTGAGGCTGAGCAGACCCAGCTGTCCCAGGGTCTCCCTGAATGTCCTGTGCCCGACCACCCTGGGGGCTGTTGGCTTGTCTTGCTGTGGTTTCCCAATGTCCTCCTTGCACTGGGGAGCCCTGAACTGGACACAGCACACCAGACGTGGCCTCACCACTGCTGAAGAGAGGGGAAAAATCACCTTCCTGTACCTGGTGTATTCATTAAGCCTACCACCCAGCTTTCCAATATCACTGTCCAAGTATGTGTAACCCCTCCATCAGGTAATGTGTTAAGTCATACTCGTGCAGCTCTCCTGAGAACAAGGAAGGGATAGGAGTCGGCAGTATAGTTTACCTTGCAGAACCTGATGTTGGGAGTATACTTGGGAATGTATCCAGGCTGCCTCTTAGGTCCCTCCGTGAGATCATGAGATGTTGGCTACAGAAAAGCTCCTTATACCTAGCTTAGTCTACAAGGAAAAACAGAGGCTCAAAGATCCCTGTACCTGCAGACAGAACAGTTGGGAGCAGGAATCACCAAGGCACAAATATAGGACCTCACTTCACCCTGTTTCAAACTACGTCCATACTTCAAAGCCTAACACTGAGCACAGCACATGGTCACAGTCTGCAAATAAGTTGTGCACTGCTCTGCTGAAGGATCTTAATGCTCATCACCATTCAGAGCACTCAGACTAGGGAAAGCTTAATTAAAAACATCTGACAGGCCATGATTATGTTCATACATAATCACCAGGATGCCTATACCTGTTATGCCAGATCTTCATACTGTAAATAATTAGTTATAGGAAACCTCAAGAGGTTTTTTCAGAACACATACTTCACCATATTTTTATAGCATTTGCAATTTTAAAATCAGAAATTGAAGTCTGTTTTAAATAGGAAATACTAATAACAGGCCTGCTTGGTTTCTTCCCTACATTAAGAGCAGGATTGATTTTCAAGCACTGCCGCACATTTTCCAGAGCAGCTGCTAATCTGCTAATCTGTCTTTTGTAGAAGTGTTTAAATTGTTAAGATCGGCTTCCTCATACAACTATTAGGATGAGTATTACAGTGGAATAATTAGGAAAATGTCAGGCATAACTCCAAGAGAAAACAATCCAACTGGGGAGAAAAGAAACTGGTTTTGTAGTTAGGGCATAGGCTGAGGACTTGGGGCCTTTGGGCTCTCTGTTGTGAACCAGGGTGAACATGATCAAGTCTGCTCAGCTCTGTTTCCTCCCTGTTTGCCTGCAGGAGTGTGCCTTCTTCCCTCCACCTGGCCTTGCCTGCACCTTTTAGCTCTTCAGTGTCTGTATTTGTAGTGATTAGTATAGGACTGTGAGTCCTAAACTACAAATCCCATTTAATGGTTCAATCCTAAGAAATTTGCCCAGCAGAAGGTGCGATGCTCCTTCAAGCTTATGGCAAAACAGCCGCCTCCAAATGGGAATCTGGTTAACACTAAGCCTAGTCCTGGGCTGCAAGGTCCTGGATGCCCAGTCACTTACTCATAGAAGCACTGAGTAAAAGGAAGGATGGAGTCTGGACAAGGACAAACCGCTGCCAAAGGCTGACGCTTGCTCTGGTTACAAAGTGTGTCATGCGCTCCCTGGGCTCGCAAAAACTGCTGCCGAAGGAAGGTCCCTGAACAGTCCCTGCAAGGCCTGTGGAAGCATTGGGAGATTTAAAGCCAGCATCTGTTGGGTTTCAAAAAGAAACCCACACATTATATCCACAGACCCTTGACACAAAGCCAGTGGATACCCACGCACGCATGGCCCACGCTCACTGTCTGCACGACTGCATGGTGCAGGTGACGCCACTCAGTTTGGTTTATCTTATTTTATTAGGCTTGGTGTCCTAATAAAAAGCAGAACAATAGTTTAAACTTGTAACTCTCTCTTCCCAGACTGGTCGTCTTTGACTAGGTACTTCCTATGATAACTGACACTAGACTTGGCTTTTGATTTCAGCTTCTTACAATGAGGTTTTGCTGGTTACAAAATTCAAAACAAAATTTCACAATATCTCAGTGGTGTGAAAAAGCAAACAAACACTGATATTCACCCCAATGAATCAAGCTTTTGTTTTGTTATTTCTAGAGAGTGGAAAAATTCCAATGCCCCATTTTTGTAAATAACACCATGAAGTAAATGCCATTTCCCCATATTACTAGAGCCAGTTTCTGTAGCATCTCTCTGTGGTTAAGTTCATGCTGTCTCCAACTAGGCATTTATGTCACAGTTAGGCTGACACATCTCTTCTTGCTTCATTTAACCCTGGCCTAACAGCAAGATCACTGAAGTAAATCTCAGAAATACTGGCATTTATTCACATTTGACTCTAATCTCCCAGGTAACTTTGGGCAAGGTATTACACTGAATTATGTAAATCCTTACACCTTCAAATTTTATTTTAAACTTTTTTTTTGTTAAGCTGATGCTACATTGCTCATAGCTGCACCCTTTCACATCCAAGATAAATGAGCAGAGCTAGTTTAAAAGCAGTATGATACTGCTTTCACAGGAGACCAGCTGTAGCAAAGCTCATGCAATGGCTCTATTCGGACAAGATCTTGTGTTCACACTGTAGGGACTTCAAGAATTACATGCAGCAGATGTGAAGCAGCACTGAAGAGCAGTTAAGTTATATGCCATAATAGACTTTTGCTATTCCTATTTCCTTTCTTTTCTTTGGTCCATCATTTCATCCTTTCAAGCCATATTTTAATCACCAGCATGATAAAAATGTATTATAGGGAATCATAAGAACTATTCTAAAATTTACTTGAAAAGCACACACAGAAAGGTTCATGGCCACTACAAAATAAAAGAAGAAAAACTTGAGTTAATGACCCAATGTCTTGCGCAATGAATGATTATAAGAGTGAATGCTTTCAGTCCAGGGCTGTTGGTACTGCCTGGCCAAGAAGCTTTGGAAAACTTACTTTATAGTACTATTATCTGATGAGAATTTGTCAAAATCTCTCACTGAAATACTCTCAATACAAAAAGTATCTATGCAAATGAAATTTCTAATTCTCCACAAAAATCACAGAAGCTGCATTTTGATTTAAAGTTGTGTGAAAACCTCAAACACTGACGCTTTGAAAAACAAAAGTGTGGAGTGCGATTTGTCCTCCCCCATCCCTCCGCTGAAACACTCTTAGAGAAAGAGTTTTGCCTTGGAGTTACAAAACATGCAAACACAGTTTTGACTCTGTTCCACTAGGGGAAAAAATATTCAAATAAAGCATTATTTTTTTTTTTCTTTTCCTTTGACATATTCAAACAGAAGATATGGCTGATTTCAAACAGCTCTATGGCAGGCAGACTATCATTCTCTAATCTAATCTCAGAAATTATATATGGAAAAACTGTACCTCTACCCTTGGTTGATGCTGCAATTTTTGGTAGTTGCAGATTGAAAACAAACCAGCTATTTCCTGGAATCGACATTTTACAAACGTTGCAGTCCCAGTTTTGTAACTCTCCACAATCCGTGCTAGTACAAATTAATGAAATACCTGGGCATAGTAGTCAGAAGGGGAATTAAGTTCCCGACACATACCAGCAGTGACTATCGCCACACCCTTTCTTGGCAATTACTAACCCTCAAAAGCCAACCGCAGAAAATTCATCATCCACATTTCTTAACATGCAACAAAAACAAAGGAAACAATCAAAACAGAAAAAAAGTCGTAGGCTTCAGTCAAGAAGTTGCATGTGTTCAGAGGGGAAATCTATAACAGAACAATCTAACTCCATAGAAACTTGTATTGATTGCATAACAATTATTCTTCCTGGCAAGAGCTGAAACTCTAGCCCATGGATGGAAAGTGAATTTACTGAAAGGAGAATCCAAGCAGTTTGGGGTTTAAGGTGCCATAAACTGTTCTTCCTGGCTGAAACCCAAGAATTAAACAAATGGTACAGTCTCTCCTCTTTTAACACAGTCACAAGATTTTGTTAGTCAACTTTTTAAATCTTTCTATTGTGGATAACTTCCCCCAAAATATGTGGAGTTCAAATACATTTAGGATGAAATGTGGAAAAAAATAGCATCCAATCAATAACATCCATTACAGTTAGTGTCACACAAAGCACTATTACAATCACTTTCCACTGATTCTCCTATAGGTGAAACTACAAGTCAAGTATGTTGTTTGGAGAAGACTGCTGAGATCGGGCGTGCAGATGCGCTGCACTGAAAGATGGTGAAATGCACAGTTTCAGGGGAATGACTGAGCATGGGAACCGTGAGCCTCAGAGGACAATTTAATTGCTTTATTAGGATGGGAGAACGACTTAAACAGAAAGGAAAGATAAGGTCTGAGAGAGGATTTGAAGGAATCAGTACAGTACAAAGGAAAAGGTTAAACCTGGCATTATCTGCCACAGAGAGGAGCTTGTCCTATGAAGTGCCTTCATGACCACTCGTCTTAGCGGATCGGTTGTGGCGATGGGTGACCTGTAAACCTTCTGTCACACCCTCTGCCAGTCTATTCTCTCTCCTGAGGCACAAGGCTGTGTGTGAGGCTCAGAGCAGACAACCACCTCCAAGCAGTGTAGTCCCAGACCCCTTACGTGAGTTTTCCTGCTCCTGGGGAGAGTTTCATAGGGTGGAATTACCACTCATTAGATGAGATAACAGGAAAGAATAGCTGAGCTTCCAGGTACAGACCCCTGAACTAGGCTTTGAAGCTTTCCATTTATAACAATACTTTCAATTCGGGGATCCCAAAGTTGGGAAGTGCATTAGGAAAAGTGCTGTCAGGTACCAAAAGCAAAGATTTTTTCCCTACAAGGACCATCTTTAAATATTCAAAGGCTTTATGATGAAGTCAACACAACATATCACAAGAACGTTTCTTTGGTTTGTCATTTTTAAAAAGTCGTTCCACAAACCTAAACTAATTCCTCATCATGACCTACCATCATCTGTCAAAAAAGTACTTATAAATATGTATATGATATTTCTTTCTCTTTTTTTTTTTACAAGAAGAAGATATCAATGCTACAACTAATTGGGCTAATTTGCATCAAAGACTATACATAATTAATTTGTTTGTTAAAAGCTTTCAGCATTTCTTACAGGAAGTCCAAGAGATCGTTGATGAAGTTTGAAGAAGTAATTAGCAATAACAGATGTCAATGCACATAATTGTAAAATGATACCAGTAAAGGTACTGGCAGAGTCTAATTTCACGACAATTAGGTTTCTATCAAATCTTCTGCTTCATGGTATTTATAGACAACTCTGAGCATTTATTCTTTCCTCATTCCAAGGAGAAAGCTCATTTTTACCACTAAACAAGAGCCTGTACTTCTATTTTTGCTTAATATAATTATAAGAATAAATCAGTCTACACTCAAACACGACCTAGTCATAGATGTCAGCCACTCGTTCTTGGAAGGGGGAAATGCAGAGCCACAGCAACTCATATGGTCACTAGATCTTGTGATGGACAGGCACGAACAATACATACGCCCCAGAAAAGTGCAGGTGGGACCATAATATTGCTGTGGTCTTTTCCAAAACAGAAGGAACCACATGAGTCTTGAGGCTGGTTGAAGCCACAGTAATGACAGGGAGTAGAGTCGCCTTTGTCCCACTGTCAGACTGTGATCGCATGCCACATTGAGCTTCGCTGGTGGAGAGAGGAGTCCCTTCGGCTCCCCACTCAGTTCACATGCTCTCTGATGCTGTAAATGCTGGGTGTGAACTGCTCTCAGGATTGTGTTAAGGAAATCACAGAAAGTGTAGCTATGCAAACTCTGCACACTATTTCAGTTGGGTGCATGCAAGTGCAATGCTGGATATTCATGCACAGGGCCCCCTCCTGCATGTACTACTTTAAGCTGTGGTATTTGCCCTGACTCAGCCTTTAAACAAAACTCAAGGAGGAATAGCAGATCTAGCTTTTCTCAGCATTGTCTTGCTATTACGTGGCCCAAATTCACCATCCTAATTAAACCTTTCACTGAAACTACCCTAGCTTTCAGCGAATCTCAGTCCAGCTATTTTTGTGTGGCTTTCAAGTCTTTCTATAAACATGTTATGGTCCTAGAAGGAACATGGTCCAGCTCTGGAGATACATGTCTCCATACATACCTTTTACATTTGGGACCAAGGGTTCCCTACAGGGCAGTCTTTTCAAGGTGCTATAGCATATAGCTGCACAGCTTTTTCTAATGTCTTCAAATTACATGGTCTCCTCAATTGCACTCTAACACATACAGACAAAATGCCAAAAGCATATCTTATTTTAGCTATCATTTTATAGCTAACTATGAGTTTCCACAACATCTATTGATGTTCTAAAAATGATTTTTGAAAGGTAGAAACTGCTAACCAAACTTGGCTCAAAGGAATCCCTCCCCTTCGAAGAACAAATGGTAGTTACAGAACATGCAAATGAAGTGACCAAGATGCCTATTCAGGAACTGCTGGCATGGAGGATAATTATGACCTGTGAAAAGCTCTTTTGGAATCCTATACATTAGGATTATCCTACATGAAAGAAGAGTTTTCCAGTATGAAAAAGGACAGGTGTGTCCACACCACAACGGAGGTGCCACCTTCATTGTCTGAGCGACAGTTTCAGCACAACCCACTTATTACCATTTCCTCTTGTATCCAGTCTTAACAAGATTAAAGTTTCCTGTTCAATAAGCACCTACTCTTCTTCGCTGGCCAGATTGTATTAGCGTGGTTGGCATTCCACCAAGGTTTAGCAACTCTTTCTAAATAGGTTTTAATAAAGGACTTTGCAAGGATCATATAACTAGACAGAAAGAGTGTAGATAATCAAATTACTGGCTTTCAGCACATACTTAACCTTCCTTGCA
The DNA here is from genome assembly GCA_031468815.1 of Morus bassanus. Lineage (NCBI taxonomy): Eukaryota > Metazoa > Chordata > Aves > Suliformes > Sulidae > Morus > Morus bassanus. The sequence continues at coordinate 39,167,212 of CM062575.1, forward strand.
TCTAGCCAAACAAGATTTCACATCAATGGCAGGAAAAATCCATGCAAATAAGCTGCTAACGATTATTAGAAGATTCTCACTCTTATGAGAGGATGTCTTATGACAGGTACCCAACATTTGCTCAAGTGATTTGTCACCTTATTTTACAATAAATTTGAAGTGATACTTTTCATGTTTAAAGTGTTCCTGGAGGTATTTCAGATTAATTACTCCTTACAGCACCTCTAAGTTTATAGACTAGTAAGTACTTGGAGATTAAGGTAATGGTGCTTGCCTATGGCCACCATCAGTCCATCTACACCAATATGTACACTCTAGGAGCTCGTCCATACCTGTCCTTTAAGACCAAGCCAATGCACCACCCATTCTGCACATCCCCAGGTGCCCACTGGGCTGAGTTACCCATTGTGCACAGTCAGCACCTTCGTGTGAGCCTCCAATATCACTCATTGTCTTGGGCGGACCAGACACAGCCGTCGATCCCCACATTCGCTAGCAGATAGCCTGAGCTCAGGTCTCCTAGGCAGGGTGCATGATTTGAGCAGAGGTTATCTGGCTACCAGCCGACAGCATGGACAGACAACATCTAGCATCTCCAATTTACTGTATGGCCAAGACCATTCTCTTTCCTCCTCATTGCATTGTAGACCTAACACAGAAGAGCCAGTACCAAAATGAGATTAAAAGTAAGGCTTCCCAGCTTGACTCTTCTTTCTTAACCCCTGTAACATATTTCATCTTTCTCATTGTTCATCCTTGACTGTACATGTTTGTGGGATCCCATTTACGGCTGAGGCAGCTGGCAGGGCAGCTCCAGAGGAGATGATGCCAGGTCTGCCTGGGCTACGCATCAGTAAGCATTTGTCTTATGCCTAGACCTGCCAAAAGCCCAACATCAGGATTTCACTGTACTCTCCCAGCATAGCAATGGTTAGATTCCTTTTATCTCTGATGTTAATTTTAATGGATCCCTGCCAGTTTCTTTATGTACTACAGAGTTCCCCATTCAAAGAGAACTGTATAATTCTCTTCCCTATTCCCTCAAATATATTTCCAAAAAATTGGGTCTAAAACCAACAGGTTTTCTTGAACCTGGTGCTGGGAGCCATGGCTTCTGATAGCCCCTAAGCTGCATGGACATCACAAAGGTCTTTACAATCAGAAGTTTTAATGAAGATAGACCTGGGCCAGGAGCTTGAATCAGACCACTGTTAGCTCTTGGTGTTTACAGACTCAGAATTAATGTATATCGTTAATTAATGCATATAATTACATTCGCTATCTATCTGACTCCAGGTCTGAATGCACCCCCAGTTTTAGCAGTAAAGAAATGAGCTATTAGTTGGTGTCACCAAGAGGTTTATATCTAAGTGGATGTCACCATTCACAAACAACGTAGAGAAGACCAGAGTACACTACCCACTGCCACAGCAGGATCACCAGCAGCACTGACATAGTAACTAGAGTTGGATCAGGCTGAGGCTGATCTTTAACAGATGAGAGGAGGGCTGAAGGCAGACATACCATCCACTCCAAAGACTCACAGCATTTCTGTAGGGCAGCTCACCTGTATCAAACCAATTCACCAAGTTTCCCCTCTGGAAGGGAACCCACCTTTTGGGGATAAGGTTGACAGTCTCGATCCCAGAGATCTGTGCAGGCAAGGAGGGAGATGGGGGCTGCGGGGTAGTACCTATGCACAGATTTAGTTTTCTGTGAAGAAGGCAGAATTCCATTGCAAAACTTCTACGTGTATTATCCTTTGTGTAAAATCAAACCCACTGGGCTCTGTCACCCAAAACCTGCCTGTGCTTTCTGTTTAACTCTAACCCTGACCTTATATTCCAAGGAGCAGGCTGGGTGTTGCATCTCAGAGCTTTTCCAGAGCTCCAGTCGCAGCCCAGGATCCCGCTGCGTGAGGCACTGTTCACCCAGCAGTGCAGCTCCCTCCCCAGAGCATTTGCAACAGTCAAAACTTACTTAAATACACCTAAGCAGCCTATCAAATTCTGGAATCCTAAACATACTCTGCTATTCAGATAAAACAACCAGAGCATTTTTCATATACAACTTGCCTCCTGGCAACTACACTTTATGACAAGACCTTGTATGTAAGCATAATAAAAAACATAAATGAAAGACAAGACAGCACGGTTCAGTGGATTTCAATAAAGACTCTGAAAACAGAAATCCTCAAAGCCACACCTTATACAATAGCTATAACCACCTTCTCCATTAAACTCATAGGGAGCAAAAGGCTGCAGCTACCGGAGGCCCCACGCCGCAGAGGGGAGATGCTGGTGCCGGCAGCCTGCCTGTGCCCAGCCCCGCTCTGGTGCCGGCCCACCCGCCCGAGGGGAAATAAAGAGTTGGCTATCGCCATCATTAGGGAGATATTGTTAATGAAATGTTGAATTCCCTGGGAGAGGAAAAGAACACCTTAGATAATCATGAACAAAAAATCATCTCCTCTTAACTTGTTTTCCCTGTGCTTTTAGGTCTCTTCTAGTCCAACGAGAAAAGCAGCTTTTGGCTTTTATCTGAGTCCTTTTTCCTCCTTTCCAGTTGTCATGCAGCAGCTGTGCTGATGCAGTATTTGGGTCCTACAGGTGAAGGCTTATCTGCTTGAAATCACCGTGGCTGCTGACAGTTTTCTCTTCAGTGCCTAGAAATCTTTCTAAAGATTTTTAAGTTTGCTGAGGGAGGGCACAGTTTGAACTCTTCAAATTGCTTCAGTGTAATCCTCTTCATTTGTCTTCCCCAGCAAACTCCAGCCCCCCGCTGAGCCTGGTTTGAGAGAATTGAGATTTAATCCAGACATCTTTTTACCTGCCGGGCTTGCAGACACAATTCCCGATTGACTGAGCAATGCTGTGGTGCCTTTGATATTCAATGACCATCTTACAACGACTGCACTCCACTGCTTGTTGGAGAAGTCAGTGACAGTGGAGGGCATCTTGCAGGATGTAAGTTTTATGTAAATTTAAGACTGGCAAGCCACAAAAATTCGTCAAGCAAAGAGTATAGTTAGTTTGTGCGTTGGCAGTGGTCCTGGCCCTTGCTGGCTGTGCCTGGGGTACCGGCAGTGGCAGTATCGCGGGTCAGCAATGGTAAACCGCTCTGCTTTTCCACTGTCTCTTCAGATGCCAGGTCTGTTCTGCAGATTTGGTCTTGCAAGGGCTGGAGGCAGAGCAGTCTGGGCCATTCTTTGCAAGGAGAGTCTGTCAAAATCCATCTCCAGGGTCTCTCTGGCACGAACAATTCCTGCAGCAGGGCTGTTTCTGGCACTATGGCACGTCTCACCATGCTTTGTGTGGGGGATTCACTTTAATGCTTGATCATTTGGTTCAAATCAGCTGCAATTTAGCCAATAAATATTTTTATTTAACTGACATTTGTTTCATGAACAAGTATTCATCAAATTCCTAAAACTGGTTTATTGGTATACTGCATTCAATCAAACAAACAATGCAGGGCTTTTAATTTACTGCAGATCAAATCTCCACGTGATATAAAACACCTCTGACACAGTGTCTTTTATCATCTTTCTCCCTTGATCTGATTTTACCTATTCTATTTTCACAAATATCTTTAGAGTAGAATTTAATATTTGCTTTTAGACCTAAACTACATTCCCTGATGGACAGCTTATTCCCCCAAAAATACGGCTACCAGTTGTCAAGGAAAAAATACAATATTTTCTATCTACAAGAAACATTTTGGTTTGAGTTTTGAAATGTTTTGACTTCTTTTCCAACCAATGTTTCATTTTGAAATTAAACCAAATTTAAAGAATTTAATTAAGATTGAAAACAATAATGCAACAAAGCCTTTCATTTAGATTAAACAAAGCTTTTCATCCATTACAACATACCTTTTTTGCTTTTTCTATTTTGTCTTTCGGGCTTTTTTTGTTGTTGTTGCAATGGGAATGGGAAAAGCACTGCAAAGTAAAACATTTGGGAAGGAAACACAAGAAAAATGAAAAGTGATTTCAGACCGACTCATTTTCTTCCCAGTTTTCCCTCCAGTTCAGAAAAGAATTTATAAACACAGCTGTAACTGGCATTTGTGATTGTTTTACCCAAATATTGCAGATGTCTTTAAGCACAATCAAATTCAGCAAGACTTTCCTTTTTGCAGCATAAAGAAAGTTTAAGAAATAATAAAGGGACCAAATCACCTTTGTCTTGGTTTCAGCTGGGGTAGAGTTAATTTTCTTCCTAGCAGCTGGTACAGTGCTGTGTTTTGGATTTAGGATGAGAATAATATTGGTAACACACTGATGTTTTAGCTGCTGCTGAGCAGGGCTTACACTAAGTCAAGGACTTTTCAGCCTCCTGTGCTCTGACGGGTGCACAAGGAGCTGGGAGGGGGCACGGCCGGGACAGCTGACCCCAACTGGCCAAAGGGATATTCCAGACCACATGACATCATGCCCAGTATATAAACTGGGGGGATTTGGCCAGGGGACAGTGACTGCTGCTCAGGGATGGGATGGGCATCGGTCGGTGGGTGGTGAGATGTTGCATCACTTGTTTTTCCTGTGTTTTGTTTCTCTCTCTCTCTCTCGTTGTTTGCATTTTAATTACAATTATTATTATTATTATTATATTTCAATTATTAAACTGTTCTTATCTCAACCCACGAGTTTTCTTACTTTTGGGTCTTCTGGTTCTCTCCCCCATCCCACCGGGGGTGGGGAGGATGAGCGAGAGGCTGTGTGGTTCTTCGTTGCCAAGTGGGGCTAAACCATGACATCCAACAAGTGTAAAAAAGGTATTACATCATTTTAAGCTAGCAAATATGTAAACCACTTAGGAGAAATAGGATCCAGACCCTGTGTTCCCGTTTCTTGCTTTCAATTCCTACTGTTACCGTTACAATAATGAAATATTTTAACCTTGAGGTTTTTCACATAATAGGATCCAGTTAAGAACTTTTTTAATTACATAGACGTTAAAGAGTTTTCTTCCAGCTGCTTTTCCCCGCCGCCTTCCCCTCTTTGCTAGTACCCTTTCACAAGTGCTTTGCAGACTCGTTCTATTAAAAAAATGGGAAATTACACAGTTCATCTAATTAGTGAAATCGCAATTGTTTGCAACTTGCATGGACCAATGGTTGAATTTCTCACCCTGTTTGGAAAGTATGGCAGTGTCATCATTGATTTTCTTCAATATCAGGGGCAATATTCAATTATGAAAGGGAATATTAACTATTTTGGTTTTGGTTATAGATATTTTTCTACTACATTATCTTAATTGAATTCTTTTTAAATGTACCACTGCCTGAATATTTTATAGAGTAGAAGGGTTGATATTTAAACAATACTAGAAGATTAATTTTTTTAACAGACTTTGGAGCACAAGTAGACATCAGATTGAAGATTAAGTTCTGTTTCAGACGCTTCTTTGCCAGAGACAGAAACAACCAGGACTTGGTACAACAGAGTCAATCAATTGCCTATCTGGTCTAGCACCCTCAATTCAGCAGCGCTTAGTAGTCGAAGACTTAAGAGGGACATGTGAGATGACCTGAATCAGGAAATCAGGAATGAATTTGCCTTCGGGAAATCTCCCAATTTCCAAGAGCCAAAGGATGACACAAAGATTTACATCTCTCTTGATTCTTCTCAGTTTCATAGCATTTACTGCTGTAACTCTAGGAGGCTTGTTCTGCATCCAAATGTCCTGGGTTGATTTATTTTTTGCTTTCTTTCATTTTTCTTTTTTCAATGTAGTTCATCTTCTCCTTTCCACGATTTTTTCTGGCTCAAGCAGTTTTGAAGGAAATTGTAACATTTTCTTTTCTGCCTTTTATGTTATCAAATGTCTTTTTCTCAAAAAAGCTCAGACTACTTTTTTTAGTAGATGAGGAGTGGAAAATATTCAGCAGTTTTAAAGACTGAGTCTCCTTGCTCAACTCCTACTTGAAAAAGTTATAGATCCTTAAAACTTGGTAGAGTTAAGACTTCTTTTTGTATTATCTTTTGGCTTCCTACGGGTGACAAAAAGTGTTTGACAGCATCATTTTCTGCTCCCCACACATTCTAAACACTTTCACACTAATCCTAAGCACCAGGGGAATATCAGAATATTCCTTGTCAGAGGTAGTCCTCTCCTTGTATCTTGTTTCAGCCCTATAACAGCTGCCTAGAAAAAGTCCTCAGAGAGAGCAGGCATACAGTGATACTTCTCCCAGCATCTCCTCTCAACCAAAAAATATATGATGTTGTAATTACACAAGGAAAAGCAGAATAAAATATCAGATGTATTTCTAAATCTTCCATTTCACCAGTTTTACTAGTGTCTAGACCTCACATACCCGGTGCACACATGACACAAATGATTTTTAGTGTTCACTGAAATGCGAGTACGGCTTAAGTATCCAAAATTACAGTATCCTATATAGGATATTTCTTGCCTTTCTTCCAAACATTGTGCTTGGTGGTAATTCCCTGGGGACCTCTGCAGCTTTTTCTTTTTGAATTTTTGGAAGTGAAGGAATGAGGTCTGCTGGATGTCAGCATGCATCAGGCTTGTTAGTATAGATCCCCTAGTGCTGAGAGAATAGCATCTGGATGCCTGACTCCAAACGTAGGAGAGCGACAGTTAATTTTTCTAATGATACACAAAACTACCAGGCATGTTTCTGACATTTTCCTTTTAATTCCCTTCTTCTCTCCCTTCCCTTATAACGTTCCCCAAAAATCTACAAATCAAAACAATGAAGAGCTGAAGTACTGACATGCACTTGGTTCTCTCTTCCTTGGAAATGTTTTGAATTTGCACTAGGAAGAAATTGTTTCTTATTGCAAATATTACGAGACTCAAATTTTCATCTATCAAACGTAACAATCAAGTTCCTTGAAACAAAGACTATTAAATATCACTAAAAACAAATATTAAAGAAATTTTTTTTTTGTTCAGAAATTACTGTAAGGATTGTATAGCTTGCTGAAGAGACACACACAAATATTTTTCTAATGGATTGAAATAAGCCTAGTTTAAAATAACTTTCATCATGACCATTCATTTATGATTGCTGCTATTAAAATTAATCACTCATCTTTTATACAAAACATGATATACTTTATCCACAAACTTGGCATCATTTGTTACAGATGAAACACTCACAGACTGCACAATTCTCGAAAGACTCTGACAAGATCTATATGTCACCAACCCAAACCTAATTTAAACAAATAGAAACCTTTCCATGATGTCAATACATGTTGGATCCGATCCTATTAGAGTTATTTCTACACGCTTGCTCATTGCTTTTCTACTTTGAACGAATTACCTGAAGACTTGGCCGCATTGCAATGTTGTTGTTAGGCACAAGTTTCTACTATTAACGCTAAACTGAAAAAAGAAGATCAAAGAAACTTTCAACAGTGAAACTAAGCCATGTAAAGTTGAAATACGCATTTCTTACAACATTTAACTCTTTTGATTGCAAGCTTTCACTCTTTAAAAGGAAGCACCAGAAGAGACAGAAACATGGTCAAAAAATTTGTGCCGATTTTTTTGTTACTTATTCGGTACCCTCAAAGCACAACCCCTTGCAGTTCCCATGGTCCATCTTGCAGCATCTTTCCAAGGCCAGTAAGTTGCTACTTTCTTTTAAACCATAGGAAGGGAAGTCAAGCCACAAACCCTATACCTAAACAGTGAATGAATCAGCAAAACCTGGTTTAATGGTTGTTTTAACAACAGCTAGTGCAAAAGGTATAGGCAGAAAGTACTCTAATCACTACTCCGTGTAACAAGCCCGCCTTCCACTCCCATGTCATCTACAGACATACAGGCTTAGGGATTTTCTTTTCTAAATCCCTAAACATGCTATTTTCTTTTCCTAGAAAAAAGTGTGGTCTTGTCTATGGTCCATCAAGAGCCCTGAACCAGCCTCCTGGGCTCTTTGCACAGATAATGCTCATCTGAACAATCATCCAGCTGCCTCCCACAGAGCAACTGCGAGTCCAATCGGTAAAAAAGTTGTGTTTTCTTTCTAGCTGCCCAGAGCAAAACAACTTTCCCCCCTCTCCATACTTGTCTAGCATCATCATGGCAATATACTAAATTCATCTGTCTGGCCTTCTCTGTGCCTAAAAGGCATGAAGGACATGGAGGAACTGTGGGCTTTATCACATGCAAAATTTCTTCTGCAGCACATCAGAATCAGACATGATCTCTTGTGACATGACATCAAGAAACAGTTTTGTTTCTTTTTTAACCCTGAGCTAAATGGAGGGTTTATATTCCACTTGTGGTTAATGCCTATGTTCATAACGATGTATCTTTTTAAGCATCTCTACTGTATCATGCATCACTGCCTCTACAGCAGTGCAGCCCCTAACCCATTGATAACTTGGTTTTCAGAGGTGCTTATTTTGTACCTGGTAGGATTCTTTTCCTTTCCATTAATTTCCTTATTATTCCCTTTGTCTGTCACTTGATTTTGACAGCTTCGTGGTACATTTCCTCGGGCTGAAAGAGCAGAATAGCAGCAGCAGCCTCAGCGGAGAGGGTGCTCCCAGCCACACATATAGTATGGAGCTGTGGTGAGCCCACAGGTGGCAGATCGCCATTTCCACAACTCTGCACGTGATTCACCTCAGCAACACTTGTCATCGGGACTGCTGAGCTGCCCTGAACTCCCCCAGCAAAACCACTCTCTGCTTCCCTCCCTCGTCCATCAGAGAGTCTCCTCATTGGAGGAGCAGCTTTGGGAAAGATGAAAAAAATCAATCGGAGCAGCAGGCAATGCTTTGTTTCGGTGGTTTCACCATTCCAGTGTGGCCTGTTCCTTGCCAGACTGGGGTTTTTCACACCTTGACATTTGTGCTGCTGGACATTTGTGTAATGGTGGGAAAGACTGTGCCATTCCCATCGCAGCAGGAAACGTCCCCTGCGCACATTCTCCACTATAGCTACAGAGTACGTGAATCTTAATTGTTTTGCAAAGATAAGCTTGCAGGTAGATATTTGTTGTTTATTTTTTTAAAAGTGTGTGCAGCCTGGACGTTGGTTCATTTGTCAGCAGATGACTGCTATCAAAGTGCAAATGGAAGGAAAACTAGTTGGACATTTTTTGTAAAAAATATTTCTTGCAGAAATTAGTTCATTAGCACTCAAAAACACCATTCAAAAAATAAAAATTTTACAGACAAGTAGAGCTTTTCAGTCAAAAGTTTCACCTTTGTGAATAAACGTAGTCCCAGACATGAGTAAAACCTGGAGCGCCGTCAGGGCAGGGAGCAACTAGACAGAGGAGCCAACTGGAGGCTGCTAGTGGAAAAAGTGGCCAAAAGAGAATAAAATTTTGAATAAAGGGCAAAGTTACCTTTAGCATATATGAAGAGATTTTAAAAGAATACTTAAAAATATAGTTACTCTAAGGTTATACTTATGAGTTTTGGTTCTCATCAGCAGATGGGAACAAGCTCTTTACATCCAAAACCTGGCATGACTAATTGAGGTTGCACACTTAGAAACTACAGCAAAAGAACCTAGAAAGTACACACAAAACCAAAACCTTCCTAGCCGGGAATAGTATTAGTATTGCCCATATTAGCCCATTCCTCTAAACCAATGTTTTCCCAGCTCCTGAAGACAATTGACCGATTTTTATTTTCCACTCTCATTCCTGATAACAGGCCATTGCTGTTTGCAATACACTATCAAGTACAGTTGACCTTTCCTGTCCTCTTTCTGCATACCCCGAAAGACAAAAACCTATGTACAGACGCTGCGTACATATTCTCTAGCCTTAGTGTTGTTGGACAGGTATTATGTCATTTCCCTATCTTCTTAATATTGGAGCCCTTTTATTTTTTTCTCATGAGCTAAGTAGATTTATACAGTACATTCATACACACAGAAATTCATACCAAGAGCTGTGTGTTTGTATTAATCAAAAACATGTGGCAACACGCTATATGTGTAGATAAACAGCATGGTTAATTGAGAGAAATGTTCTGCTCAGCGTTTTGCTTGTTCTGGTGTGTCTGTTGCATTGGTTTGCATTTAGTAAGAAAAATTAAACAGAAAAAAATCATGTTTCTTATAATTTCCCATTGAAAAGTTATAAATTTTTTAAATGAATTTTCTGATCCCTACCCTCAGCAATAACTATAACACATGAAGTTATTTACTCTAGACAAACACTGGAATTTCTTCCATATGCCAAATTCTTTAAGCTATCTTACTCTGAAATTGAAATTGATGGAGGACATCTGATCTAAAAGATTCTTTTCTTTAAGTTTAATATGCCATATCACATGATCTTGTCAGGTGGGATCATGTCAATGATATTTACGCCATAATGTGAATCAGCCATGTATAAGTTGACAGTACTAGTACAGAAAAAGGAGAGAGATTTTTTGGACAGTATCTTAGCTGACTTTTCCCTTTTTCTTACCTTCTTTTTAGAGAAGAAAAAACTCTGAGTTACAAGCAGCAGCTAAATCCCAGAGAACCTTCTACCAAGCCCAAATTCCTGATCCTGTGTTTTGTGTGGGTGGATCAGAGCACCAATAATAGGAAAGCCATTGGATGAAAATGAAAGTGAGCTTTCCTACCATTTTCTTTGGGCTCAGCTGTTGCTATAGCATTTTTCTTCTACAAAATTCAGACCTCAGTTTGTGAAGATCTCTTTGACTAATTTTCCCTCTTCATTATATCATTGAAACACAGCAAGAGGAACAGCATCTGAGATCATCTTTCACCTGAAGACTAGGGGAGGCGGGGTGGAATTGAAAATACACGGGCTCTTTCACAGACTCCCTGCCCTCCTGGCTGACCAAACCACCACGGCGGCTGACAGAAACGTCTGCTGTGCACTGGGGAAGGGCATGGGGCCAGATTCTGCTTCCACTTACACCCCTCTTGCTCTGCTGAATAGCTCAGTGATTAAATTTGGCCACGTGCAGCCAATTCTATACCCAGGCTGTTGCTATCGTCTCAGAGATAAAAGCATATGGCACTAGTGACACCCAAAACTTGTAATCCCACGTGGCTTTTCAGTGCTATTCGCTAAGAAGGGTGGCACTGTAGGAGGGAAAAGGCCCACCAAGAGTTGAATGTGCTATGAAACACTATTTCTTGTTTACCATGCAGACATTTTTTTTTTTCTTTTGTCCTTCAGGAAAGAAAGAGGATCTCGTGATGCAGGTCTCTGGTGCTGGTAACCAGGAAATAGAACTGGGCAGAGGTTTCTGCCAAGAACATGTTCTAGCAGAGCTTCAAATAATCTTTTTAAGGTCTCTCTCCTATGCCCCTTCCACCACACTGTGGTTTTCACTTGCTCTGGTAACACTGTCCCCAGCTATCCCTTTGGTCCATGATGCTTTTCACAAGACTCACCTTTTCACAGTGAACTCAAACAGAAAATAATTTGCTGGGAAAAACTGAATACATGTTCATGGCTTCAAAATTCAGCTTGATCATATGAGCCCGTAACTCAAAGACCAAGCTCACTTACCAGGTACAAAGCGTGAAAAAACCAGATGCCTGTATTGTTTGTGGTTCTAGATTAGCATAATTTATCCTTAACTGTGAAGCTTATTTAAAATACAAAAAAGCAGCTTTGCCAGTTCTCATTTTATCCCACAGAGAAAGTTGTCTTAATTTGCAGTCAGTGGCGAAGTCAGCTGTTACACCTGTACCATGACAAGCTGCGTGTTACTTGTACTTCTACTGTCCTGGTGTGTCTGAGGGAATGTTTCTGTGGGAATAAAGCTGTGTACTAAAAATAGAAGAGGGAAAAAATCAAATTGCTTCTAAGTTTTGCAACCAGTTTTCATGCATGCAAACTGAGAGCAGCCCAGAAATGTAATCTCAGAAGGCCATGCAGCTAATCCCTGCTGCGAACAGAGCCAGCACACAAACGTTGCCTTGCCGGCCCCAAAACAGCAAAGGCTCTCCAGCTCCAGCTCAGCAATGTCTCTGCATGCAGGACGAGGGAAAATATAGGAGCCAAGTCTAAGTCGGACATATTTAGACTGCCCATTAAGTATCAGCTCATGACTAGTTAAATTAATACAATCAGAAGTATTAACTCCTTATTAATAATAATAAATACATTATCTCGTTTTGGTTTTCAGCAGATACAGGAGAATAACGGCATTCTTCAGAAGTTAGGAAGCTTTCAGCCTCGCGAGAAAAACCTCTCCACCTGGGAAAAGGAGCTACCTGCAGGTAACTAACATAGCCCCAAGAGGAGAGTAAAACAGAAACAGATAATGTTGTGCTATGATTCATTTGGCTTTCAGAGTTGCAGCAGAAGTATTGTAATAAATAGAGGTCTGCTATTATCTATTCATTTGTGCCTTTACAGCACTGTTCAATAAAAACCTGATTCCCAGATCCTTAATGGTGCTACGTGGAAAAAAAATATAAAATCTGTTGCATTCCATGATAAGAAACAGGCATTGCAAACAGAAGACATACCATCTCTTTCCTACTCTAATTATTTAAGGAAGATGCTTTCACAGCTGCATAAGTGGACAAAATCTGCGACAGGCTTCTCCATAGATTCACGAAAACAAGGTGCTCTGAACACAAATAACATATTCCAACTGACAGAGAAAGATGTGTTACATTAGTTTATATTTCTGGAGATGATCTAAGCCCTTAGTTATCTGTTACATCAAATGTCTCAGTTTTCCTTCTGTAATCTAATATCCACCTTCAAGCTTGCCCTACATTTAAAATTTATACAAGTTTTTTCAGATGCTGCCATTTTGCCTCAGGCTTTTTAGGTGTTAAGCTCCAGTAATAATCTACACTGTTTCTTTAAGAAAGTTCATCCATTCACTTTAATTACATTTTCAGCCCTGGTTATTGTCCCTGTGCCTGCAAAGAATGTTTCCAGCCATAAAAAACCATTATCTGCCACAATTATGGATAACCAGAGCGTGGCCAGAGGGCAGAAATGCCATGGTGAAAGATTGTACCGCAATTCAGCGCAGAATTTATAACTTTCCTCAGGGCTAACTGTCAGCCTGATCACAATGCCTGACAAAAAGATCCAGTAAAGCAAATGCAGATACTTCTTCTTGCCTGCATGGTTGCTCTTTTTAATTTTTTTTTTTTTTTTAAGGTGCAGTTTGTTATAATACATTAAGTTGCAGCCACTATAGATGCAACATTACAGAAAAGACACTGCGCCTGATTCAGTTTGCTGGAGCACGGATTTAGACCATACAAATCCAGCACCGTGGTTTTAAACACGTGCTGTTCTCTGTGCAGCCAGGGCAATTCAAAGGTATACAGAAAATACTACTGTTTATTTGCTCTGATCGCAGAAGCTGCAGGCTCAGTTTCTGCTGTGTCGTGTCCTCTTTGCTTGTTACTGATGCCAGATGGAGACAGAGATGATTTTCCATAGCTACCCATGTTACTGCTCTTGCAACATTAGATCTTTCCATCTCTAATTCTTGTGGTTATTAACATGCAGAGGAATGCCAAACTGGAAGAAAGATTAACTTCTTGACACAGTATTCAAATACATCTAATTATTTCTCTTGTTCCATCTGGACATCTTTGTCCTAATGGAACAGAGGTTTGTATTACGCTTCATGATGTGCAGGATTTCAACAGAAGAGGGCAAGAAGATCGTATCGTGAGTCTCATCAAGGTATTTGTTCATGAGAATAATAATATAAAGCCTTCTATAATTTTTTTCCAGCCAGAAGTCTCAAAGCACGATACAAACGTGACTCAGAATTATCCTTTTTGGTTTTGTGGTGAAAGAATACTGAGCAGATATGAGAGGGGCTTGGGTGATGTTCCTGGCATCCCTGATGCCTATGCAACCCCCCGCACAGCAGCAGGAGCTGCCTTCCCCACCCACGTGCATGGGAGCCGTGTTTTTGGACCCTTGCGAAGGGATAATGCAGGTTGAAGTTCCTCCCCTCGACATGCTCCAGACTTGCTTTAGCCTGTGCCCGGGTGCTGGTCTGCATTCCCACAGAGTAGATGATCCCCAAAGTTGGACTTTGCACCTAATCTCAAAGTGGCCTTCACAGAGAGGCGATAAAAGAGGCAAGACCAGAATCTGTCATCCTTTGCTTTCAGCAGACGATGCTGCCTTTCTCAGCAAGGAGGCAGCAGCTCAAAAGTAAATGCAGAATAAAGACCTTGAAAAGATATTTGATTTCTACCCCAGTATCTCCCTGGGATTTCAAAAAATACTGGGCTTCTAATGGGGCGATAATACCTGTGGGCATCTATTTGCACTATTAGGCATTCAAGGGCCTTTAAAAGTTTGGCCCTAAGTGTCCACAGATCAGAGCGAGAGAATTCACGGCAGTTTCAGTGTAGATCGGCCCAGTTTCTTCTCCCTTCATTTTAATTACAGGAATCCAAAATATGGAAAAGATAAAGGTTAAAAATTTCAGGTAAGATGACAGAGCTGTTTTTCGCTTGGTTCTGGGCAATGCAGTGAGATAGCTTAGTAGGTAGGTTTTGCTTAGCAAAAACCCTTTGAATTTTGTTCTGAACTGTTTGGGCTTCTTTCTCCAAGTCCGACCAGTTCCAACTCAGATGCAGCAGAGCTCTTTACAAAGGAAGTATGTCTTACAAGCTTTGAGATGGCAAATCTTCCACAATTCCCACCACCCTAACCCCACTCTGGCATGAATAGGTCATAAGATTTGGCACCTCTGATTCAGCTTCAAACTCGGCTTCTACCCTAAACATAATCCAAGGCAGAACTCTACCTCTTGGCATATCTTCAATAAAACATCATTCTACCTGAACCTCAGAAAAGATAAACTATTAAAGTAATAAGAGGATAATTTAACCTCTTTAATCAGATAATCCTCCAGCACATTGGACATTTATTTGCACAGTATATTCTACAGTAATGAGTTTGCAGCTCGGATTTAAACAGTTCCCCACCCTCAGAAAAAAGCTGAAGGAAGTGGTTGAGACATTCCATATCTCAGGTGCCATTATGTGAATGTGAAAACAAATGAGTTTAATTGGGGAAAAATTCATCTCAGACAGAGGGCTTGCCCAAGGCCCTTGTCTGAGAAACCCCACTTAACTCCACTCTAGTACAGAATAGCTACACAGGCACTAAATACCAATTAAGCCCTACTTATCTTTTTAATGAAGGGCTGAATCTGAAAATGAATTATTGTTTTGATGTGTAAATGATGTTGGTTTGGTAAGGTAGTGAAAGTATTCTATCTGGGGGGACAAGCAAAAATAAAGTGATAAAGTGTTTGCATGAACATACATGAAAACGCTACTGAGCTTTCTATGGCTCTCCAACAGCGAGAAAAATTCTCCACAGTATTCAGACTCAAACTGCAAGTTCAGCAAACTTGAATCACTCTGTGTCTTTGTGCCAGTTTCAGCCAAGCATTCCTTTCAGAGACCAAAACAAACAGAAATACTTCCCTGAAAACTAGAACTTCTCATTTCAGCGTTTGCTAAAATAATTGTTTTCCTTTTTAAGCAGTTGCTCATTCTCGTATTTTCCTCAATTTCATATATGTAAGTGTTAAGTGTTCAAAAATAAAGAAACTGTTTTACTTTGGGTCAAACCAAACATTTCTTTTAACTTTTCCATAACTTTTCAATTGATGAAAATATTTTAGATTTGCCTTTTTTTTTTTTTTTAAATTTATCAGGCCCGATTGTTTTCCTAAATTTAAAATTGTCCAGGAGAAACAAAACCACTGATTAATACAGGTCAATGTATGGTCCAAGACCCTGCAACGCATTTAAAATTTAAGAAAAAAAAAAATCAATTTTAATCTCATTTAAAATTCAATTTAGGCAATAATTGTCACAGTTTCTTTAGTTTTTGCTGAGCTGTGGCTCTGTCTTAAATGGGGTACATCTTCCAGGTGGCTGCAGTAATAAACAGAAGACAATTTCCCTGATACAGATCTTTGGAAATGGAAACAGTTCCCTTGCTATGAAACAAAAGCAAAATACGATGCTTCCTCCTAACTCGAATGCCAAAGACTTGTGAGCTAGCTTGGATCCCGCTAATAAAGTCACTAAAGTTCATCAGGTTTTCAAGCCCCTGGCACCCATGAATGGGCGAATGGTGAAAATACAGTGTGCAAGACTACAAAGCTCTACAGATGAGCTGTCCCAGCTAGTGATTTTCAGCTTGTGGTCTACAGACCTGAAGGAGTGCAGGGACTTGGATTGATAACTTCAAAAAAGTAAGCCTACAATGAGAAAGCTTTAATATTTTATAAAGAAGTGCACCCAGCCTATCAGAAGAGGTTGAAAATTGCCAATCTGGAGAAAAACTCATTCAAAACTGTGGGAGATTTTTATGGTTTTTCCAGTGGGGTTTTGAACTTCTCCTTAACAATCACAAATAGCGGGATGTATCTATTTGAAGACAATAACGCAGAAATCGTTTCAATGTGCTGGTAGTCAGAACTTCATTTTAGGAAGTGGCACTGTGATTAATTAATTGTCAGACACATGGATATCTCACTTCCAAGACTGTCACCTTCCTAGGGCAGAGTGTGTCAAGCAGTTAGACTTCAGAGAATAGCTGAAATGGTCTACAGCAACCAGTTTTTAAAGGACAGAGGGGTCATGGTCACTGGCAATGAAGGGTGGAGGGACTCACTGGTCTTCCTCACCTATGAAATACGCTGGTCTTCTGAGATATGAACAAGTGCCATGGTTAAGGTGTGAATAATGTAAATTAATCTTTAGCAACAGGCCTCTGGTTTTTGAATGGGATGTCATTGGAAACCCACACTTATGCACTGCAGCAGTCATATATCCATTTACAGGTTTGGGGTCTGTGGATAGGTATGTTAAATTCCAGTTTATAGCTTAAAACCCACAAAATGCCACCTTACTGCTAACTTAAATCACCCTCATTTCTGCTCCACCTTCATTACACGTACAAAATTCCCTTTGCATGAATGCAAGATCAAATCCCTCATCCCAGATCATAATTACAGGGTAGTCAGGGAATAGGTGCCATCTTCCCTTTGCAGGGTCATACAACTCATTAGTCAATCATATTATTAAGACATTTTCAGTTTTAATAAATGAAGGTGGTGTTCATCTCATGGCTAGGAATGGATATTTTTATGGAAATAAATATTTGATGCATATCTTCACAGCATCTCTTTAAGAAAACCATTATCACTTCAAAATAGTTCCTCCTAGCAAAAACTGCAATTACATAATTCTTGTCCAAGCCAACTAAAGATGAGACGCTAGGTTGTGTTTATGTTTTTGCCATGCTTCAGACCCAAAAATATCAGCCATGTAATAAGCTAGTGAAACTTCAATATAGTTGCAGACCAAAGAGAGGGTCGGTGCTTCAGCCACCTGCAGTAGTGCAAATGCCCCTCTCGGGCTCCATTCAAGTTGACTCACAAATTAAAACCAGATTTTGAACCTGCATTTAGTAAGAGCTTGTTCCACAAGTAGGTCCACTGAACAACGGGCTAACAGAACCCAATTCCTTGCTTAGATGTTAAAAATCATCCACTTAATGGGAGCAATTACCACTGATCCATCATGCTAGCTTCTTAACATTTAATATCTTATTCCTTAAGATATGAAAACAAGTTATTTTAACCTCCTAAAGTAGATTTGAAGAGTCTCCCAAAAATTCCCAGGACCAGTCTCATTTAAAAGTGAGTGGGATTATGTTCAGAAGTTACTCGGATGCTTTAAAAACTCCAACTTGATATTTAAAATACATAGCCCTGAAGTAATTTTCTGTTCAGTACTTCTTGAAATCAAGCTTTAAAATGGACTTTGGAGCCAACACACATCCTTGTATCTGCATTTTCTGTTGGCTGGTTTTCCTGCTGTAAGGCAAAGCTGCAGTGCTTTGTTCACAACCATATCCAAAATATTAACAGAAGACCCAAACTGCTATTCTGGTCTGGGCTACTGAGTGCTTTGAAAAGAGTCTGTATCGTAATGGGCACAGATCAATCACATCAAGATCAACTGTGCTTGAAAATACTGTCTTTGGTAAATAAAATGGTTTAAACACTTGCCTATTTGCAATAGATTTTGCAAAATCTTTTTCTCTGGAAGCATTAAACTGCCAAAACTAACCTTCTTTACCACATCCCGCAGAGGTTGAGACTGATGGCAAAATGAACTCCATGGATGTCTTTGGAAATAATGTCTCCTAATACTCTAGATAAGCATCATTTTTTAACTTAGAAGTATCATGTTTGGAACACGTATTCCATATTTAGTCCTTGCAGTGCACAGGAATGCAGATTTTACAGTTTTTTATTAGTGCAAACATTTAGAAACCAAACAAAAGTCTAGTTTATTATTACTGTTATTACTACTAAATATTTATATTATGGAAGTACACAAAATTCCCAGCCAGGATAGTGACCCTGTAACATTTACGTTTAAATAATGCATATGTCGGTAGATTTCAATTTATGGTAATTCCATCTCACAAAATAAGGACATGAAATGCTGCTTCTGTAGTTGCATATACAAAACTGGAGGGTGGACCTTCCTCCTGTAGCATTGCATTCGCAGCCACGCAGCTCCCTGAGAGCGAGCTGAAGTGCCAAAATCAAACTCTTGTCAGGATGGAGGATCATCTTTGTGAAATGCAATTAGCACAAATAGAATTTTTAAATTATTTTAATATTTGATTACACTTGACACTGTGGTACTCGGGGAAATCTTACTCATTGCAAAAAATAATAGTAAGCTTTTCTTTTCTCACCTGCACCACTCTGCAATACTCCCAAAGCATGTCGTTCAATGGAATTGCTCCTGATTTGCACTAGCAGGAGAAGGAACGTAGGCCTACAAGTTTCTGAGGGTATTTGACTCATCAATTAACAAGTAGTCTCAGGGACATATCCGTTGGCCACACCAACTTTCACCAGCTCAGTACAAGGCTGGTAAACACCTTAAGCATGATGTTACTACCTGGTTTCCCTTCCTGCTCCTAAGCAAATCCCTGCCCTACCAAAAGGCACTGACACTTAAGTCCTATTGTTTCCAGTGAAAATGAAAAGACTTAGCGCTTTGGGAAAATTCCCCTAGCAGGCTTTGAAAGAAAAAAAAAATAAAAATCTCAATTACTGAACAGACGAACATTGTGAGAATTTAATTACGAGCTCTCCCGAGCCCCTCTGCTGGCTCCGGACATTGGCACAGGAGGCTCAGCCCGGTGCGCTCGCTGCCGTGCCGCTCCGGCTGCCGGGGAGGGAACGTTTGCTTTTGCAAAACCCGTCCGCCAGCAGCTGGAGCTGGGGCTGCTCACACCCTGTTGTTGCAGACAGCGAGGAAACCATCCAGTGTCCCAAATAAATTAAAGAATTACTCTCCTCCTCCCAACAGACTCAATGTTTGAGCCAGCAGCTGTAATCGCACTCTTGCTGCCTCTGAGTCACTGTCAGACAGAGCCCAGCACAGAAGAGTCTGCAGAGTCAGCAGAGGCGGTATGCTGCATTGTGTCTGTAATTCAGTCAAACCAGTTTAAAAATAAACTCATCTTCCCTTGGCCCCTCCATAGGCCCCTCTCCGCACACGAACGCTGCAGTTTCCCGCCATACACGCAGCTTTTTGGAAGAGAGCGTCTGACTTGCATGAAAGAGCTTTTGCCCCTTGGGTTAAACCTTGTTAGTCAAGCCCCTAAGCAGGCAGATGAACCAAAGCTGAGGTTTTCAGAGAAGCCTGAAGGAGTCAAGCGTTCAAAAGCCATTAAAATTCAATGGGAGTGGAGCACTTGCGCTCTCAGGTGCCTTTGAAAATCCCAGCCTCTGTCTCGGGGTTAAATCAAGGAGACGAGGACAGGAGCTTTCACCTCGCTGCTGTGTTTTCTAAGGACAAAGGAGGGTCCATAACTGCAACGACAGGTATTGCATAGACCATTCTGCTCATCACTACAACTGCAGCAATCTTTCGCACTCCCCCAAAGCTCCCTCTGCGATTTTCCCCCATATGCCAGAGTCACATTCCACTGGAGCGGAGAAATAGTCACTGTCACAAAGTACCTACACTGTGGAAAGCATAAATACCATTTTCATTTCTTCTTCAAACTTTCATTTCATATCTAGCTGCACAGAAATGGGAATTTTTCTTAATGAAGCATTTTACATCTGCCTCTGACAAAAAAAAAATACTGGCAAAACATATTAATTCCCTTCTCCCCCTGATATGGCATTTGAAATTATTTGTCAGATAAGTTCTGGGAGGTAATAAAGGTCTATAAGTAAATTTTGAATATTTTAATATTCAAAATTCAAACTACGTTGATTAAACACAACAGGCTGCATAGCTTGTTTCTGCTGCCTGGCTGTAGTGAAGTGCCATGAATAGTTTTCTCGCAAGAAGGTGTATGTATTCAATTTTTTTGTGGATATTTACTGATATTTGCTTAATGTCAATATTTTAGGCAAATGCTTCTGCCACAAGGTTCAGCTGTATGTTTGATCAAAAAAGTAAAAGCCCAAAACACCCCAACAAAGCAAGTATCATGATTAAAAGTGCAGGGAGCATCTTGGGGATACTCACTTAAATTGGTGTTAATTTTAACTCACTTAAAATTGTTGTTAATCCACATATTTTCCTTCACTCTTCTATTATTCCAGTGGAAAAAAAATGCTTTTTTTTTTACCAATAAGAAGAAAAGAGGTTATTCTCATTAAAGCTAATAAAACATTTCAAAACCTGATTTTTCAGAACAATCTTGTCTAATTTTTCTAACAGAAAGAACTAAACTGCAAAAATTATTTGCATTTAATCATTTAACTCTATGAATATTCTCCAAAATACGCAATATTTCAAATGTGCTTAACATAAGTCCAAAAAACTCAAAAAAAGTAATGCTTCATCAAATCATGCAGACATATGTTTGTGTCGTTTGCCTAGTTTCAGTAGCATGAAATAGCGCTGTTGAAGAGACAGATTAGCACTTATACACAGGTTGTGTATCCTAATAACCTCCAATGTCCATATAAAACAGCACGAGATTCTGTGACTATCTAAGAGCAAATCTGATCCTACACCTAATTCCCACTTTCCAAGTTGTAAACAGCAATAACCCTTGAAAGTTTTTAGAAGAAATCATCCTGAAAAGAGTGAAGGTAAACATACAACTCTTCCCTTCACGCTCTAATAGGAACATTCCTAGGATAGGATGTCTTTAATTATTCTGCACCAGGATAACATAACAGAACCGTGAACGGCTGGTCCTCAAGGCTCTTGTTTTCATTGTAAAGGCAAAGTAAAAGTTTCAGACGTTTTCCCCAGAAATAATTAACAGCCACTGAATAGAAGCTGCAGATGCTCAATGCTTGGTCATCTTTTTGTGCCTGCTGCAGCTAAGGAATATGATTGGGAGAAGAGGTCCTAATATCCACGTCCCCAGACCTATTGCCCCTGATTCACATTCAAATTACCAGAAGTTATATGCTCAGATATCAGTGTTGATCTGACCTTAAGGCAACTGCCTTTCTGACTGATCCCAGGGCAGTTATTGCAGCCAGCCAAGCAGTATCTATAAATTTTCAGCCCGTGCCACTTTCCAGTAAATCTCTCCGTGCTGTGTGATGAACATCATCGATCTATACAAATACAGATTCATCTTGGGTCACGCTGCAATAGACCTACAAGTTGGTGCTTTGGGGGATGCAGGGGGAAAAGGAACCCTGCCAGAATAAGAGCTAGCCTTATCAGGAGCCCTGCAGGGAATCATCCTCTGTAACCTATGGAGCACAAGACATCAAAGACAAGAAAGACAGGCCAGTATTAGGATGGCAAATGAGGACCCAGCTTCAGGAATGCTGCAGGATATGAGACAGCGCCATGGCCAACCACCATAACTTGGCCCACCAGCATCAATAGGAGTTGAGGTGTTGAGGATCTAGACCACAGGAAACGTCCCCACTGTACACTTCAAATTAACAGAGAGATACTTAACAGCTAGTTTAGGTATCAAAAGCAACCTTGCTACACTAGCATGGGGTCTGGGACTATTTTTCCAGTTGCAAACCCCAGCGTTTAGTGCTAATGCAATGTCTCTGCTGCACTATACTGCAGCCAGCTCTAGTCTTTCTGTGCACTAGGTTCCATTGGTATAAACGGAGATAAATGATAACTTCCTGGGGTTTATGGTGGTTGTGAGAATAGAAATCATTATACACAGTGGGGACTACCGGAATACCTATGCCAAGCCAAAAGGCAGGAGAGCAATGGAGGTAGGACCCCAGACCAACACTCTCTTTGCACCGGCTCCCAGCATTGCATCAGTCTGTTGACAGGTAACCTGCACACCCCAAGAGCATTTCAGGGAGATCCAGGAGGGACTGTGCCTACTTGCACAGGGAATTCAAACAGCTTATTACCAAAGCCATTTTCTTTTTTTGTTATTACTTTCTTCAAACAAAGCTAATAAATCAAATCACCCAAGATGCACATTATGCAAAGCTTAATTAGATTTGGCACACATCTCGCTAGGAGTAGCACCCATCTGACTTTAGATCAGAGAACTCAGGTTTGATGGGTGGAACCAAATCGCCCACTTTGGAGTTGCTAAATCTACTTTTAAATGCAGTGTGTTTGCATTTTTTCACTCTGGGACCTGGAGGAGGTTAGCTTTGTTTGGCTTTTGGGCAATGGGAGCAGTAGAAGAGAATTCAGAAAGCGAAGGATACACGTTTATGAAGAACATAAATCTCTTATTCTGCAGGCATGGAAGAATCACAGAGAGTTGGCAGCAATCATTTCATGGGGCTACATTTCATAGAGCTACTCTGAGCTTGTGGAACTTCTTCCTTGACTACTTACTCTTCTAAGACATTCTGGGGTATTTTTAATAAAAATATATAAAAATAATGCAAAAGTACTATTTTAACAGCATATTATTTGGCAGAGCTACCTTCATTGTTGATGCCTCTTGATTTTATTGTCAACCTCTTGTTTCTCTTAAGCCCACAGCTCCTCAAGAAACAAGCTCTGGTGAAAAATTTCAGCTATATTTTTTAAACAACACATTTATAACCCTAACAGGGAAGAAAACATTAAAAGAAAAAAACTTTTCCTAACCCTATTCAAGAAAAGGTGGAGAAAAAGATTTTTAAAAAGTAAAAATGCTGCCCCCCGCACCCCCCCATCCTTTTTCTGCTGAGAGGGAACAGCAAGGACCAGAAGGGTATGGGAAACACTTGCACAGAAGAGCAACATCTCTGCAGCATGCTTCTGAACACCCAACAGCAACCTCCTGGTTCCCTAATCCCCCTTCCATGGAACGGCACACGTGAGGGAGGCAGAGGGGAGGAGAAGAGGCTGATCATCTCCAGCGGTTTTAGACATGCACATGTAAGTACAGTTGCACGGGGAGTCCTGTGCTCCAGACAACACAACAAACCACAGCCTGGGCAAAAATGCAGAGAACACGATGTTTTCTGCACTATGGATGGCTTGTGACCAGGCTGTATCTCAGCTGTCCGTGGTCTCCTTGCAGAGGGGGACACTGGTGTCAACCCATCACGGTTGGGACACGCCGGAAAGGGCAACGCTCCCGGTTAAACAGCACAGCTGGCTGGACTGAGCGGGGTTTGACTTCACAGAGATCCCCGTGCACTGCATGTGCTGGCTGAAGCAAGCACAGGCTGAAGCCTACCTCCGTACCCTGCCTGCCTGCCAGGCGGCAGCTCCCACACCCTGTGGTCTGCATTGCCATACCCTCACCACCACCGCGGTGGCATTAGCTTAGCGCAGAGGTGCCAGCACAGGCCACAGTCAGACCTCCGCTGCACTGGAGAGACATCCTCTGAGCTTCGTGCTCGTCCAGACCCGGGCACAGAATGGACCACAAGGTTTTGCATGCCCAAACACCACCAACCAACACAAGGCAGATTCTAAATAGCAAGCGCCTGCAATGGCCAGCTCACATACAGTCTTCCAATTACAACTTAATTAAGAAAAAATTTAAATATACTTAGCAAATTATTTAATGCAACAATTATTTAATCAAAATCCTAGGTCACTTCTAGACAACTGACACACACACACACACACAAAAGAAAACATAGTTTCAAATTCATTCTTTGGAGTGACACACACATTCAGGATCTGCCTTTTAAAAGGATGCTGGACATCACTGTTGAAGCCTCAGTTTTATAATCTAAACATCTGACATTTTTCTGTCTACTGGGTGGGAGCCTCACATTCGCCTTATTCACAAATACAGAAATGGGCAGAAATAATTAAATAAAGGGAGCCCAGTTCATGCTCCACTGCACCATGTATGAGAAGTTGTGGCTGACAATGACATTGAAAACCAGTTGTCAGTCTAATGTAATCAAAGAGACAATTGGCTCTGCTGGCAAGAACTGAATTAGTGTTTTCTGTCTGAATCAGTGTCATCTTCGAGGGAGCAGTGAAGCTTATGCAACGATAACAAAACTCCCCAGAAGCTGCATTTGTTACTGAAATATGGTGGTGCTTTGGTGCTGTGTAACCTCATTCTGTAATACAATATACCTCATGGTCATGCTGCTGTTCTCGTGTATCTCACAATGATACAATTCAATGACCAGATACTAGATCAAACTAGACAACCATAATATTAAAACTTTAAAATCTCTCCGAGAGCTAATGCTGTTCATTCTCAAATGCATTCTCTGCTCTCTGGCATGCTGTACATATATGCAGACCCTGAAATCAGGGCAGAGAGTCCAGGCCTAGGTGCAGCTTCAAATGCCTGTGCTTTGGGGAAGACAGAGGGTGCATGGTGCTGGGCTTCATTTTCGTGATGAGGACAATGGGTAAAATTCAAACCAAGGTCAAATATGAATGAATCTCACTTTTCAAGTAGGACCCATTGCTGATGTGCACATGTGTTTTGCCATGAGAAACTAAGAGTCAGTCTTAAAATAAACATATGCATCATTGGTATTGTGACAACACCCAGTAGCTTCACCTTTATTTTTGTTTCAGTTCATAGCACGAGCTGTTGTTGAATGCTGGAACATGCTGCATATTGGTTTCTTTATTTTTTTCATTTTCACTGTGGTAGAAGCTCGCACTGCATCTGCTGCCTCTTATCTGCAGAGCCACCCCATCGGCCTCTCATAGGAGATTTGAATAGTTTACAGAGGACTCCTTTCACATGGTCCAAGAGGGTGGAAGAACGTACAGGTACAGAGCAGAAAGGCCACCTCAGGAAAGCCACTTATTTTCAAAGAAATACTCCTTTGGCACAAGAAACTTCAAGGACTTTCACATTTACACATAGTAATACTGTCGTAATGATTGTGTTTATATAACAAACAGCTGGCACTCAGAAATTTCTGATTCCTTCTCTATTTATTTAACAACTATCTTTCTTTTGTTCAGCAATATTGATCAATAGAAAATTCAAGTATTAATCGAAGCAATAAAGGCAGGTGGCTCTTACATAATTTCAGTTTTAAACATATTTTCTCTTTTTAATCTACAATACCTGTTTCTTTAAAGAGGCATCGGTATAATGGGAGGATACTCTCACTGGACTGATATACATCTGCAATTAGCAAGATAATGGTCCTCCTCAGGCCAAGGAAACACTAGGTGATCTGTCACTTACAGGCAGGACATCAAAATATATATACCCTCTTCCTTTATAATGAACGTTCCACATTAAATATTCATTAAGACTTAAATAAATTACCTCCTTGTTCAAGGCTCAACTTTTCTGTCCTTGTTCATCAAAGATCTCATTGAATCAGAATGTATTTAGCAAACTGAGATAGAATATGACCACACTTAAAATCTGTTGCACTGCTCTTAGTCTTTGTAAGACACTGGTCTTGCTCAGAGAAAGCAAGGGACAAGTCAAATCCTGAAGGCCTTCATGTGTGATTCCCTCTCCATTTCTACCAAAGCCACCCTCAAAAAAAAACCAAAACAAAAACCAAAAAAACCCCAACCAAACAAAAACAACAACAACAACAAAAAAAAAAAAAAAAAACAACCGCACAAAATATAAAAAAACCCCACCTCTGCCGAAACAAAACCATTCAAGCACAGGAATTTTGCAAAAACAACAGAAGGAGACTCACGGGAGCAGGAAGCGTTGGTACGTCATGTCTGCCAGACTGGTGCTTCGGACCAAGGCCTCAACGGAGCTCCCTGCTGAAAGACAGAGCAAGTGAGATGAAGAGAGAAGAGGAATGGTTTATGCCTTACATCTACTGTTTGTCAAGCCAAAGCCCCAAACAGGAAACATTTCACTGAAAAGGATTTGTAACAACGTGTGTTTTTCACATGTACGGGGTGAATTTTGTAGGTCACTTCAACAACTGTTTTGATTTACTGAAAAAAGGCGAAGAAGAAAAAAGCTCAGTAAGGGCAAGGCAGATGACCACATCCCTTTGGCACACACCTTCTAGTCCAGCTCTGCCCTCTGAAGGCATGTGCACTCTCCAGTAGTGCTTATTTATATGTCACACTGCAGTGATGAATGTTACTGTTGCTCTCAAAAACATATGCTCGGAAGTTTATTATGGCACTAAATATGGGCTGGGTAAGAATCTGGATTGTTTAAGTGTCAAACAGTGACAACATGTGTACAATACAACACAGACATCAAGGGAGAACCAGCTCAGCTAATATGTGGTATTCGTATAAGCCTTTAAGAACAAAGACCACCCATAAAGCAAAACCAAAGCTGCCACAAGAATAGGTGGTACTGCTTCCATCATTGCATACTGTGTGCCAGTTGGCTTCCTAATTAGATTTGCAAGCTAATAAAAGGCATAAAACACAACAAAAGAACAATATGTTATAACTTTTCCTATGACAGACATTGCTGTAAATTCAGCAGATTTCTGATCATGGTAGGTACAGAGTGCATGTTTGTTTTTCTTATAGCTGGGTTTGTTTTCTTTATATTTTACATGGTTTGTACCTTTTTTCATGAGAATGAATACTTCCTTAACAAGGATGGTCCTGAGCATGGCAGTTTTCAAGTATTCACTAAATAACGACCAGCATAAATAACTCTCATACTTCTCAGCATCTTCCTTCAAATAGCAGTGTTTTCTTGTATTTCATGTTGTATTTTGTGAAAACACATGGCAAATTGGCTAGTACAAAACAGAACCGTTAAATAAATTAACTAAACACCAAGGAAAACATTATAAAGCACCTCTCCTTGAATACATGAGTTGGAAGTTAGGCATCTTGGATGCAGCGGCACCACATGAGAACTGACGGAGTTCTATTCTCACACTACAGGACTGAAGAGTTCAAATAGAACTGGAGCATCGCTTGACAACACTTCAGAAGGATTGAACAGAAAAGGAGTAAAAACAAAGAATGACATAAAAATGAGGATAGGAGGTAAGAATAGATTGACGAGGGAAAACAATAGGAAAAAAAGAGATTGATGGGAAATTTAGACTGAAACCTAATGCAACTTCCTCATGTGCACGTCAGTGAGTCATAAAAGAATTTCTTCTCTTGATATATCAAACCCTTAATATACGACCTTCCTTTCTCAGTAAGTTACTAATAGAATGGCCAAAGGAAAAAATAAGCCTAATAAGAGAAAACTGCAGTGCCATACTGACAACTCTTGCTCATGTGAATTAATATTTAAACCTGAAGAAACCACTGTCCAGACTCTGTGGTCTGCAGCACAAGGGTCTCAGAATATAAGAACAATTCTGAGAGGTCCTTAGACTCTCAAGCTACAGAGTGAAAGTCCCAAAAGATGCCATCATACCTTAATACGCAACCGCCAGTACAAACTGAGGAAAGCTCTTCTAAGGACATGAGTGGTACCACCTACACCACAAATTCAACAGCAATGGTCCCAGTCCCCACACACTTACACCAACTACAAGCTTCATGGCAGCCAGGACCCTGCTAACAAGCCCACTGCTAGAACCTCTGCTTTGGTTATAATTGCAAAGGGTTTCATTGCTGGTACCAATTCACATTCAGATGGTCCCTTTGTCCAACACAACCTTACACGCCAACCTTTTGGAGCATGGTATAAAGTCTTTTCCCCAGGCTTTCTCAGAGGAGGTGGGTTGAGCGAGGTGTGGGTGCTGGAAAGAAAGAGATATTGGCTCAAAGTTAAATAGCTTTTTGTATGCACAACCTGAGGCATAAACAAGTCAGGATTTGCATACTGGACCTTTGCATATACAACCTGTGTGCTTTGGAAAAATCGTTCATTAGTCGTTCTATTTCATGGGTGTGAAAACACTGGGTCAGCTTCTTTATATTTTAAACAGTATAGAAATGAGTGTGAAATAAGGAAATCCACAAACATCTTTCTACAGCACATGGACTATCTGAACAGGCAGTTCTGGCCCTGACCAAGGAACGGAGAGAGGAAATTATATGGCCTGTCATGGAGAAAACCGGGCTGGACGATCAAAATGCTCCATATGGCCCATGGATGTCCGGGGTAGACCCCAGGCAGGCAATAGCTCATATCTGGCCCAAGCAGACTTCAACGACACTGAAGGAAGAGCAAAGATTTAAGCAAAGGGCAATAATGGTACAGGGACAGCATGTCACATGCATCTTGATGTGCTGTTTACATTTTTGTTTGTTTCCATTGTTTGGAAAGAGTTCTTCAAAGGGGAGGACCCCAGCTAGTAGGCCTCTTGGAAGAAAAGCATTTTCAGAAGTGACTTGAAAGAAAAGAGGGTGGGGGAAATCTGATTTAATAAGTGATATATAGGAGTATAATTATATGGTTTTAAACACAGTTCCAGTTCACTTGTCTCAGCAAGAAACGCTGGTGTGTGAGAGAAATCATTTATATTGCTTACTATGGTTTTTCAATCTTGGCAAGCACTTTTTCCATTCTAAGATGTGGGAACACCCACATCAGTAATTATATACGTTAGCAAAAATACAAGATAACTTGTATTCTGAACAGGGGGGGTTTCCCCCATTTCTCAGTGAACTCTTAGGGCAGTAAAGGGCAAGGCGTATATTCTACAAGCTTCATAACTGTAAAAAATTATTACTGAAAATCCGAGGTTGTCTCTACATATTGATACATGGATCCATTATCCAAAACATCACTCATGCATTACACCTCTGTGACAAAACTAACAATTTAGTATTTATCAGTTCTGGATACCTTAATTCAGTGTGAAGAGGATTAATAGTCCACATAGTTTGGTGCAAATCTGCAGAGCCGGTGGTGAGATTTTACACATTTGTAAGAGCAGGTTAATTGGTAGGGCACATTCATGTATGCATACCAGCAAAACCCAGTGTTAAAATACGAAAGCCAGTCTTTCTGAGCCTGAGCCACTTGCTGAGATTTTCATAGGGGCAGGAGAGCTGGAGGGAGATGGAGCTGCGGACTCCCACGGCTCCCACTGGTACCTATGGGATGAGGCTGTTCATGTGCTCCAGCCACAACCTGAACCACTTATGAACTGCACGAGTCTCCCCAACCAAAGCTTGGTTATCCTCGAAATTGATCATTAAGAAATAAGCTAGAAAACTCATCCAATTGGAACTAGATAATGTCCACTGAAAATGCCCTGAAAAAATCCCAGGTTATCCAGACAAAATTTAGCTCCATTAGTTTTCTCTTCTCATTCTCACAGTGGCTAAAGGAGACTTGGAATATACAGGCTTTAATTTTGCAGGTATGTCTGTCTACATGGCAGAGAAATCTTATTCACTTCCATAATCCTACCACATGCATTAATATTTGCAGGACAGGCTTGTGGGGTAGTCAGAATTTTTTACCTGACCTTACACGACATGTACATTTTCTTTCTATGCACGGATTTATCCCAAATACGTATCTAGGTACGAAGATACAATCACTCCTGGTTTGGGGTTTGTGTTGTGTTTTTTTTCGTTTGTGGTTGCACAGCTCTCAAATCTCAATAAAGATTTAATTACATGATGCATTAAAAGAGAATTGGGTTAGCTTTCTTTATGGTTTCTTAAATATTCTTTTTATTGAAGCAGATGCAGATCATCAAGAAGAGCAATGATAAATAATGGTCTACAGGTGAAATTACAATCCATCCGTCTTCTGTATATTTTGGTCTTGAAGAGCCACTAGACCCGGAGGCGTCACCCTAATTGTGCAACACAAGAATGGGAAAGTCATGTTTTTGTGACCCCGGATATCCCCAACTTGCTACTTACCACTAAGTGTCCAAAGCTAACCTACATTCTATTTAAAATCTATATATATATTCCAGACAGAAATAAAATAATCTTCTTCTGGGGTTTCCTTTATGTCAGTGTAAGCAGACGTGTGCTAGGACCCACATTTTGAAATACCAGCTTTCTAGAGCTCACTTCAAAGCTACAGGAGAGATTCCCACCACCTCCTGGGAGCACTTGGCTGAATGAGAACTAAAGACAAAGCTGACAGGAAGAGACTCTGTCCAAACTGAGTGACACATGAGAAGGATGGAAGTAAAGAAAAGGATCTATAGGCCTAAAAAAATGAAAAATTAGGAACACCATGAGTTTCCATGGGCTTTTTACCAGGTTGTAAGCTTTTAAAATTTCCAAAAAATCAAGCCATGCAAATCCTCAATTTTAGGGTTCTAAGATAAAAAAAAAATTACCTTGCATATTTCTTTGATTTTAAAATGTTTGTCTCCTCAGTCCCAATCCCTATCATCCATGTCATCCATATCTAAAATTGGTGTAAGGCATCTTGCAAGCTTTCTTTAAGTCATCATCTTTAACTGGAGCTGAATTCTTATGTCAGATGGTTGAGAGCACTGCATGTTTCACAATAGGTTTGCATTTGTTTAAACAGTATTGGGCACAACAAGCACAGAAAAAACAGCTTTCTGGTTTGCATGCCAGCTTTTTTAATATCTTAAATGACATAGCTAGATAGATAATTTAAAAAATCAGATTATTATAACGCAATATTCTTAAGTGGCTCTTAAAAAAATAAAAAAAAACAACCAAACCAAAAACACACTCCCCCCCTTGCTGCCCCCCCAAGAAAACCCAGATGCACACAGAAAAAGCTGTCAAGCTTAGTCTTGTCCAAAGCAGATCTGCCAATGTTCTGACAATGTTTGCACTTGCTTGTCAAAATGGTCACTTCAGCTGAGCGTCATTTACACTTTGGCTTACAAATTAGTTATGTAAATTACCTATAAATTTAACATGAAAAAAAAATCCACCTTCCTTTAAAGTTATATATAAAAATACATACACTTTCTACATATATTATAAAATGTGGCATCGTAGGACCAACATTTCCTGGCTGAAGCAAAACGTTGCAGACGGACCATACAGAAGAGGCTGGAGCATACGGCTCCTGGCCAGCACACCAGGGTTTCGCTCCCTCCTCTGCCACCAGTTCACTGTCAGAGCTTAAAGAAAGTCACCTCTTTTGTGCCTTGCTTTCTCAACCTGCAAAGTGGACAGGACTGGCTGAATTAGTCCTTGCCTTATCTAGCAAATGTAGAAATATTCTTCTGTTTGAAAGCTATTTCACAAGCTGTTTTAGCAAATGGTCGGCTCTCTGAAATTGCTTAGAAAGCCATTTTCAGCAAGACATAAAATCTGTAGGACTTTTAGCAACTGGTCTATTGATCCATGTATCCCATTTTTGGGACCAGTGTTGGTTACGTAATGTGCTGCATGATGCCGCTAACGTACAGGGGCTGGATGAATGCCTTTGCTGTTTACATGAATGTCTTTAATTGTTCAGCAGATTTTAAAGATAACTAACCATCCTGTTATTAAAAAAAAAAAAAAAAAAAGTACTGAGAGCGCTTCGTCATGGATTTCTTTCCTCCGTTTATAGAAAGAGTTCAGTTGAATATGTACGCAAAGACAAGTAGGACCAGTTACAATAGGAAAAGAAGAAAATCTATGGCAGGGGAGAGGATCCTGCACCTGGGATTACACTGTTTGAAACTGAGACATGCATCATAAGAGTGAGAGCTTGTGCAGGAGGGAATTTTAAAGCTTCCTGAGTTCTCACAGTGCATCTGTATATGGAATAAATAAATCTTATTACTAGGGTGTTGCAAGGACAAAGATTACTGGAGACAGGCTCTAATCTAACAACACGCTGAGTCCTCCAGAAACTAGCACTGAGCAGCATCTCTTAAAGTCAGGATAGATAATGATATTCTACACTTAGGATGTGAAACCCCTATTAGTGGCTTTGTTCTCCTCACCTCTTCCTTTCCTCTCCAACATCTTGGATACCAAGACAAAAATAGCAATGATTGTTCTAACATGTCCAGGAAACACGCTCTTGAACATTTACTGTGAATAACTTTAACTTATTCTTTTTATCCCCTGATGATTTTTCTAATCAAAACATGCTTGGTTAACATCTGTTAATAAAAGAGTTTTGACCGTTAATGAAAATGGTCAGTGGCTGACCCCTCATGAAATGCCTGCACAAAAGCTTCGCTGTATTTAGTCATCACTATGACTGGGCATAGGGTTATTACCTACCTCACAGGACATGCCGACATTCCACTAATTACTAATGGGGTAGGAGATCCCAGAATTCCTGTGAATGGGTAATGCCCAGAGAATTAATACTGTGCTTCACAGCGTCACTGACTATCACAATCATCTTTAGACCCTCAACCCGTTCCTCTCTGGTTAAGAATTTCCTAAGGTATCATGATCCTGAAAGGATGGGAGACACCAGATGCGTGAACTTGCTTCCTCAGTCAAACGGGCACTGTTACTAGTTGGAGTCGGAAACATTCAAAGGAGCTGCGGCAACAGCTTTTTGTCCCGTCAGTGAAGGCTTTGTGGAAATCTTCCTGCAACAATTAAACATAACACAAATGGAAAGATACTATTATAGCAGCAGATACTACTCTGAATACCAAAACTCTTAATCTGTTTCAACTGCCAATTACATACACGTGACAGGAAAATATTACCAACTTTTTCTTTCTGTTAAGGGTTCATTGTATTTCTCAATTTCCACTCAAGAATCACAAAGAGCTAGACAGAGGTTTATGCATCCTACTGCACAAAACACCACTTACATATTATTCCTAACCCACAAATGAAGAAAAGAAAGACCGAGGGACTATAGTGATTTATCCAGAAGTGTTTCAAATGGAAAGATCT
Organism: Morus bassanus; assembly: GCA_031468815.1. Taxonomy (NCBI): domain Eukaryota; kingdom Metazoa; phylum Chordata; class Aves; order Suliformes; family Sulidae; genus Morus; species Morus bassanus. Next base: position 39,200,277 of record CM062575.1, read on the forward strand.
TTCTCTACAGGCATCAATACGTGGACTTAGCAGCTGATCAGCCCATGAAGGACAGGAGTAGGAAAGTTACGTCGAGCCATGGCTCGTGTCTCAGGATGCTGATGTATGTACCAAAGAGCCAAAAAGATCAACTTCCATTTCACATTCGTATGATATGTCCTACGCCCTAAAAATTCTGCCTATGCATAAAACTACACAGTACACAGAACAGAAACCTGAGCCAAAGAGAATATCCTAGAAACACCTAGCACATTGTCAGCCCACATAACCATGCTGCTTGAAGGAATGCAAAACTTCTACATGGTCAAATAACTGGTGCACGGGCTGCAGAGTCACAACTTCATCACATAATAAGAGATCAATGCTGTACACATGCAAGGCGAAATTAGCCTGATAGTGTCCTGTTTTCCAATACGCAGCCCTACAGAAAAAGAAATAAATCTCTGAAGAATTTGCAGAGAGCTGGAAACGGAGTGAGACAGCTCAAGTGATCCACACTTAGGCTTACTATTAGCGCTGAGAGAAAGCTGTAAATAAGCCTGTGAATTTTCTGTTTCACTGCATTCAAGTTGCTTTCCAACCTGATTCTTCAAGTGAATTCCTGCACATCAATCTCTGTGCAAATACCAGAGCAAAAACCTGCATGTCATTTAAGGCGTTGGTATGTTGCTTAATTGGGACATGGGAAGGGAACAGGTTTTGAGATTGTTACACTGAGGTGAATTTTGCCTAGAAAGAATGTGTTTTAAAAGTATTTTACAGTATGAAAAAAGTGCATTTTAAATTCATATACATTTTTAACATTTGCACCAGACCTTCCCCCAACCCATTTTTCCAATCAGGAAAAAGAAGTACATCATGTGACTTGGATACCCATTACAAAAAGCTTAAATTTTAAGCGTTGGAAACCCACAGTGAACTGCTGGCAACCGATCTACTGACAAAGAATGAATCAGGAAGTCAGTTCAAATAACGAATACATTGAGAACATCATAATAAAGTCAATTATGATTCATACACAGAAAACAGACACCATTCATTCTCTATCATCCGGTGAATAAATCACTGAATTCCTCCTTATCTGAATATGTTTCTCTAACAAAGCTGGATCTTATAACGGCTTTCTAATTTAGCATTTTCTGACAATAAGGAAGAAGGAGAACCTATGTGAAACACGCAAAGAGTCAGTCTTTCTAAGGCCCAGATTTAGCAGTGCCTCTTGGCCATCCTACTGATAGAAATCAACCCTCAATGTTATCTAGGTTATGGACACATCTCACCAAGCAGCCCAGCAATCTCTGCGGGACACCCCTACAACAAATAGAGGAGTCGGACCTTTGTCAAAAATATATATTCACCTGAGGTGAAATCCTGGCCACAGGGAGAGAAGTTTTGCATTTAGCTTCAACAGACCCAGATTCTAGTTTGTCTTGCTGGCAATCAAGGGACAGGAGGTAAAAGCACGTTTTCCCTGTAGGTGCTCCTTTGTATTCTCCAACCACTTTCATCCACTCCCGTGTGCTTCAAAATCTTTAGCCAGACAGCTAGTTTGCATATGTTTTTGAGATACTAATTAAACATGTACAAACAAAGAAAAACCTTGAAGCAAAAGAAAAAATACAAAGAAATTAAGGAACAAGCCTTCAGAAGTCTCAGGTAAGCCAGTCAATTGGGTTTTCCCCACAGATTCCCCTACTGCCTTGACTTCCCCAATCCACACACTCCACTAATTCCAACAGTGAATCTATATATTCACAATCAAGTGAAATAACTTATAGACATTAACCGCAAAGCTACATGAGCATAACTACACACAAGCACATGCTTGTTTTAAAGCGGGAATCTGATCCACCTTGAGAAATACGTACAACGCGCTCCGTTAATCTTCTGGTTACTTGAATTATTCTGTCCACAACAATGCAGTAATTACAAAAAAAAAAAAAAAAACAAACCCCAAACAAAAAAAAAAACAACACCAAACCAAACCAAAAACCAAACCCACCCAAAAACAAAAAAGAAAAAAAAAAAAAACCACACCAAAAAACCAACCCAAACTAAACATTTAAAGTATTGCGCCAGTAAAATAAACCCAGAAATTCTATATGACTTCTAGCAGAGAGTTGACAATAAGAAGAAAGGGAAGAGTCTGGGCAAACAAGATGCTTTCAGTCAAAATTTGAAATCGCAGCAGTGAAAAAGGAATTTTAGATTATCAGTTCAAGTGTATTCCTTCTCTAGCTCCACACTTCAGCGTGATAAATGTGTCATGCTTGCTCTAATATTGTCTTTCTCCACTAAGGAGGCTGTCCAGCCAGAAAATCTCAAACTGCATCCTCCAAATAATAATTCAGCTAAGAATATTTTTTTACACTTTGCCACAAAAGCGTGAGGTTTCCTCAGGTCTACCCAGAGAACAGATTATTTGGGGTTCAAATAATACCTGACAAGTAATAAAGGCTTATCTCATTAATTTTGCTCTTGGGAAAACGGCAAGAGGTGATCACCTTCTGCTCCTGTTTTGTGTGTTTGTTTCCTCTCAAAGATTTTTTTTTTTTATTTCACAATGAAATGCAGATAAGAAGTTCACCTCAACAAGATAAAGAGTGAGATGGGTGCAATTAAGTCTATGGAGTAATTTGTTTTCTACAAGACCCATGACTTCAATAACATAACATCTAAAATGCTTGAGGTATCAAAAAACTGGAAACAAAACCAATAAGAATAAGATGAAATGTCAGCAGATGGATTAACATCATCAAGAATGTGCCAGATTCTTAAGGCTATATTAAGCAACATTTTTTTTCCAAAGCAAATTCTATGATAATTTTAATAACTTTACCGTGGAACTTGATTTCCTATTTAACATTAATTTCCCTTTTTCCTGCTGTTCCTCATTACTACTCCTGCAGGGAAGGGGGCTGTTCCCAAACTGCTGCCAACGCTCCAGCGTCTCGGCTGGGCTATGGACTCCTCTCCTCACAGGCTTAGGTGCAAAGTTCTCCGTTGTTGTTAAAATTGCACACAATGTCACATAATCATCATTCCAACATAATGTCCTCTTGAATTTATTTTTAATTTGCACATTTTTTCCCCCAAAAAGGTGTGGTTCCCTTCTAGCTGATTTGCTGTGCTTGTCAGCCATCACCTATGTGCTATTAGCTGTCCAAGGGTCTGAATACAACACACCCTCAGGGAATGACTATATATAAAATATGTGAGACTCAACAGACAGCTGATTTAATATGACCTTATCAGCTTATGGCACAGTGTCTCCTACCATTTTTCTCTTGCAAAATTGAGGTGCTTTTGGCAGAAGGCAATAGATACACACCGTATCATATTTAGCTCCATTCCCAGAAATTTAACAAGACTGATGCAGCCTTTCCTGTCATTTTTCCTCTTAAAACGGGATTTTCAAGAACATTGAAAAAAATGGCACATCACTGCCTAAATTCCTAGCTTTGCTGTCAAGAAAACAAAGGCTCTATGGGGCAGTTTGTTTGTTTACTTAAGGACGCTTCCATTTGTTTTGAGGGGGTTTATTTTCCAATGACCCTGATATGAGACACAAGCCAGTAGAAAGAACAGAAATTCCTACGCATGGAAGGACTCAGCCAATTGAACTGATGAGAGAAACCGCAGTCAGGTGTAGTATAAATGCACAAGGGAAACAACCTACAAAGCTTATTACATAGGCTATCTGGCCAGTCACTCTCACTCTGCGTGCGCAGTATTTCTAGACGTCGCAGCAGAGTAGATACGTAACCTGTTACCTTTCACGTCTCTGTTTTATCTCTTCCAAGGCAAAAGAAAGTTGGAAAATGTAGCCCTGACACAGATGTCCTGCTTGTTTCTGGCACCGGCCCAGCCGTCGGTGGCCTACAGTCTTCTCACGCCTTGTGCTTTCGCAGCGTGGACGTAGTCACAACAACTCCATTTGCAATAAGCACAAAACATGCTGGTAAGTGAATCTAAACGTGTGCCATTGCTCCTTGCCGCCTTCTTCACCACTGTGGTCTGGATTTTCAATTAATTCCTATTAAAACAATCAGCTCCCTTTAGAAATCACTTGATTCTGCGTAAGTTTGTTCTAATTAGCACCGAATAACGAAAGTATAACAGCAGCACCTATTCTACCGACATTTTTAACAAGCTGTCAGAGAAGCAACAGTGTGAATAACAGCTGAGTTTAATATGCTGCTGCCTTTTTTTTTTTTTTTTTTGGCATTGCGTTGCTTTTAGTATTTCTGGGTGACGAAAGCAGCAACCAATTTTGATGTCAATGGAAGATACACAAATTCTTACAGTTCCTTGACACAAACAGTTTGATCCCAATAGAAAATAAGCCCATGAAGAAATTTCCTCAAATCTCAGGGATGTGTCATCTGGCACATTTATTGCTCAGGGTCCCTGCCAAAGCCCTTCAATATATAATTATCTCAGCTGTGCAACAACTCTTATTTCTATGTATTTAAATTCTTCAGATTTCTCCAGGAGAATTTTAACAGAAGTCTTTTCCAACATCAGAATAATGGCATATTATTGGACGTCTGAAGTGTTTTTCCTCTATCAAAGATCCGATCCACAGATGAAAAAAATGGCAATTTACTCTCAGCACTGATGAAGAGTACCTGCCTGAGAACTTTGTGTGATCTCATCCGGCCATATTCCTGTAAGACCCAAAAGCTCCTATAGACTCCAACAGGATCAGAGAACACTCGAAAGGGTGGAAGAGGCATTTGCAAGTAATCTTTCATGTTATCCATTTAACTAAAGAAGACATGTAGTATGGAGATGAGAAAAAAAAAATCATTGAATGTTTCTTGATAGAAATGACATTGATTCTGATTCAGGAAGTCCCTGATCCTCAAATCACTGGAGATTGGGGAAGTATCACTGTTTGCCCCATTTACATAATCCTTCCTGAACATCCATTTGCCCATACTGAATGAGAGCAGTGAGTCATTCTTCAGCTCAAAAAGGTGCCTCACCCTACTTCCACACAACAGTGCTCTCTTTTTCCATGAAAAGCAACAGAATGTGTCCAACCTTGTTTGAACGTCTTCAGATGACTAGGTAAGCATGCTGCAGATGTTTCCTCAGACTGGGCCAAATCTTCAGATGTTAAGAACGGGGGTAATTCCCTTGAAGTCATAGGAGTTCTTCCAATTTCTGCCACCTGAGAATGCTGCCTACTCTTCAATCCCAATTCACTTACCCACTGCAAACATTACATAGAACACAGGTTTAGGGAAGGAAAGATTGACAACATCGTTCCTGATATTCTATTTGTGGGCTGGACAGCTATTTATCTTGTCTCTGACCAAACCTACCAGCTATGAACCAAGTTTCACAACTGCAGGAGGCTGTGTGTTGCAACTTGCAACAAAAAAATGTGGCATCATGCATTATGGCTTAAGTGTTCAATGCATACAGATCTGTTCTCGTAAGCTAACAGAACTTTTATTATAGGATTTTTGTTGTTGTTGTTGAATTGAAGAGATGTAGCCCTAGTCTTTGAAGTTTAAGACTAGTTGTAAATTCCTTGAAGTCAGCCCTATTTCCTTTTATATTAGCATGTTAACAAGCTTTGGAAGACTGACAGACCTTACAGGAAGACACAGCTGGGTGCTCCTCTAGTCTGGGCTTAATGAAAACCAGAACATGAAGGCTGAACTCTGTGGCTTGTCTGCTGTTTACAGACTCGGCAGGAAGAATCCACTGCCCCAGTGATGAAGGCATAATGTCCTCATCAAATACTGATACTTTCTGTACTACCAAGGAAAACAGTTGGGATTAATTAAGAAAGGAAATGCCGCAATATTTTAAATTACTTCTGTAGTTTAAACCTTTGTACCAGATGAAGTCCAACAATAAATAAAAAAAAACCCACCCTGTGAAATACTGTGAAAGATGGGATTTTGCAAACAGGGACTGATTAAAGGGTGAGGGCCTAACCGTGAATGTGATCCAGATTCAGACTGAGAGAGAGATTACCTTTCAACTACTCCAGCATGGAGAGCTCCATGTTACTGTGAGCTAAGTGAAAATGTGAAGGATCAGGAAGAACAAAATGCTATGCCCCCAAAATTCAGTCAGTAACAAAGTATAGAGCAATCCCCAAAATACATTGGGAATCAGTATCTATCAAGACGACTGTGATTTCAAAGGATGCTCAAGGGATGCCTACCCCATGGACAACGTCCTCAGAGAACAATGCCCAAAGAGAAGATTTTGTACCCCATCTCCAGAGAACTGAGCCCACAATTAAGGAGAGCAGGCAGCTTTGATTAGCACCTTCATCCTCTGGTCTTGGGCAGCTCAAGCACCAGCAGTGCTCTTTCACATCTCTTTGCACTGAAGAAACCCTTCAGCCCCAGCATAGGCTCAGTATGGCCATTAGCTGTACCTCACCTCCACTTAGACCAGGGCTATCTCTATCGCACCTGCCTCATACCTCCATGTCCCTATTTAATATGCACGGGAGTGTAACACAAGCCTTCTGGAGGCAGTTTTATGGTCACCTTTTGCTGTACTTGGGTTGGAAGAATCCTCCCCTTCCTGGAAGTGCCTTATGCTACTCTGGCCCTTTTACACTGCGTGACTTGAAAAGTAGATCTTTCCTCCCATTTCTGCTTGCCCAAGCTCTGACAGTTGGAAAACAAGTTTTAGAGAGCTGAGAGGGAGATCAAGCTCCGATGCTGCATTCCAGAGCTCTCGTATCTCTGGAGAACATCTAGGAATATTGTCTCAACCCTGAATTTTAACGGCGGATTTTACTATGGCATCTATTTACATACATTTCTTTGATTTAGTGAAATATATGCTCCAACACACTTGTAGTACATGTCTAATTTCCACATGTATAAAAGACAAATATGCATATAAATCAAATAACTGCAGGCACAACTGGCCAATTCTAGTCAATGACATACACAGTTTCTGTGACAGCTACATTTTTCCCACCTATCTGTAATGCTCATGAAAGTCTATACTCAAGTGCCTGGAAAGAAAGAACATTCACAGGTTGAATAAAAACCACTTTTGCATTACTATTTTACATCTTGTTTTTAACAAAATGTGGTTCTCAAAAGCCAAGACAAAGCTAGCTTCTTGGAGTACAGTTTTCAAGTCAATCAGGCAGAGTTTTGCTTTTGCTATTATTACAGCAACATCATTAAAAAATCTTAAATGTTGACAACAAAGATAACCTTTAAATATTGTCCAATCTCAACAACCGTATGTTGCATTTTCACGCATGCTTACAGCTTTTAGCTGGATGCCAGGTTTCCACGTGCACCTGGTTCTGCAAGCAAAATATCCAGCCAGAAACGTAAATAATGCAAAGTCTGAACCTCATTTAAGCCATATCGTTAAACATTAAAAGTGTAAGTTTGGAATCTGTTTTGATGAACACTTAAAATAAATCATTTCTTGTGCAATGAAGACAGTTCTTGTGATCTGCAGCAGAAAGGAAGGGGGAGCGTGGAGAGCCCATGCAAGAACTTACTTTTGCAACTGTGTGGCTTATGGACAGTAAGGTTGTATAGGAGCTTGATGGAATCCAGTCAAATGTATTATTGTTCCAGGTTTTCTTAAAGCTTAGTGATATTTGGTAAGTTTTTCTTGTTGGGTTTTTTTCTGTGGTTTTTTTTTTTTTTTTTTGGTTGGTTGGTTTTTTTGGTTGGGTGTTTTTTTGTTTGTTTGTTTTTGTTTGTTTGTTTGTTTGTTTTTCTCTTTTGGAAAACTGTTTAGCTGTAACTTTTCTATAGGTGCTGTTAAGTTTCTGGACAGCCATGCCAAGTAGCTGAGATCTGTGTTGCTCCTCAGCCTTCTTCCTGTAACTGTAACTGCCCGTGCCAGCCTGAGCACACACACTAGTGACAAATAAAACCACATACAGCAGCAACAAAGGTATCCTTCTTGCAAATTTCCTCTCTTTTGCTTTTGATTCAGATTCTTTGCTCCTAAAATGACAATAGTACCAATATAGTATTGCTCCTTAGGGTAAGGCAGCCAGTCTGGTGGGTATTCCCACTCAGTAGGCCCTACTGAGGAAAAACTGGTGACTGACTGGCAACGTACTGGGTCTAGATCTGTTGCACACTTAAGACCAATGAGTTGCATTCACAAATAGGCAAAAAAACCCCAACAATCTCAGTGTGGGACAGAGATGGCAAGATACTATAGAGCAAAACCATAAGCACTTCCTTGAAGCAACAAGATCAGAATCATTTACTGAGTGCAGGAACACTGGTGAATCCAGCAGAAGCAATACTGCTTTCACTGCCAAGGGGATTTAAACCGATTCCAAAATGCAAATGTAAGACATTCAGAAAGTCTGCCTCCTGTTTCATTATAGACCATAAAGCCTTTATGTAGCTGAGTTTGCCTCAACTTTGCTGGGCTAACTCAGTGTGGTTTCTGAATAGGCTTTTTATAAGACAGAACATGTCAGTTAACAAAAAAAAAAAAAAAAAAAAAAAAAAACAAAAAACCCCAAACCAAACCAAAAAAAAAAAACCAACCAATAATCTAGGATCAAGGCAGAAGCCAAAACTTTCAGGTTTCTAAATGAGAAAAATGCTTTTTATGTGCCTCATGCACTGTTTATTCTCACAGGTCAGTTGGTGATGATAACATCCACATTAGAGATGTTTCTCTGACTTTATTAATGTATCCTGTACCCTTCACTTAGCTGGTGTAGCCAGTCTCTAGAAGTTCATACAACGCTTCATTAGTGCTTATTCACTTGGGATAGCAGTGTTCCATCTAAACTGAAATACTACTATGGATCTTTATTTCCTCCACAGCCTTACTTCCCAATTACTATTGTAAGTCACCCTATTAAAAAATTTCGCAATTTCATCAAATAGGATCGATTAGTGGAATTACCTTCCTGCTTCTGTTCTTACCCTAACATTTCATCTTAAATCTGTGCTTCTGACTCCAAGAATTCATAACACAGGAATTGGTCTATAAATAATATAAAGAAAGTTTTGACTAATATAGATTGAATGTGCTCCTCTCACAATCTCCATATAACCTCCATAACGTCAAGCCCCTGAGTGATTTTGTTGATTATGTACAGCATCCTGACATGCAAACTCACAATTTAGCCTGAAGACATTTGCAATTAATTAATTAATCCCAACAGAAATTATCAAAACTCATTCACCGGGCATTGCACAGCCAGCAGCAAGCAAGAAGAGACTTTTTAACCATGGAGAAGAATAACTTTTCAAGCAGAAATAAAGCCTGCTGCGGAAAACAAAATGTAAATCTTGGAACAAAGAAAGCTTCCTGTTAAAGCATGGGTGCACAATGAGTCGCCCAAGGGTTGCATGAGGTCCTCCAAGACCTACTTTGATGCCCATCACGCTTTCCTCAAGGCATTGTGAGTTGTGTCTGACCTCTGACATGGATAACCGCAACATCTCAACTTACCACAGCAATGTCAACTTGAGGAATAAGCAGAAGGCGCCTCAAAATACTGGGGAGGTATCCCAGATGTCTGGTGTGTTTTTTCTCTTAAATGGGCAAGAATTACATGTTCCTCTTACGCGACAAACGAACAGAAATGATAATGGATTTCAGGAGGTTTTTTGTTGAAAATCCTTAATTTCAGATTTAAAAAAAAAATCTTTCAAAAATTATACAAACCTTTATTAAATGCACAAAAGGTGTTTGCATTACATGCACTCTCCAACCCAGCTATAGTGTAGCTCCAGCTACTTTGATAGATGTGACTGATTACAGGTGATTGCATAAGTCTGACATTTCTGCTGGATGTTACCTGCTTGAGTCATCCTGTGCTTACAGTAAGTTGGCTGGGGGAATAAGAAATCAATTCATGCTGAGTTGGGGCAGGGGGAAGGAGGAAATCCCATGGAAAATACAACTAAAAACACTTGTTTACAGCCAGTGGACAAGACTGGATATTAACTTTCAATCCTATGTTACACCATCCGCAGAAATTAAGTGCAACTATGATGCACAGCTCTACATCAGCGTTGGAGACAGCACCCCGCTGCAGCCCTTAAGATCCCTCTTACAGAAAACAGATTAAACCGATTCCTGTCGTGCCTTCAATCCCATTGTGGACGGTTTCAGAAACGCACATTTGGGAACTGCTGTGTTAAGAGATCTCAGTAAGAGTGAAAACAAAAGAGTAAACTCAAGAACAACCTTATATGCACGTTGCTGATGTGTAGTGCCTCAGCTGTGCTGGACCAATTCTGTACAGTTTCTGAAGAGGGCTGGTTGATAAATAACTTTTTATAACGTAAAACTTGTAAGTGAAATAAAATAACGATAATCTAGGATCAGGACAAAAAGTCAAAATATCAAGCGCTACAGAACTCAAAATAGGGGATATCTCAGGGCAAAATTTCAATTTAGTCATTCAAAATATTTTGTTTCAATGAGTAAGAATGTCTTGTTCCTATGTTGATTGTTTCACCTTATTTTTTAATACAAATTTGCTGAGGAAAAAGCTACTCAAATTTAAAACAATGTTTCACTGTTTGTTTTGGGTTGGGGGGGTGGGGTGTTTTTGTTTTAGGGGGTTTTCTGTAATAAAATTTCACCAAAATCCTCAGCATTTTGGAAGGAAAAAAAAAAATTGTTTTGACCATCCCAAGGTTTGGTTAAAACCCTGTTATTCTGCAGAAAATGCTTTTCACAAAACTTTTCCTTCATCCAATTTGGTTTTCGTTGTTTTCTGCCAAATTCACAGCAGGATTTTTTTATTTTATTTTATTTTATTTTATTCCTCTCTTATTTCTGCCCCCCCCCCCCAAAGAAGCTCTTATTTTTATTCCCTGGTGAGACTGCATGCACCACTCTGAGCCACCTCAAAGACCATCCGCTTTGCTGGGCCAACCTGTCGTTTCTGTATCACACTGTTCCTTCCTTCTGTAAGATGCTCTGGGGTAAATTATGCATCTTCCTGGTCCAGCCCAATTCTAACATTCAGCTGCTGAAGCGGTGTGAACGCGGCAGCCATAAATCAGGGCTTTTCAGGTAGATTTCCTATGTGCAAAATTTCTAGATTTTTAGTAACTGCCCTCACCCACGTGCCATCCACGCACTCGCGTCAGACACGTGGGGAGTGACTGTGCCAGGTCTGCGGGGTACCGAATGTCTGCGTATTTGCAATATAGCACATGCACACAGAGGAATGGAACACTGTTACTAATAATCTGACCCAATCCAACACTTACCCCTCCTTTCCCTTTGAAACTATTTACTTCACTAGCTGTCAACCTACTCATTTTACTACTGAAGGTCCATCACAATTATATAAGTTCCATCCGAGACTTTTTATTTAATGACTGGAGAACATTAAATCTATCTCTACAGAGGGTTTTTAGGACTCTGTTCTCATCTGTAACATGTTTTCTCCTGAAAACTTAACACAGAATCTCAACTGTAAGCTCTTTACAGCAGAGACAATATTTCATTAATAGCTTCTTCGGTGGGGTACCCACCTCCTTTCACATGTGCAGGAGCTATCATACGATCAATATTCAAGATTATTTCTACACACGTTCTTTAAACACACCAAATTCCACCACAGATTAAATGCATAAATAATTTTTCTTTTTCTCACTCCCAGTAAAGGCTTTTAGAGGCTTCTCTTACAACTTTTTACGTTAACTTTCTTCTTCAGGTCTTGGCCACTTTATTGAATTGATTGAAATAATAACTTCCTGGTTATGTGACTCGTATACTAAATGGCTTTAAATTTTAAGTTAATTCCTGGTGGTTAAGACTTCCTCTGCATCTCACATGGCACTTTCCCAGTTGCATAAGTAACTTTTCAAGCAGTATGTATGTAATAAGGAATAAAGGAGGAAAATGATTGGACAACTGAGCACAGCACAAGGAATAATTTGCTGAGTTTTGTTTATACTGGATGTCGAGAACCTATTGTAAAAATTAAAGGGAGGAGGTTTAACCCCTGAGCCGGCTGGGCATTTGCACATCCACGCTTCCTGCTCTGTTCACTAACCGAACACAAACCAGTTATTAATTCGCATTTTTATTTCTTCTAAGTATGTTTATGTTTAGGACAGAAGAATCTAAATATGTGGAAGATAAAAAAAAAAATTGTATGAATGGCATAAATATGTCCACAGCAGCTCCTTAGAAATACACGTGGATAATACAATAATGCAGTCTACAAAATCCAGACCTGGGTTTGCAGGTGTCCATCACCAACAGGCATTAATTAGCATTGAGCAGACTTTCACACTGAGCAGATGACAAAGACACTCTGCAGTTCCCAATGCTTATATGAGGGTGACCTGTAAAAGACACCTTCTTTTAAAAGAAAGCCTGAGAAGGTTTTACCCTCCCAGCTCAGTTCTGAAAAGAGGAAGACTTTCCTTTGGTTTTCCTCTTTTAAAATATCAGAAAGATCAACTTTCATCTTCTCCGGTTTTGATGGGTACCTCAGAGGTACCTGATGGGTGAAAAACTTTGCCATGTTTTCCAAAACGTCGGCTAGATAGTGGCAGCGAACAAGGGTTAACTGCACAAGAAAGCCAGTGCAGTCCAGGGGACTGAAAATCCCCATCACTTCTCAAAGCTCCTTTTTTTCCTCTATTATCATTTCGTTTATCTTTGCAAGATTCCAGATGCCTCAAAACTAAGTGAGATTTGACTGTGTATACTATAGAACAAACAAAACACAACCAAAAAAACCTACCCTAAAAAAAAACAGTCTGGTTGTGCTTTGGTGCTGGCACTGTGGAGGTTCTCTGCCTGGACCCAACGCACAGCTGAGCCGTACTCGTACCCACTCTCAGCAATTACCATCAACACATCCCCGGCAGCAACTAGCAAAGCAACTTCACTACAGCCTTGTTATGACCAGAGACATTATCACCAGCATATTTCCCTGATACAGACAGATATCTATTATTTCACAGCAAATATTTAGGGCCAAATTCTCACTGGGCAAAGCCCCACACAGGTATCCATAACTAGGTAAAGCAAAAAGGAGCAATGACCCTTACAAATCTGCACATGCACCAAAGGAGCAACACCAAGCCAAGGAGTGCACATGTTGAAAACTGAGCAACTACCTATGTTGCACTCCATGTCACAGAGAAGGCATTGTTTCTCCTAGAGCGCCAAGAAAGGAAGTACTAAAAGATCATTCTTAAGTATCATAACAATTTTCACACAGCAGCTTCTGTGAAAAGGGGTTCCAGTTATTTAATCATGTGAATGCAAGCAATCCCGCAATGAATCAATTATGTGATTTCCAAAAATTGAAACAAGAGGCACAATTCAGGACCAAGAAAGACTGTAATTTACCTCCCCAATCCAGTAGCTGGAGGCTTCAAAGAGAAAGTACAGCTGACAAGAAAGAAAAACACAGCGGAACAAATTATCCACCTAAATGATGTAAAGGGACTGGAATCTGGCCACAACTGCTAGATTTACGTTTCTTACAATATACAAGAAAGTGTAAAATCTGATGTGACATGTTTGGTAAACTAAAGGCACAGGACTCTCCTTCCCACCCTCAAAATATAGATGTCTTTACAGAGATTATATGAGTCAGAGTGGGCAAAGGAAGAGAGTCAGAGGTCTGCTATTCCAATTTAACATGTCTCTAATTTATTTAAGACCATAACCAATTTAGGAAAGCCACAGATAGCTACACTGGGCCATCAGGCCACCCCTGAATTTTAAGATATTCCCCTTATCCGTTGTAATCTGTTTTAAGTCTAATCATCTGTGTTTGAATAAAGTGCTTCTTTTAGAATGACATTCTCTTGACCAAGATGAGAAAATATTATTTCACTTAGTAATTTCTTTTTTTCCTTAAGTCTAAATGCCTTGTTACTTGACGCGTTACCTCTAAGGTGAACTTAATTGGCTTCACTTCCAGTCTTTGGTTCTTCCTATATCTTTCTTCACTAGATTAGAAACATATATTTCATACCTTGCCCTGGAGGCACTTATACCAGGTCACCTCTCCTTCTGAAAAATTTAACAGACTAAGCCCTTTAGTTTTCACAGTAAGGAACATTCTTCACAAATACAGTAATACTGGTCAGCTTTTAAAAAAAAAAAAATAACCAAAGACCCCCAAAAAGGCCTCATTCATCTTTGCTCTCTTCTCTCCATACAGCGAAGACCCCGTCCTCGCAGGCAAAGAAGTTCACATAAAAAGCAGCCGCAATTTTAACATGGGTTCGGTTGGTGCAGGGAGAGGGGGGGAAGCATTTGAGCTGCTATTTTGCACATCACTAGTGCTGCCCTCCAGTACAACTGAAGTGATTGTCATGGTGCTAATTCTCCAGTTTAAATTTGTAATCATAGTTTTGTAAAATGGAGCCAAAATGATGATGGGAGTTGATGAGCAGTGTTTAGCGCAGGTCAAAAGAGCAAGGAGCGCGCACGGTGTTTTGTGCAAGTCCTCTGCAAGTTACTACCATCCCACCTTCCTATCAGCTCTCTTCTCATGCAGGTTTCCATATTTCCAGTACAAAGTCACGATTTCTATCTCGTGTTTCCCTCATTTCACCTTTCCCAACAAATTCTTTTGCCCTTTCTTGAAGGCTATTTGCCTACGTGTCAGTCACATTCAGTTCAAAAACTGTGTTCAAATACGAAGAAAGGAAAGATGAGTTAATCGATTATGATAATAATTGGGCAAAGGCAGAATCAAAGAATAGCTTGTTTGTAAAATTGTTTTTTTCTAAATTTACAAGGCAGTGGTCAGAGCCAAGGAGAGCTGTTCTTCTTTATGGGATGCATGCACGCACTGAATGGCCCTTTCCTGTGCCTTTATTTTACTAAACTTGTCACACCAGATTTTACACTTCCTTCTAAATTATAAGTAAAAAGAACCCTTTGTTCGTCATTTTTCCACTTTGATGGAGATGGATCATAATCAAACAGCGCAGCCAAGTTCCCGTCTCCTGCTCACAGCAGTCTCCGCTCCTGGAGACGTGGAAATGTCCCTAACGGGTAGCTCAGGGCACCTGGATTTCCCCAGCCTGCTGGGTGTCACACCCTGCCCAGCTCCGTGCTGCTCATCTCGTTTCCCACTGCCATTGCTAAAACATCTACCAGTGCCTGGAGGAAGAGAACAGTTTAGAGAGAAATGCTGGTCGCTCATAGATCTCGGCTGTATCTCTGCGAACAGAAGACACCTGGTATTGGCCACCTTCTCTCTACGCCGTACTTCAAGAGAGGCTGCTACGCAAGGATGCATGCTTTTCCTTTTCCACAAACCACCTGTTACCTGTCAGCACTGCCTACAACATACAGAGCCTTTATTTGTATTACTTCACCCCTCTGGCATGCGCCTTCCTCTTCACGAGCACTTTATATCGTCACCGGTAATTGTGTGTTTGCGATGGCAGCGCGAGGAACGCTGGTCACCAGCAGCATACTCCTTTTCCTACCTCAAGGCATGGAAAGCTGGTGGGTGGTTTAAACAACCAGGGAAGGAAACTGTGAACGTTGCTTGGTCTAAGTTCCTGTCCTGAAGGCTTGTTCTATTATTCACAGAGCAGCAGCAAATAAATCAGGAAAACTGAGCAATAACCTCCCAGCTCAATCAGAAAAATAGACAGACTCATTTTTCCCTTTAGTATAATTAGCATGCCCAATTTTATGACTGAAGGGGGACAGGTACGGGCTGAACATCCCAAACAGTAACAGAACCAAAACAAACAGCACCACAGTCAATTGGGTGCAATGAAAGAGAAAAGGACCGCGAGAGCAGGGACAGAAAAACAAGACAGCTATAACAGTGAGGTCCTTGATGCAGACCCAAGACCTGCAGAAGGCGTTTAGCTATAAAGACGCAGAACACAAAAGCTACCCGTGCACTGCAGAGCACGGCTGCCCTAGGAGCCTCTCCCAGGACGGCGCTTGCTCATGCAAACAGCCCTCATGTATGTGTATGACACACCTGCATGCACACACATGTAATTTCTAGGTGCAGAGCAGCTCAGAGCAGTGGGTGACCTGCCTGGGCAAGGCTGCGGCAGAGCGGGCCGTGGCCGGGCACTCCCAGCCCCTCCGCCAGCGGCTTGTCCCAGCACGGCCCCTCCTGTGCCCAGCTTGGCAGGGGCACCCCAGGAGGGAGAGCCCGCACAGGCCCCAGCACATCCCTCTGCTCTGCCCACACGGACACCTGGCTCTGAGTCACCACCTCGCTGCACGGCTCCCCGGGGCCACGCAGGTCCCCTGGGTGCAGGGCAGCCGCAGAGCTCCCGGGGCCTGGAGCTCTGTCTGCCCTGGGGGTGGCTTTAGAGAGTGGCCCTAAGCTGCGCGGAAAGAGCAAAGAACCCGCAGCGCACTGGGTTTCGAGGGGCTCCTGCAGCCCTCGTGCCCAGGATGGGACTAGTGATACCACAGAGAAGGGGGCTGCATGCACGGGCGGGACGACCAGGCAAGGGCTGCTACCAGGACCAAGAGGTCTTGTCCCCTCCCCTAGACCACGCCACAGCTGAGCACAGTCCCCTTGTGACGGGAATGGCCGCAAAACACAAGGGGAAGCACTGCCTCTTCATCCCTGCTTCAAGGGGTCGTCCAGCAGCGCTGCATTGCGGTCCTGGACACCACCACCTTTATAAGAAGCATTTTTCAGTAATACTGGTGAAACCTTGCTGATCCCTTTCAAATCTCTACACCCTGCAAGCGAAGCGCTTTGGGAACCTCATTAGATTATGTGGGAACTATGGTAGAATTTTTCTTTTCCCCTTCCTCACTTTAAATTTGCTCCGGTGGTTTTCATTTGTTGCAACGTGGTAAAGTTTTGGTGATCTTTTGGACAGGCGCACGCTGTGCAAGTCCTCACAAATCTAAAAGTATAAAACCGATTTACTGGAAACTACTGTATAATTACTGAATTGAAGAACATTTAAATAAATGTGATTTTACTGTGACTTCTCCCCTCAGGGAACTAGAGGAAGATTCCTCAAATGACTTTCATTTGTCATTGAAAATATGTTATTCGAGCAATTTTCCAAAGTATTTATCTTTTTTTTTTTTTGTTTCAGAATAGTGGCAACTTTAACATGCCAATAAATCTTAATGCAAGACAGTGTTTCCAATATAATTGTAATAGCTGTAGGCGAGATTACAGGTGTCCTTTTAGGCACTTTAACTTGCTGTATTTACATCTTGCTGCATCAATTGTATGGCTATTGTAAACTTTATATTATGCAAGGTGTGTAATTACACAGTGTTTCAAACTCCCATCACAAGTGCACACCTGGCCTGCTTCTAACAAGCACATTCCTTCTCAAATGACTACGTAATTAGAAAATTCCACTTCTTGGACACAGCACTGCGCTTAGCACACATATATTTTACTGTGAAATGCGTTACCATTTCTCTTACAGGGTCACTAGACATGCTGTGAGCTGTTCATTGTTTTTAATCCTAACATGACCTTTATACTAAATACAAAAAACAACCTTGAGATTGAAAAGCATGGCATGATGTCATGAGCACAGAGAATGATTTCAATGAATCCAGCGCTGTTTGATCAGGGACCAGTCCCTCCGTGGTGCTGAGTCCTCATTTCCTGCAGGTCCCCAACCGTAGTTTGTACTGCCTTAAAACTAGTTGTTCCAATTAAAATTGGAAAATGAGGCATTTAAAATCTGCAGCCACTTGGAGAACACTCACTTTGAGAGTTTGCAGCTTAAGGTGCTTTATCACACTTGTGCATCTTACATAGAAAAAGCTCCAAAACCTTGTTTTCATCCATTCACACGCACAAAAAAGCCCACTGACTGCCAAAAGTGTGGACCAGTAGAAACACAGGAATAATCTGAACGCTAGTTTACTCAACCAGGATTGATTATAGATCTGTGTAAACAGGATCTCTGCAGTGCCCCCTCCCACCTTGAGCAAACAGGGATATATGACGGTAAATATGTTAACAAGCTTTTGCTGCAAACAACGGGGAACACGCTCCGGTTCCTTCTTTGCTAGAAGGGAGAGGACTAGGAAACACAGGGAAATTTGCAGGAAGTTTTCAGGACTGGGAATTGTTAGAAGCGGCAGCTCTTTTTACACATATTGTTGAGGATAGAAGGGAGATAATTGTAAATCATTACGGAAGAAAGAGAGCGCCAGATCGCAAGCCCACAGAAATCCTTTGAAAAAAAACAAATGCGTAGATGCTTTCCCACACTCCTTTAATCAGAATTTCAGATTCATCCTATGTGATCTGTAAAAGAGTAGTTATCAGATTAAACCCCAACTTCTCAGCTAAGCAACTGCAACCCCATGAATTCAGATGAATAAAGGGGCCAGATTTATACCCAGATATTTTAATTCTTGAACAGTTAACATAACAGTCAAAGAGGTACTTGGTTACTTACACAAAGGGAAGGCTATAATTGTAACATCTTTGCTCTAAGGTGAATAATTAAGTAGATTCCACTGACAAAAGGATGAGAAGACTGTGCCTCGGGACATTTAGTCAGTAGAACTAAGCAACAGGTTACAGGGAAGAAAACAAGGCTATATTTAAACACAACCCTATTGACTAGATTATTTTCAACGCAGAAAAAAAATTTTGGTTCCTAAAAATGCTCATATATTTCTGAGTAATCCTTGGGCAATTTAAGAGAAGGCAGCAGAATGAAAGGATTCAAGGTCACAGATATTATTATTGCAAATTTTTACGTCAGGATAGCCTTTCAACTCACTCGTCTATCCTCTTTTTTTCCCTTGACTCTGAATTTCTTCATAACAAACAGCAGTGGTAGAAGTCAGAAAAAAATTATCCGATTCTTTTTTAAATTAAGTCCTTCAATAAAGCCTAACATGAATACCTTTTTCAGATTTGGTCCCTCGTGCCTGAAACAGTAAGAACCACGCTACATATTGGCATTCAAAATTATTTTTCTTCATTCTATCAGATAATTTAAGCATTCATAAATATAATTGTAAAGTTCTGTTGCAAGAAAAATACAGAACTCCTGTAGAGTTACTGGGTGATCCAACCAGAAGCCAGAACTTTAAGGACCTGTAGCAGCTAGTTAAGGTTGGAAATCATCTTTCCGTGGGGGCTTTAAGCTCACGCTCCATTCTGTTGGTGCAGACAGGCCAGTGATGAAAGCACAAGTGTCCCTGCCCTTCCCCAAAAGAAGAGAAAAAAGTCTTTACATAATCTTAGCATTTATCCCCAGACTAAGGTTGGAATCAACCCTTCTCCTCCCAACACAATGGGTGAGATGCCCTCCTGTAGATCCTCGCTGTTCTACCTGCGGGCTTGGGTCACCCTGTGACAGCATCACAGAAAGCCCATTTGAGGCTGCGGTGATGAATAGTAACTAAGCAGTAATACAGCACTGTGATGCAAAAACTACTACCAAGAATCAGCCCCAGGTTGTTTGATGTCTCAGCAAATCCAGCCAACAGCGAGGCGGGTTTCCAGCTGCTAAAGCCTATGCAGAGCTGCTGGAAATGGTGCGCTCTGAGCGCTCGCTCTGGAAACCCGGGCATTCTGTGCTCAAAAATAATTTTAAGCCAATATGATGTCTTTCTTGTCTTGTCTTTCTCCCATCTGGGGGGGGTGGTGGTGGTGGGAAGAGGTGGCTTTTTGGATCAGAGTCAGTAAACAGTTTTAATGAGGTCTGGATGGCAGATCAGGTCAGCACACACACACAAAAACACCCCAGAAAAGGATTAGTAAATAAACTCAGAAGATCTAGACAGCATAGGATCCTGGGGACATAAAAGACAGTAAGTCAAGAGAAGGACTGGATTGGCTGGCCCAACTAGTTTTCCATCCAGCAGGACTATCATCTTAAAAGAATGATTTTTAAGCTTTTCTCTTCCGTCTCCTATTAATTTGTTTGACATGACCTTATCAGGACTCTGCTAGTTGTGTTCTGCTTTCCTTATGTAGTTGTTTTCAACAAAGTGAAACTGCATATAGTTGTCTCCTTCTGTTATGCATTCACTTCTGCAGTGCCGAAACATTAAAACAATTTGAAAGATATGACAACGAAGTTCCTCAGTACAGTGAGCATGTGGATTGATATGTTTTGATTTTTTTCTTTAGAGAACAAGACTTGTCAGTGCTCCACTAGAAAAGCTGCCAAATACATCATCATCTCTCATTCACTATGACCCAGGTGCTGTCAGCCCAAACTGACTGTTTTCAGTAAAAAGAAAAAAATCGTGTTGGGTGAGTTCAAAACGTATCCCAAGAGGTGCCAATTAGGGAGCATTTTAAGTGCAAATTCTAATGTTAATTTTCTGAGTTCATTTGCTGTGTGTCCGTTACTAAATCTCCAGTTTAAAATGCACTTTATACACTAATTTTGTACTACACAATCCGTTTCTTTTCTGCTCAACATACTCTAATAGTTGCACGTAGGACTAACAAATGCATTTAAATATTTGATTCACTGCCATTAGCAAGAGAGGGAGAAGGAAAGCTTAATGATGGATGATATGATACGCTGTGCACAGAGTGCCTTCATGCTATTCACAGCACATTATTATCAACATACCTCTTCCCATCACGTGCATTTTTTAGGGAAGTAAAACAAACAATGCCACTGAACTCAGAAAAGATTTGCTAGTAAGAGGGATTAAAGTCTATGGATCATATAGATGCTGTTGAGTGATCAGTCTTGTTCAAATCTGATCTGTTTATTTTGGTCCTGTTTTTTCTGCAGTAAACATCTTTACACTGGAATGTGGGGTTTTACTACTTTAAAAGGAACAGAATGTATAAAACACTTAAAACCCGCTTTTATACATGTTTTCCTCTCAGAACCGGTTACCCAGATCTCTAATCTAACCTTTGCAATCATCAGTGTAGCAACTTAATGCATTTAATCCTGGGACCAATCCAAATGGAAGAGTTGAAAATTTTTTTTAAATCTAGCCATATTTTCAAAATATACTATTGCCAAGGCAAGTGTTAGTTCAGAGGGTGTTAATATCCCCTTATGTGCCAGAAATAAAAAGGTCTTTGCAAGTGTAGTGCTTCTCTTTTGCACATTCCGAATGTTTTTGCGCAATTTCCACCCAGTGTCATCACCTGACAGAGGAAGAACACAACCGAGCAATAGGCTGTACTCGAAGGGCCCGGTGACACGGTTACCAGGAAGGGTACAGCACAGTCGCTCCCTTGGGGAACCTGCTCAGCGGCGAGGAGAGCTGCTGCCTTTGTGCTTCTGTATTTCCAGCTGCCCATTTCAGGAGGGAGCGACCCCAGCCTAGAGCTGCCACCGATGTTGATGGATGTCCTGTGCATGGAGCAGTGAGACCGAATTTATAAATGATCCTGAAAGTGGCGTTGATATTAGCAGTAAGCATATAGCTTATCAGCAAGAACATCATCTGACCTAAAGATGCTACCCCTTCTATATAGGTTTTGAAGCCAGAGTTTCAAAAACTTGAATTCAGTTGCCTTGGGCCTCAATACGTGTTCTGTTGTATGGCTTACTTTGGCCAAAACACCATGAGAAAAAGCTAGGTTTTGATACCCGAGTTTTTCTGATTTCTAATGGATTTCCAAGTCCAGTCAGGCACCTCCAAAGGATATTTATATTTGATGGCAATGGGATTATTCACATGCTTAAAAATAAGCACATTATTAAATGACTGCAGCTTTGAAATTTGCTGATACTGAAAATATTATGGTTGATTGCTTGCACAGGGATCCAGGGGGTCCCTGCCCTCTACCCTTCTGTAATACAGGAGCAGAGCGGGGGCAATATCTCCCTTAAAAATTCAGCTCAGAAAACTCATAACCCAAATAAAGGAACCTCCCCTTCTCCACTGCCACTTTATTGTACAATTATTCACCACATCCATCATTTTTAGTTTATCCAACAATTTGTTTTACTTGCTTTGAGAGGCAACATGGGATTAGAGCGATGGTGTAGTTCTTTATCTTCAATTATTCTTCCTGATTTTTTAGATTAAAAGATGCCTAACCTGGTGACTGAACTTGTTGAGGAAATGCCATGCCGAGTCCCTGGGAATTCGAGCTGGCAGCGCCCGCTCGCTGCCGGGATGCAACATCGCCCACGGCAGCTGCGCCACCCTTGAGCCAGAACAGCCCTGGGAAACAGATGAGCCTACGACCAGGGCTCAGACAGGGAAGGAAACTAGCCAAAAGAACGAGAAACCTCTACATAACAAAATTAAAATATACAATTACTGCCATGACATAGGTTGGACCAAACTTGAATTGCTTAATGCCTGCGTCTTTGGATATCTCTGCTTGCGTGCGCTGTTTCACATTAGGAGCTAATACGCTCCAATGACAGGTAAATGAATCAGTTTTCCAGCATTTGCGTGCATCCTGCATAAGCAGAGTTTCCCAGCCAATGTAAGACCATTTGGTCAAACAATATTTGCAATTTGCTTCTATGTTTAGGACACTTGCCTACAAAAGCCCATATATATATAACAAGGTCAGTGGTGTGCAATTTCTGCCACATTAAGATACAAACATGATGAATGAAAGCAGTTGATTTCTCCTCTGTCTTAAAATGTAAAAACACATACTACTGAGAAAAACCTTGTGACTCTGATTCCCACTGCCGTGTTTTCTATCAGCTCTTTATTAGCAAACAGTGTCTTTTTCCACCTTTTGGAAAAGGATATAGCAAGATCAAATTTGATCAAGATTTTGAATTTATAAAAGCTAAAAAGCCCCGGAAGTTTCTTCCAAGAGAAATATATTTTTTTTTTAAATTCAGTTTCCACTTTTTTTTTTTTTATTTTAAAGAAAAGCAACATCCCACAAAGAGAAAGCAAAGATAACCCACCAAAGAAATAGCAAAGCATTATAAATACAGTTGTTTTGCTCTAAGCCTACATCTAGCTTCCGATGGAAGACTGAAGACTTATTGCATGCAAGGTCCTACATAGCAGTTCAATTTTAACAGCCTAAACATCCCCAATTTTCCATTTCCTTGAATAAATTATTTATTAGTACACACTGTTCCCGTAGCAATCAGCATCCACTTTGCATAACCATATTTACATTTTTCTTTCAGAGGTGTAAGGGGCTGTTCAAAATACAAAGCAAGAGAGAATCAAAGATATGTTATTATTGGGAAATACGGGTTTTCTGAGTCCTTTTGAAACTCAACTAGGTTTAAAATGCCCCCCCCCCCCCTTTTTTTTAAAGCACTTTTCCTTCTAGAGGTTAAAACCAAGGTTCAAGAAGGGTCAAATCTTTTTCTTTTTTTAAAGGCAGTAACTACTGACAGGAGTCTTATTCAGAGGGTCTCCAGACGTGGTACCCATTCTGCCTTGTCACTGATGGAGGCTCAGAGCATGCCACAAAATTCCAGAACTGAACCTTCATTGCTAAAAGACAGCTTTCTTCAGCACTACTCAGTGAAGTCAGTTTAGAAAGAAAATGTGTGTTGAAAAATTAATTCAGCACAACCCCCCGCTGAGGGGTGGTGAGTAACGCGTTGGTACATCGAACATGTAACGTTCCCAAGCGCCGAGCAGTGGAAAAGTGTCCTGAATTCAAAGTGCTCTATCTCGGCACTCTATCTCCACATGAGCTCTAGCCTGCAGAAACGGAATTCACTGTTCCATGGACAGGTTCCAGAAGCTGTTTCCGTATGCGGTGCATGCCAAAACTGGGCCTAGTCGGCTGTGATTAAAATGTTGCTGTCAAGCTATTAAATGCTTGAAAAGCCGAGAATTAAAAGAAGCTTTATGCATGTACTCCCCACGGTGTTTCTAATCATGCCATTGATGTCTGGAGATCCAGTTCCCTTCAAAATTTAGTTACAGTTTGTGTTTATAAATCATTTCTTTTAAAGACTGCCACCAAACAGCCAATCTCATACCTCAGTCTAATCTGCAGTTTGAACAGGAATAAGATTGAGCTCAAAGATTGCAAAGCATTCTTCAAAGGCACTGCTAAAAGCAGGTGCTTTAGGGGACTAGTCCTCCCAGAAATAGGGTGTTTTAAAAGCATCCATTCCTCTCGTTGGACCAGTTTGCACTGGGGAGTGAGACCGGGAGCCTGCAAGAAACTCCTCCTTCACCTGCATTGCCCCCAGTTCTACATCATTCGCTTAAATTCCCAGGATGCGCTTGGCCAGCTTACCACAATTCAGCTACCTAGCAATACCTGATCTACCGAACCGAGTGACTGAAAGCACAGAACTTACTAGATGTAAAAATATGTCTACTATCTCTCTTTTCATCTAAATGAAAGGTTTTTTTTTTTACTATCTTTTCATTTATATGTTCAAAACCAGACCTTTCAAAGAATAAAATAATGAAAGAATAAAAATCAATGCCATTATTCTTTTTTTCCTATAGCCTTTATGAATTTAATTTAGGAAATCATTAAGGGGTATATTAAAGAACTGGAAAAACTTTGGTTTAGAGGAATGAAGTAATATTTCCCGTTTCTGTCTAGGACGCTTCATAACAGACAAAATATTCTCTATATCTAATTACAGATTAATTTTGCGCTGATATATTTCATGTGCTATGTATGGAGAGGAAATCCTTAATTTGTAAATCCAGAGTGAATTTATTTCTCTATATTCTTATTTGTACTTCTGGAGAGCTTTTAGGACTACCAGTTAATCTACACTTCACTGGACTAGATGATATATAAACACAGGGATAAAGAAACATATTCTTCCCTCTAAAAAACATACAATGTAAGACAAGAATTGACGCACAACGACTACGAACATGAAATAGAGGCAGGTTGTACCAGATGTGGCATAGGGAGGCAGCGGAGCGATGGCTACTGAGAACTGCTATGGTCAGAGCAACGTGTTGGGGACAAGAGTTCTCGGCGGACTTCTGAACACAGCCACGGTTTCTTTACCTAAGGGGATTTGCAATAAAATGAACTCGGAGCCTGGACAAGACACACTTAGGTACAAAAGGCCTTATGAAAGATCTGCCGTGCAGGAATTAGATCATTTTGTCACAGTCTGTGATCTACAGAGATCTGAATAGAGGCGAACGATGCCTTTACCACAGAGCAGGCGACTTTAAGAGAGGGGAGAACTACAGACACATCTACAAGGAAACACACACAGGAGCAATGCAACAATTGCATCCTGTAATTGACTGCTCACTAATGGAATCTCCTAATTTATGGCCGCAGAAGAGCCAGCTAATTTGTGGTTAATGGTGTTTAAAAGATAAACAATCTAGACTGAATCAGACGTGCATAATTGCTCCATATTGGTGCCATGCCTTCATTCTGGGGATCCTTCAGCATTTTCAGGGAAAAAGGAATAATCCTAAGCATCCACCACACCCAATGACACCAGTTAGGGCTGAGGTCTCTTTGTCTTATTTAATCTGGACCAAATGGCATAAAGTATATCAAAACTTGCAGAGCTTCAGAAATACTGACATCCTTCACTGTCGGGGATGTAAGAGGTGAGAAGTTTTAGGGTGACTGTTCTAAAAATACAGCAAGAGGCACACACTTTCATTACTGAGGACTTAACCCAGATCAGAGAGAACCCCATTCAAACATGGACTCTCGTCAAGGGTGAATTTTAAGCCTGTCCTTGTCTAATCCTTACGTGGGGAAGGAGTCATTGGTAGGATGCTAAACACTCTGTTGTTCTTTTGTAATATCTGTGGGAGCATCCCCGAGAGGAAATCTCACGCAGATTTTATTTAATTTAATACTACTAATTCACAACTATTTTGTTCAAGTGTTTGATAGAAGATATAAATGTTTTCATGTCTAGAAAACTTTGCACATAATACCCTCTTGACAGATCATTACAAGATCTAATTGAAATTAGATCTTGAGATATGCCACTCAGAACTTGTTTGCATTTCACTGGAAATGAGGTGATCATCACTTACCTTTACGCAGAAATTATGACGCATATTTTCAGGCACATGAAACAAATACCAAAATATTCAGGTATTTGTGTGCTTTATTTGCATATAGTTGCTACCTCTGTGCAGAAACGAAGTAATTACCGTAACAGGTAATTATGTGCTCACATGTAATTTCTCCTCTCACAAGAGGAGGAAAAGAAAAATAAAAAAAACAACAACACACCACAGTTTACTCATTCTGTAGATATTTGGGGCAACAAAACAAACAAACAAGCTAAAAGAAAACCTGCATGTTTGCCTAAGATGTCTTTCTGCCAAATGGCCAGTTCATTTAGAGAGGAAAAAAAAGAAAAAAAATAATCTCCATTACTTTCTCATAAGCAATTTCCCCTTTTTTTCCAGAAATTTATTTATTTGCCTCTGTTACTAGGTTCTAAATACCAAGAATAAACATATGTAAAAAGTCAAAACATTGCTACTTCTTTTTTAAGACCTTCTGTTATATATGAATCAACAGCCTCTTGAAAAAGCTCTCTAATTATTGCAATTTTTGGTTAGTGAAAGAAAAATTTGTACACACACACGCCTGTATAATTGATTCAAACGGAAACATCCTTTTTTACTCAAAGGGAAATATTTCTTCAATTTATGCCAATTATTTAACAAAGAAAATTGTCATTCTGAAATGAAAATTAAAAACTTCAAAAAAGAAAACGCTTTGGTATTCACCACCTCCTTCCCCTGTTTTGGGGGATAAATTAACTGCCAAATCTATATTAATTCATGCAAATGTTTGATTCCCTTCACTGAGGAAAGAAAAAAAAAGTGTGGTTATGCATCCAATTCTTTTTCCAAAGCTTCATCTGTGGCTAAATAATTACTGAAACCTCTTGCCCCTGTGCCAGTCTCTAGTAGGCCACTGCAGCCTGCCTTCACTGCAAGGATTTCTAATTAATGGGATAGCTGAGATTTGAATCAAGTGTACAGATGTTACAAAACACATCACAAGTCTTAGTTTTCATAAGCTTAATAAAGAGCTGCTTTGCTAGTCCTACAAGTCCTCCTTGAACTCCACGAAAATACGAATTAACTCCTGGGAAGTTAAGACAACACCAGTTTCTGGTATCTGGTCAAGACATGATTGAAAATGGCTCAACAATAACATGACAAACATAACCCCTGGTATCCTTCCCTTCCCCAGCCTCCTACCTTCCTTGACACATGATGCAAATTTCCCTTCCTCAAGGTCTTCATATATTGTAGGGAAAATTTTCTGGTAGCTCATTTTCCCACTAAACTCATTCTGTTCTAGGATTAACATTTTGCACGAAAAAAAAAGGATTATGTTTATTTTTCTTCTATAACAGGTAGACAATCCTGTTTTACCTTTGTAGTGAAAGTACCTTCTAATACACCCCCCCAAAGGAGTGTGTACAGGTAGCATTTAGGAAACAGTGCAGCTTCCTGGGCCATCAAACAATTTAAATCAGTTCTCTTCACTGTCTTAATGACAGTTGCAAAGATCTCACTGGATCATCATCCCAGTGTAAAATTGTGCCGAGAACTCAGCTGCACCACCAGTGGATAAATAAATAAAAATACAGGACGAGCGTTTGGGATTTTTCCCTCCAGCATTTTGGGCAGTAACTTAGACTTTTGTGAGCGTCCCCTCCATCCCCTGCTGTGGATCCCAGTGCTGTACCCAAGTGTTGCTCCCACAGCGCTTTCCCAAGGGGACAGGACAGGGACTGCCTACCCCACTCCCTACTCACAGGTAAGAACCCAGAGCAACAAACTCCACACCTATACCAGAGTATGGGAACTAATCTTTCGCTGATTATGCTAAATTCCAGACGTGCTTATTCTCTGCTTCCAAGGTTGTATAAGAGCAAACTGCTCAGAAGAGTCTCTATTAATTGGTTGACAGGACAGGACAATCATCACACGGTGCTTTTCACAGCCACTCTCCTTTTATTTTTGGGAGGAATAATATTCAAACTAGAAGAATATGGCAATGCTTTACCATGCTAGCCATTTCCTTACATCTCAGGCCACACTTGATCTTTTTCTCCCCACATTTTTCTCCATTCATTTCCATGCTAATCAGATGATAAATCCATGTAAAGCTTGAAGGGAACACTAAGGCTTCTTAATTGCACCCCAGAGAAATATCAGAAACACTGTATCCTTTCTCAGATATGACTTTTTTGTGATACACCTCTGCATAACACACTTTAAATTTTGGGTTTGTTTCCTTAGTGTGTTTGTTTGTTTGTTTGTTTGTAAATATCTTCCTCAGTTTAAAGCACCACAGACAACAGTTTGTCACATGAATGCGCTGAGAAGCAAAACTCCTGCATGGGATTTTCAGCATTGCCAGACTTGCTTTGGGACCTTCAGCACATATTTAGCCAAGCTATGCCTCATTTTACTGAGCTCTAGCAAGCAGAACGAAAGGTGTAATCACAGAGTCTGCAGTCGCTTCCGGGCTCAGATGAAGTATTTGTCTGTGTTCAGTTTTAAGCTGCTTTTTTTGGCAGAGTTTAAAAACACAGAAATGAGAATTTTGTATGTTGACATAGTATGTCTAATTTTTTTTAATAAGTACACACGCGCATATGTATCCGGAGCTCCGGGTGGGAGAATTTTAAGCAAATGGAAATAAATGTAAAACAACGACACACAGCTTTCATAAAGAAAGCTGTGAAACTGATGTCTAAGTCTTAAAATATACCCTGTTCTACAATAAAGTTCTCTTTCTTTCCAAATACCTGCTTTGCAGCCCCTTGTCGTACGAGACACTGCTGCTCCGTGGTGGAGGTTTTCAGGCAAGGGATGGTCAGACAAGTTGCTGGAAATTAGCTCTGCTGAAGTCAGTGGGAGCAAAAAGCACCCGGCACCTCGCAGCACGGAGACCAGGGAGGGACATAGACCCTGTACTGATAGCACGAAGGACAAACCTAGAGCTGCATCCTGTCTGGGTTTTGACCAGAAGACACAAATTTAAAGGCTTTCTTCTTCTGACACTTCCCCCATCAGTCTTTAGTTTGTTGCCACTCATTGCACTGACCTGTAAAGTCAAGGCTTGACCTTTTTTTGGAGTCCAAGTGAGAAAGCAGATGAGATACTGGGACAGAGGCAGACTTTTAGCCTCAGAGGCTGGCAAAGGAGGCAGAAGTGCTGCGCCTGAAATCTGTGTTGGGCCATTACCAAGACATCACTTATTCCACAGCCATCCACAGACTGTCACATCATTTCAGTACTAGAAATGAAGGGTGGTCTGACACGCAAGTTATTTGAAAAAAAAAAAAAAAAAAATTCAATATTCCTAAGCCTCACAAGAAAAGAATGCATTTGAGAGTCAGATTTTTTTCAAGAAGAAAGTCAAGTCCAAACGCTAGTTAGGCCTGTCTGCAGATGTGAATTGTGCATGTAAAAATATACACAGAGACTTCTTTAAACATGAAGCCAATGTTATAAAGAACTAGATGTAATTTTCCAAACAAAAATGTTATGGACCCTACCGTAAGCATTTAGCTAACTAGTTTGCATGCTCAGAAGATAGTCACACTTAGGGGGGCGGATTTTTTATATAAGAGGGAGAGAGATATATGTGTGTGTGTGTGTGTGTGTATCTCTAAAATTCTACCATTCCCCACCCAGAAAGGGAGGGCTGTAACTTCCTTGGAAGAGGGAAGCATACTTGAAAAGATCTCCCTAAAATGACAACCAAAGCTTCCTATTGATACTACTGCTCTTAGTTTACTCTCTTTACTGAAAGCTATCAACATCAGAAAATTTAGGGCCCAGCAATAGTTTTTTTGGACACCTGGACATTTTAGGGATCCTGGGACTTACGTGTCTGATTGTGGGAGGAAGAGAGGTTATCAATCTATCAAATCATTGTCAAGCCAATATGATACTCTTTCTACCAAAAACATTTTAATGTTTTCTCAGCAGACAAGGAATTCAACAGCCAGACCCTTCCACAGTCAGCGTTTGCTCTAAATTTACCCAATTTCTCAGAATTACACCAGATGAAACACGCTAAATCAGCCTTCTTCCATTTGTGACTTCCACATATACGTTTACAGATGGTCTCTTGTTGGCTCCTCTGTGCCTCAGTCAATCAGCTGATCTTAAAGTTCCTGTAAGTTTTCCTCACAAAACAAATCTTTACATTGCTAAAAACAGATTCTGGGAAAGAAAAAAAATCCGAATCCTTTAGCGTTCCTAAATATCTCTCATGTGATCACCTGTGCTTACCCTGAAGCCTTTGTACAGAGAGGCTATGACAAAAGGAAAGAAATAAAACAACTGGCGTCTGAGGCATTTGCTTTTAACAGAGCTTTAGGTTCCTGTTTTCCTTCCAAAGTACAAACATGATGCCCCAAAGTCTGCAAAAGGCTAACACGAGTATTCTGCTTCAGATTATGACTGAATATTAGTGACCTGCACAATGACAAAAATCATTGAACCAGTCAAGGCAATTTGTGGTGAAAAATTACAGGGACGGAACAGAAGCGTGCTCAGAGCGCTGAAGAACCCCAGAGTCATCCTGCTCGCCTCAAACCAGAACGGGCGAATCTTTCCCCAACAGCCACATCAAATTCTCTGCAAACCCTGCTAAAGAATTAAATATTTAAGCACCCTCACAAAACAAACATATCTGCATTTGAATCACCCTGCTTGGAAGATCGCAATGTTTGGAGTTCTTAATGAAGCCGCGTTTGGCAAAGTTACAAAATTACATTTAAAAAATCTACTTATTTTTCCACCGTCAATGCTCCTTTATGTGCACAATGACAAAACTGAATCCAGTTTAAAATGCACCTGTCAGAGCTGTCAGCCATCAGCAGGACTCTTTTGTTGTTTGGTTATGCTGCGAGGCTATTCCAGCATGTTTTCACTAAGAGGAGGAGGTGTCATCTGAATATGGCAAAACAAAACCCTGTGACTCACTCAGCAAAATCAGACAGACGTTACAGTTTGGAGTAAGACACACAGGCTGTCTGAGACTGCAGACTCTTCGAGATCGAAACTATCTTTTTGCTTTTACGACACCCAGCTCCCATCACGGACCTGATCCCACTGCAGCAAAATAACAAGGTAATGAGAACAGCCCTCAGCGAGCAGCAGTCCCGAGCCCTGTGAATCAGCACTTGCTCCTTGCGCTGCTACTCCAGTCACAATTAACACCCGGCTTATACGACAGAGGTGGCAAAACAATATTGGAATTAATATGGTGTGGCAAATAAAGGAATACATAATTTCTATAGAAAAAATGAGGGAGCATGTAATTCCTTTGGAAGCGTACACCGAAACTAAAGCTATTTAGGCATTCACTTATTTTTTTCTTGCTTCTAAGTTTTTGCCATTGTGAATCCAGGCATTTTGTACCCTGTGGCACCTCCTGGAAGTTACAACAGTTGAACTAATGAGATCTGTGAAAGTGCTCCCTCTTGGAGAGAGGAAATGATTTTTAGTCAAACAGTCGAATGTTTTCCCTACCATCTGCACAACCTTTTGTTAAAACACCTTCTATACTCAAACACCTGATTAAACAGATGGAGAGAGAAAAAAAGCCTTTGTTAAAGTTTTGGCATCCCGTTTCTTCAATTAGATTCTTCCAATAAGTTTTCAGCAAAACCAGACTTGACGTTCCACATATTTTTTATATAAAACTTTTGCCAAGAAGGGGTAAAAGGAAGTAATTCACAATGCCCTGTGGTATCTTTGTAGGTCTGAAAATACATTACCGCAAATCTCCTCCACAGGTCATTTGCAATCTACAGCAGCAGTTCCTTGAGCTTGAAGTGCACCAAAGTAAATATGGCAAAGAGAGATTGAAGCACAAGGGAAGTGTCAGATATGTGCCACCTACGTATCCTAAAGGCCTGGGCAAGCCTCTGTTGTTTTAAATGTTCAGTACAGATGCCAATCGCAGCTGGACAAAGACAACATTATGATACTGCTTTGCTGGCCCAACACAGAACGTGCAAATTAAAATACACAACCTCTTGACAGTCTGTATTAAGTGGTCAGAATTCAGGTAGCCTTCTAATTCATGATGTTGCAAAGGAGCATTTGTTCATAACTAAATGCATGAAACTGAATGCTGACAATTTGCTTGCTGTAATCGGCATTTGGTGTATGCCGACTAAACTCACAGAGGAAAAAGAAAAATTCAGCTACGCTCTTTCTCTTGCCCTGGAAACGATCGGCACCTCTAAAAAATATATATATACACACACATAAATGTCAATTGTTTGCTAAGAAATTGATTGCCAGCTAGATTGGCACAAGTCATAGCTCCTGTAACAGAATGGGCAGCCGTATCAGTCAGTATTGGCAAGTAAGGACTGACTGCCCCAGATGGCTGGCAGCGTTTAAACAAGATGGGACCCAGATGTCAGCGAAGCAGTGAACAAATCAAAATCATATCACTGAAATGCTTAATTTCTCCAAACAATTATGCTTTTAAAAATTAAACCAAAAGGAGTGTAAAACCAGGAACCCCTGAACTCTAGTAGGGTTGGAAAGGAAACCTCATGAGCAAGGGTAGCTTCGGGCATATCACACAGCCTCCTCCTCCTCCTGGCTGCATGGAGCTCAGTCCCCTTGGCCCCTTCGTCTCGGCACACTCCCTCATTCGGAGTGGTACACGAGGCCATTTATGGGGGAAAAGCTTGGCAGATGCAAGACCCAAGTGCCAAAAATCTGGACGCTTTTTATCATCAGCGTTGCCAGCAGTGGCATCTGGTTGCATCGCTGGCCCCTTGCTCAGCACTCATGGGGGGGTCCTGACTCCGGGCCTGGCCAGCGCTCTGCTGAGCTGCCGCAGGTCTGGTGGGTCAGTCCGTCTCTCTAAACAGCTACCAAAAAAATCTTTTCTCACAACTAACCCTTTCATTCTCAAAAGGGAATAGGACAAAGACAGGATTTTCTCCAAACATACTTTCCATAATCTTTATATGCTCCACCTAGCACCTAGCAAAGCTGAAGCTCACTCTCAGGACGCATGTATTGAGGCAGGACTGTTTAGCATAAAGTTTTCCTAGTTAAATTCGCTCTGGCTTCAGGTTGGACAGGAATGCAAAGATTGTTGCACGTCAGGATGGAGACACCTTGCTAGCAGCCAGGGCAGAGATAGGCACAGGGCTACATTTTCAGTCATGTTTACCTCTGCCTTGACATCATACACAAGCTGGGTCTACAGCGAGGTGTTTGTGTGGCTGACGATAAGCCTTATGTACATTTCATCCTTTTGTACAGGCTGTACGTATGTACACGAGCCTATGGACGTACATCCATTTACGCTTACAGATGTTGTACATTCACACGGTGCTACATGTTTATTAAAAACTGTAGTTCCTGACTGTAAGGTATTTGGGACCTCACTGGTAGATCCAAAGAGACTCCTTAACGTTTCAGAACAAGACACCTTATTGAAAACGGCACACGATTGTAAGAAAATCTAAAAAAGTCTTGAAATCTACATTTTTTTTTCTTCCCTCCACCTTCAACACAACATTTATCATTATATTAAGTCTGAACTGCTCCTCTTCATTACACGTTATGGTTCAATTATCAATTTTTGGGATTCACTCCAACACGCAGACAGCAAAGCTAGCTATTCACATTGGTTCCTCAGGCTTTGAAACATGTTTGTGTTATAAAGGCATGCTTTGACTTCTGTGATATGAAGAAATTTACCCATGGGAAATAAATGTAGTTCCTAACACACTTCCTTACTACATTTATTTCTGCAAATTTTAAGATATTACAGTTCTTCATTGGCTTGATAGCTCCATAATCTCAGAAGTGTCTCTGTTGAACTGCCTACACTGTTAGGGGATCTTCAAGAGCAAATATAAGGGATAATGCTTAAACTGCATTTGCACAGAAGGGCTTGTACTTCAGCCCACGTAGATTCATGTGTGGGAATGATTATCCTCAACTTTTCAGCTCTTTGATGCATTGTGCGAAAGATACCCGCAAATCTTAACCAAAAGTTTCCTACATAAAAAGCACAGCCAAGCAGAGGAGCCTGGTCTTCTGGCTGTGGAGTTTTGCCTGAATATATCCCCATGTGAATACGCTGCTTTGAATGATGTAACATGAAAGGACTGTCTGCATTGTGCAGAAATTTTCTGTTTTCTATTACTCATACTTGTAAATGTATCTGTTTTACAGCTCCCTAAGAAACGAAAAGTCTTAGCATCAGAAATATTCCTAACACATTTTTAGGCAAAACAAAACCAGCTAGCCATTCCATGGTATTAAGGAATTCTTTCATGCTTCGCAAAGGCTCGTAGGTCTATATAACATTCGGAGACATTTATGCAATTTCTTAGATTCCCCACACAGGTGCAATTAGCTCTTTTCCCACTCTGACAAGAGCTTTTCCCTGGAAGCCCTATAAACTGTGCTGCTGACAGCAGTACAGTAGTGGAAAGACATACGCAAGCGCCTCAGATGTTGGAACAAGAAAGAGGTATTCCAGCATTTAGCACCTGGGACTCCTGCCTAGCAAACAACCCCCACCCCAGCCGTGCCATGGAAAAACTGCGATCTTCTTACATCTTTTACAAATTATAAAAGATGAACAAATAAAAAAATTAATTAAAAAAAAAAAAAAAAAAAACAAACAAGAATACTGGAATTGTACCAAGGCGTAACTTACTTCTTAGACCCAGGTTTGATCTCTGAGCAGTATCACTATCGCCTTCAGAAGATTTTGATCAGATTGAGATGACTGCAGGACTCGTACTCTGATCCTGGCTCAGGAGCTACAGCTTGGGAGAACAAATGCTATGCTCCAGATTTTGCCAAAAACCCTTTAAAAAAAAAAAAAAAACAGCACAGTTCTGTGTGTAAGTTCATGTTTACAGTAAAAGCTTTTGCTAGCTGAGGATGTCAAACAGAAGGTGGTGATCTTTACATGACATTTTTATGCTTATCAAAGCACTACATGCACTTTTAGCAGTAAGAAAGCTACAATAGTCACAGAAACTGCCTTGTCTTGGACCTGACCTACTCCAAATATAGCTTTTGAAGAGGATTATAAGGAAGGAGTTATAGTGGCAAATCTTCAAATTACTATAGACTAAGCCATCTTCCTAAAGGCTTCCTTTGGGTCTTTCTGCTGAAAGCAGCAAGACTCGAGAGAGCTTCAGCTATCCAGTATCCTGCAGACCTCCCACCTCCTTTCTCCCTCTCAAAACTGACAGACAACCAGCACAAAAGTTGGTGACAAAGATATTCCCCATTAATGAGGTGTCCTTTAGACACTCACACACAGGGCCCAGAATGCAAATGCAATGCGGCAATCTGGAAAAATCTAACCACAAGGCAGCAGTTTCTTCACTTCACAAAATATTTCAACACTAAGTTCACGTAAGTAAGGAAAGACAAATCTTTGACCTCCCCTCCTTTGCAACGGATCCGTATTGAAATCTCCAGATGCGATGCCAGGCTCCCTTTTATAAATACGGGATTTCCCTTGCACCCTGCAGTACCTCACGTGCACAGGATTGTGTTTCCTTTTTTTATCCATAGAAAAGCATGAAGTCTGAACCCTTATCATCTTGTCCACTGTTTTATCTCTCCAAGGTTCATTCCTCTCAGCAGTTGGGCAAAAGCTCCCTACTTTCTCGATGAATAAAGGAATATTTGTTGTTTCCTGCCTGTGAGAGATTGCTATTTTGGAGCAGCTCCTGATTTCTCCTGCAACAACGTATCTTCATGTTGTCCATCAGGTTTCAGGCTCAAAATTATTTGTAATGAATCCTGGGAAATGGTTCCAGCTGCTTGTAATAACTCAAGAAGGTAAGCACAGTTTAAGGTGAAGTTTCACTGGAAAGCACGATACCTGTATTTTTGCCCTATCCCATCTCACATCAGTCAAAAGAAAATTCCCCTTCGCTCCCATGTTTGTGAGCAGAGGTAAGGTACTTTTGTGTATAATACAACTTCCTAGACCTCATCAACCAAACAACAAGAAAAGGAGACCTAAGCTCTGCAAGCCCGTCTCAAGGGGTACCCCACCGCCAGCAGTTATCACCCATGCCATGACCTTTCTCCTCTCTGCGGACACTGCAGGGCTGAAGGGGAACAGTGAATACCAGATGAAATTAGGGAGTGCTGGACTGGCAAACCCTCAAGAATTGAACCTTGCACTCATCCCCAGAAGCGGCACAGCCTGGGAGTGGCTCCTAGGGAGCCGTAGTGTGAATACGCCTCTCCCGGCGTGCATCGCTGTGTGCAGATGGATCATTCATTCTCCATACATGAGTCACTGCAAGACCTATGCTGAGCATCTGCTACCTCTGCCAGTAGACTGAGGAAGACAGTGGCAGACTGTAATCCACCAAGAGGCCTTCCAGGGAAAAAGCTCAATATATGGACTCTAGTAGCTACCAGGGTGGTCTGCCCTTACACTACAAATGAAAAGCTGCACATCTCACAGCACAATCTCATTTGTTTATAACCTGCAAAGCTATAGCATATCATAGAAAACAAGGTTAAAATAAGCCTCGGTGACCTTTAAGACTCATTTTCATAATATGTAATATTGGAAGAGTGAAGTAGAACTGCGTAAAGGAAGTACAACCAAGAAGAGGAAAAACATCTTGGGAAGCCAAGAACATCACTCTTCTGACTATCAAAGATGGCATGCAGCTTCTCCTGTTAAAGCAGCTGAAAAGGACACACTCTGTTGATTTCTAGGACCTAAGACAGTCACAGAGCCTTTAATACATTTAGGTCTGAATGGCTTCAAAAACCAATGAAGCCCAAATACTGGAATAAAACAAAGACGTGTAATTTCTCTCATGCTGCCCTTGTTAATTAGCACACCATCTCCTAAGTTTGTCTGCTGAATTTGATCTTTTATGTACTTTTCTAAAATTTTTCTTTGTAGTTCTTTTCAGTAGCAGTGGTTTATTGTGAAACATTGCTCACAACAGGGGCTGACAACTGTTTGGAGCTTGGTTTGATCTATGTTTTCTATGGCAGTTGTGTTTTTATTTTAAATGGAAGCAGTAAGATAGTTATAACCGGAACATCCACAGTAAAAGGGGGTCACACTAAACATGCCAGACCTGTCTGGGCAGGTCTAATTTAAACACCAGCCTTTTAAGAATGGGACTGTCTTTGAATGAGATTTCTTTGTACTTCTGAAGACAGCACACACCCTTTTCCTGCTGCTTGATTAAACAGCACTTGCCCAATGAATAGATCTTGATCAGGAATAGAAAATGCATGGAGCTGTCCTGGGGAAAATGTGCTCGATCCTTTCCCAGACTCACCTGTGGGAAGACACGTACGGCTACACTGAACACACTGACCTTTCAAATCAGTCCTCTCACATGTGGACCTCTGCTCTGTCAAGTGTCTGTGCCTTTAAAGTATTTCTTTTATGCATTTGAACATTGTAAAACATTAATGGTAGCAGAAGCCTCTCCCAGGAAAGCTGTACTTCTAGATTTAGCTTTGCCCTGTACCTCTTCTGGAAGGCAAGCACAAACCGAGACACGCACTGTTTCACGAGCTATTGCAGCCTAAGATCCACAATCACAGAAGTCCTGAAGTGCATATATCACTACTCCATCTTGCAGAAGTGGATCCTCCCTTGCTAAAAATAACCCTGTCTTTGCTACGTGAATAATCGTCCTTCGTCTTGTTCCCACTCACCCATAAGAGCACAAGTCAAAGAGAGCAAAGCAGGCGAGTGCTAAGGAGGAGCTGGTTTTCATATGCAAGATGAATATTAAAAAGTTTACACTGCTCTGCTTCAGGAGTTTTTTTTCCTATATCAGGAACTTCAGAAATACTGACTTCTACAACGAACTGTTTGCAAATGTACTAAATTAATGTGCAGAAAACATGAACTCCATAGCATAAGTACACTCTCATTAGATTTTGAGGCTAGGACTTTTGAAATAAGAAATGATAACTAAAAACTCAATTCCGTCAAAGCAAGAAAGTTTGCTGCCTAGGACACATATCTGGATTAACTCTGCTCTCTGCTCCAGTTTTCCTGAATTACATTGGGCAAATCATCTAGCTCCCACAGAAATCAGTTTGAGCCGGGATTCTATGGCGGACTTGGGTATCTCAGCTCCCACTAATTTCAAGACTTAGCTGCTTCTACACATTTGAAAGTTTCAGGCCTCAGCTCTGTTGTTATAAAATGGAATGAAGAGCATTTCTCTACCTCATAGTAATAACATGAGGATAATATATCATAGTTTGTAAAACACTTGAGTACAGCAGTTATGCATGTGCCTGTATGTACCATACATGGACAACAGCTAGGTCAGGCTGGCCCCCATCTCCAGGGGTGACTCATTTCCAGGAGAAGGTGCTTGCATTCATTTGGAAGGACAACAAGGCATGATTCAATGGATCAAAGCAACTTATCAGTACTGAAATCAGCACCTAATGTTAAATT
Source organism: Morus bassanus (assembly GCA_031468815.1). Lineage (NCBI taxonomy): Eukaryota > Metazoa > Chordata > Aves > Suliformes > Sulidae > Morus > Morus bassanus. The sequence continues at coordinate 39,238,564 of CM062575.1, forward strand.
CTGAACTCCTTCCTGCCAGTTCATTTACATATTAGAGCTTTACGTGGCTCGTATTAGCTGAAACTAGACCCACTTGACAGGCAGAATAGTTAATTATGTAATTATGAAATTTCTGCAGTTGCTCTGGTGAACATTCTACAAAATGGAAGTAATTTTTCAACTAATTTCTTTGTTACTCTGTACTGTATTTGTATTCTCTATTTTTGGAAGGCCTAAAGAGATAATTTTGGGAGGATGGGAGGCACTCTTCCACCATTCTCCCTCCAGCCAGGCACTCGGCTCTCTAGGGGGTAGAGGACAGAAAGGTTGACCATGATGTAAGAGAGAAGATTTTAACTAGTCCTCAAAAATTTATATCCTGTTATATAAGCATCTGCCTGCCTCTTCGGATGGCAAGTAGGGATCGTTCTGCAAAAAGAATTCTTTACAGCACTTTATCCATCTAGGCCCGTGTCTCCTTGTGCTTAGACAAACACTTTTCAGTTTATGTAAATAGTTGGTGGATCAAATTTCCCCAGCTGCCACACCCAGCCAGCCTGAATCACCCAGAGAAACATAAGGAGAGTCAACTTTTGTGCATTGCTTTTTTACCAAAGTACACAAGAGTTGCTATGCTACCCTCTTCCCACCAGCAAACAGATTTTTCATTCTGAAAGAATTTTTCTGTGTATCAACCCTCTGCATAATGCTTGTTAAAGTTTGATCTGATTAAGAGAAGGAGCGGTGGGTATGAAACAAAGCAAGACAAATACTCAAAGTGTGCCTTTACTTCTGGACTTCATGTTGTTGCTCCTCTACAGGAGCCAAGCTCCTACCACCAAGTGCTCTGGGGGCACGTGCTCTTCCTGCAACAGCCTTGCATGGCCTAAGTGCAGGACAGGAGGACGAAGCCAGCTACTTGCATGGGCAAACACTAAGGTCATTAAGAACAATCTGTATCAATCCAAGGAGTTCATCTACATGTACTTGCTGGCTGTCATTAGTTGGGCTTGCTTTTCTAGAAAGATCAATACAAGACAAGGCCAACTAGATCAATTGTAATTACACCTCTACAGTGGAAAAAACCCTCAAAAACAGCCCTGCGGCCCTTCTCTATCCATGCTACCGCTGGCCTGCACTGCAAGCCTCCCGACACCACTGTTATGGTACAATACAGCCTAATGCCTGGTGTTTGGCCACAACTCTGCCCTATCTGCTTCCCTCCTCCAGGAGTCAAGAGACCTGTCCTTCTTCCCATTTTAAGCTAGAGGAAAACTCTCTCCCGAGGCTTTGGTCACTTGCAGCCCCGGTGGTGCAAGGATACGAACACAGCAAGGCTTGGGAGGGGATGCAGATCTTCCATTCGGCCAGCTGATACCCTGGAAAATCCAGAAACAATTCATAAAGCAAAACCTTTTTTTCAGGCTCAAAGCAGAAACTAGGGGAAGAGATGATTTTAGATGTTTCTTTTAATGTTGTGATATCTCAAAAAGCCTCAGTTCTAGTCTTAATTCTCATTAACCTCTGTGCACTCAGAGTACCATACTACTACTTTTAACTACTAGCAAGCAAATCCAGACTGAAACTAGACAAGTATTCCCAGAAATCACCATTCTTTGGCCCGGTTCCTCTGGACCCTTGCCCACACCCCAACCGTACCCTTAATCCTACCCGAGCCCAACCTCTGCTTCGCAGCTGCTGTAGGAATTCAAAAGGACTCTGAAAAACAAAGCACCAAGGTCTGAATTCTCTATGGAAACCCGAATGTAATCCCTGTTATGTCAGCAAATTACCTAAAGTTTCCAACTATCACATACAAAACACTCAAAGAGCAAAACCCAACTACCGGTTTCATTGACGAAACAGAGGGAAATTTGACCTGGTAGCCTTATTCCTACTTATTGGCCATTAGAAATAAAGTTATGCACATGAATTACTTTGTAAGGGTTTGATTTATTGCAGGTGAACAATTCTATTGTTGAGCCAGCTTACTTCATAGCATAGTGTATATACTGAAATATTTTCTGTTTGTTTAAGCTCTTTATAGAAATTCTTACACAGTTTCAGATACTTGTGGTTAGACAGTTGTAAATACATATGCATTTCCCACTGTGTTACTATCTCTTTTCCATTGCTCTTCTAATGTTTTGGGTGACCTTTATGCATGATTTTTAATTTTTTTACGTGAAGTATAATTATATGAATTTGTCTCAAGACCTCTCTGAATTTTTTTTTGTTTCATTCATTTGATTGTTGTATTACTAAGACTGGTTTTGACCCTGTCGTAGTGCTCATAAGCAATGTAAAGTATAAATGTGTTGTGTGGATCATAAGTCACTGCAATATGTATTTTAGTCTTCATTGAGGGTGTAAGCCCCAGCTCTTCCCACATGATTTCTAAGAGAGATCTTAGCACTATTATGCTTTGAAACACTGTGATAAGCAGAAATCAAAGTTTCTAAATCTCAACAAATTAAAAAAAAAAAAAAGAAAGGAAAAAAGTAGCAAAGCAAGGTGTTCGGTCATTATCTTTTCTTAGTGTGAAGGAACACCCTCATTAAAGAGCTTAGATTACAATTGCACAAAGTAGCAGCCATGGCTAAAACATCCAGGAAGCTTCTCTTTTTTCTTCCTGTTTTCGTTTTGTGCTTTTTAAGAGTACCTCAGTTTTACTGAAATGTGCTTAAGATAACAAAGACTGCTACAGGTGGCACCTAAATACACTTGCCGAAGGTTTTCAAAATGGACAGCAAGTCTTGGGAAGCAGTATCATGGTGGAACACCATATACATTTTAAAGTCAGAAAGCCATGGCAAGATCCATACTTCAGGATAGGCAAAAGACTGTGTTAGTGGATAAGTCCTCCGTCTCTTGCCCTCTTTAGAGAAAGAGGCATGAACTCCTTCAAAAACAAAGAAAAAAAAAGAAGAAAGAAAAAGAAAAGCAAAGGAAGAAGACATCTCCAGGTAGATCCTATCTACAAAGCTGGTAGTGATCCATGCCTGGAATCACCTGGACTTTGGGGTATGTTTTGCAGCTTTTTAGAGAGCAGAAAGCTGACCTTCTCCCAGGGTCTTTCCTCACTGCAGGTTGGGAAATCAGGGAAGCACTCAGGGGAAATGGTGAGAAAAGGGAAGGGTGCACCAGGGGAAGAAGAGGCATGTAAGGAGAAAAGTGTCGAGAGAGAAGGCGGCGTAGCCTGGTCAGGGGCCTGGACAAGCACTCATGGCTACTGGGTAGCTCATGGCAGAGGTTGCTGGTGTGGTGCACGCTATGGGAGTTGGCACAAGCTGTAAATTAACTGATGCGATACATAAATCCGCAGCAAAACTGATTGCACACACCCAGCTGAAAAATGTAAGTAAACAATAATTCCTGTCCTTTTTATATCTATTACTTCAAGCTCAAGCATGCTTAAATCCTTCATTTTATTTAATATCATTTACTTTATCCAACATATATAAAAGGATATGTTCTCCTCCTTAGACTGCCTTCAACTTTCTATGAAACCAGCTTTAAGGAGTAGGCCAATATTTGTATAGCAGATAATACCTAAAAGGAGGCTCCCCTGGCTAGGTAGGCAGAGAAAATTCCCATTTTAGGCCTGCAGTATAGAAGAAAACATTACACGCTTAGATACACGCAGTCTGGCTTCAGCCACGTATTTGATATTCCTTGCATGTGTCCCTTGTGTCTGAAAGCTAAGGACTATATGCCAAAAGTCATTCACTTTTCAGATGTGACATGTCTAGAAACGCCCCCATCTTTGAACAAAAACAATCAGGAGTATTGCACTCTTGTAGAGCTTTCAAACAGTTGTAAGAAATACAGGGTTATAAAGTCCCCCATACTTCAAACAAGAATAGAGGGACTGACAGGGAACAGAAAAGAGGTAGAAAATAAGAAAACCCGTTAAACAAACGAGCCTGGAGAACTGGGTTCTGTGCCTGACTCCGCCTCAGGTGCTTTGTTTGGCCTTTGGCAAGTTACTTATCTTTTCTGTCTCTGTTTCCTTTATTTTTTTAAGGAAAACTCACAGATAAAATGATGAGCTTGTAGAAGTTAGAGACCAGGACTGAGTGTAGTAAAAGCATGTTTGGGTTAGAGTTTAGAAAAAAGAAAAAAAAAAAAAGAAGTGGAGAATGTAATGATGGGATTGACAATTAATGAGTGAAGTTTCAGCTCTTGCTCCTAGCATTTGACATTGCTCCTTTATCGCAAAGTCATCGAAGGAAGCATATATTGCTTTGCCTCTAAGGCCCTTATTTTATCTTCTCACCTGCTCTTCTTCTATAGGTATGACTTCTAGTCTCATGAGCTTGCATAATTGTGCATAATCACAATCAAAGTGTGACACACTGCTGAACTGGCACCTTCGCCTCTTTATCCAGTTATCACCATATTATCTCAACATGTCCCTAATTTTCTGCTTTTACTTCCTGCAGGCTGAGTTGGGAGTGTGGACTTTAAATGAATGTGAAATTTAAATGACTTTAAATGAATGTGAAATTTAAATGAAATGAAAAGTGTGTGCTTTAAATGAATATCCCTCTACTTACTATCTGAATATTGTTATTCTAGAGAACTTTGCGCTGCATTTCAAGGTTCATTTCTGATTGCGATCTTTGTTAGCAATAGTGTTATGTATATGCAAATAAAACTTACTTATCTTAGCTATAAGATGCACAGCAGATGTTTTAAGTACTTTACTTAAGCCCTTTAATATAAATTCATACTTCATAAATACTTTCATGCCCTAGAATGAATCCATAATATCTGGGGTTTTTTCATCACAGCAGTATTTAAGTTGCTGAAATAGTCACAGTTGCTTATTTTTTCTCCTGTGTTATAAAAACACAAATACTTGTATACACCAGAACAAACAGTTGGCTGTGGAATGGAAAAATGTAGACTTCAACCCGTCTGCTTTAAGATGATCTAAAATCCCAATGCAAATGATGTTACAAAAATTTCCATTTTAATGAAAGAAGCTATCTCTATGAATCAGTGTTGTGTACACAGTTGGAAAGCTACGTTGCCTCCTGAGCAGATATACTGGAGAAATAGCTTTTAAGGTTTAATATTTCTGCAAAGGGTCCAGTACTCTGTTTGACTGAAATCCAGGAGGTATTACTCTAACTTCTTAGCATCCATTTGGCCAATACTCAATCCTGTGATGAAGTAGAATTTCTAATATCTTTGCAGTGTTTCTGATGGGAATATTGAAGGGTTATTTGGAGAAAAAAAAAAAAGAAAAAGGTCCTAATTCAGTTTAAAATGACGTTTTGTAGGGAAAACCCATATGGTGCAGTACCTTCAAGGTCAGAGGATTGAACACAATGATCCATGACGCCCCTCATGTCCAACGTGCAGGTCTGATAAAACAGATACTGCCTTGTTACTTATTTCTCTAACTTTAAACACAGCAAGTCCTGACGCCACAGAAAAATATAGATTAGAGCTAAAGAACCGCATTATCAGAAACATGAAGATGCAGCCAAATTCCTTCTCCACCTGAAGTAAGCCTCCTACACCAGTCTCTGACTTCCCAGTAACGTCTAACTCCTTGCTCTCCTATTTACGCTGAGTAGGGGAGCACAGATGGCAGTAAGTACCAGAAATGACAACTAATGAAAAGCAGGAAAGTGCCTTTTTGGTGCCTAAACCTCAAATGCTTATCAAAACTGCCTTCAGATGACCTAAACCCAATGTTTCCTGAGGTATCCCAGAGAACACAGTTCTGGCCATAGAAAGTATGGGAGGGAGAAGGCAAGAGAAAAATACCTTTCTGAAGGCAAGACACACCAACAATTATAAATTAAGTTGTAATACATGGACTGGGAGGACTCACAGCTGTCCAAACTGGTACCACAACCCTGCATTTTTATAACTATATATCTAGGGAAAAGAATATACTGTTTTTTACAAGCGTTAACAGTGATTTGTAAAACCCTGGTGTGCAGGTAGGCATCACGATCCTTGTTTTATAGATGGGGCCTTTTTTTTTCCATGACCTGTATGGGAGCTAGGCACAGACCTCAAAGGCCCCAGGTCCCTGCTTGTGTTTCAAGCATAGGGCAGCTCACACACCTTTAAGAGCTTTTCCATACAGCTTCCTGCCCTCAGCACAGGTGAGATAAAGGTATTTTCTACACAAATTTCTCCAAGTATTATACTGACATGGGGTGAAAAGTCTATTCGATGGGAAAAGTTTATCATCCAATGTTTAAATTAGACACGGTATGGGCACAGGCAGAGGCACTGGGACCTCCTTGTGTTCATCTCATCAGCAGGGAGAGCAAACAATTTGCTACGAGAGCGTTTTATGCTGTATAACAATGTTTGTGTGTGTCTGCACATATAAAAAAAAACCACTTCATACTGCTGTTGAATGACTTTTTCCTCCCGTCCTATTTGGATTGGTTCCAAAGCCAGGATTGTAACTGCTCTTTGCTAAGCAACAAATATTAACTATTGCTACTTCATCAAAATCCTGCACCAATGCATTTAACCAGTTTATCAGCCAGGAAGATAATATTTTCATATTTGCTAGCCTGGAGCTTCACTAAAATTAAGATCAACCGAGTACAACTATAACAATTATCAATTTTCATTCTTGGATAACAGCTTGAAATTGCCTTCAGGAAAAAGGAGGGTCCTTTGCTTTGGATGAAAAAAAAAAGTTTATATCTAAAGTTAACTACTCTTTCTTCCTCAGGCTAAACATGTGGTTAAGCTCACTAAAATTATTCAACAACTTTACAGGTTGCATCCCTCTTTGCTTTAGCTTTTCGGTTGATAAATGAGTAAGTTAAAAAAGCTGTCAGGTATATTAAATTGCATTCTCAGCTTGCACTTCTACCTATCCTATACTAAATTACTTCCTGCAGCCAACTGAAACTGTACTGAGCGGGGGAAATTTGAAGTACCTCCAAAAACTACCTTCAAAACTGCCGAGGCCAGTGTCATCCACTGGATATAATACATCCTAAATCCAGACTTAAGTACACCGTTGGTCACACTGGAAGATCCTCTGTGTCAAAGCAGTTTAACGTTAATCAAGTAGACAATAGTTTTACTTAAAAAACATGATAAAAGTAGAAGTATTATAATATCCATTGCTGAATGCTTGGTGATCACACAAATCAAAAGTTTTGATCACATGAAATTACTGGCAAGCTCAGAGGTGAACAAACTGTCTCCTACAAGCTTCTGGGTTCTGTTTCTTTCCATGGGCCTGACACAAATATCAGAAAGATCTGGTGGCTCCATCCCTCAGCAAACTTTTGTCTGGGCATTTTCCCAATTCCTCAAGCAAACAGAACAAAGCTTTTACGTACTCTTTTTAAGAGAGCTTCCAAAGGCAAAGAAAATTAGCTATGTAAGCAGCCAAAATAGATTTTTATGTCAAAATAGAAGAGTAAACAAAATAATAGTTGTCCTTTTTTTCCCCTGCCTCTTTCTTCTACCTATTTTTCTACTGAAAAATGCCAGATAATTCATGTATTTATTTATTTATTTGGAGGCAATCTGAGATTTCTTATGTCACTGGAGAAAACAACACGTTTTAAAATTTATTTATTTTTCCACTGAACACATACTTACCATTTTTTAATAGATCCTGCCAACCACACTGAAGCAAACACATGCAACCCAGTACTGAAGTAATGTCATCTCTGGATTGCTTAAAGCTGTACAAAGATTAAAGCACCCCAGCTCTACCTTGCTCAATCTGCAAGATTGCAAACTCCTACTTCAAGGCACGTGTCGTACTGCATCGCATGGGACTGTGTATCCCAGGAAAAGGTCAAAGGGACTGATATCCTGTTGAGCAACATTTTCTATGACTGAGACAAATGGAGCATCAGATCAAAAGGGAGGAGGTTGAGTAAAGGATCAGCTTGCTATCAATTTGAAGACACAAGAAAGACAAAGCAATTTCATCAAGAAAAATTAACCCACGTAGATAAGAGATAGATAGTGAAACTGTTTCAAGATATGTCGATAAAACTACTTCATCAAAGTGGTAAATTGCCTATAAAATTGAATCTTTTAGTGAATTTGGACAACTTTTGTTTCCCCCCAGTGAAAACTTTTCCACAATGAAGTGTACCATTTGTAATTTCCAGACCTAAACTTCCACAGCTTTTTCTTTTTGTAACAAATTTTCTTTCTGGGTTTTTTTAACTGAGTTTGAAACAGTTCAAATTGAAACAATATCTTAAAGCATTTTAATTATGTGAAAATAACTGCTTTCAGGGTTTTTGTTTTTAATTATTTCACATTTTCCACTTATCCCCCAACTGAAAAAAAAAAAAACAGAACCACCACCTAATTTAATTGTCCTCCACAGTCTTCCACACTGCACTAATGCACAGACATTGTGGGCAGGCACGAGCATCGTTATTTTACCTCTGCGCCCATGGGAGAGGGCAACGTGCACCTCTAAAGAATCTGACAGGAAAGCGGAAAACTTTCCCACAGGTTGGGGTGCACCATGTCAGCAACTGCATGAATCTGTGCCCCGAGGTTTCAGCTTACTTGGTTGAAAAATGAGACACAGTACATTTGGAGGTAGGAGATGACTGAAAAACAAGAATTCCAATTCTTTCTGATATTAAATTCTAGATACAGACAGCAACCCAAGGAGATGTCTAGATCTACAGACCTGTTTGTCTTGGCAGCTACGCCCCAGCTAGTGCTCAATGGCAGACAGCAGTTTCCTTCCCAACAATATGCCAGATACACTTCTTGCCGATTAAGCTGCATGGGTGAGAATAATTCCACCGTGCTCAACTAGAAGAATGAGTGGCACCTTCAGGAAGGTTATTCATAAGGGGAGCTGTTAAGCTGCAGCCCAGCAGGGCTTTCCCTCCCCTGCTCTACTTTAATCAAGAGCACAGGGCAGCAATTAGAGCCACCTTCAACAGCTGCTCCCGTACCATTGAGAAGCCACCATCCTGCTGGGGCTCTGAAACACAGCTCCCAGATTGCAATTAACACACCACTAACAGGTCTCTTCCAGATCAACAAGCAGTGACTGCCCTCAGAAAAAGACACTGGCCAGGTTCATTTTTCAGTCGCAAAGATAAGTTGCAGCAAGCCAAAACAATAGCGTACTTGGCAAAGAACTGCTTGGGGATCTGTCTTTAAGGACAAGGATACCATCTTTGCCTTCCAGTAGTTCACTAATGCTTAGTGGTGGTGACAACATTAAGGAACTCTCCGGATAAAACTCTGGAAGTCGTTACACCTGCTATGTTATACCTGACACAACGATAAGATGTTCAAATAATAAATAATCCATGATTAATTCCTTTGCTGGGGCAAAGTTGGCTTGTTCTGCATATGTCATAGTAAGAGGTAACGTACACCCATTGATCAATACTTTATTTAAGCCTCCCGTCTCCAATTTTAGTAGAAATCAGTCAAGTGAATGTTTAGCTCCAGTGAACACCTGGGCCGTGGGAGATCAGGGTATAACAACTACAGCGCAGTCTACAAAGGAGAGCCTCTCCATGACAGTAATTTCCCAGGAACTTTGAAATATTTATTTTGTCCTCAAGTCTTCTGTGTCTGGAAACACAGACACACTCAAGCTTTTGTAGATTAATGTAAGCAGTGTATGAAATTGAGTACAGCATTAGGATTCAGGCCCCCCAAGCTACCTGCAAACGTAGAGGAAGTTCGGGATTACTAGCACATAACCGTGGAGTCGAGGGAGCCAGCCCAGCATTTGACTTCTCCCTTGGTTTAGATTTCCCTGCATATAGAAAGAGTGGGTGGATATGGCAAGACATACAGTATTTATATATCAGCTGATGTCACATCTGAATGCAATTCTAGATTTACTATTACAACTCTTCCTTCATCTAGGCAATAACTACCTGCCTGCTAAAAGGCATCTGATTCTTTTATTGTTAAAATGAAACCGGACCTAGTACCCTGGGGCAATTGATTTCAATCTCCAAGTTCGTATGGTTTTTCTTGCTGACAAGACTGGTTTGAAGGAGAGCCAAAATGCCAGCGGCAGTTGCCCTTGCTAAGGAGAACCTTGAAAGACATTGTGATGACTGTTAATAGAGTACGCACACACAATTTTCTACAATAAACTGGCGGATTATAACTGGTTCCCCCAATACTGCACATGGGATTGATGTGAGGAGGATACAGGAGGCAGTTTGTGTCCTATTGTGGAGGAGATAAGAAGCTTGCAGGAAGTCAAAGTGTCTCCCAGTTGTCACAGTGCGCTGCCAACTGGTCATCCCTCAAATGCAGGAGGCACCGACTGACCATCTACACATGCAAATACCAGATTTTCACGTGGGCTAAGGGCTCTCTTACACAAAAGCAATAGTAACTTCGTGCATTTTGCTGGTGTACGTGCCATTGCCTGACCAGTCTTTTGAATATCAGGCCTGATGCTTTAGGGGTAGAAAGCATGCAGAAGAGTCACCAATTCTAGAGTGACTGAAAAGCTGTTAACTGTGTTATTTAATAATTTTAGGAAATTTCAGAATAGTGGTATTGCATTCTTGCTGTTCCGATAGCTGTTTCCACACACTTGTGCTACGTTGCCACGTGACACACTAGAACACCACAAACACCTAACTCTGCCGTACAGGGCATGATTATAAATTTTCCAGACAACATATATGATCCTGAAGGAGCATCTCGCTTGGCTCATCTTCTCTGCTTTCCCTGCATTCAACGGAACTGTATTCTCTACAAGGTCGCTGCAGTTTTCATAAAGAAAGTGCATACTATGCTCACCTTAAATTAGGCTTATATTTGAGCTCTGGTTTCTCTTAAGGGAAGATGGCAGTTATTGGAAAAAAAAAACACCATCTTTTTCTTACTATTCAATTGTTGTATTTGCAGCCTTTTCTAGGCAGAGGTTTAATACGGTGGGTTTGTCTATGCTAAGCGGTTGCTCTGAATAATTGCACCAAACAGTTCCAGTTTTTCTGGACCTGCTGCATTTTTCTACATTTTGCAAACACTTTAGAAAAAAAGAAGGGGGGTGGGGGGAAAGCAACAGCAGCTACTGAAACCCTTAGGCTGCTGGGCAGCTCAGGTAGCTCCTGGCCCATGGCATCTACCAGGGGCCTAGGCATCTGTATGATTGTCTGTCCGCTGTGAAATGCTTCAACCACTCGTACAGATGCGACTTCCTTGGCCACCCAAAGCAGTTACCACACTTAGCTGAAAGCAATTTCAACAATTTTGACTCCAGGACGAAACCACCCTTACGAACACCAAGATGACTCTGTTGCTTTTCATTCACAACTTCTGCTACGTTGGTGCACGCGTGCGTGTGCAGACTAGCTCTCCGCCAGGCAGCGGGACTCTGCCCAAACTAGCAATCGGAGGCAGCCCGTGGCACACCGCTCGTGGCTCTCCCTGGCCCTAAGCCGACAGGGGGGGCGAGCTCTGCGCCCAAGCACCCACCAGGGCAAGGGAAAACCTGCGAGGACAATGTCACCATTGGGAATGGAACCAGCATTAGCTGAATTTCCAGTAGCGGCTTTTCCTGTATGAGCAAAAGGCTGCAATGATCTTCCTGGCCAAACAGTCCCAAGAGCTCTCCAGCAACTTACTGCAGTGAGGAGTTACTATTCCCCAATCAGCTAACTGGGTAGAAATCTTCGTCCAAGCGTATTCCTTGGAAGTCTCCATACCCCCTTCCAGAACTTAGTTCAACAGCCTATTTATTGTTATTATTTTTTTCCTTTAAAATAGACTATTATTTTTGATACTGAAGCTTAGCTCTACAAAATCTCATCACTTGAACAAAATATTAAATTAGCCGCTTAGGAGTGAATGTTGCAAAAGCAGGGACGAGATCAAAAGGCAGATCACCCTTACCCCCGATCTACAATATCTGGAGAAAAATTTTGTGTGCGATCGTCCACAGATACAGCTTTTGGTTCTTGATTTTAACTTGCAACTGAGTATATTTAGTTTCCCCAACATTATTAAACCACTGCAAAATGGATGTCTGCCAATTTTTAGCAGTGTACATAACAGACATGGACTGCATTTCACTTCCGACTTCTCTTTTATTCTAAGATTTCCTAGGCAGAAAATATTAAGAGTCTTCCAGAAACTCTCTGTGTAAGATGCAAACCCCAGACGTGAGATAACACACCTACCAACAGCAGGCAATGTCAGAGAAAGGCAATAGTCACAAGCACGCCCTGCACATCAGGGGGTTTTTGTGTTTCTGGATGATCTGGTTAAACATTTTGGCTGAATGCTGTTTCTTAGGCAGCCGTAGTTCCTTCAGCAATCTTAGAAGAGCGAATATAGGTCTTGTGCCTGTTCTTACTAGGATTCATATGTCTTTTCACTCCATTGTTCCATAAACAAGACAAAAAAGCAATTTGTTAGATTCAGAGATTTAATGCAGTCTATTCGAGCCCAGCACATGGTTCTCTCCCTGGTAACCACATTTTCATAACAAACTCCCTTAGAGGTCCCAACCTCTGGAATATCTGCCACCAAGTCAATGCAAACCAGGAGTTTAGCCCTCCTAGCTCACCACAGAGCCTCTTTTCACCTTTTACTATGAGGATCTGGGAGGTGGAAAGAGCTGCTAAACAATGTGGGATTCTGACAGAAAAGGGAATTCCTGTTACCAGAGTATTTTGGACCTGTATATATGCAGTCTGTTAATAGACAGCAACAGATGGCTCTTAACTTAGCAACAGCATAAATATAGCAAGTTTTATTTGATCTGATCTGAGGTGGTTGATGGAGCCATATGTTTACTAGTGTATTTTTTAAATAAGATCATTCACAGTGCCCAGACCATTGCCTGGGTGCTCTTTTATTACAGTTTGTAAAACTCCAAATAAAAATCAGAGGCGAGCCGATCGTTCTTTGGAGCTTTGCCTGGGCAACAATAGGGTTTTGATTGCACCACTAGGTATTCAAAACAAAGCAAAAAGAATTAAAATAGCAATTTTTCACGGCTATGAATTTGCAGTTGTGTTCATCCACACACGAAGATGACACAGCTTGCGCATGTTTTCACTACTGCTGTTCACATAACTGAGGGTAAAGTGACAAGTAGGCAGCTACGAGGGTGCAGTGGAGACTTGCATTTTGGAGTAGTCCCACACTGTTACACCCACCCTCCTCTCAAGTACCGTAAGATCATGTCAAATAAAGTCACAGTTTTATATGCACTGGCAACCCTGGCCTTACCTACTTCTCTCACCAGAACAGGCTCATAGATAAGCAGTAAATTTGTAATAGAACATTTTAAAAGAGGTGGAAGCCCATCAATGGATGTGGATGTCAAGGCTTCTTTCTCACAGCAATCCAAAACTATGTGAAATTGATTTACAATTCTGACCTTTAAACTCCTTCCTCGTTTCTCCGATCACTTGCTGCGCATTTGAGAGCCACGCAGAAGCACAGCCTCCCGTGTCGTGGCACGGCGGCCCCACTTGCACCCGCACAGAGTCACTCTTCCCACTAACAGTGTCACTACCACGCACACTCAGACACTGCCCCAGGGCACAGTATAACTATCTCACTTCTAACAGATGCAGCCAGAGCCGACACAGAACAACTTGTGCACCCCCCAGTACAAATATGATAAACACAACATCCACAACAGTGGTTTGTGGAGCAAAGCAAGAGGATGGAGGACTAGTCTGGAGCGCACTGGCATTTAGATGTTGGTATATTTGCTTCTCAGAAGATTAAAATGGAGACAAAATACAACTATAGCGTAGGCAGGCTTGCAAAAATAGCCTTCCTTCCCTACCATGTGCAACTTTTAAATCAAAACACTAAGAGCATATGTGTGCAGACAGCATAGGCACCTAACTCACAAACTCCATTACTGAAACCACCATGTGCAGTTAGCTTTGCAAGACAGGAATTTGTGTGCACTGAAGACAGTTGTGCAAACAAATGAGGGCTTCAAGTCCCTGCAGCTGGAGGGGACACAGCCACCGCAGCCTCAGACTAGGGAGTTTAGCTCTTCAGTTTTTCTGGCATCTCAAGCAGGTTTGGCAACACTGCTCTCCTCCCTCCGTCAGTGGCACTGTGGGTGCCTGAGCAGCCCAGAGCTCCTTGCCAGCCTCTGTGCGGGTGTATTCCAAGCTACTGACTTGCTCATAATTTGTTAATTGGTCTAGAATCACTCAAAAAAAAAAAAAGAACAAACCTCAACCAAAAAACCCCAGCCAACCAACCAACCAATCAGGGACCACAGTACTCTCAAAGTGCCCTGGGATTTTCTGTTCAGCAGCTACCATGAAGATATGTCAGCCAAGGGTTTCCAACGTGAGAAGGAACCAAAACAAAATATCCTCATTTTTCTCTGAGGAGGAGGCTGCAGCAAGAGCGTATTTGTGCTGCAGCACGGTCAGCTGATGGAGGAAGCTCTCCCAAGACTTAGGTAGCACATTTCAAAGAGAAAAAAATTTGTTCAAGCAAATTCACTCCTTTCTTCACATATCTCTCAGCATCTTTCCATTTAAAATTTCCTCATTTCAAGCACACAGGGTAGGCTGGTTGGTTCACAAATCATATATACCCCAGTTTTGGTCAAAGCGTTGAGTAGTGCTCTTTAACTTCCTAACTTGACATTTTCAAAGAAGTTTCCTTTTGGAATAGTTTATCTTTAAAAGGAAAAAAATCCTCCTGCTTGCTTTGGGGTTTTTTGGTTTGGGGGGGTTTTTTGGGGGGTTTATTTTTTTGGGGAGGGTTGTTTGTTTTTTTGTTGGTTTTTTTTTGTTTGTTTTTTCTTTTTTAAGAAAAAGAGACAAGAAGCTAAAATAAAATAAAAGGAAAAAGTATGGGAAGTTTTTTAAAAATTGAGCCTTCTAGTGACAGAAAATGGCATAAGAAGCTTAAAAACAAACTGAAACGAGAATTTGCCTTGTAACGTCAAAACCAATAACACTCACATTTTTTCTCTACGTTTTTAACACTGAAAATTCTCTCCAGTGAAATATTGAAAACGCTATTCCCCATCAAGACCCTTCTTTCCCATGTCTGTGTAGATGAGGGCAGGACAAGAGGAGGGTGCATCAGCCAGCCCACCTCGGAACGGTATGTCTGGCTTGCTTTTAGTCGGATTTCATGTAGACCTGGTTTGTGAATACATGGGGTGTAGTGTGAGCTCCCCTTGCTGCCTCAACATCGCTTGCATCTATTGACCAAGTTAAACTAACTCAGAAAAACGAAGTGTGATCTCACACTTTAAAAGGTACCAGAAAAACAACAGGAAAAGGGACACCTGATAAACGTTCAGGCACAAGAGAACATCAGCTAGACCTTTCGCTTTCTCCAACACCACAGCTCATCGGCCACAGGACCCCTGTGGAGCCAAGCTTTATTACTGTCATGGAAGTACTTGTTTTTAAAAAAGAAAAGCAAAGTTTCTATCTGGCTCCAGGATTGATTTACAGGAAAACACATGAAGACTGAAGCAGGAAAATACTGAGCCTTCATGCCGTACCCTCTACAGCTTAAAAAACATAGTAAAAATTTTTATCCTCTTCTTAAGACAGTGAAAATTTAAAGTTAAGAGGAGGAAATATTCATCCTCTTAAAGTTAATCTAGAAGCAGTATACAAGAGCTCAATCGGCGGCCACACAACACTAATATGAACTTGAGCCCATTCCAAATGTCCCAACATTAGTGCTGCAAACAAACCCTTGTTCTTTGCTCACTTTAAAGAAAGACCAGGCTACGGCTTCAGCCACTCTCCCACCCACTGCTCTCCCCCGAGTCCACTTTTCTGAAGATTATTCTTCAGAGTAGGGGATCACATCTTGGAGCCATCTCTCCCCCCATTTCAGCCTTGCACTTTTCATAGGCAACTCCAAAACAATCACGTGCACCACCCCATGCATCCTCCTTCAGAGCTCTCTGTCCTTGGCGCAGTGACATTGACAGCTGTATTTCAGATGCCAATGGGGACGGATGTCTTCTTACAGCAAGACAAATTGGAAGTGGCATGCGGAGGATGATTGACACCACATGTAAGTTCTTATTCTGTCAAAGTTTTGTAATGTTGTTAGTTGTCAAACCCAACCACCCTGCCATTGCTTTGCCACAATCCTACATGATGCCCAATGTCTACCAGGCTTTTCATCTGCTCACAACAATGTTTGCAAATTCCTTTCCCAGGGTTGTACATATACCTTCTGCATAGCCTAAAGCCATGCAGTCTTGTGAAAGTTCATTTGCTTTGTAGAGGATGCTGGAAAAATATTTTTTGCTTGCTAGACAAATAAAAAGGAGGTTCTCTTAAATTCAGGGGTTCTTTGAATAAAAAATAATAATTAAAAAAATCTTAGATCTAGGGCAAAAACTGCTCATGCACTACCAAACTCTGCGTTTAATGGGTGAGACTGGGGCGGGGTGGGCACGGAATCGGACTTGGAATGCTGCCTTTGCAGCATTCAGCAAATTCACCTCAAAATTTAGCCAGTACCCTAACTGCCAGACCAGTTCAGCTGACAATCACAGCAGTCCTGCATCCTGACACCCACACAGCCCAACTCTGGCTACACACAGAAAGACACCTCGCAGTAGTTAGCTACAAAGAAAAAAAAAAAAAAAATCACTCATTCATCAGTTAAGTAAAGTTTTACTTCTGCCCTGGAGCAGAAAGATTTACATCCTTCCACAAAACCCACTGTTTTGTTAGAGGGAGGTTCCCTTTTTTAGTTCATTTTTAATGTAACAAATTTGAACACTTACATTATCCAGAGAACCACTGCAGAGATAAGGGTTAAAGCGTATTGGCAATCTTCAGGCTTGCAAAAAGGTTTTCTTTATGATCTTACGAGGTTTGTTTCACGTGCATTTAGCAGAAACAGCTCCTGCCATCACTGCTGACTTCAACAGCCTTATGAACCCAGTAAGGCAAATCCAAAGGTCGTTTCCAATAGTAAATATCTGCAGAGCCAGAAACTGCTAGGTACCCAAAGCACGGATGGACTTGCTAAAAGTTTGTGTGCCAGATTGTCATAAAATGATACAAAACAAAGACTAACAAAGACAGAAATGACACACATATATTGGAACATCTTGTCGATGAGCCTCATTTTTTGTGTACCTGCTCATTTGTTTTTTGTACCGTGTTGTCAGGAAACTATTTCAAACAGTTTCAAGCAAAAGAGTTTCAAAATATTCAGAGATTTATTTAACTCAATGAAAACATGGAATGTGGCTCTTAATTCAGATCTGAGAATCTGTTCGGGCATTAAAAATGCAGAAAAAAACAAAACAGCTTTACTAGAAAAATCAATACACCAAGTACAGTAGGAAGAGAGCAAAGACAGTTCAATGGAGATTCAGTTCCTTCCTTGGACTACCTGTACATTTGCAGTTCCCATCATGCCCATTGTGCTGGGATGCGCCTCCCTGTCCTCACTGAGGGTTCAGTTTCAAGGATTTGATAGGCGTTGAATTTCTAAGCATTTTTCCAGCCATCGTGTTGTACTGCAGAGCAAACCTTTCTTCAGAGAAGCAAGAAAAATCTTTTTCTACCAAAATAAATGAAAGAAGCTAGGCCTTAAATGCTATGCCCTTGAGAGCTCAGTGGTTTTTTATATTACAATTTCAAAAGATGCTCTACGCCGTATTTGAACCCATGGTAACCCAACCAATTTCACTGTAACTTTAATACTTGCTTAGTTATGATTAATTTTATATAAAGGGAAACCAAGAGAAAATAAATCCAACAGCACCAACCCTCCCTCTCTTTTGTGTTCTCTTCTAATTATTATGAAAGGATCCTGTATATTTTGCTAAAAGGAAGGTGAGAATTTTAGCTTCAGGAAAAGCAGTCACCTTTAGACTTCTGTAACCCCTTTATTTACTCCCAGACTTCATAGGAAGCTGCAAATACTCTAAGTCTTGACCAGGAGAAGGGAAAACAAAAATCAAGGCAATGTAACAACGGTCAGACCTCGTTTCAGCTTCCTGCAAGGATCAGTGGAAAGAGTCACAGTTAAGAATCAGCTGAATCCTCAACTTGTTCTCAGGTCTGCAAGGTTGAAAGAAGCATGTTTCATACCCCAAATGCCCTTTACTCATGATTTTTCCTATGAAATTCGGTTTAGGTTGGGGTAGAAGAGGGAGAATAGAGCCTTAGAGAGGCAATCGACAATGGAGATCTCCTGTACTGAGTTTTCTCCACTGGAATCAAAATGCCCATCTAGCAGACTGTCACTTAAAGGTGACTCCTCCGTATGACAGCGTGAACCGAACCATGCCTGTTCCGTGCTGCACAGTAAATGTTACGTAAACACCAAAGATGTCTTCACGGATTAGGAGAAGGATTGCACAAGTTTAAGGTGCTACGTTGCTTAGTTTGGGAGAACTCATCAAGGCGCAGGGCAAGCTGCATGTGGCACTGCCTTGCCAGTAGCTGCTAAACTGCGAGTGATCGAGTGATACCATGGGGTTGCAGCATTTATCCACACCCCATTCACAACTGCACCCACCTAGCTTCCAGCACGGCAGCAAAGGAAAACAAACTTGGGACATCACATCACGCGGGTTGGAGGAGTGTGTTTTGACTGATGGAGCAATTCCTAAAGAATCACAGGGTATTTAGCAGATGATATTTCAAATTTGAGTAGCATTTTCTGCCTTTGAGAAGTCAATCACTTGAGACTTATTAGCGCAGTACTACATACTGACATACCAACTCAGGTAAGCATAAACTGTTCAAATACAGTCCACATTTTTCCCTGCAGAAAGGCTAGGCTGGACTGCTGCTGGGTCCAGTTAGTTCACCTGCGGCTCTGTCTGGTACCGCTCACAGGGTACAGGCCAAACTGGGGGTTTCCTTTCCCTGCACCACTCTGTTGCAAAGGTTCATATATACTTTTTCTTTTTTTAATTATAGTAATTCTATTAATAAGGATCAGAAGAACAGAAATAATGAAGTGAACACAGAAGTCTTATCATTAGCAAAGGATTTCATCAGAAAAACACCTACAAGTCAGGACAGGAACTACAACTTGCTTTGCGTTTGGAACGCAGCTTGTGCCTCCTCAGTACTACCACAGTGCAAATATACAGTTATTTACTGAAAGAGGAAAATATTATGTTCTACAGTTGCATAATCAGGACTCCAGAAGCTTGGAGATGTTTGAATTGACACATTTTTGCATTTTAAGAAGCTTGAATGAAGAAATTCAGCCCACCACCACTTAAATACTGTTATTTTATCCCTATGGGACCTCACTGCTCAGCACATGGGGCAGATGGTGCTCGTGGAACTAAAACTCTCAAGGATTAGCCACTTCCGGATGCCCTGCTGGAAATGCCAAAACCTAATTTACTTAAAAGAGCATTCAGTATTTTTATGGCATATAATATATGCAATGAGCAATTCCCCAGGCTTCACTCAGAGCTGTGACTACACAATAATTCCCAAATAGGACGTCAAGACCTCAAATGAGACAGACAGAAACACTTCTGGGTTAAAAAAGAAGGGCAGATACCTGGTATGGGAAATCCATCCCAATGGGTCAAGCCTGCCAAAATTATGAGCCATGGAATTTTTGGACAGAAATTGTTTCCTAATCTTCACACAATGTCATCAGAAACAGCAAATTAACTGGACCAAGAAACATGTCTTACAAACATGTCTCCCTAAGAGACAAACCAGGTATCACAAATTTTTCTCTTAGTAAAATATGTGATTCATCATTTGCACTGATCTGACAGTAAAAATTTTGGGACTTTACCAGCAACTTTTCACACTGCATCCATTTGACAAGTTCTGGTGGGTGATGAGACTAGGCTGGAAATGAAACTTTCTCAGTCAAAATTATTCCTAACATTAAGTAGCCTAAATTGTTGGGTACCACCACCCCATCTAAAAACTACAAAGGCATCAACAACAGTTACGCAGACTTCTCCACAGGACCTTTCTGTACCTGAGATGATGCCTGAGTTTACGCATTTCAGGATCAAATTAGGTTGCACTAGTCAATGGCACAAAACTTGCACCCCCTTCACCCCACCTGGCTGCAGTGCTCTGAGCGCTGAAGAATAATATCCTGATGATTTTCATGATACCTAGAACCATGCAAAAGGTAATCAGAGTTTTCATCTGGCTGGTTCATTAGTGATGGCAGACAACATGATTCAGTCAAAGCTTTATTTCCCATGACCTGAAAATTTGCTATTCCCAACACCTGCTAGCTGCAGCCCCAACTACGACTCCTCTCTGCTAACAGGACCTGTATTTCTGAGGACAGATTCTCTTAAATAAACATTCTTCTAATTGGACACTGAATACCAGTCACACAAACATCTGTATGTGGCCCATATCAGTTTTAAGGACTTATATCATCCCTGTTGGTGTTGCATATGTGACATATTTAAACACCTCTGCACAAGCACGAGCGAGGCTAAGGAGAAGAAAGGGCAAGGGGAAGAGCTATTCCCATCACCAGCTCCAGGCGTCTAACTTCGGCGGCATCAGAGCAGCAGTTGGTGCAGAGAGTGGTTCCCCAGGAACGTAATTTCAGCACTTAACCTAGATACCTAAGGGACATGACATGAATAGCCCCACCCGCAAGCAAAATGCCCCAGGTTACCCAGTTTGTGCGGGGCAGAGCAGGAAGCTAAATCCCAATTTCCCCATGCTCCCAATTAGCATCTTCCTTGCTGGATGGGCCTTCCCTCAAACTGTTTGTGGGGAATGCTTTTACTTGCTGAGCGGGGATGGATTTCAAGAACCACAGTTCACTGCAGTGTTTTCTTCCCTCCTCCCCAGCCCAGCGAGCAATGCTGTCCTGAACTAAAGCAAAAAACTTGCTGCAGGAGTTGTTTGAGCAGAAGAACAATCCTCCTCTTTTCTTCAACAAGAGTGAGCAGGAGAGATGTTAAGAGTTCTCTTTTTGCTTTCAGCTGAAACTTCTTTTTTTTGGACAAGAAAAAGCTGGCATTTTTTCTTCTGTAACTGTGAGTGTCCTTCCTTCAGTTTTAGAAGAGGGAGAAAATGGTGGTGTTTTAGGCTTTTAAAAAACAAAACAAAACCAAGGAGAATTACAGAAGTTGCAGTTGCACTGCGATATATTGCATCAGTCAGAAACACAGAATATACTGAGATTTTTTTCTTAATATTTTCAGAAAAATAAACCAGTACATGCAGAAGTCTCCCTTGCAGTACCTGTCTGAGGTTGAAATCAGCGTTCAAGCCTTCCTTGCTGCTCCAAACAGACAGCCAACCCCAAAACGTGCTGAACACGCGAGACCCCAGTCACTGGGGTGCACGTGGAATCAGGCTCCCCCTTCCCAAGACTTTAGCAATTCTCTTTACTCTCGCTAACAAGTACCATTGATATAGCTTTTCCTGCTAGCTGTGCATTTTCCCACAGATCCTGATGGGTGAGCCAGAGGAAATAGCACCTGCAAGGAAGGAAAATCCTAAATAGCTCACTCTCATATACCAGGTCAGCATCTCTCTTCTCTTGGCCTGTTGGATAGCTTCAGGATAAATTTTCAGTCAAACACAACAAAATAACTCAACTTTTTTTGCTATGCAGTTGTCCATTTGCAGGAATTTTAACAATTTGCTAGTAAATCCAACTCTTAAGAGTTGTAGTGATGACTAATTACTAACAGACATGTAGTCACAGCTGCTCAGATATTTATTTCTTGTCTAAACCCAACTCTGAAAAACTTAAGCACCTTAATAGAAGTAGAATAATAAATACAGTCCAAACATAGGCAGCAATCCAACACAACCATCACAGCTCTCTCTCAAATCCCCCATCTTTCAACAGCGCTCGCTGCAATAGCTCTTACTATTGTATAACAAAAATGTACCAGAAAAGCAGACGAGGAGAGACTGGCATAGTTACCATATTTACTGCTTTCACCTAGCTCTTTTTTTTTTTTTTTAAACTGAGCACATTCAGGTTTGTCACAAATTCTTTCCCCATACAAAGCAATAACCTCCCTCTGCTCTAACAGACTGGGGCAGAGATAAATCAAACATGTATGAGTCTGCCGGACAGGATGAGGGAAGGGAAACTCTACTGATGATCTGAGCTTGGGTTTTCACCTCACTTCAAACAGAAGAATCCCAACCGTGGCTGTGTTACTCCGGTTAGGTTGTACTATCCAAGGTTTCCCAGGAGAGACACAGCCCAGCCAATGTGCTGCCTGTGAGTGAAAGGCCTTGGAGCCAAGTACTCACCCAAGAAACAGTCAGGCACTTGGGCTTCCTATTTCCAAGGGAATTGCAACAGGGTTGAGGGGGAAACACTCAAAAAAAACAGCAGCAAAAAAAGCCCAGCTGTTAAGCAAACAGCTTTGGTTTAATTGGCAGTGTGACTGCTTCATTAATGACAACCCCGAGCATCAAAAATAAATCTTGGTTGTGTGCTCTGAGGATCTCATGAATTACCCATAGAGAAATGAAAACAAAGATGATAGACTTTTAAGCTACATTTTGGCATTTCTTGTAGGCTTTTTCCATATACTTAGCTTGATTTCCTCCTGCAACTACAAGATATATAAACTCTTTTGAATTAAAACTTTTTTTTAGATAATCACGTGAATACAGCTTCACAAAGATGAAAAATCTACAAAATATCAATCTCCCAGTAAAAAACAAACAAGTTGACAGGTTATTGATTTTTTTATCTCATATAGCACCAAGTTTATTTTGCTTAGGTTGAGCTTGCAAAGAATGAACTCAACAGAAACTAAATTATTTTGTCTCAATAGCAACTTATATGTAGCAACCCAGGTGGCTATCGCTGCTTTGAAGTTTTCCTTCACAAGGGTACGGATTCTCAAAATGCAGAGCAGCACTTAAGTAATATTTGCAAACTCTGAAGGAAAAAAAAAAAATGCTTGTACATACCACTACACACGCATACGTATCAGTTCTGACTTCATTTAGAAGATAGGTACAAACTAAAAATCTGTCTTTTAGGGTTTCCCATTCTTCAATTTACTTTGATAGACAAAACCCTTCGTTCTTGACCTGGCCTCTGTCATAAAGGTTGGCTCTTTTCACTTAGACATACAGTGAAGGTAAATCTTGCTGTTGCAGTCCATCAAATAAGTTTCTGTCTCCTCTAACCTATAATTGAGGTTGAAACAGATGGCTTTGCATTTTGCAAGACCAAAGGTTGTGCAACAGCAGCAGCTTCATTTAAAGGGAAAGATTTATCAGAGCACAGGTAGGAGGTAGGAGTTTGTGGAGGATGAAAAAGAATTTCTCACTTTGAAGGAAGACTCAGTGGTACAGCATTTAAAATCTCATCTGCCTGTGTCTTCTCCATTCTTGTTAATGCTTTTAGTGCAAATAATAAAACATCCATGCATCCTGGTGCAATTAAGGACTTCCTCCTCCTACTGTAATACTGTCAGCATCTCTGTGGCCAGTTCCACAGACTTTATTGTACTGAGGTCAGGTGGAAGGGCTGCACAGCCACTCAAGGTGAGGGCTGCTCTGATAGTCTCAAAACCTAGCCAGGAGAAGTGACATTTTGTGGGTGATGCTCCTGGCTTGTCATGCAGATTCTTTGTGCAGGAGCACAAAAGCAGGAACAGAATACTTGGAGGCAAGGCAACAGGAGGGGTCAGCAAGAGAGCCTCCAGCAATCATCACTCAGTTTGGTACAAGACCCAGTCTTTGGGTCATAGAGCTCCTTCAAATCAATGACAACCTGTGCTTTCCAGAGGGATCTCAGCTGTCAGTAGGCTCAAGCCCAACTATATTGGGATCACACCCAACAATTTGTCTGGGGACAGCTTCCTGAACCTGTCACTTGCCAAGATTTTGTTTGCTTGGTAACAGGGATAGGGAAGAGTGCCTTATGGCCCCAAGAGAGGTCATTTCAGTGCTGCACCTGGGCATGTCTCAGAGCAGCTCTTGTGTATCGCTCACCCAGAGCGTTTCTCCCTGTTTTACATAGCTCCCTCATTTTAAGCCTGTTAAGTGAGTCCAGCCCCCCAGGCAGAAGGGTGGTACCTTCCAACTTTCTGGCTTGCCATGGTCTGTTTATCAGATCTAATGAAGATATTTATGGGTTGATGGTCTGACAGATGCTCAATTTTCTGACTGGATGAGGAAGTCAAACTGTTATATAAGAAGCCAATAAGTACCATTCATTCCTAAAGCAATAAAACACTGCCGCGTTTCCAAGTTAATTGGCACAACTAAGCCAGTTTGCTGGGGGTGTATTTAATCAAATTTAATCTTTAGTTAGGGGCTTCTGTAGCACCCTGCACTATACTATCTGAGGATCTAGAACAGTAATGATTGCTATTACAATGTACTGTTTCCCGTAGCTGTATCCAGGATCAAAACATATTGCTAACGCAGCAAAACATTCTTGGAGACATTTACACTTTTCACCATTTGCATACATGATGGTGGTGGTTAACACAGAGGTTTCCCGACAAGTTAAAGTTCAGAAGGTTGCTCCTCTCCTTTACCCAGAACACTTTGGTACACTTAAAAATTCTGAAAATAGTTGAAGATTTCCCTGTTAAAAAAAATCCATCCCCTAAAAAGGTTCTTTCAGTACTGGCTCTCCTAGGTGTTTATTAGAGGCACCACTTTGCCATCCACCATACATTAAATTCAGGAGTGTTTTGTGCTAAAGTGCTAAGGCTTGATGGGGCACGTTTTATGGGTTTGTTACAGTGTGCCTCTGGAGTATTGCAAGGCATGAGACCAAAGGCTATGTCCCATTGGCTGCCTGAGTCATTTATTAATGGTCCCATTAAACACTCCCTCAAGCTTTCGATTACAGTTATCCAGTTTTCTTTTAAATTATTTTTTTCCTTTTGACTTATGCTTCCACAACTGAAGAGTATCCTTAGGGAGTCACAGCAAGGCACCCAGGTCTGGCGTCTGGAAAGCCGTAAGCCCAGGACCTTGGTGTGGCTGGTGACCTCCTGCCATTTGCTCTCCTAACTTCAATCCCAGTGTGCACTAGCCACAAGATGGGGACAGAGGCTCACCCTACCTCCACAAACACAGTATGCAGGTCAAGCAAGGGATAGCTAGGCCACCCTCCTTCCTTCCACAGCTCCAAAATCTCTCCCTGCAAAGGAGCCTCCTTTTCTCTTGCTTAGCATCAGCATTCACACTCCAATGCACAGCAGGAATAAAGCATTATTATTAATTGCTTTAAGTGGGTGTATCGGAAATCCAGTTCAGGAGTAATTGACCTTTCTTACCGCCAGGAACCAGTGATGCTGTGAGATGCACAGACAGCAAGCCATACAAACTCCATCACGTTGACCTTCAAGGGCCACCTTCCCCTCCAGAAGACTTCCATCCTCTCTGCCACTGGATTAATTGCATTCAACAGACAACACTTAATAGCAGTACTGAGCTTTGTGCTACCTCAGGAGATAAACACCGCTACTGAGAAGTGACAGAATAAAGAGAAAAATCCCTAGACCCCTAAATCACTCCGTCATCATCTACCCTGTTGCTGCTGTATTAGGAAATGTCAAGCTGCATCTTTAAGAGTGGACCTGTCTCTGCAGCAAAAGCACAGAAAGCTGGCAGTTGAGAAAGCAGAACGGATGACAGTTTTTGGCAGCGGTTTCGGCTGTCTTGTTGGGTTTTTCAGATTAATCAGCCCCTTTGGAACACTGAACAGATCATCAGGACAATCCCTCAATCCAAGATCTTTTGCAGTGGGGGAAAAAAAAAAAAATCACAAACTGGGACAGCAGCATAACAGAGGCATCTTTCTGAAAGGGACTCGGTCTTGGCTCTGAGAAAGGTCCTTATCAAGACAGTGTCTAAAGCCAATGGCATGTCTGCACCGTCATCCCTCTGCATGTGCTCACACATGGTGTGGGTTTTTTCAATGCAATTTTTCAGGAAGTCATGAACTGAAAAAAATCTTCTCTCCATGCCCCCCAATCCTACCGTTTCAAGCTTTGTTAAATACATCGTGTTTCTATCAGATACCAAAAACACCGACTGTTTTCTTTCCAGGAAAAATCTTCCTTCCCCAATATCTAAGCTGCGTGCATACCCTCAAGAAATTTTATTTGAAACATTCAGTTTTACTTTATATAGGAGACAAATAATCAAGAACCTTGTATTCTCTTAAAGATCCGTCTGTGAAAATAAATTTCCAATATTTTAGTTTTTCCCCATGAATTCAAGATACTTACATGCCAAACCCTCCCCCCACCGCCCCCCCAAAAAAATCAATTGGTTTTAGGAGTTACTTTCCCTATTACTTCTTCAGCACTACTGTTGCTGTTTAAACAGATTTCAGCTCTCTTCTCTCCTCAAAAGCCATCTGCATTTCAAACAAGGAGCGTATATTGGCCTTAGTCCTACTATTTACTTGTGCAAGTAGTCCTTTGCACCTGGATGAGTATCTACCAGTCAGTGGGTGTTCAGGGCTGCCTGTTCTAACCTGGATGCAGCACAAGTTCTACATTTCACGGATCAGAAAAAGTATATGCAATTAATAATCACATAAGCTATTTATTAGATCATGCAACCAATATTTTCTTATTGCCCTTGCTGGCAGGAAGAGAATTTTACAGTGTAGAGCAGCAGAGTTTATCACATCAGTTTAACCACTTGATAATCTGGTATAGCTCTTTATAGCACCTCATATTGTTGATCCACAGCATTTGAAATTTAGGCAAAAAAAAATACAATAAGCAACTTTGCCAAGGAGTTTCACCCTTCCTCCATTACACAACAAACTAACAATTATCCGTTATGCAAGTTTCTGCTCACCATGAAGTGTGCACTGCTTTCAGTTTGCTTAAGATAGCAAGCATGCAGGAGCCAAAACTGTAATTATATTAATACACTCTGCTCTTGACCTAAAGGCTGAGCTCCCTGTACTGATCACCATTGCTTTCAAAAGGGATTTTGTATCACCTGTGAAACTGCTGTACATCTGAAGGTAACGCTTCGCTTTACCCCTGCATGTCTCTGTGGTTTCCACTTCCATATCACACCAACCAAGCGCTTTAACATTCAGAGCGGCGAGGGCCAGGTTTAGCCCCGACACCTCCATCAGCCCTGCGCCACTGCTTGCTGCATTGCTGGGGTAAGGGCATCCGGGGTCAAAACCCCAGCCGTTCCCAAACCACACCGCCATGCCACCTAGAGAGCTCATTACCCACCAAAAATGGATCCCCAAGCACAACTATATATTCAAGCTCTTTCACTGGAACAATGGGTTTATTTCCAGTAGGAACAGGCACAACTGACTTGAAGGCCAGCCCAGTGAACCAGAACTACCAGACTGCCTTATGCTCTGTCAGACTCCCATGGGGTGGCTATAACTTCATTGCTCCCACCGATTCCATCCAAACGTGCCCTCCGCCAAGCGCCCCAGCCCCTGCCCAGCACAGCAGCTCGCCGGCAGCAGGCTAAGCCACGTTGGTGCTATTCCTACGCTAGTACAATTCTGCCATTCCCCCTCTAATCAGCGTGAGCTTGGCCTGCACGCGGCTTCCCTGCTAACCCATGGTGATGGCTCAGCTCCTGCTTTTGCCCCATGACCTTATCCACTACGTCCAGTCACCCACCTGTAGTCTGTGATGAGCTGTGGCCATCGCCAGGGAGCTAGGTGGTTCAAACAAGACATGCCAGAGTTGCAAAACACATTACCAGGGAGATGTTCTTATCACAAGCAGTTTTTACAGCAATAGCCCTGAGAAATCCCATCAGAAAAGAAGAGATGACTCAGTCTCCTACAGACACTTTACACATCCAGACATTCCTGCATATGAGAATCTACTGCATATAAAACAAAAAAATGACCTCTGACTTTTTATGCCTCTCTTCTACACTGTCATAAACAAGAATATCATTTCAAGAGATGCTGTCAACTTATATTTAGCCTGGTTTTCTATTTTGTTTAAAAATAAAAGTCTTCTGTAAAGCGTAAGATGAATAGAATTAAGAAAACAATTCTTTAAAACAAAACAAAAAAATTGTGCTGTTGCCTGTCAAACCCTTACCCTGTAGCACTGAAAACTTGGAATTGTCCACAAACGAATATGAGACTGACATGATATTTATTATCCAAGCTTAAAATAGCACAGAACAAACAGAATACAAATCATGGCAAGTAAAAATTAATTTTAAAAATTCAATTTAATAATCTAACAGTTTAGGGGCAATATGTGGTTTATATTGGCAGTAGCCTTTTAATCTTGCAAATCATATAATTATGAAAACTTAATTAGTAAAAGCAGTGTTTGAATATTAGAGCTGTGAAAATATCTCAGAAAAAAATGGCAAGTATTGGCTTGAACTTTTTTTAAGCCTCAGTTCTGCGTCTGCATGCACTTCTATTAATATAAATAAAAGGCAGGAATAAATAAATGGCAGAAGTATTCAGGAAATTGTGAAGTTAGAATATTCACAAACCCCAAAATTGTAACTGCTTGCACAAGGGCCCAAGGCACAGCCCAGCAATGAGGAGCAGCAGCACAGCGTGTCCTGCTTCTCCACGAAATCTCCCCATCACAGCCAGGCCAGCAATGAGGACGGACGATTCCTTGGGCGAGCACAGGAGCACAGGCCTCCTCTCTCCTCTCTTCCCACCACCCATCTCAAAAAACACGCACACTACTCAACCACAAAAAGAAACTAAATGAAATGAAGACAGCTGCCTGATTAAGAAAAGTTGCACGCATGTCTATTTGGAGAGAGCCCTAACTTGTTTCATACGCCTGAAGGGGATCAACAACAACAACAAAAAAAAGGGCTTCTGGCAATTTTCAATCTTAGAAACCCAAGTTAGCTTCAGAACTGCGTTCGAGTTAAAAGGCACCAAGACGCCGTCATGTCTTCCTCTCAGGAGGGATGCGTAAGATTCTCACCAGCTGCAAGTCCTCTGAGCTAAGACGTTTATCTCCAGCCCGGCCCAGCCCAGCCAGCTTCTAAAAGTACAAAAACTATTAAACTCACATTTCCTTTCTTGGCCAGGTAGTCAAGGAGAATCTATACAACATGGAAACTCCAAAGACTTTGTGCATGCAAATGATACTGGCGCTGAAATAATGACATCCACGGGCAACATTCACGCTATCCTTGCAGCTTTAAACAGAAGGGGAAAACAAAACAAAACAAAAAAAATTATAATGCTGTTAAGTGCCAAAACATTCTCATCTATAAAATCCCAGGGAGACATTTCTCTGCCTCAGAAAACCAGAAGTCTGGTTCACTTACTACTGGGCCACTCTAATATTGCAGAAAAGTTCCAGTTTGCAGCAAACCATCTTGAACAGATAGAGGGCCTGGCTACATTTAAAATTTCTTCCGCAATGTTTACTCAAGAGAGCTTTTATTGTTGATGTTCTGCTTTGGGACACGTGCTATATTTTTCTAAAGAGGTGATTTATCATTGCCTTCAAAAAATAAAGAATCTTTGTTATTATTCTTAAATTGATCCGATTGCTTTTTTTCTGGGGGACAGTTTGGTGATTTTCATTTGCTTTATGGAAAACTTCCAGTATGGGAATGAAATCAGGAACCCAAAGCAGATCCAAATTTTCCCCAACAAGCCCCAGGACCTTCGAGTGTTTCAAGCCTCTCTTCTACCCTTCAAGCTGTATCCCACTTAATTTGCACAGAACAAGTGCCCTCAAAACCCACATGTAATCCAGGGCTTCACCCTGCATCTATCCTTCCCCACCCAAGTTCTTTTTATCCTGCAGCTTTGGGAGGAAATCAGCAGCAACTACAATAAACTGTGGGGTTTTTTTTTTTTAAATAAAGACACAGAATAGTGTTCTTGGAGCCCTGATTTTTGCTCTTGTAAAACAGAGGTCATTACAAGTAAAGGTAAGAGACAGACAACTTCTGCTGTAAGTCATACCACTGGGTTATTAATGGTAGCAGAAATCAAAAGTGACTGCTAGGTACCATTAGATGTATTTACCGTACAAGTCACGTGGCATTTTGAGGTCTCTAACAGTAGCGGGATGTTCGTGTATTGGTGGTTAAACCAGCACAGAGAAGCCCTTAATTTTGCCCCTCACTCAGCCCCCGTGTCCCTTCGCAGCGTGGCACGTGTCAGGGCTTTCCCATATATCTTAAAACCCTCCTGCATAAGGAGCTAACGGGCAGCAGTTATTCTGTACGTCAAACGTGCCTTTTCAACGAGCTGCCTTTTTTTGACTTGTTAGCTGAAGAGTGCGGTAGTGCTTGGCAGTTGACATCCGGCCTGAAATAATGACATATTAAAGGTTTTAATCTCCTATACTTGGGAAAGGTTTCCAAAGAAAACAGAGGTGTACAAATAGCACCTCCCCATCTCGAACATGTATTAACCCAAACAGATGTCACCAAGTTAATCCATGTGAGCCACTCCGTTCTGCAGTCAGAAAACAGGGCAAAGTTGTCTGCTCCTCAGGCAGACCCTGCTCTGTCTATCTGTGCAGACATCTGTGCTAAGAGCATACCCCGGTCATTGGTCATTTAACCTTCTTCTCTTCCTACAACTGCACCACATTTTACAAAGCAATCAACACAAAAAATACCGAGGTAGTTTTTAGTCTTTGCATATATGCAAAATCCCCCAGTATTAGCTGAAGTCTGAACGCTGAGTATATGCACAAATGTAGTAAGAATTAATCGTGGATTTATTCTCTCGGCTGCAAAACTCTCAGCATGCCAGGGAACCAAAGAAGGGAGAAAAAAAGATCTGGTCCTTATTTGTACCTGTCAGAGGCCTCAAGGAACGAGGCTGACCAACCAAGAAAATTAACATTTGTTTCTGACAGGGATCTATGCAAAGGAACAGGGTTTTAATTTAGGGCTCTCTTCATCAGAATGATAACAGCTGTCATCTACTGTGTGAGTGCAGTAATTACTGAATCTCATATGTGGAAAATGAATACCTGATGTTTCCTTTACACAATACTATCTCAATCTGCAGTCCCAGAGACAGCCAGCGACATTCCCACAGAACAGAACGACTAACACATATGCCACCTCTAAATTCCTGCAATTTTGCAGCCAGCTGCCCCCAAAACCTCAGCGGTTTTCACGTTCCTTCCAACAAAGAGCAAGAGAGTCTGTGACAATATTTATGACCCTAAAGTTTCAAAATCCAGCCTGATTTACCCTATTCTTTCACAGGCTACTTGAAATAAATCAAGTTTTATTAAGTAGCATGAATGTCCTGTCTCACCTACAATTTTATCCTATTATTTCTAGTCTTATCTGTCACACACGTGAAAAAGATATTTTTGTTCCATTTGCTATTACCACACCAGCACAAGAAAATAACAGGAAGCCACAGAGTCAGGATTCAGACATCTTTTTGTTTTGTTTTAAACAGAAATATTTGTATATATTTATCAGTCAAATTGTAACTGACCTGAAAACAGAGCTTGGCTAGAGACCTAATTTCTCCAAAGTTGAGGAACTTTTTTTTTTTTTTCTTAAATAAGCAATTCTGATCTGGTTTCTTAATAGACAAAATTGGATTTGAAAGCTAAGCAGCCTGACGAAAGAATGCAATGCTTTTGCTTACTAATAGAACAGTCTAGCTAGCATCATTATGGGAACGAAACTAATTTAAAAAAAAGTATTTCCATCAAAACATGCGTAATTGCACAGTAGAGATCAGTTTAAAAGTATATATTTCCTGATCACTAAAACAAGTGAAGTAAAATTATATGTTTTGCAGAACTGCTTGTACCAGCCTGGGCTGCATTATGAGGCAGGGGGCCAAGAGCTAAGTGCTTCCAACCACTGAAAAGTACCAGTAATTCCTGTATAACCTCACACCTTGCAGAGCAAAATGGTTTCAGTGTATTGTGTTGTTTTTTCATCAATTGAAGAGGATGTGGAAAATAACTCTGGATTAGATAAATCACTTGGAAACCTATTTCAATCAATCATTTCCCCCTTTCTAGCCATGCCCTGAAGATGTTTTGCCTACAACTGGTTTGCATTCAAATGAGTAAGCATGTAGCCTTTTGCATACACTACCATGCAGCAGCATGCTTCAGTTTGACAAAAGGTGCCTACCATTCCAAACTGCCTTCATACGACTGCTTTCCTGCTTACAACTATCATGTAGCAGTTTCTAATCTCAGGGTTTGATTAATTATCAGCACAAAAGCAGGGAGGTGGGAGTCTAAATGATCTTGTTTTGATAAAATCCAACGAGTTTCGTGTTAGGCAGCAGACAAATTTGAAGTGCCTAATTTATCTGAATTTTTAAGGCATGTGCTTAAATTCTAACAATTCCAATGCCTTTTCAGCCAGGTCTTGACCGCCTTGATTAACGTACAGCTTGGGTTTTCAGAAAAGCAAAGGAATCGGGGCATTCATATCCTTCAGAAATCACGAGAAGCCTGGATGTACAGAAAAAAAAGAGTTTCTATGAAGAACAGACAAAAGTCAGCCTGAAGGAGACATATGAAACAGAGATAGAAACGGGTTTTCTATTTGCAAAATAAAGTCAAGTTTGACAGACAGACAAACAATATGATTCTTTTCTGTATTAGTGTAATTCAAGATTTAATTTTTTTTCTTTTCTCCTTCAGGACAGTATGTCCTGTTAAATGTTTTTTGTTTCACCGATAGGTGATTTTCTGGAGAAGTTGGCAGGGAAGTGCCAAAGAATTTCCTGACCGTGTTTCGTTTAAAGGAAGACGCTTCTGTAGAAGGAAAAGCTTGTGATCCGGGACAGAAAAATTAAACTGACAGGCTTCCTTGGAATAAGGAATGACTTTTTCAGTAACTGAAGTTACAACCTTTTAAAATTACTTATTCTAACTCATGGTGCAAGAGTGCTTACAGCAGTGATTAAAAAAAAAATATAATCATAAAAAGCAGAAGAACAGGGCTGGAAGGGATCTCAAGCAATCTTCCAGCTATTCCCTTTCTCATTCCAGACTGATACTTGTCTAATTTTTTCCTCAGCCAAAACTCATAATCTATTACAAATATCCTCTTACTGCTAAAAATGTTTTTCTGATGTCTAGCTTTATATTCAAGAAATTGCTTCTTGTGGATGAATGAATACAGAGAACAAATTCTCTTCCTTCTCTCTGAAGGCTTATAATGCCTTCCTGGCCTTGCTTGCAAGTGAAGCAACCCCATGTGCAAGCTTTTTTTGTAACTCTTTTTCCCCAAATTTCTTATCTTTTTTCCTTCCTCTCTAGACACTCTTCATCTGGTCCATATCTTTGCCAAAGTGCAGTGCCTAAATCTGGATATTGTCTTCCTACTAATGCTTTACCAATACCAAGAAGAGTGGAGATTACTTCTGATCTCTTCTGCATGGTTTAGTCCATTTATAACGTTTAACTTTTTATTTTGGTAACAGCGTAACGTCAACTCATGTTCAGCAGGTGCAGGTACAGCCACTGCATCCCTTTTGCAAAATGCAGTTACACAAACAGTTTCCCTGCTGGGATCCCTTAAGAATAAGATTTGTACTTCAGAGAGCCTTGTCTCCAAAACTTGAGCTGAAAATCTGAATGGATGGTGAATATCTTTGCTAGTAAACATAAAAAGGTGCATCTGCACTTGAAAGCTATTTTCCAAGCGTTCGGTAGAGATGCAGTTAAGGGGGTTTGTTTGTTTTAAATATAGCATGCAACTATTAACATGTTGTTCCTTATTACCTGGTAGCTGGCTCACTTTAACTTGAGTAAAACACATGGTCAGAGTGCTACTAAGTCATCAGTCACTGCTCATTGATTTAAGTCTGCATTTGGGTCTCAAACGTTAAAAAAAAAAACGAAACAGTAATACAAGTGGGATATGATTTTCTAGATTAATTTTCAATGTTACAAACAATAGCTTTGCTATTACAAAACAGTGATTTAAGCAACTAAACTAATTTTAGATCACCATCTATGTGCGAATTTGCCTCCGAAATCACACCTTAAATACTAGTCATCCTTCAATTTGCAGATTCAAAGAACTATTTCATCAGCAAACAGTTTTGTTAGGAGCACCACTGAGTAATTGCAGGGCATTCATGATGCTGTGCTGTGATACTTGTATCTTGTCACACGACTTACTGTCACACCTAGGTGGTCTTTGAGATGGACATCTCAAAAGCAGAACTTTTGGCCTTTCTACAGCCATGGTCAATATCGGTCAATTCTTTCTCATTCACTCAAGATGTAAGATTAGGAAGACAAATGGTAAAGAGTGCACAGCAAGAAGAACAGATAAGCATGTTTATCAGCTGCATGAAGAGTTAAATACTCCACTTACTATTTTGAAACCCAAGACAAAGGGTGTCCTGTGTACTGCTGCATTGTCCATGCTATGCATCTCCAAAACCTAGAGTTAAGTTTAAACAAGAAAAAATTAACTTAAGAGGTCACATAAACAAACATTAAGAGCAAGCAGCAAGTGTTTTAAACAGAGTCACTCCTTCAGTTCTCTAGAAAAGGAATTTTCATCAGTGCAGATTCCTGAAGCTCAGAAAATGACACAGCCCTGCTTTGCCACCTGTCCTCCCACACTACCAGTCACAGTACAGCACACAAGGGACGTTCCCATGTCCTGTTGCCACCACTGCCAACGTATCTACAAGCAAAAAATTTTCAAAAACAAAACACCATGTATGACAGGTTGGTTCATTTGCTTAGGAAATGTCAGTTTTCCCATTTGACATACAGTTGAGGAGTGATCCCACTTGCAAAGGGAAGGCAATTGCTCAACTGAGCACGTACTGTGGCAATTTTTGCATAATTAGCAGAATACATTTAGTCTTAACCTTCTTCTGATGAATTCAGTCACACCTGTTTACGTGAAATCAATTAAGAGACCTTAATCTTCTTAGACAGTTTCCAGCACTCCATCCACAGGTTCAGGCCTGTTTCTTGTATTGCAAAGTTTAAATTATATTAAAAAAAGAAACAATTATCCTATAAACATGAAAACCTAAATTATGCCTTAATAATTAAAACCAGTTATACTTTTAGTCTGCAGCCTCTTGGCGGCCAGACACATAGCAAACAGTGCTGTCCACTTTGGCTCTGATGAGCGGAGGGCTGAACAGAATAACCCCAAAGCAAGGTCAGCATGAGTGTCTACGTGCCCGCCCCGTGCAGGTGTGTGCCAGAACACACATTCCTCTGCCTGGATCTGCTGAGGACTTGTGGAGTGATGTAAGGGTAAAGTCTGGTAACGGGGTCATCCAAGGAAAGGGAGTCCAGACTGCCTCCCCACAGCATCCAAAATCCCCCTTCTTACAGAAGAATTTTTGTGGAAGGGCTTAATTTCACCTTACTTTAGGCATGTCCCCAAAATAGACATTGACAGCAGGTTAGATAAATCATACTTCAGAATTATCTGTATTTCTTCACTACAAGTGGAGCCTCCGCAAGAAACTTGGCTTGGACATCTAGAGTGTGATGAGATAAATCCCACCATTAGTGGGGATGTCCAAACAGCACTGACATCTAGTGAAAGAACAAGGTGCATGAATCCCTGCTCACCTGTGAAGTCAGAAGCTACTCGATTAGTTGGAGCTAAAAAAAGAATAGTGTTACTAGTCTCCATTGGGCATAGTTTGCGGTTTATAGCATGAAGAGTCCTGGCAGTGTTTTATGCCAAAGGAGAATTTAAATCTCACATCTGTGTTTGTTTCTTGGATCTACTATGCTGGCAAGTGAGTCATCCTAAGAAACCTTAAATTACTTTTCATCATACATCAAACATCATAAAAAGCATTGAATTAGTGTCCAGAAATAGTTCCAACTGAAGTAGAAGTATGGTCTTAGGACACTTAGAAGAGTCTAGTGGGACATACATGAAATGTACTTGGAATACCTTGAAGATTTGGGAGCCAAACCTCTCTTTATAACCTACAGAGCAGCACAAGACCACATTGAGGTGAAACAAAAACCATTAAAATTGATGGCTTTAACTGAGGAAACCCTGCCATTTAGTATGTGTCGTGTGTGACAACTGACCCACTCCACTAGGCCTCCTTGGAAGCTGAGATGCTACTCAGTGTAAATAAGGAGTTTCTCTTGCAGTAGCATACCTGCTATCTTTCAAGCCGTGTTCTTTACACTGTTTTTAGAAGATGGGTGAAAGAAAGGGGGAAGGAGGACAGAGAGGGGAGATAAAAACTCTTTTCCCCTGAACCTCTAGAAAGGGAAAATACCAAGTGGAAGCTAAAATCTGTTTCAGATCAACTTTTGTTTAATAAACTTTGGGTTTCATTCTAATTGTTAGGGAGACACATAATAACTGGCTTTAACATAATTTTCTTTGGACTATCTCCCCAAAGCCACAATTAATGTAAATACCAGTGTCTTGTTAGTAATTTCCTTTCATCGGTAAATGCTGAAATGCAATGATCCGACCACAAATCACAAAGCAAATAAGCTTGTAGTGCTGTTCAAGCTACATTGTTATTACGCAGTTTGTGCACAAGAGAGCTGATAAGGGAGATGTTTTGTGAACAGAAGTCTTTGACTACTTGGAAGGGTTTCATTTCGTGAAAAAGCAGTAACTCTTGTACCCTTCCAAGCAATGGAGAGAGCAGCTTCTAGAGGCGCTTACATGTAAACCCACTTGAAGGGGTAAAAAGCAGAGTCAGGTCTCAGGAAGTCAAGAGAAACCTGGTGTAGATATGGGATCAGAGACCAGACTACATTTACTCTCAGTCATGCATTGTCTTCAGTTTCTTTTGAGGGGCCTCTAGTGATGGATGACATACACCCACAGCAGATGATGACTACCGGCCTCTGTCTCTCATCTGTGTGCTGGAAGACCGACAGTGAAGGAAGAAGGATCCCCGGCACACACAAGTCTCAGTCTTTCTAGTTTTGCTGTCACTACGCATCTCAAGTTTTAGCATACGCTTGCTGGTATGCAAAAATACAGGTATTTTAGTGCCCTGTTTTCACTTTATAACTGGATATATGTTTAACAGCCAGAAATAAACATCTCCAGTCAAACATACAAAAGACTGAACATCCAAATAACTGAAGTTAGATCTCAGTCTCCCATCAGCCAAGATCCCTCTTTGCCAAATCACCTCTTCTCTGCCAAACACTCAGTCACAGACAGAGAGAGAGAGAGGGAGATGCTACTAAAACATGCAACAGTAGAAGATGCTTTCCAGGGAAAAAAATTTAAAATCTTTGCCTGAAATACAATTGGCGCGCACACAGCAAAACACAATCCGACTCCATGACCAGACTGCCATACTTGGTGCAATGCGCACCAGGGACACGTTTCCAACACAGAGTCTTGCCTTCGTACAACTGCAGCCGATATCACTCTGACCAAGTAGAAATCCTTATTTTTAATTTCACGCTTTATAAAGGGAACAGTTCTTTCCCAGATCTTCCATGCTGCTCTATCAATTAGTCTCTCAAAGTGGCCACAGAGCCGTCACCGGCAGGGCAGAGTTGTCATTCTCACGACAGGGCCTCAGGAGTCTGTTCCCAGGCAGGAAAAGCTGTCACTAATAGCTGTGAGGAAGAAGATGGAGGGATAATGAAATTAATCCCTTTGCCTTTCTAAGCAACCTAAGTAACATCCTTCTATATCTGAGCATCTTGCAGTTCAGAGCCTACACCTCTCTTCAGGGCAAGCATGCAAGGTAGGCACGATATCTTGTTTTCAGTGATAAGAAGGGTACGTGCCAAGAGGAGAAATAATTTGCTTGCGTCCATGCAAGACATTTGGACATGAGGAAATGAGATGCAGAGCTGTATTTTGCAGTTTTCTGCCAAGTTACTTTCCAGACTCTCTAGCACTGATCTCTGCATGGGTTAACTTACTCTGCTGGTGGAAGGGAAATTTGCTTCCCATACCCCAAAGTGCAGAGGTAGGTTATTCTGCCAAATAAGCTAGTCACAACCTCGGGTATCTCTGTGCTGCATTACAGTGTGCAGCGTAGACATTCATCACATCTTCTCAGGTTAGAGATTAGTGCCTAATCCCTTTGCCACGTTTCCCTGTAGGAACTTCACAGTACTAGGGCTTTGCTCATCTCTACATGCGATGGTTTTGCAAGGCCCAAACTACTTTGCAAGGATTGCAAAACATGTTTGAACTTGTACATTTTTCCCAGTCACAAAGTGTTGCCCAGCCCCTCCCCCAGTCCCACAGCACGTTGGCACGAGGGCTGGAAAATAAGCCAGAAAAAACCCAACAAAAAACACCAAACCCCAAAACCCCACACCATCTTGGAAACCAACAGTGTCTCAAAACCTGATCAGATATGTGTGGATGCAGACACATAGACCGTGAATTTATCATCCTTGTGTATTCTTACATTCCCTTTCCCCTGTTGTTTTTCCTCTAGGCTATTTCTATATTCTAACTCCGGCTCTAATTTCTACTCTGTTTGGGTTTTCATTATGCTCCTGGTGTAAAAGCTGCACATCCCTTTCCTTCTTGTTCTTGCCATGTAGTTAGAAGTGTCTACAGATGATTCACAAAGGCTTGCGACCTCGCTGCAGTACATTTCTCAACATTAAGCTCCTCCAGCTCCTTGTTGATCCAAATCGCTCTGAATTTTATTACCCTCCTTTGTATTGCCTGACTCCCTGACCCTGTAGTTTATGGTTAGTCCAGCCCTTGCGTTTCCATCAGAAGACACTTCTCAGCTAACATTAGATTCAACCCTTTTAGAGCTGCTGATACAAGAAAAACCCCTAAGAAATCCCAAAGGGTGGAACTGAGGATACTAACAGCACAGAAGCAATAAGCTTGTTCCCTAGCAAGCATGATCAAAATGATGGATCTTGCCGAAAGTGTCAGTTGCCCAATTTTTGTTCATACCAAAGCTATAGGGTTTCCTTCACACCCTTTAACTACTCAAACCTTACTTAAGGAACATGGTTCAAACAAACAAACATAAAAAAAAAAGTTACAACAACGTAGCATGATCTTGACATACAAGATGTCAGAACCATTATAAACCCCTTTATTCCAGAACGATGTCTTTTGTGCTTAGAGGCATGCTTCCTATTCATAGATCTACTGCTCAGCTGTTCCAGTTTTTAGTTCTGCATAAATGCCCACTCATTATGTCCAGAGGGTTTTGCCTGTAGCTTTGTGTTTGTAGCCTTGAGGCAAATGTCTTGATGGCTTAGGGAACTCATAGCGAATGACCAAATAACATCGGATTTTCCACAGCAACGAAGCCATTATGGGACAGCATTTCTATGTAACAGCACCCTTCAGTGTGCAATCATTATAACTAAGGATTTAACCAGGCTCTGGGGACATAACAAAATCACTTTGAAGCCAAAAATCCACAGTGAAATCTTAAGCATTGGATTTCTGAAATGCTTCTCAGAACTGCTTGACTCAGGCAGTTTTGTCAGTTACAGTAAAACCAAGCAAAGGGGAAGGAGTTTTATGCGCATCTTCAGAATGAATCCAAGTATTCAGACCCATGCATGCAGAGCTGGGGGTGCAGCGTGCATCTGTGGCACATGCAGGTTTTTTGCACTTGCATATGGAGCCATCACAAGCACACACACAAGTCCTAGTTAACGTTAATATTTTGAAGCAGAGAAGTTCAGCTAAAATTCTGAATTACATCGCTCATAATTTTGAGGAAAATCTGTAGCTAGGCTGTAGGAGATTATAACGAGCCTTTGTAATCCTTATAGCCCAGCCCAAAACCTGGCCCATTTCAGCTGCCACTGACTAAGGGATTGATCCGGTGGGTTCCTGTTGAATTAGAGGTCTGTGCAGATCAGATTTACAACAGAGAAAGAAGGAAAGTTTGTGATAAAGAGAATCAAAGATATAGCATAAGCGCTGGGTGAAAACAGCATTGTGCAAGTGTGGCGAGTTGACCTTGGACTGCAGCCAGCCACCCACCCAGCTGCTCTCTCGCCCCCCTCCTCAACAGGGGGGAAAGTAAAATTAAAAATCTCACGGGTCAAGATAAAAAAAAAAAAACAGGGAGATTCCTTACCAACTACCATCACGAGCAAAACAGACTTGATTTGGGGAAAACTAGTTTGACTTATTGCCAATTCAGATAGATTTGAAAGGTGAGAAACAAAGACAAAATTAACACACCACCTCATTCCCCCCTTCTTCCCTGGCTCAACCTCATTTTTTCATTCCCAACTCCTCTACCTCCCACCCACTGCCCCGAGTGGCACGGAGGGCACGGGTAACAGGGGTTCCTCCCTGCAGCTTCTTCCCCCTCACTTTTCCCCTGCTCCAACCCAAATACTCCATGGGCCACGGCGGGATCTCTGCTCCGGCACCTTGAGCACCTCCTCGGGGGCGGCAGGGCTGTTTCTCACACTTTTTCCCCTCCCTCCTGGGCAGTGTTTTGCCCTTTCTTACACCTGTGCTCACAGGGATGCCCCCAGCATCGCTGACAGGCTCAGCTGTGGCTGCTGTGGAGCCATTGCAGAAACAGCCGGTATCGGCATGGGGCAGCCCCTCACCTCTCCTCCTGCCCCTGCAGCCCCACCACCAGCGCCTGGGCACAGACACCCCGTACAGCAAGTGAAATACAGACTTTTAGAAGCCATAAAGGAAGCCTGGGTCTCTCCAGTGAGGGAATCTCTCAAACTGGTAGGGAAATGATAGCCGAAACCTATCAAACCTTCCTCCCCACTCTTTGCTCTGTGAGGGCCAGACTGCACCTACACGGCTGTATATACATGCAGGCTTGCAACAGGAGAGTCCCCCCCCACCCATCCCGACCGTCCTTGGTGTCGAGAGCTGGAAGAGGAGCTCATGCGGAAAGAGCGGCTGTTTTGATGGGGAGTGTGCAGAAATAATCATATGCAGGGCAATCTGCGAGGCAGTCCTCACCCCTCGTCCAGAGACCTCACGCGGGGCCGTCGTTAATGAGCTCCCTGTCGTGGCACATGAGAAACTCCACCGGTGCTTCGAGGAGAGGAGGCAGGACACCTGCCTGCTGCACATATGGCTGCTTTCTCCCAATAAAGGCAGGGAATGAAATTCAGCCAGGGACAGAGCATGAAGTGGCGTGGTTCAGAGAGCACAGCGCCCCGGTTCCACCACTGCTGGGAAAGCAACAAGGCACGAGTTTCTTGGCTGGTTCCTTCTACCCCTTAACGCAAAGCACCCCAAGAAAGCCAGCATTTTACCCACGTCTCTGAGGATGAGAAGCTGTGCTTTGGTGAATCTGCAGAGATGCTAAGGGTTGGATAAGGGCTGCATTGATGAGGCAGGAAGTTGAAGCATGGATCAGAAATGCATGACTGCATGGAAAAATCGGAGGTGTACTGAGACAAGTGACCCTCTTGTATAATAAGGTGATGTGGTCCAGCACTGGAATGCCATGGAAAAGGGGCTCCCAGTCACATCCCTCCCCAGTTTGTAGCCCTTGCACACAAGAGCTATCGTATTTTGACATGACTCAGAACAGCTAACTACAGAGCAGGGATTAATCTGACCGCGCATCTCGCCCCAGATACAGCATGATTTTTGCATCTCCAAGAAGGCTGGATTAATAGCAGCAGCCAGCAACATCACTGTCACAACAAGTTAGTGCTGCCAGGAGAAGTAACAGGAAGAATAACCTCTATACTACAGAGGCTTACAAAATGGTTCAAGCCAGCGGCATCGCTAGGCAATGTTTTAGCCCAGCAGTGACTCACCATAAATGCTCACATGCTCCTCACGTGCTGGAAAACACTGTGGAAGTCTCCCCTCGGCAAGTCCTGCAACAGCCCCTCCGCAGCCAGGCTGCAGTCAGCACAGCCTGGAAGAGGAGTTGTCCATTTTACCCTCGGCTTCTTCCCTCCCCAGGGATGCAATTTCCTACCTTGCCCTGGTGACTCTGGATTTTAACCCTGATGGACGAAAGAGTCTGGGCCTCAGTGGTTTGGATTTTTTTTTTTTTTTGTTGTTGTTGTTTTTGTTTTTTGTTTTGGGGGTTTTTAGGTTTTGTTTTGGGTATTTTTTGTTTGGTTTTTTTTGTTTTTTTTTTAAGGTACATATATTTTAGAAGGGTGTACATTCTTTAACAACTTTCCCTTGTATTGTAAAGGTCAGCTAACACATGCCAGAGAGAACACTCCCCCCTCACAGTAATTAAAAATAAAAAAAAAAAAAATGGAAAGAAGTTCAGTTCTTTCCATTATTTGCCCAGTTCAGGCTTCACAAGTTTTCAGGTTTCTTCCTCAGACACAAGGACTTTCTTTCCTTCAAGATGCTCTTTTGGATAAACTGGGAACCACAACTTTTGTTGTCTGCAAAGTACTTGGGATACAGTCCCAAAGTTACCTGCGTATGACAGTCTTTCAAGCCTCAGAAATAAGTACAGGACACAAGAGTCAACTAAAGAGATTTTTCAGCAGCCAGACATCAAATCACCAGCTCCAGGAATCAGCTCTCACACCCAGCAGCAGCAGCACAGACTGGTTTGCTTGACTCGTTATTATAATGTGGCTCATTAAACTCCCAGGAGAGGATATTCCACAACATCCCAGCTCCAGCACATCATGTAATAACCGTTTCCACCTTTCCGAGTGGAAGGTGTGTTGACACCCCTAAACACACGCTGATCCAGGCCATATTTAGAGTTCAGGGAACTGCGTGGAGGAACCACAAGAAGAGTCAGCTTTTCCTGTGTCACCCTGATAACAGCAGTAGAATCACACAGCCCATCCTGGATCGGTGCAGAGACACACTTTAAAAGGCAGGGGTAAAAACCCCAGGGAAGAAGGGGAGGGAAGAACAGGAGGAAAGAAGCAGAAAACGTATAGAGATAGAGAGTGTTGCAGGTTAAATGAGCCATATTAGCAGAGACACGGAGCTATTCCTCCATGCCATCCTGTCTTTCAACATATTTGTGCGTCTCTTTTTTTTCTCCTCTTTTTAAGTTTGCATCCTGGTACAAGGCAGATTTCCCCCTCCCTGACTAGTAATTTTAGGAAACTCATTCCATAAGAGACATGAAAGGGGAGGGGGCAGGAGAAGAGACATAATAAGATCTTTTAAAAGTTAAAATTTTTCACCAGACACAAGTCCAGTTCCTTATATGACCACTTTATACTGGCCATGCTGACAGCATAGGTTTCCCATCCATGGCACTTTTCACCCCAGGACCACAGCGCAGGCCCATTCACACCCCTCACTACCCTCCTATGGCAAGCAGCTATTTACCTTTTTAGACATGTCTTCTTGATCTGCAAAGTGCTTCGGTATTTCATGGCTATTTATTTCGGTAACAGTTAGGGGCCCTAAATACCTGCCTGATCTGACCATAGATACTTCAGCTGTAGCTCACTGTAACAAGACACAAATTTACGTCTCCTGCATCCGGAGCAAGCAGCTGCCACTGCCTTTCGCTCCGCACAAACGGATGAATACACCCATGCGCATGGGCACAGCCATGGACGCCACTGCCAAGTCCTGGGGAAAAGCTGAAGACCACAACTTCAGGAGTCCTGCAGGGAGTGGTTGAGCGAGGGATTAGTAAACCAAACCCTGCTAAAACAAAGCCTCTCAGGAAATCCAATATTGCCTCTCATTCAAGTCTTTTCATCACCTACAAGTACAGGGCTGCGCTGGAAGCAGTTTGGTTGGTTCACTTGAACCAGCTATTAAAATTGTAGCCGGTTCCTTAAGCAACAGCTGAAAATAGCTTCCGGCCAGCTCTGCTGCCCAGCCTGCCACCCCATTCCCAGAGAGGGACCTGGGCACCTGCCCTACCACAACCCAGGAGCCCCGAGTACCCCCAGGTTTCACACTTTTAGGGGAGCAGATGACTGAATTCCCAAGCCCACATTTACATCCAGCCAGCAGGGACATGTTTTGCCTTCTGCCCTCCCCAAAGCGGCAGATTTCCCTGCTCCTTTTATTTTTTTGGATGCAGCGGCTGTAGCTGATGAGGTCCGTGGCCATAGCTACGCTCTGGGATGTTTATCAGACTTGCACAAGCACCAGACAGCATTTCCGAATGCATGGCAGCAGAGACAACATCCAAGCTTTGTAAAATTTCATGGAATTTTTTTCCCCCCTCACCTCCACATATTTTTCCACTAAAGAACTTGTGCAGGATTAGCCCCTCTGGGAAGCACTAAGCCCAGCGCAGGAGGCACGTACAGCTGAGCAACAAGTCATCAGCGGACCGATCCACGCGGTGGCCTTTGCATGAAATCCACTGGCTCCCAGTGAGCCAGCGCTGGCCAAGTCCACCAGTAAGGTGCATTTCTGGAGGTCGTAGGCCATTTACTGACCTCTGCATTAGCATCTGAGTCACCCACTGTAATTAAGCTAAGTAAGAACGCCTTGGTTTTGTGACTCGATGAGCTTTGGCAACCCTCTCCACCCCACAGCTCTGCTATGGAAGGAGGGTTTTCTCCTACGTGTGGCATCCAACAGGTTTGGAGAAACAACTCCTTCAAAAGGGATGAGTTTCCCCGTCACTGGTCCAATATTCGCTTTCTGTTTATGGTGCTGCCTCTGGGTTGTTTTCCCCAAGTACACCACGACAGATTTCCAAATTAGACACAGTCAGCCTTGAAATCGTTTCAAGCCCAATTACAGACATTGGAAGCCACGGGTTTCTGATATCCCGTTTTTGTAAAGCTCTTTCACCTATTTTCTTCCCTTTTATGAAAAAAAAAAGTTTCCTCAGTTTTAATCTTGTAAAATACATTATGCAAATTTATGGGTTTTATGTAAGACGATGGCCTGCGGCCATATCACCCCTGGCCCCGGCTGTGATCTTGTTAGATCTCCCAGCCCGAACAGGCTGGGGCCTGCTCGGTGCTGGCGAAGAGACCTCCGGCGCGAGCCAGGTGCTGCGAGAGCTGGGCGGTGATTTGGTAGGTGGCCCCCCGCCGCACCCACGGGTGCCCGGGCACGACCCACCCGCGGCGGCACGCGCCGGGGCCGAGGTAGAGCCCCGGTCCCCACGCGCAGAGGCGTCGGAGCATCCCC
Source organism: Morus bassanus (assembly GCA_031468815.1). NCBI lineage: Eukaryota > Metazoa > Chordata > Aves > Suliformes > Sulidae > Morus > Morus bassanus. The sequence continues at coordinate 39,283,422 of CM062575.1, forward strand.
GCGTCTGTCGCTGCCTGCGCGTCACGGCTCGGAGGCCAAAGCTCTTCCAAGGTGGAAGCCAAGAGGTTTTCAAGAAAGAGGCAACGGAGAACGTTTTGCCGTGTCCTGAACCCAGGCGAGCAGCGCGTTTCGGAGCGGTCCGAACAGCGGAGCGTGCTTCCCCCCCGCCCCCATCTCTTCAGCTGCACGAGAAAAATTAATGGAAAGGAAATCCCATAATTGATTTAACGCATTTCTCTCACCTTTTTAGCTCGCACCTGACGACTCATTCTCATCTTTACCTTTCTGATGCAATTTGCTACACCATACCTTGCCAGCAAATATGAAAAAAAAAATATTATTTATTTTAGCTACAGTTATGTTGCTTTTTAACACCACAATCACGTGAGTCCTGAAAAATAGCAGGCAGAGATCATTTTTACTTCAAATGTTAGCAAAGGTCACTGATCACTCTGAATCTTCCCCCCAGTCTGGCAGTTCTTCTGGGGTGAATCCCTGAAAACACTCTCTGCAGGGAAGTTAACAGGAACACCTCACAACAGCCTTACCAGGATCTTATCAACTTTTATCTTCCACCAGACAAAGCCACTAAGTACAGGCATTTATTTGCGAGGACAATACAAAGATTTCCTACTATTGGAGGTAGAAAACACCACTTGAGGCTCTGAAGGGGAGACCCTACCCTTTACCTAGAAGCATGCATAATTTCCCTCCTCCTTTAACATCTTCACAACGACCTCATTCACATGCAGATGCATCCTGTCTACAGCCACTGTCCACAGGTTATCGGACACCCATAGCAGAGGAAGGAGAAGCCTTACCTTTACTGAAGCGATGGTGCTGGCAAGTCCCGGGGAAGGAGGTCAGCCCAGCAGTGCTCAGAAAGAAGCGTTCCAGGCTCGGATCTGCTGCACTGCTGAAGTCAATCAGCCCAAACCCCAGCTGATCCCCCTCACTTAATCAGATGACCTCATAGCCTAATTCCTAAATGTGCTTTAGCCTGGGCTTCTAGGAACTTGTTTGTGAGGTCTGGAAAACAGTAACCTCCGCAGTAAGGCAAAAACGGTAGCTCTAAGTAATGCCTCCATCCACGTTACATCTTTGCCTGAGTCACATTAACTGGTTACAGCCTAGTTAAAAGCTATAAATTTTTAACTTAATATAATAAGACCTCAGCTGCGAAAGGGTTTTTTCCTCTCATGAGGGCAGGGCCAGAACCCATCTGCACTGGTGTTTTCAATAATATCCCCACTGGGGCTTCTTGTTCAAGGTTGTAAGAAACCAGAGCCTCATCCAATATGCTTCTGGTATAGAAAATATCCAGAGCTGGGCTTAAATCCCCAAGGTTACTTGGCCTTTGGGTCTCCAACGTAAGAACCCCCTGCTGAGAGGTTTGGTGGTCATTGCTTTCTCAGGGCACCCAAGGATAGATGTCTAAATACTGGACAGTGACTTCTGGCAGTTTAGGACCTGCCCTAGGTCTCACTGACGCATTGAGCCATCTGGCTTCCTTTGCACCTACGTGCACCTTGATCTCTGAAAACGCACGGTTTCCTGGCATTTCCAGCTCTGAACATCCTCCAGCTTCTCTCATGTTTTCTCTGGATTTCACCACACCTTAGCCTTAAATATAGAGCACTGTTTTGGGGTAATTAGAGATTCTTAATTAATTAGAGTTATAGATTTAAGGATTCAAAGCTTGACAAATGAGCTCAGGTAAATTTTGCTGCAAGAGTTGGAGAAAATTACTGGTCCCAGGTACCTGCCCTACCCCTCTGCTGGAGGTTAATTACTATTTCTCTTGCACAGCCAAAACCGCGTGTGCCTCCATCGCAGCTGCTCCGACTCATAGGACAGCACCCAGCTCAGCTCCGGCATCATCCGGCTGCCAGGCTGCAGCAAGGCACGGGCTGCGCTCTGCCTCTGCCCCTCTGTCCGCCGGCAGACGCGGTGGAGGACGACCCCACACCTGCAACCCTGGCAGCAGGGCTCATGGCTGCAGGTCTTTTCCTTCACCTCCTGTGGCTTTTTTGGGTCTGTGGTCTTCCAGGAACAAGCGGAGGTGCAACAACCTGACGCAACGTAAAGAGTACCTTACGGCCTGACAAAGGCAAAATAATGCATTTCACTTAATATGCCTCAAAACCTGCGCTGTTTGTGTGGTTTGGGGCTTTTTTTTTTTCTTCCTCTTTGGAGTTGATGTGATGCAAAGGGGGAAGGACATTTTGAGGACCTGGCAGAGGTGGTTTCTGCTCCCAGATAGACACCGTCCTACCGGAGGACTGCAATCGAACATTTTCCCTTCGCTCTGCTTTAGCATCCCTGTCTGTAGCAAGGGAGCTGGCATCATTTTAGACCACTTTCTGTTGTTACTGAAGAACTCTTTCAGTTAATTAGAAATCAGGTTTTTGTTGCAGCGATCAGCTGAAGAACACTGCCTTTCAGCTCCTCGTAAACTGCTGCTTTTCCCTCAGTTTTAGGCAGATTAACCTGGAAATATAAGGCCTAAAGCTCACCTAAAAGATTCCTTCTGTTATTTTATTCATTGTAGATCTCTGAACTTTCTGCTATATTAATAAACAGGTGTTTGAGTTTCGCGGCAGAGAGAGCAAGTGTCTGTATGATTACATGGTTTTAATTTTAAATTATGGGTAAAACTGTAGATCAGATGGAACATGCAAGAACGTCTCATGGAACAGTAGTAGCCTGTGTGCAAAGCCTTCACAAGAACCGGTTAAAAAGGGCCGTTTAGCCAAAAGAGAGGAAAAATGGAATATTTGTGGCCAGCCCTTGCACAATAATAGCCCATGGAAACCAGCTGGAACATCCTTTTAAGACATGCAAGAACATCCAATGAATGCAAAATGGCATCTGAAACTGGGAGAAAACTTATTTATATAACCTATGAAAGTGAAAATGAAAGAAGGAGAAGGCGGCAAATGGTACAGAACAGGATTTAACAATTTGTTAAGAGTATGGTTCCAGCGTAGGCCCCGTGTAATTTTGACAGAGACGGTCATCCATGCAGCTACGTGGATAATACGACGTTAGGCAATAGGCAGCAGCAATAGCCAGGCACCATAGAAATGTTATGACAGACCACAACTGGTTTGGATAACGCACAGATTTTGCAAAGACACGGTGTATCTGGCTGTGGCCAGGGTTTAGGAACAAATTCTCATTTGCATGGTTCCATATGCATTTCCTGTGGCTCACCACCAGGCCCGGGGTCACAATCCCAAGGGACCCCCTCAGAGTGCTCGGCAAAACTGGCACCAGGTTCCCCACACGAAAACCTGCAAACATCAATGAACAGAAACATGTTATACCTTGGGAGATTTCTTCTAGTGAGAGGGAAGCATCTTTGTCCCTAACCCCACAACGTCTTTTTAGTGAAGTAACCATTCTGGGATAAAATTTTAACAGCAACCTATTTTTTTTCTTTAAAAAAAAAATAAAATAAATTAAAAAAACCCAAACAAACAAAAAAAAACACCAAAACAAGCTCTTTTTGCAGAACATGTCCCAGAAGGCAGCCCATTGCCAGGACCAAGGCTGCACACCATTAGGTCAAAATAACTACAAGGATGTACATAAACATCGCACGCGGGGAAAAAATAGGGAAGAAAGGGCTGCAACAAATAAGCACAGCAGGCTATCGCAGCAAGTTAGACCCATTTCAAGATGCATCGCTGGGTTTATTCGTGTTGCAAAAGTCTGAGGGAGCAGAGGAACAGAGAGCAGTAGGGCTGCAGCCCAAAGAGGCAGGGCGAGACGAACCATTTGTAAATAAGAGTGAAACAAGTGAAGGGTAAAGCAAAAACTGGGAGTCAGAAAAGAAGTGAACTGAAAGCAGTTACTAAATTAAGACAGAAGCTCATTCTTTTCCCTTGTTTTCCTATATATTACTAGTTTTGCATCACTGTTTCTCTCTGAAGCTGTGAAGAAAATATTCTTTTTAAACCGAAAGCAACGCTGCCGTGAAGTCAGACGATTTCTTGAGCTGGGGCCTTGAATAATCGTCAGGTTTGTAATTAATAATCTGTAACAATCAGGTTGCCTGGCAGGTGACAGGGCTGCAAAGGCCATGCCCTCAGCTGCCGCAGGTGGAAGGAAGCCGCATCGCTGCCGGCCACGGCTCCGGCACTGCCGGGGAAGGACCCAGCACCCTCCGCTGCTGATGGCCAAGCGAGAGATGGTTGAAACAATTTCTGTTTCCACAAGCTGTTTTTATACCGAGTGACACAAATTCAACTATTTTGTGGGTGTGTACCAAATAACATTTTTGCAGAAGGGCAACTTAAAATGGTCCATTTCAATTTCAGAATTTTCACTTTTAAATCCTAATAGTCTACAGTCATTTTTCCTTTATATGAAGACCAAACCCGTTATTCTTCTGGGAGAAGGGCGAGGGGCAAGACTGGACAGAGTCATTTGAATATTCCGTTTTCAAAGGAAATGAAAAGTGGAACTTCAGAGGAGTCTTACAACTTTTTCTTTTAGCCAGCCCAGGAATAACCTACGTAAAAGCAGTAAAAAGCATGAAATTTTGAGAATCGGGGAAAAAACAAATGCCTTCCTATGCGTTCAGATAACTCTGTGCTTTTTGGATTTCCCAAGGAGTTACTGACCTATTAACATTTTCCTTAAGATTAAGAATTTCGGATGACAGACAAGTTCAGGTCAGGGTTTAACCGTTCTCTTCAGTGAATGGAGCAGAAGGCATTGTTCTTGTTTCGTACTACTGGCACAGCTTACAAGGTAGTTGAGCCTCAAAATAACGTACCATCTAAAACATAGAGTAGAGGAAAAGCATTAAGGTAATGGAAACTCAACATTTCTAATGTTCTGAACATATAAATAGCACCCGAGTCAGTACATTAGACAATTGACTGGCTTTGCTTGAATGCACGCAGGAATAAATGGAAACATCCTTATTTCCTATCCCAAGGGGCAATTATTTCAGAGCCTGGTTTTGTGCATTAATAAAAAGCAAGATTCCATTGTCTGGTAGCTAAAATATCTTACTATATACACTGTATAAGCAGTCCAGCAGCAGAAACAGAAGAAAAACCCGGAACTCTAACATCACATTCTCTAAACAAGCTCTTACCATACCTCGCATATTTCTGAATGTACACATAATCAGTAAAAATATATTATCGAAATGGTATAGTTTGTATATGTTAGAAGTTCTGTTGCTGCGCTTGTGTCTACAGATGGCCCAAAATGCTTATTTCTCAAATGCTGCAATGAGTCTAACAAATGCAAAGCCTGGAATTTCCCACCTCTTTAGGAGAGAAGGGGACTGGACTGCAACTCAAAAACCAGCTTTCTCCCAGCTCACCACCGATTCATTCTTTCATTTCTTTGAGCTTCCCTTTCCTTTCTTCTCCCTGCACACCTTCAGTAGTTTGCCTTTACCCTAATAATGAGAACATAAAATAAAGAGAACTTATGAACAGCATATTCAGAAATTGTACACACTGCCATGACATGAACCACATTCTTACTCCCAGTTATGTCCAGCGTCACCATTCATCATGTTTGCCCTAGCCACACACCTGACGGACTGATCGGTGTTGAAATGCCAAGGACAGAAGAAAGCCCGGGTTCATGTTGTTCCTGTTTTAGAAAGCACTGAAAAAGTGGGTTGGGTTTTGGTGTTTGGGGTGGGTTTTTTTGGTTTGTTGGGTTGGTTGTTCCCCCCCCCCCCCCCCCCCCAGGAAGATTTGTTTGCATCTGAGACGCTGAATGCCACTGAAAGCCTCAGATCCTGCCTCACCACTACCGCCCAGAGTACTTTGGGGACTTTCTGCAAAGTGCTGTAAACTTCCTCCAATCAGTAAAATTTGGCTGAAACCAGATGGGAGACCTATCAAATTTCACACGCCAGGATTTTGCAATTATTTGTCCTTAGAGACAGATTATTCTAATAAAGTCAGATTCACTAGAAGACAAAGCTGGTAGGATTGATTTTTATTTAGAGGAAGTCTTGCAGTTTATGTTTAAGCTGCCTATTTAAATAGTCAGCTACCATGATAATGACATCTTAGGAAGGAAAAAAAAAAGATTCTTGGAGATACATAACATGTTTAATTGAAACCATTAGTTTTACTGGCAAACAGCTTCATATTTCTGTTCTATTAATCCGAACAAAGTGCTGCAATTATGACTCAATACATAATGTCCTCTAGTGCTACTCGCCCCACATTCCCATAGTATAGAAAGAAAACAAAACTGTTTTCAGTTAACAAAACATTCCATGCTTCTATCCAGAATACTTTTATTATATGGTTATCATATACATCAGAATTATATTGGGAACATTTACAAATATGTAAAGATAGTTCAGAACCTGCATTATTCACATACACGCTAACTCACACACTCATTTTGCATGTCTAGTCAGTTAACAGGTGAATGATGCACAAAATTATTGCTTTGTGAACATACACCTCAGATTAGATTTAATCTTCAGTGGCAAGAATTGAGATATTTAAAAAAAAACAAACCAAAAACAAAAAAAAAAGTCTTAAATACCCTGTATAACATACCTGTGCATAAACCTAAAGATATGTTTAGCTTACCCATTACCTTTGAAATACTTACCAAAATTAAAATTTGAAACCCATTTATAAAAAAAAAGTATTAAAAAGTTCACCATTATTTACAAATCCGATTAAATTACACATAAATAAATATTTACATTCAACACACTGCTTCCCTTAATACACATAAAGCCTCCCTGGAAATATTTTTTGGCCTTAATAGGCAAAAAAAAAAAAAAAAGGTCATGTGCCTATTCTTTCAAGTTTCCCCCCCAATTTAAAAACAAGACAATATAAATATGTGAATAAAGCTGCAATATCCTTAGACACAGAAAGTGAATTTTCTAAAAGCATTTTCATTTTTAACTATTCCTTGTTAAAAAAATATCAAGATAATATCCACTGCAGCCAACATTACTGCAGTTTTTAAAAGCCTGAATATTTCCATAAAAATAAGCATGTCAAATGCCATCAGATAACTTTTATGTCTAGCAGGATTTTAGTACTCTCCTATGGTAATCTGAAAATAAAGGAAGGAAAACACCAACAAAATAAAACAAAACAAAAAACCAACCCACAGAATAATCTTCTTATTTTCGTGTGTTTATAAAAAATTTTAATGTACATAAATCTATATACCATTGTTTAATACTGCTTTATTGTTACTGTTGCATTTAGAGAGAATAAAACCCTGAAATTGTATCAGATAACAAATAGGCTTCCATCTAAAATCTGTATCTTAAAAAAAACTATACACAAAGCTGGTCACCACTACATACTCAGATGTGGAAAAGAAATCTAAATATATCTCTTTGTATAGTTCCATCAAAAACCCTTTATAGCACCACTTTTACAGCAAAGGATTTCAATACACTTGTACCAAGTACTTATCTTCAGGTAATTGCTTCCACAGATAAGGGATACTGCAGCTTTTAGAAAGACTTGTCTCATGGATCCAGGGGGAGAGAAGATCCTGAATAAGATGATTTTTTTCCTTTTTCCCCCCTCTTTTCTTTTAAAAAAAAAAAAAACAAAACAAAACATAAACCCAAAACAAAACAAAAAAATAACCCCAAATCTCTATGTTCCCCCCAGCAAGAAGATCCCAGTCTGTGTTTAGGAGGAAGGGTTTAAAGTCTGGCTCCTCTCCTTTTACTTCCTGTGCTTATCCATTTTATCAATGGTTTTGTTGGTTTCTGCAGGGCTCTGGTCGCCAGCGTTCATGTATGATTTGTCTGCTATTTTTAATGCTTCATTTAGGTAGTTCTGGACGGATGTCATGGCAGCGCAGATGGCAGCACTCCCAAAGCCATGTGTGATCAGGCTAAAATGAGTCAAACAGCCCTGGATGCCAGGGTCCAAGATGGGACTAGGTCTCGTGTTTCCAAGAGGAGTTCTGTCCTGAGTGAGGAGGTCTGTGAATTCCTTACAAATCTGCCTGCAAGACACAAAGTGATCGGAGTTGACACCATGGTGAGAATTTATGCGAAAGCAAATAAATAAATAAAAATAACAGAGAAAGCCCATATAAAATATTTGGCTGTTATGTGGCAATTAGAGTTTTCAGAAATTCATTACTCCATCAGCAGCATCGTCTAAAATTAAAGCTTATTTATTAGCACCAGTTTCTGATGAACCTTCTGTTATATCTACTACGTCACAAAACCACATACACACTCTGCAAAATAATCTCTCCACCTCTGGTGTCTGGCTGGCTCTGCATCATTTGCTCTAGATTTTAAGGGGGGGAGTGGGAATTTAGGACTAGTTTCTATGAGAACTTCCACAGCTGCAGTTGAGTGATTTAGAAAGACTAAAGCAGCTGAAGAGGAGATTCAGTTTAGTTGTGCAGATTATATGTATATGCCCTCTTTAATAGAGGTCTAGGCCCTGATCCTCTGAACACATACGCCTGGCAAAACACAAACGGTTAACAACGCTCAAGCATATGTTGTTTGCTGCTTGTAAATCTGTCCCCTTGATAGGATTTCACAGGAGCTGAGCAATCTTAACAGAATCATCGTTTTATCAGAATTTCTCAATCGCGAACATCTTCCAAAAGATTCTTGTTATTAGTGCTAATAACAATGCCAGTAATGACAATTCTGAAGAGCAGAAGAGGGTAGTGATCAGTAAAAAGCATGATGTTCAGGCTATGGGAAAGAGAGAGATTACATTTCTCAGAGATATTTTTGTAAAATAAGGTCTCTTTTTCAGGGAAAGATATATTAATTCAGCAGGGGGAGTGTGTTTAGCATGCCTGGTCTGAGCCCAAAGTCAGGGCAACCCTTCTCAGGCGTTTAAACAGGCTTCTCTCAGATCCTCTGCAGAGCAAGGGTGCCTTCAAAAACAAGGAATCACACCAACCCCAAACCAGAAAACATCTCAGACCAGAACGGATCATGAGCTGAAGGGCTTTGTTAAACCTCAGCCTGGGAAGGCTGGCGGGCAAGGGGACAGTGAGCACTTCAGCCACCGGTTTAAGATAAGCGTAACTCAACCCAGGTGTTTCCTGCCAGAGACCTGTTCCATACGTGGTTTATTTACAGGTACAAGTGTCTGCAGAACAGCCATAACAAAGCTTCTCTCTTTACCCTTCCTTCCCTGCTCATCAAGCTTTGCAACAGGAATTTAGTTAAGCACAGGGACTTTTCACATCTACCAAAGGCTGGCTTCCACTGAACTATACAATCTTCAGCTCCAATAGCGAAAAGGGACTATCCACAGTTCTTGACTCAGCGTCCCACGGGGGAAACCTGCGTGCTGCTAGTGCCAAGAGCAGTTCGGAGGACATGGCAGCGGAGCCTGGCTGGCACCCCGCCCACCCACCAGTAACCCTCCTTGGAGATGCCCCTCTGGGCTGCACCTCAGCAGGGGCGGGTGAACCATCTCCTGCTCCCAGTCCCAACACTGGTTCGCATTCCCGGGCCACACCTGCCCTCCAGGTCCTCAACCCTGTCAGATCTAGGGGCATCTTTTTCTTGGCAATGTAGCTGTCCTGGTATAGGACTTTTTCTGAAGAAGTTTTTACTACAGTTAAAAGGAAAAAAGAACAGAACTGGTCCAAACTGCTTTAGAGTTATCGTACAGGGTTGTTATTATTTTTATTATTGGTTCAGACTAAAATAACTGTTGCCATAGCTGAATTCAAACCAAAAGCAAATCAAGAATTGCTTCACCTCCCTGATTAAAATTGCACATAAAACGTACCAAACTGTCCACAGTCAGACACTCATGGTCAGACAAAAACGTCTTTAAAAAGGAGAAGGAAAAAAAAAAATCTAAGCCCAAAACTTACTTTGCAGCGAGAAGCATATTCTTCCTGTTCGCCATTTCATTGCGGCCCATGTGTGGTCTGGTTAAATATTCGGCCACTGCTTTGGAAGGAAACTCTGTCTCACAAACGTAACCAAAGTCACGAGCAAGATGTACAGCTTCACCTGGCGTGGGTAAAAGGGCATGTTTATTAAAGGTAGTTACGTCTATTTATTATAACGAGATCAGGGAAATTCTGACGTGTATTCCTATTTTAGAAAGGAACACTGCTATTTTACCACCATGCCACTTGTTACCATTTTCTAATTAATAGATCAGTGTTTCTCTGTAAGCTTGCATCAGGAAGAAAAAACCTCCATGGTGACTGCTACAAAAAAAAAATTCTCCTGCCTTTATACTAGAAAGAAAAACTATCTCTATCCAGATTAACTGCACAGCAGAGACTAGAATTCAGCCTAGATCAAATTGTCCACTGATATTTAAAAAACCTGGCAACTAAATTCCACTTATATAATAAAAGGTTTATCAGTTTAGTACATTTCCTAAATATTTTCCAGTAAGCATTTTCATATAGAAAATAAAATTGTAAGGTGTGTAACTAGGCCACTTTTTTTTTCATTAAGGCAATTTGGTCAGGCTTAAAAAAAAAAGGCTTGGCACGATCAGTGCGTTACCTGTAATGTACACGTGTGCATGGACGCACGCATAAGCTCTCTTAAACCCGACTTCCAAAGAAAGGTTTTAAATGGAAGTTGCTGTATTATTTGAGCTGATGTAGAAGTGAAATAGCAGTAGTGTTAGATCGTTTTTCACTTTTCTATCCCTATTAAATTGTACCGCTACCAGGAGCCGCTTTAAACAGAAACACAAAACATAACCCCCCCCACACACACATATATACACACCCTTCAAGTCAGCTTAACTGATAGAGGGTCCACATAACATGTTACAGATTAAAGGGGCTCCAGTTTCCTATCAGGAAGTCAAAAGCTATAAATCTCGATTTATATGCTTGTTTATTAGAAAAGCTTCTGAGGATACTGCTGAGGTAGGGCCAGGCATTGGAGTCAGCTGCTCCGGACTTTTTAAGTTTCCCAATAGGGAACCGAACCCACTAACGTGATGAGTTTCACCCCTTTTGCCTTCTCTGCCTGTCCCTGCACGCACTCTTACAAAACCCGAAATAACCCGGCCCCCTTGGGAAACACAGGCTGGACAAACGTGCGTTTTGAACAGCTTGGCATATAGGAGTTACTGCATCCCTGCTAGCATCCTTGCGATGCAGCCGTGAGGAAGAAGAGTATTAGCTGGCTCTGTGCGGGTAGAACTCCGAGGCCAAGGGCTTGGAGACTAAACTGAAGGGAAAAGAAGGGGAGAGGAGCCCCCCAAAGGCAACACAGCTGTTAGTTGCTGCAACGTTCCCATCGTGCTCACTTTAAAATACACAAAAACCTCTCTACTACATTCACTGACTTTCTGGCCTTTCCAGGCTTTGCCTAGAGGGTAAAAGCTGTACACAAAAATAAACTTCCCCCCCTCCCTTAAGACATGCTCAAGACTGACCTTCCACCAAAGATGTCAATAGTGTCACATTTGCAGCTTTCCTTCTACCAGCGGGAAGATTCAAGCCAATTTTATCCAGTTTTTCCCTTAATGATCTGCCACCATTTTTAGATTTGGCTCTGTAATTAAAAGGAAAAAAAAAAAGGCCTTATTTATCTTCAGGGAACACTTCGTAAAGACGAGAAATTCCAGTTACCGACATTCAATAGGGTTCTACTGGGGGGAAAGATAAAAAACAGGCTCTTTTCGAGTGACCTACTTTTTAAATGCTCTACTACAAACCAGCCGGGATGAAACACAGCAGAGGTCAAAATCAAAATGTTTCAAACTGCGCCATTGAAACCAACAGCTGTAGAACGATCACAAGCCGAATTAAGTGTATGCAAAAAAAGGCCATATAAAGCGTCCTTGTAATGATTAATCAAGACCACGAGAATCAATCCAAAAATCATTCCACGAGGAAACAGTTTGTCACAGAATAAGGAAGCTCCAGGAGCTTTTTTTGAGAGACATGAGTGTTTTTGAGACAAAAATCCAACTTAGAGAATGAGAATTACTGTCAGAGCTGTTAATAGCACTCCAAGTGCAAAGAAGTTTTATTTCCAAAGCCTATTAGGATTCAGTGTCATTGGGCTTCTTAAAAAAATCAGGAATTTGCTAAAAGGCTTTCTTAGCTCCTCGTCGTGCTAATCTGGCTGCTCACGCACACACAAGCACAGGGGGAAAAAAAGAAAAATCGCAAACAATAGAGGCGATGGGGATGGTTGGAAGGGGAGTCGCAGCCTACCTTCTGAGCACTCCTCCTAGCAAAGAGGCATTGAGACACTCGGGGGGCGAGAGCCGCCTCTGCACCTCTGCTACCGTCACTTTGTATTTCGACGTGGAGCTCAGGAGGGAAAGTCTCCCCGGAACAGAACAAAATACTTCGTTGGGGTTTATGACCACTCCAATTAATCCGTCCTTTTGGCAGGGGAGGCTCAGAGCACTGTTTTTCGTTAAGGAAATGGGACCTGTGGGAGGAGGAGGGAAAGCAGGTATTTTATAAAAGGGAAATATAAATAGGAAGTGGCAAGCGAGCTTCCTTGCTACAAAAAAAGGACCAGGAGACGTGATTTCGTTTTGCATTAAACGCTCACACCACTGTCCCCGTCCCCAGCATCCGTCCGCAGCACAGGGCTCGGCTGCAGCCGACGGGTCCCCAAACTATTCCCCAGCAGCTTTATTTTGCCACACTAAATTTCAAAGAGCTGCCGAACACAACTAAAGATTCTTCCCCCCCCCCCAAAAAAAAAAAAGACAACCCACATCTCTGAAGCAGCATGCTGCAAGGTAACAAATCCAAACTTAGAGAAAGTCCGATACAACGACAGACTCCAAATTAGCATCCTTCAGCTACTGCCAAAAACTCTTTCCGAGCCGGGGCAGGGAGAAGGCTCCCAGCTCCTGCCAGGGTTCATCTTCCACCTCGCACACGCGGATTTAAGAAGCAGCCTTTGGAATTCAATCCCAACAAATTCATAGCAGACACTACGACAGAGAGAGGGATGCAGCCCAGAAGAGAACTGAAAGTAAAACACGGCTCGTTAATGGCTCCAGCCTTTAGGTGAATAGGGACAACAAAGGCTTTGCAAGGAGCAAACCCCAGACCCAGCTCTTCCCATCCCCTTGCGAATCCACCCAGTTAACCCCCGGTGGTGTGCTGCTGGCTCACAGCACCGGTCGGAAGGGGTTAAAGAGCCGAGGTCGGCCCCGCTCCCCGGAGGGGGAAAGATTTTTTCAGTGGTGCATCTGACAGCGAAATTATTCTCCCATGAGCTAAAGGCAGCAATCAGCGCTCTGACAAACACTTCTGCTTTTCCTCAGTTAGGTATTTGTTTGAAGTCTTCAGAGGAAACTTCCACTGATTTTTTAAAGCACAAATTTGTTTAAAAACAAAACCAGGGGAAAAAAAAAGAAACAACCAAACCTAAATGACTGTAATGACTGTAAATTGAGTCAATACGTCTTTCTCCTTTCTTAAAACCTCAGCTACAAAACCATTTCGATTACGATAAAGCCGAGCAGGCTCATGCCAGTGAACTCATTCCCTTCGCGTCTTGTAAGGAGGTGAAGAGTAAAAAAGTTAAAAAAAAAAAAAAAAGAAAGAAAAAAAGAAAAACACCACAAACCCCCCCGCCCCCCGAACTGTCTTCGGGTGCTAGCAACAACAAAACCCCCAAGAACCCACCAACACCCCCGCGTCACTTCGCACACGCGTATTCCAGGGCAACATTAAATTCGGTGCAAGGTCCCGGTTTCGGTTCAAGCCCCACAGGGGACCCGGCGGGGGGGTGGGGAGGGGGGGGTCCGGCCCCGCCGCCCCCTTCCCTCCGGTGGCGTTAGAAAAATCCAGCGACGGAGAGAACGTACTAAACCCCCTCCGCCCTCCCGGCCCGAGAGGATCCGTCTTTTTCTTTTTTTTTTTTTTTTTTTAAAAAAATGATAATAAGGCGTCAATTCGCCGGTGCGTCATTAAACTTTTAACTATTGACAAGGGAAAGTAAACTGCAGTGCCACCTTACTGACCTTTTCTAATGACTGTCTGGTCATGCATTAATAAGTGTTGATCTTCCACATTCTGGAAAGAGAAAGGGGAGAGAGAAAGTTTCGCACCTTGGAAAGCTGAGAGGGAACGAGCCCGGGGGGGGCCGGGGGGCTTTGGGGAAACCCACCCCCGCCTCCCCAATTCTGAGGGCAGAACGGGGAAAAAAAGGCAGGTTTCGCTCCAAGGATGGGGCGAGCAAAGCTGGGATGTGCGGAACGGGACGGTGCCCGGTTCCGCAGCGGGACCCTGGAGCATCTCTCCCGGCCGGGGGGCGCCTGGCCCGCCCCCCCCCCCGCACCCCGCGATGTGCGGGGCGGCCCATGGGGGGTGCGGGGAGGCGGGCGGGGAGGGGGGCTTACCTGCACCTCCTCCATCTGGTGGGCCATGTCGTGCAGGCCCAGGTTATCAGCCAGCGCGGTGGCATCCAGCCCGTGCCCGTGGGGCAGGAGCAGCTCGGAGCGCCGGTACGTTTCCCTGCGGCCGCCGGCGGAGCCGCTTTCCAGGGCCGAGAGATGGGGGACGAGGCCGGGGCGACCGTGGGGGGCGAGGCCGGCCGGGTCCTGGCTCTGCCGGTTGGGCCAAGCGCTCTGCTGCTGGCTGGGGGGCGGCGGCGGCGGCTGGTGGAGCGGGTTGATGGAGAAGGGGTCCCCGAGGTGGGAGTAGGGGTCGCTGGACTGGGAGTAAGGCAGCGGCTGGTACGGGGGGGGGAAGTAGGGGGGCTGGAAGTCGGAGGCGCCCGAGTGGGAGAGCGGCGGAGCCGGGCTGTACAGGTGCTGGCTGACGGCCGAGAGGTGCGGGAGCCGCGGGTTCCCGTTGCTGCTCCCATCGTGCCGGTCCTGGAAAGCACGGGGGGGGGGGGGGGAGAAAGGGGGGAGGCCGTCAGCGGGGGGGGGGGGGCTGCCGGGCAGCGGCGGCAGCCCAGACCCGGGGGGACACTCGGGGGGACACGCGGTGGCACTTGGTGGCACTGGGGAAGAGGAGGGGAGGGACGAGGAGAGAGCCGCCCTGCTCCTGCTCCTGCCCGGGGAAGGCTTCTCTTTTTAAGGCACTTCGCGTTAAGCCCCGCTCCCAGGGAAGAGATCACAAACCAGTGCTCACAGCTCCCCTCATCACGACTAAAGCGGGCCAACCCTCACGCTTGTGCAAATCATCGGAAGAATCGTTAAAATAAGAAAAATTCCAAGCGGCGGAGCAGCCCGCTTTCCGCCGCCCTGCCCCGGCTCGGGTGGGGGGGGACACACACACACACGCTCGGAGGCCGGGGGCTGCAGACCCGGCGCCCTTGGGGGCAGAGCAGGCTGGGGGTCCCCGGCACCCCGGGGGACCCCCGGCACCCCATCCCTCCCATCCTCCCGACGCCCCGGGACGCAGAGCTCCCGCCCGACGGCTGCTGGCGCGGCGGGGGGGAGGGGGTTCTCCCTCCAGCCGTCCCATCTCTGCTTCTCCCCCCAAAATTTCAAATCTCAGCAGTCAAAGCTGAAACGTCTCCATTGAGCTGATCCAGGGATTTAGGGAGCTTCTGGCTTCACGGTCATTAAAATAACAGGACTAGTTAATAAGAGGTGAATGGGGTCCCAATGGAGCGTGAAGCTAATCCGTAGGAGCCAAGCATGCGGACCGCGACCGATGGAGCCGGGGGGGGGTACACGGGGGACACAGCCGCTTTCGGAGAGCTCAAAACCCGGGAGCCCCTCACGGAGGGTGGGAGACGCTCCCACGGAGGAGGGGTGCGTGGGAAGGAAGGTCCCTTCGGGGTGGGTGGGCGCCCGGTTCATCCCCGCAGCAGCTCCTACCTGCCGGCCGGCTCCTCCGCAGCTCCCGGCCCTTTCCCACCCGGAGCGGGGCCCGGCAGCCCGGACGGGTCGGGCAGGTTGGGGGTACCCGGGGGGGGGTGTCCCCGCTTCTGCCTTTGGCCCCTGCCCACGCCGCGGGGGGACACCCCGCTCCCCTGCGGTCCTGCCCCACCGGGGCGGGGGGGGGGTGGGGGGTGCGGGCTCGTTTCTCCCAGCCGGGGCTTTCACCCGTGTTTTATGCAAGAGTTCAGAAGAGTCGGGGGGAAAAAAAATAATATTAAAAAAAAAAAAAAATCGTTCCTCCGAGGAGAAGAAAAAAAAAAAAAGAAGGAAAAAAAAGCAACCCGGGGGCTCCGGGAGGGGACAAACGCCGCCCGGGTGGGAGGCAGGGGAGCCGGGCGCCGGCTGGAAGCCAGCGGGGAGGGAGGGCAGCGCGGCTCGGGGGGGGGGGGGGGGGGGGGGCTGCCCCACGCCGGACCCCCCCCCCTCCATTCCCCACTCCCGACCCCTCCCCACGCTTCTCACCTCGCAGTCCTCTTCATACTTGACATTATCTGCTAGTTTCCACAACATGGCGTCCAGCCTCCAACCCAGGTGTGCGGTGCCGAAAAGAGGCGAGAAAAGTCAGCCCCCCCCCCACGGGCGGTAAATCCACGTCGGCGCTGGGGAAGAGGAGCTGCCCCCCGGACGGAGCTCAGTTGCCGGGCATGAAGGCAGCTGAGGGACTAAACTCCGCGCTAATGGTCACTCGGGTTTTTTTCCCTGCCCAGACGCCCTTAATGGCAATAGGATTATCATAACTCCTCCCCAGGGATGGCCGGGGAGCCGCGGCCGCCAGCCACTCACGAGGGGCCGCGCAGCCCCAAGCCACTCCTTCCGCGCTCCGCTCCGCGCCCGCGGACGGGGGGGGAGGCAGCGCAGAGCCGGGCTCCCCCCCGCCCCGCAGCGCCCAGGGGGCGGGGGGGGCACTCCTGCCCCGCGGGGAAGCGGTCATGCGTGAACCCCCTCCCCGCAACCCACACTGCGACCAGGGTGCCCCCACCCCGTGTTGGATTTGGGGGGGGGGGGGGCGGGGGGGGGGGGAGTGTCGGGTGTTCCCCCTCCCACGCGTGGAAAGACTTTGCTTAAATCCGCGTGGGGAGGCGCAGCGCCGGTGGGGCCCCCCCCGGCGGGTCCGACGGGTTTTGGGCGAAATAAACTCGGAAAAAGTCCTCGTTGCAAAAGCGAGAAGGTCCGAGCGCCAGCCTGAGCTCAATTTGCATAATTGTCAAGAGTTTGAATTACTGATTACAACTTGTAAGATACCAATGCTTAAGGTATAATTTACTTAATTATCCGACAAGATTATTGCAGTTGTGTTGAATCCCTGGTAGGTAAAGCAGCTCTGATTCAGCGTCCCCGAGCCGGGGCTGCCTGAGTTGTGCCACTGCTTCCTCGCATCATCATTATTTTTATTTTTATTTTTTTTAACGAAAATCCCGCCTGCCTAATCTCTTCGCGCAAACTTGGGGCTGGGGAAGCAGGTGGGAGGTGAGACAGGCATTTTTCGGACGCCGTGAGCGCACTTTCATCTAAGCTTAGAAAATACTTCCCTGCTAAATTGCTACCTTTCTGCAGCCATTTGATCTATGCAGTTATGTGTGTCAGACAAAATGAACATCGTTTTCAAAAGCAACGACTTCTCCCAGTGTTTTAAGGTGCATCCGGATCACTGCTCATTTACATGAGAGGAGCAAGTGTTTGTTTATTGTGGCAGGGACAAAAGATGACCCTGGACAGTGCCGGCTGCCGAGATCTCGCCTATCTCCGTGCCCGGGGACCAGCCTCCTGAGAGCTGGTATTAAAGGCCTGAGATAGACCCAGATAGACTCGAGATTTAAACCAGTTCACACTTCCCTCGTTTGTTCCCCCCCCTCCCCCCTCCAAGGATCAGGGTAGAAAAATAACAATAATAGTAATTTTTTTTTTTTTTTAAAAAAGCACCCGCACAAACCCCCACCTGCATCCGACTAAATGAATGATTTAAAAATAAAACCGAGGAGGACGGGGGTGCTGGAAGTAACTGTTGGAGGTGTTATCTGCTTTATCTGGCACGCAGGTGCTGATTTGCAGCAGTCGCATTAAGCCCATCAGCAGCAGAGACTCCGCATTATCATTTTTGGTGGAGTCTCTATTTATTTTTTTTATTTTTTTTTTTTTTTAAACGACGGTGTTTTTCTTCCAGGGATGTTTCTTTGAAATGCAGTTCGCGACGATTATTAGCGAGTGTGCTTGCGCTGCTCCTGGCGTCATTAAGACTAGGAATCTAAATAATAAAAGACAGGGGGAGCTTAAAGTTCATTTGTATTAAAGGGACAAGATGGATTTAGAAAGAAACGAGGAACCGTCGAGCTTCCCAGGTTTGGGATCAGCTCTTTCTCCTTCCAAAGAGCCCTCGCATCGCAGCGACGTTGGTCATTTTTATCACAACCTCAGAAGCCAGATTTTCTTTCTGCTCAGAAATGTCACGCCGAGAGACGACCGTGGTTTTTCTCATTCTTTAGAATCGTCAAGGTCCGACCACCTTCGTTTTGTTTCTTTCGGTGGCCAAAATCGCGAAGATTTATTCAGGTCCTTATTATTTGTTGCGTATATATAAATAATATTTATTAAATAGAGGCATGGAAGAGGATGAGCGATTTATAAGGAACTACCTAACCAAGGCGACCAAAAGAAGCACTTGGCTTCCTAGAAAACAAACCGAGAAAGCCGAGAAGAGAAGAAATAGGGGAAAGTTTTGAGACAAACTTTCCCGGCCATCCAGCCACTTGCTCCTCGGTCCCCGCTCGCAGCGCCGGCGCTTGCCCGGGGCCGGCTCGGGGGTCCGGGCTCGGGGGGAGCCGGGGGCCGGCCCGGGGGGGGGGGGGGGGGGCACTGCCCGGCGAGGCTCCTGCCCCGGCTGCTGCTGCCGAGCGATGCTTTGGTTAAATAAACGGCCCGGCAGCCGGAGAGCTCAGGGGCTCGGGGCTTTTCTGGGGGGCACGGGGGAGGGGGGTAACGCTTTTGGGACTCTCCGAAGCAGCCGGGCGGGGCGGGGGGCCACCTGCAAAGCGCACCGTGCCCTCCCACGGCCGGCGAAAGTCCCCCTTTCCAGGGAACTGCCGGGCACAGGAGAGGAGCAGGGAGTCAGGGCTGCCGCAAGGACACGGTTCCTCCCTGGACACTCCCTCCGAGACACGGGTCAGAGCGGTGCAGGAACGGAGGAGCAGCCAGGGAGGTGGCTCCTGGCAGGTGGCAGCTTTATTTACTTATTAAAAAAAAATAAAAATAAATAAAAAAAAATTGTCCTTATTTTGGGGGCATCCCCTGTTTCCAAAGAGAAGTGGTTTCTTGCTTCCCAGGGGCTTAATCCCCCCGCACACCTCTCTCTTTACGAGGATGCCGTTTCCCGTGGGGGGCCATAAAGCACCCCCAGGTGTGGACACGCACTCGGGTGCGGGGAGCCAGAGCCCACTGCTGAGCCTCTGTCACATTCAGTAGTTTTCCTATTTGGCAGCAATTAAAAGAGAGCGTGGGGATGCTAATTAGTTACATCCATCTTCCTCTAAAAATCATTTAAACACACGCGTATCTGGGGCTGCAACAACCTGTCCGGATCGCCACCTCGGCTCCTGCAGAGATTTGCAAAGGGAGCTGCGGCCCCGGGTGACTTTCCGTGTAACTTCCACACCGAGTCCTCGGGGAGGGGTGGAAAGCGGGGTGTCCCCCCCGTCCCGCCTCCCCGCCACAGCCCGGAGCAGCAGGAACCCCCCCCCTTCAATAGCCGGAGGGGGCAGAGCCGCCCCCCCCCGCCCCGGCCGGGCTGCAGGGGGGCTCCTGCTCAGGCGGGACGGCTCCCGGGGGGTTGGGGGGGGGGTCCCCGGGGGGGGTCCCCAGGACAAGTGCAGGGGTACGTACTTGCCAGTCGATCCTCCCCAGCAGAGCCATGGGAAGCCCGGCGCCGGCAGCCGCCTCCGTGGCGGAGCCGCGGACACCTGGGCGCGGAGCACCGCACCTGCGGAGCACCGCATCCGCACCCCCCGGCCTCCCCCTTCCCAAACCCTGGCCCCGGCACCCCCGCCCCGGGAGGGGGGCGAAGAGACGGTCCCGCCGCCGCGGGGCTTCCCCCGCCGGGCTTAATTCCCGGCGGCTGCCTCGCACGGTCGTTCCCCGCTGGAATATTTTAAGGAGGGTTTTGCTACTGATTCTCCTCCCTTTACGGCGCCCCGGGGGTGGGGGGGGCCTGTGTGCGTGTGTTTCCCCGCGGCTGCTGGCACCGGGAGCATCCCTGACCGCCGGGAAACCCTTCCCCCCCCCCCCCCCCCCCCCCCCCAGCAGCGGCCGTTCGGGATGCGCTGGCCCAGTTGCACCCGCATCCCCGGGGGATTGGCAACGTGGGGCTCAAGCAGGGCTCTGGGCATCCCCACAGGTATTACACCAGTATTTGAGGTGCGCCGAGGGGAGCCGGAGCCCAGGCGGGGGCTGTGGGTGGGCCGGCCCCAGCCCTCCCCCCCCCCCCCCCCCCCCCCGCGGTTTGCACCCCACCAGAGACAGCCAAGGTGGTGGGGAGCGGAGAGGGGACGCACCGCCGAGCCTTCATCCCCTGCCCAGCTCCCTGCCTCAGCATCCAGCCCCCGCTTCTGCAGGAGGCGAGAAGAAAGCGTGCCCACACCGCGGCTAGTTTTTTCCCAACCTATTAATTTGCTTAATAAACACGATTCCAGCTATGTTTTCTTCCTGCTCCTTCCCGATGGAGCCGGAGGAGCGGAGTCCCCTGGCCATAGCACGCTGTGAGCCCGCAGCGGAGAGGATGTGTTTAGCAATTCCCGGGCAGAAGTGACAGACTTTGACACCAGGCACTTTCGGGCCCTAGGTTAGATGCTGCATGGCATGTGGCAGAAGTTCAGCAGCGATGCACAGCTGCCTCGGGCTCCTGCGAGGAGTTTCTCTGGCTTTTGTACACAAGAAGTTTTGTTGAGCTGGATGGTTCGCGGCAGGAGACGGATACCTGAGAGGGAGCTCACGCGAGCCTGCCTGCAGCCACAGCACGGGATGGGGGCGAGGAAGACCCAAATTCCCAGCCTGTCCCTGTCCTTGAGGCGGGGGATGACCACAAGAGTGACTGCAGCTGCATTTACCTCGGTCTCCTCATCCATAAAACAAGGGTAATGATCCCAGTGCTCACGAGAGCTGGATTCTTATCAGGTGGGACCAAGGGAGAGGTGGGAGCCATGGTCCCCGAGACCCTTGTATCTCTGCCCAGTGATCCTGAGGTTCTTCCTCAGGGCTCTGACATTTTGCCTGCAGCGTGTGATCACTCCGTGCTGGAGAGATGCTCTGATTTTTTTAATTCCCTCCATTTTATGTCCATTAGGAGCAGCAGTGCCGTGAACTTCGTTGCTGTTAGCCGGAGTGTTGCTCCAAAGGATGTCGTTGCTGGACTGTGTGTAATTGAAGTCAGTTCGTTAGAGCAGGAAGCAGACTCCACATCAAAAAAAAAAAAAAAAAAGAAACCAAGATCAAAAAACAAAAACAGTCAAAACACTGCAATGCTAAATGTGAAATCAGTATTCGTATATTTAGTCAGGCTCTTTCCTGAAAGCAAAGAGGTAAACAGGCTCTTGGCACAATATACATAACTCATACTTTTAAAAAGAAAGCCTTGGTGGATCGTACATTCCTACAGCTAATTGCTTATACTACAATAAGAAAGAAAAGCCCCAGTACCACAAAAAGAAAGAATCCCATAGGCTAAACCAGCAGAAAAGCAAGTATTTCAAATACAGACAGAGAAATGAGCTGAAAAAACATTGCTCAGCCCAATTCAGGCTGTAGCTAACACAAATCCTTCGATATGAGCTCCCATTCCTTTTGCCCGTTTAGAAAAAGGAGCGGGCGTTGTCACCGAGCTGTACTTGCGCTGTAAAAACATCTGCCATGAGATGCTCTCTCTATCTTTTCCTCTGCTCTCAGGGTATATGCAGCCCGTACGATACCTTAAATGATGCACCATATTTTAAGAAAACTGCTGGGGCACAACGGTGGTGGCTTGGGGAAGGTTCCTCCACTGACAGAGATGGGCACCAGGTACAAAAGGTCTTTCCCATCCCCAGCTTTGAGGGGTCCTGCAGCCTGTGCACCTTCAGGGAATCGATCAAGTGTGTTAAGTGTGTGTTTTAAAATACCCACTTCTCCGGTGGATACACAGAGACACGCACAAGTTTAAAACCCTAACAGCTAAATAAGCTAAACACTTTCAAAGACGATTTTGAGCACAATATAAAGGAGTTCAGCAGAGATGCAGGCAGTACCTGTATGGTAGGAATGGAATTTCCAGAACCATCAGATGCCTTGTTTCTAGTTACCTTTCACTCTTCAGTCGTCTTAGAGGAGTCATGGAATCAGCAAACTGACCTCAGTGTCAGGGAAATGGGTCATGCGAGTTGAAGCTGAGGATTTTCCCTGTAGGCAATTTAAATAAGTAAAGAAAACAAATCAGTTACTCTTTTACTTCCATAGTCCAGTTTCTCGAAAACTCCTAATCCCTCTAAATCGCCAGTCTTCCCCGGAGTCCTCCATCAAAGCTCAGAGAGACAAAAAATTTAGAAACAAATACAAAACTCCCAAACTCTTTGGCCTTTTTATCACTTAGCAGCGAAGAAGAGCACAAGGACACTCTCCTCCCTTCCATGTCCCCATTAATAGATTACCACAGGTGTTCTCCAAAGTGCGACGCATTGGAAAATACGGAGGGTTTGATGGCACCACGTTGCCTCCTTTGTGGTGTTTCTCCATTGCTGATACGCTGGTGGGCTGCAACTCTACTAACAGGCAAGATGAAGCAGAGCTGTGCGGGGGAAAAAAAAAAAAAAATTGAACTGCTGGCAAAAATTACATCAGTCAAAACTCTACACCTAATGCACTCTGTCATTTATAATCACGCTCATAAGGCACCAGTGAAGGGCTGTCAGCATTATAAAATATCAGGTGTCAGCAAATACCTCCAAATTCTTCCAAACCTGCTCCAATCTGCGTTCTGAAGGACTTGATTTTGCAGGTGTATCTGCAAAGACAGGAGTCCAGGATGATGTTGCACGGTTACTGTGGCAAATATATGCAGGGGCTGATTTTTTTTTTTATATAGCTCTATTTTCTCCATGCAGAATTATTTGCAAAACTTCATGCAGCACTACTGCTGCAAAGGCACAAAGGAGATACTCCGTGGTGTAAGAATTCACATGACTCAGAAACCTCTGATCTATGTTCAGCTAATTGCATGCAGGTGTGATTACAGAAGGACGCAGACTTGGGATGTCCAGGTGATTTTTCTGGTATTAAAAACCTGCACTCTTTGCTCTTCAATAATAAAATGGGGACAGTACGATTCAGGGTGCTTCAGTTCAAATCTGAATTCAGGCAGCCTTTCAGGCATCTTAATTTTGGGGCTTCCAACTTTTCCTCTGTCATCCTTTTTCCCCTCTACCTGTGCACCCGTGCTCCAAGATTTCCCGTCATTGCTGTTGTTAACAGAGTGTTGCACAGGAACACCGCTGTGACAGGCAGCCGTGGCTCTCCATGCCTGATCCCTAGCTCTTTCTTTGCCTATGCTACATTTCTACCTGCTGGAGTAGTGAAAAGTGCCCAGTATGTATCAGTCCAGAGAAGTTTAAGTGCCATAACAAAGGTATTTGCTGGATTGCCAACAACTGACAGTTGTTCCAGGAAAGAGCCAGGTGTTCCCATCCCATGGGATTTAGGAGCCACAGTCCAGATACCACTGGGCGACACAGTGCAAGCAGCTTTAAATCTCCTGCTACCAGTACAAAAATCTGTCACTGGAAAGCACCAAGTCGGTATAAATTCACTCTACCGATGCAAATGTATTAAAAAAGAGGCTGACATTAACTTTTATGCTGCGTAAGATGTCTTTTGCCCATACCATTGCAGCCAGACCTGGTCCATCATCCTGTCACCAAAACAAATTCACAAAAACTCCAAAGCCGACCCTAACCGCATGCTTTGCCTGTCTCAGCAGAAAGGCAGCCCTGGGTCCGCACCTGATCCAGACCAAATTTGTACTGTTAGATGACTTGGTGGTCCAGAGAGCTGAGATTCATGACTCTGGGAGCACGGCCTTGGACAGCAGCTGAGGGAAGCCTAGGAGGGGATGTGAGAAGAGCTGCTCCCTCCCTCTGGGGCACAGGGAAGTTTTGCTCCGGGGAGCCGTGAGGCAAGGTTCTGTTGAGGAACGAGAGGGAACTTGGAGGGCAGGGAAGGCAGTTCTTACAATGGAGAGTTGTATCTGTGCAAGACGGATGGTTGCCTTTCAAAGCCAGCCCTGATGCTGAGAGGAGAGGAACGAGGCCACCACTTCCTTGTGCTGGGCTGCATTAGAATTGAAAACAATCACAGCAGCGAAACAAAACCAGCTCAGCTGAACAGATGCAAATCCAGCGGCAAACACGGGCTCAAACCAGGTCAAGCTGCACCCATGCAAATTACGGGTTACCCCAGAGCGCGCCATGTCCACACCGAGGGTGTGTGCTGGTGTGCTGCCAGAATGACTTGAACTCCAGCCTGGGTCCAGGCTGTCGGGCAATGCTTGCCCCGGGGGGGAGCCTGGCAAACTGCCCCATGCAGGCTCTCTCGCAAGTCCCCTCGCCCG
The DNA here is from genome assembly GCA_031468815.1 of Morus bassanus. Classification (NCBI taxonomy): domain Eukaryota; kingdom Metazoa; phylum Chordata; class Aves; order Suliformes; family Sulidae; genus Morus; species Morus bassanus. The sequence continues at coordinate 39,307,872 of CM062575.1, forward strand.
GTGCCAGATGCATCCCTCCTCGGAGACTCTGCCCACACAGCTACACAGCAAAGCTGCAGAGAGAAGACTAACTAGCCCGAGGGGAGCTTTGCCAGTATAGCTAGACCGATAAAGCACTCCTCTTGTGTAAACACAGAATACACCAGCTAAAGTGCTCTTCTGTCAGCATAGCTTATCCCAGCATAGTTTTGCCAAAGGAATCCTCGCTTGCTTTTCAGTGAGACTGTAAATCTGTTGTAGCGTGGTTAGGAGCCGCTCAGAGCAACATCACTGCAAACAGCACAAATCTCTTCACCCGTTCAAGTTTGTTCCCAGGTTTCCAAGGCACGGTGTTGTTCTCTGGTGGGGCAGGTATCATCTGCTCGTTCCCAGCCAGCTTATAAAGCCACAGCAGCCACCGTGGTGGCCAGCAAACGTGGCCATGAGACCAAAGCCTCCCAGAGCCCCCAGTGCCCTGGGAGCACCCAGGCTCCTGTCCATGCCCAGGGCACCAGTTGCCACTTACGCCTGTGGCTTGTTCCAGCAAAGAAAGCCAAACCTCATCAAGCCCGCAGTGCCTTCTGGAGCCCAAACCTGGCCCTGCTTAATAATGGTGGCATGTAAATGGAGGCTTTGCAATGAATGGGAGGGAGGGAGGGATGAGTTCACGCTTCTGCTGCCACAGCTGGTGGTGACTTCTTGGGAGACGGGGCAAAAGAGCCCCAGCCTATTGACTTGTCTATATAAAACTCTCTGCGCTAACTGGGGTGAGAAAGTACCTGCTTTCTTAAATCATGAGCCCTCCGTTTGTAAAAGCAATGCCCCAGCTTCCCTGGAGAGCGTGTTGTGCCCACGAGCCTGGGCAGGAGGAGGACTATGTCTGCACACAAGCAGGGGAGAATTTACATCTTCAGCAGTCTCAGACAGGCTGAACGTCTGCCACACTCTGCTGGTCTTTGCCAGCTCTGCGCTACCTACGCACGTAGGCAGCATGCCGTCTTCCTGTCCCAAAAGTTTGGGGACGCGGTATTTCTTTGTTTATAGTGGGGAAGCAGGAAACATGGAAATGTAAAGCATATCTACAAGCTACAAACACCTCCAGCTCGCCCTGCCCCTGCCCCAAGCTGGCCAGATGTGATCTGGGAGCTCCAGGAGCCCTTGCAGCACCTGACACGCCAATTCCCTACCGGAGCACGCACACTGGCTCCGGCAGAGCAATGGCTGGCATGAACCCAAACCCGCTGACACATCAGGCCAGTTCAGAGCAGGCACAGAGAAAGCTCCGGTCTCTGCAGACATGCCCAAAGGGTCTTGCTCAACACAGGAAGGCTGTGATGGCAAAAAGGTGATGCCGGCTCTGCCGAGACCTGGGCTGCAACCACAGCCTCATCCCATCCCTCGGACATGGAAAGTCCCTGGGCGGAGGCTGTGGGCTGTATCACCCTGTTTAAGCTCTGCAAGTGGGTTGTGGCACACGGCTCCCCACGCACACACCGCGCCGCCGGCACCGGACCATGCCAGAGACCTTTAGGCTCCAGTCTCAGGACCGTCTACCTGAAGCATGCAATTGGTGCTCCTTGTAATTTTACCAGAGCTGGTGCCATTGCAAATGCCATTCTTATCTACCTAAGTACAGATCCTCTCTTGAATTGTTAACAATGTCATGTAGCAATTTGTTACATAAGCTTATTAAGTTTTTTAATGTATCTATGTTAATAGGAACATAAATATGGAAATCTTAATTTCAAACCTGTTTCAGAAAGCATTAGCTGGGAAACTGGTCTGAGGAAAAGCAAACATGACCCAGGAATACCCAGGGATTTATTCAGGGTTAGGTATCACCGTGACGAATAGAGCAGGAACGGGGCTGTCAGGATACCAGAGTTACGCTCCTCGCTGATCAGCTCTGCAACCCTTTAAAAGCACACTCTTAAAAGAAAAACTTCAGTTACTTTGCACTGTTCTTCCTCTCCTTAGCTATGCTACAGTGATAGGCTACTTTTATTTCCATCATTTTTTCCTCTTACTGCAGGTGGATGATTAACACAAATAAAAGGACTCTGGTTCTCCAAAGGAAACAGTGACATTGACTGCAGCCCAAAAAAGTCCCCGAGGAACAAAGGTAAATAGCAAAATGCATTAAAAAAGGGTTCAGCTGTATTTCAGCTGTATTCATTTTCAGCAGCATTTATAGCAGTAAATACCTTTTCAGGTGTATTCACGTTTGGCTTGACCTCTTTATTTTGGTGGTGTAACATGGAAGAACATTTACACACCTCATGACCCTGCCCCGACAGGAACGGGCCAGTTACGGAGCTCTTGGACCAGGCTCCTCCGCCCTGGTCCCCCCACCGTAGCTTCATCAGAAGCAGCTGTATTTGTTGTATGGGCACGTGAGATACATTTACACTGCTGTCGATACACCACCACAACACTCTCGGTGCCTGCAGATGGAAGTTAATGTTACATTACAATGGTATGAAGTTAGCTGCTCCATATTAATTCTCTGTGTAAGGCTGTGCTGCGAGAGGATGCCAAATCCAGTCTGAAGGCATCTGGGTGCCAGATGAGCAATTCCATGCCCACTTTGAAGCAAATTCCCACTGTTGGTTCAATTTTATTACCTTTTTTTGAAGGGGTGAATTGGCTGGGGTACTGGCAAAGCGCATACTAGAGCGGGATGAAGCGTCGTGCTGGTGTACGTGCTACATCATGTGCTCCACCTCAGCAGAGGTAAACACGTCCTTGCACTCCTGATGCTCATCAGATGCGTGATGCTGGACACTGCGGCAGTGCTCGGATTCACCTATAGCAAATGTGGGCTCAGGCTGCTCTTCTGTGGGCGGCTGCACCGATGTGGCTCACCGGTGTCGAAAGCGGAGGGTGGGAGGGCTTTCTCTTTCACCTCTTCCTTCTCCCTCCCTTTTTTGGGCTCCCAGCAGCAGGATCCAGCTCTCGGCACTTGCTGGACCCCTCCATGCATTGCTTTTGTTGTGTGAATTTTCTGCCAGAGCAGTGACTTGAAGCGGCCCATGGAGGACCGCCACGGAGACCAGACACCCAGCAGCTAGCTCCAGCCCCCAAACCCTCTTGCTCTACAGCAGCTTCGTCATTGCTTTTGCACGCCAGCTACCCAGGACAGGAAAATGCACTTCCCTCTCCCATTACATTCCTCGTTGGGAAGAGAGGGAGGCTGTTTCTAAAACTCTGCTTTTTTCAACAAACCTTTCAACGTGCCACAAACACTGTAAAACTCCTTGGACAGGGAGTGTCCCTCATGAAAGATATGTATGTATTTTTATATATACCGGCCACGTCACTGGGGGCAGAGTGTCCTGGCTGGCAGATGAGGTTGGGTGAAGCACTGGGAATTGCTCCTGCTCTCTCACAGCCCCTGCCAGGCCAAGACGACGCCTTGGCTCAGCCCAGCCTGGTGTTGATTCAAGCCAAGGATTCATTGTCTGAGACCAGAAACGGTAACAGGGAGGGAATGGGCTGTTCAAGCCCTTTTCATCATTCCCAGCTTTTATAAGCTCTTTCTGACACCGTGGCATTGGTTGGAAATACCTGCCCTTAAAACCAGCCATTTCTAGCCATTGTAGCTGTGAAAAACTTTCTTCTCAGTGTAAGTGAGACTGGGGGCACCACTCCTGAGCCTGGAGCCCAGAGGGGACATCAGCAGCAGCCCAGGCATGCACTCAGCCTCTGCATCTCACTGCGGGCCTTTCACATGCAGATGGTGCCAAGTGCTCTGCAACCCCCACCCCTCAAAATGGCCATCTTGTGCCATTGGCGTTGACTGTGAAATATTTCAAGTTGTTAATTAGGCAATAATGACCAATGGGAAGGGCATTTCCTGGCTGTTAGCTGGAGACTCCTGACCTCCAGGTCAGTATCAGTCACCCAGGAATTATTAAAACGTGGAGGAGGAGGAGAAAGGCAGGCCAAGAAGAGCAAAAACCCTCACCTTTTAAGGCGGTGAGTGCTCCTCTATTGCACAAGCCGGCAGGGAAAGGGCAGGTACCTGTGCCTTACCTGCACCTGGGCTCAGGCTGCAGCTCCCTGTGATGTTCTGGTCTCTGCCTCTCTTCCATTTCCCAATTAATCTCTGTGGTCATGAAGAAATGGGACATTAAATATTCAAGGATTATCATCTTCTTTTTTTTTTTTAATACGGCTAAAACGTGAAGACGCAATTAGCAATAAACTGGGCTCCTGCTGGGCCTGTATGTACTAATCCCTCCCCACTTCTAAGGGGAAGATTTACACCTACTCTTCTGGTTTAAAATTGGGACCTTTCTCCCATTTAACCATGGTGCTTGCTCTGCTCTCCCTTACAGGTGGCTGCATTTCAGTACAATGGCTTCTCCGGGTTAATTAAACTAATGTGAATTACTGTATTTCCTAAGGGGTGACAATATGAAATACTGCATTTGTGTTTCTACAGAGGGAAGCACCCGAGTGCAAACTACCTCTGGTCAGAGGGTTGCCAGCAACGCATGAACCTCTTCAGCCTGGCCCTGGGCCAGAACTTGCGGGCCCTGTCTGAAGGACAAGTAGCAACAAAAATTAACATCCCCATGCCCTACTTATCCACCCAGAATTTGGCAAAGGAACACCACTCCGAATATACTTAGAAGCGAACGAAGGGCCAGAAGGGAGCAAAGAACCAGTCAAACTGACGTGGGGTGGGAACCCCCTCTTTTCCTTGCAGGGAGGATGCTGTTGCTGCCTGATGGTGGCCCAGTCACTTGTATCGGTGCCTGACTCACCAGCTCGTACAACAGCAAAGGGCCAGAAGCCTGGCACTACGGCTGGGGGACTCTCCCTCCCTCCTCCAAATCCTGCATACATTTCTTCAAACTTTTCTAGGCAAATCCCCTTATGATTGTACCTTGGTAAATGCAGACAGCAAAAATAAAAGAAATAAGTTTATGAGAATGTGTGCAGTTGTTAAAGGCAGGGCTGCTGCAGCGGTTTGCTCACGCATGGAGTTGTCCAGAAAGGTTTGCCACTTCCTGAGGACCTCCATGGGTGACCGCTCTGAGACCTCTTCAGACTGGTAGTAGTAAGTGGTCATACACAGGCTATTAAGGACTAGATAGGATGTTTTAAATTCACATCCTTAACCCGAAGTAGCTTTCGTGGTCAAGATTAGTTTTTGTCTAAAGAAACAGTGGTAAGATAATAATATAGAGGAAATTCTCAGGTTCGGAGCTTTGAATGTTCAGACTGAGGGAAAAAAATAAAATTACCTAAAAGCTCAACGCAAAGTTTGCAGTCTTCTTTTGTTGACCTATCCTTGGCAGATCTGCAAATAGGCAAGGGTTACTGCACCTTGCTAGAAGCAGGTAGAGTTGGGCAGCACAGAAATTCCATCCTCAGCAGCCTTGGTGAGACGATGACGACCCATGGATCCTGCAGCAATGTCAGCTTTGGCCTGCAGCCTTAGCTGCAACACTTCTGAACTTTATCCCTGCTCCCAAACCAAGCTACAGTCTTGGACAAAGAGATACGAACACGGAGCAAGTCTCACCTACAAAACAAGTGGGTTAGCAGCGGGTACCGCAGCTGCTCCCTACTGTGGACAATTGGACAACGCTCCCTAGAACATTTCCCATCAACCACTAGCCAAAAATAATATTGAAAAATTAACCCATTTAAGCAAACAGATCTTTTTTTTTTTTTTTTTTACATAGTATTTCCTATTCCTTTTCGCCTGAGGGATGCTCCGAAGAGCCCTGTTTAATACGCACCGTATCCAAATGATCTGTCGGATCATCTCACCTGGATGCGGGCGCGAGTCAGGGTGTTCCTCTCCTTTCCTGTCCAGCTTCGTCTCCCATTCCCAGAAAAAGCAGGTAAGTCCTGTTATCCTGTCTGGTGAACCCTGATTATTTACTGTGATTTTTCAAGCCAATCATGCATGATACGTTGGTCCCAGAAGTACTAGATTATGAGTGGCTTTTCTGGAACACTTCTGGGGGATCATAATTCACTCAGTTTTTCTCCCCGGGTGATATTATTCCCTTGGGTAGGTGTGTTAAACCAGCAACACCAGCAGGAGAATGAAAGGACCTGTTATACGCTGGTGCAAGGAGGTTTTCCCATTCTTCCTGTGGAGCATAAAGCCCTTGAAACTTATTAGGAATCATACAAAGCAGGATTTATATGCAGCCTAGATTGATGAGCTATGTTATGCTACCTTTTAAAAAAAATGACAAAGCGATCCACACCCAGCACAACTCAGGGGAATAAAGGCTTTTAACAGACAGTTGCTGCTTGTGAATTCTTTAAAAAAATATTCCATCCCGTCTCTACAAAAGGTTGATGAGGAATTTACAAATGTCCTAATCCCCCTCTAATCCTTTAAAATGCCGAACTGTGATCGCACATGCTGTTTTGTGATTATGTGTCTTCAAGGGCTTGTTTAGATACTTATTATGAGATACCAACTCACTTTTGTCACAGAAAGCCAAAATTGCTTGATATGTTTCTGTTGCACCTTACGTTCTTCTGAAAAGACACATCAGGTCTGCTTGGAAAGGGGAGCCATCCCCATCCTGCCTCATGCTGCTGCCACAGCTTTCGGGGGCAACCAGGAGCTCTTCTCCATGGGGGATGCCACGTACTTCAAGTTTGTTGAAGATGCAAGCAGAGAAATGCTCCTCTCCTTGCCCTCTGCCTCAGCATCTTCTCCTTTGCAAGTGGGGATAGCAAGGGCTCGTCTAATTTTTTAAAACATTTTAGGACCCATGAAGAAAAAGCTCTAGAGAAAGGCACAGCATATTATTACATTGGTGGTGCCTTTAGCAAGCACTTAATGGAGACGATGGCTGTTTTAAGTAGTGTATGATATTTCTATGTGCACAGATAACCAGGGCAGAACCGACTCTTAACTGCTCATATGTGTTTAATTAGAGCTGCATTTTTAATCCTTTTAATTTGTATCTCTTTCTTAATAACCTCAGCTTGGCAAAGGTTGAAAAGGAATAAGTTTCATTTGAATATTGGGTAAAAGTTGGTAACAGCAGAGCAGATTGTTTAGCAAAAAGGTTACAGCATGTTCTTTAAATACTATGGGTAACAGTTTGGCTCCATTAAACTCTGTAGCTAGCTAAGCCTAGGTTTTTGTCCTTTGAAAATCGTTTCAGAGAAGCTTAATAAAAATACACTGGAACCCAGTATATCAGTCAACCTTGCTATGGGAAGTTTAACTATATCAATGGCTTGTTATTCACCTGTAATCTCAAGGCAAGTAAGATCGCAGCAACATCGGTTAGTTTTTGCAGCACAGTTCTGAAACCTTAATGCAATCATGTTATAAATTCATATTTAACTTTTGGCCAAAAGGAGAAAAAGTCATTGCAGACTATTGCAATACCTGCTGATGAAACATCCTCAGAGGTTAAAAAACAAAAAACAAACAAACAAAAAAACCCAAACAAACAAAAAACCAAAAAAACCCAACTTACAAGATGCTCCAAGCTGAATTAGTTAAAATAGTTTCAATAATCTCCAGATCTTGAACTCAGAGCTAATAGAGAGGAAGGAACCTATTTCACAAGCACTTGCGTCTTTGTTTCAGATAAATTTGAAACTTCATTTCAGAAAAAGGACTTGTAATTAAATGCAGTGTAACTTTGAAAGAAGAGCAGATAAAAATCAGCAAGTTTTAGTTGTAAATACTAGCGTGAATTTTACCCAACATACTGAGGGACCTCAGCCCCTGCCAGTATCGTAGGAAGGCAGGCCAGATTCCTCAGCCAGACAGCTTCTGGTTTAGAAGAAACAAGGTAAAGAGATCATGTAAAACCACAGTGACTTTCAAAGTGATATTTCAGATGTATTGCGTGGCATAATCTGTTTCTTGACGGTTTTGCTGTGCCATCAAAATCCAACATTTTGGTGTTACCAATGACCACGCTGGAGGATTGTCTGTGCCCCTCAGATGACAACTGTTCCAACTCCACCTAGAATACACAAATAGATATTTGTTGGTTTTGGTGTATCAGACTAACTACTAATGGAGGCCAGTTCTCAGCATGTTTAATTTTGGTGATCTCCAGACACTTTCCAGCAGATGCTAGGGTTCCCCATATAGTGAAAAAAAGTTTGTTTTTCTCTGTTATCACGCACGGGTCACCTGGAAGTAGCCCAGGGATCCCCAGAGGCTGCTGTAGCTGGCTGGAAAGCAGCAGTGTAGATTAAAAGAAGGCCAAGAGTAAAAGCAATGGTTTAATTTGTGCTGTGGCAAATCGCAGCATCCTTATCCTCAGGACAACTACCACGCCGACAGCAGCAATGCAAGTTTACAAATAACCTCATTTTTCATTTCTGAAGATGTAAGGAGCTGGCCCAGTTCACAGACAACCCTCAACCCAAGTCGCTGAGCACTTGGTGAGCGCTGAAGCTGCTCGCCACTCCCTCTCTTTTTCATATGATTCAATATGAATTCTTGTTCCAGATGCAGAAGGCTCACTATTACTTTCCAACAGCATTCCTTCCCCTGCGAGTGCCGATGCCTATACTTAAATTAAATATAAAGGCATGTCTCTGCATGAAACTTGTTGCAGCTGTTGCATATCTGCATTAAGTGATCTTCAACAGTCGTGCAAGCAGTGTCTCTGCACCACTTTGATTCTCTCTGACTACTCCAATTTTGCCTCGGATTGTTGTGGCCACATAGCACTGGGATGTTTTGAAATCAATAATCGGTGCTCTGGTCAAACTTCTTGCTCAACATTGCTCCATGTCTGTGCTGTCCGTGTTTGATGGGATATTTCATGCTGAGTATTATATGATACTTCCCAGAAGGCATCAGAGTTCTCAGACAAAATTATATAGTTTTCATAATTCCTTTTGTTCATCCCATCACTCAGTTGTTTTCATATGGACCATTTTCCGACACTGTTGAAGAACAAGGATAATCCTTGTGATCATGAAATGCCACCATCCTAGAAAAGCACACAAAGCTTACCACACCAGCGGATGGCTGCAGTGCCTTTGTGCAGAGGGATATAGTGCTATTGATACTTGCAAGTGCCCTGCTTCCACTTCTACTAGGAAAAAATCTAAGTAATGTGATACTGAGAGTTCAGCTGTCAAGGAGAACCTTCTACCAAAGAGATAAATCTCAGAGGGGGATTTTCACAGTAAGACATACTGCTACAACGTGGATAGGGGCTGGGCCAATGAATATACCTTCTTAGGAGGTAGCAGGTGGTATAATCCCATCTGACGTCCTTGCACTGGGGCGTAAAATAGTGTGACAGACACAGCACCTTCAAAATTATACATTTGCATGTGCAGGGGGCTCAAGAGTTGTGCTCTACCTTTCTAAGTACAGGTGGCGGTAGTTTGTCTGATCTCCCTGGAGTAAAACAGTAAAGGATTTCATTATTCTGGTTGTTTGGCAGTGGAGAAGTAGTCCATCCCCGGCACAGCTGCACCGACAAGCGTATCCCCAAGAGAAGTGTCCGGTGCAGAGGTAAACTGAGAGCGACACGGGCTGTCCTCCATCACACCGGCATTTGCTCCTAAGGACCGTCCTTTCTGCTGTTCACCTTTTCCACTGTACTTCCAACACCTGTACTGCAGCTATATTTGTTAGCGACACAAATTCTTTGAATACCTACCTGCCTTGAATTCCTTTTCTAGCAATATTATTTCGACTAGCATTCAAACCAACGTTATCAACTACACGATGGCAGCTGTTAGGGAAGAAACATGAGAGGATGCCATCTACTCACTCGCCCAGCCAACACTGCTAAAACACTTCTTTAGTTCGGTTTTTGTTTTCTTTTTTAAAAGTGACTCGTTGCTGAGTGCTGGAATCGCTCACAGACACAGCCTGGCTTCTCCTGGTAACAGCAAATCCTGCAAACTTCCCAAAGTTTGCCCTGGAACTGCCCTGACTGTGCAGCACCTCTACCAGAGCTGCAAGTGCTCCTCGTCTCCAAGAGAGACACACATACACTCCTGCTTTACTGCTAAATCAACACCACCGAAGCCCATTTCCAAAGCAGACTGCTAACGTGTACTCAAATACAAGAGGGTTCACATCAAGCATTGCTTCCAGATGCAAATTCCTTCAGTTTGAGTGAACACAAAACAACCTCCACCGATGGGGATGGGAGCTAATCACCACCGGCTGTGAGAGGTATGGGCAGTCCCAGCAAAAATGCAATCCGCTTTCAGTGACAACGTGACTTCCACCAGGACAGCACGCTGCTAGAGCCCACTGCCCTTCCAGGACCGCGCTGTGCTGCCGCTTAGCAGAAGCTGTTTGCTCAGATGTCTAAGGCCGAGGGAAGATAGAAGCAAAATTTACCGGACTGTGCCATGACCGGTTGTATCACATGTGGTCAACGCGAAGGAATATTGGAAAATCAGAGCAAGCGCCTCCCTAACGCCCTACTGCCTGGAACGGTCTGAAACCACACGCTGGTGCCAACAGCTTTTGTAGGATGTCAACCCTGCAAGCAAGCCAGATCATTGTGCCATCTTCTCAAAAAATCCTTCTCTGCCTTTGATATGTTAATCCTGCATAAGGCAAATTCTCCCATTAGAATATAGTCCATTCTGGTCTCCATGCAATCTGCATTATCCAGTTCAAAGTTAAATTAAAAATCCCAACCTGTGTGAATGTTGCAATCACATTATGAAATCTGTAAATCTATTTTTAATGTCTTAATGCTGCTCTAGTCGAACAAGGCAAATAGACTGCTGCATTGCATTTGCTTTACACTTTTTTAGATTCTCATGCACTAGTTAAATATTCACTCTGCAGTGTTTGCATTTCCAGTACTGCAAGACCCTAAAATAGAAGACAAGTTTTTCTTTCCCTCTTTTGTTTTTAAAATTCCAGCTAGGGGCAACTTGACTTGGTGATCTCTCCAAATCAAATGTTGAGTACTAAAGATTGCGAGGAGAGCTGCTGAAAACATTTCAATATAATACAGATGCCAGAAAATAGGATTTCAATCCCAAACACACAGTGGTTTTAGGGGGCGACGGAACAAAATATTTTATTTCATTTCAAATTTAAGATACACTAAATGTTAATTCTGTGAGTAGTTTGTTTTTAAGACGGAAAATATTTGAACATAGCTGGAACAACTCAAGCAATGGGCCCAGCCCAACTATCCCAAATCAACATTTTACAGAACATTACTTCGGGGAGTACTTTGCGCTTTTCATTCCGATCTGGAATGGAAACAAGCTCTGAAACGCTTGAATTTTCTGTGGAACAAACCCTCTATTTTCTGACCAACTCTCTTTGAAACATCAGTGTACTAAACAGACAAATAAATCCTGCTGTTTTCACTTGAGAGTCATCCTATTACAAGACAGGCACTGTCTCTCTGCTGTCTTCTCCCTCTAGAGAGGTTTTCCCCTTTTTGCAGTCCATCTCTTCGCTACCATCAGTGTTTCTTCACTCGTAACTACGATGCATTCCCCAATATTAAGAGCTTCCGAACTACATACGTACGAAAACAAGTGAGAGAGAGGGAAAGGACAATAGAGGCAACGGATTTATCCTGGGATCACAGATTCTTCAGGGAAGACGCTACAGCAAACTTCCGTGCGCCCCAGATCATGCACAGCAGCTCCTTCTGCACCCTGGACCCCTACGCGACGCTACATCATCATCTACTCCTCGTCCCAGGGAGTCAGTGCACAGCTCTGTGGGTGACAGCAGGGAAAGCTTTAGCAATACTGTTGTTATCTATAGCCGTTTATTAAGCTTGAAAAAGGGAGATGACTTACAGCACGGTTAGGGAGTTTCAGAAACTTTGGGCAGCAGAGAAAGCGAACGAGAACGTTTCGAAGGGATGAAGTTCAGCTTGGGGTTGGCGAGGATGTGAGCCGGGGCTCCGCTCCCGCCCGGGCTGGGTTGTCCTGCCTCTGTCCCCACCGGCTTCTCCTTCGGCCACCTCGGAATTACCGGGTTCGACCCCGGCCTCTCTCTGGGCCGTACTTTTGGTGCCACCGCATGGCTAACGTGCCCAAGTGCAGCTCCTCTTTAGTCGCTGCAGAACTTTGGCGCAAAGCCAAAGGTCTCAAGGACTAGATAAGAACTTGGTGACCCAACCTACTGCGGTTTCAAGCTCAGCAACTCGGGGACTTCAATTGGGAGACGCATTTTCCAGCACCAGCTCTTCCCACCCGGGGATGCTACAGATGCACCTACGCCCGCTCGCTGCCTCGGAGCCTGCCTTCACCGGGAGCACACCCTCAGGTACGTTTACAGGTACTTGTTCTCAGGTAGTTGGGGGGTTGTGTGACTAAATCTTCACCCATTCGGTCAAATTCCGGCTCTTTCCTGCGGTTTTTTAAAGACAGGAGTGCTGGGATGGTTCTGCCTCTCGACCCTGCCCTGCGCAGCTGGCGGCAGCCGCTGCAGCCAGTCCGACGGGTATGTTTGAGACTGTTTAATGATTCCTTAAAGAATGGAAACATGCAAACCAAATGAGCTATGAGTAGCTTAAATCTCAATGGGGAAGTAAATGGCTACAGCTTAAGAGATCCAACCAGCCCAGCATGCCCGCTGCTGACCACAATTCAAATGCAAGCAGATTCTGTTTCACTGAATTAAACAAGAGTGCTTGTTCAAATATTAGGAAAGCCAAGAAAAAAAGTTCTTGGAGAAACAAATCCTGCTGTGCTGGATCAGCTCCACGGACTAATCCGGGATTCTGTCCCAGGAGTCACCAGCACCAAATAACTCCGGGAAAGGTGCGAGATACGGACGCCTCACCTCGCCTCCGAACCGTAGGGATGCCCATAGTTACGGGAAACATTTACAATAAATATCTAAGAACTAGGCAGTCTTAAGCGGACACCACGAAAGACTAGAATTCAACTTCATAAGCTTGAACAGACAATGCTGTTTTAATGACCGAGTTTTCATCTTTGTTAGTGTAATTTATTGGTCTCAGCCAGATCCCAGCAGGGAAGAGGAGAGCCTGGCTTCAAAGGACAGTTACGGGCTTACTAAAAATACGTGTAATCACGTTAGGAATACCATGTTCTCCCAAGGAACGTATAATGCAGGGCCCGGCTGGCAGCTGCTGCCGGAGCAGGCGGGTGGGAGCTGGGACAGGGCTCTTGGGGCACTGGACGTGGAAGGGGAATCGTGGGGGGTGGAAGAGCATGGGAAGGTTTTGCAGTTGGCCTCGGCCAGTACTAATAATCATTGCCATTCATAAGCATAAGACAGTCAAGTATTCCCACCCCCCCATCGCCATTTAAAAAGTATCTGACCTAATTATTACTATCCCTGTTGTGTAAATTCAGCACTTTGTCAGTCTGAATAAATGTACATTAGCCTTAACATGAGCTAAACAAGTTTAAACAACGAAGGAAGCTTTGTAAAGCTCCCTTGCTTTTTAACTTATTTGACACCACACTAAAGAGCCCATTTAGACTGAAGAGTTCAGCACATTTTGGGACCCATTAAATACCCAGGTTGAGGCTAGATATTCCCTTTTTCTTTTTTTAATTTGTCCTACCTGGTTGCTAAAGTCAGCATAATTGAGCAATAAGCTGCTTTGCATTTCTTTAGCTTTGTAGGCAAGTTGAGGAGAGCTACACCCATCCCATTCGATGTGGCCCTTCCAATGCTAATAGGCAAAACCCCACTTATCACTGCACAGTGGATACTAAGCCTAAGCAAGTCTTCAGAATTACTTTTAATTAAAAAAGAGGAAACTCATGGCCTAAAAATGTGACATTCATGACTATTAGGAAAACTTACACTGTCAAATTGTTTCTATTTTAGGCTAACAACGTCTTTCCAGAGTCAAGTCAGCCTTTGACAGCCCAAGGAAAAGCATTCTGTGTCTTCTGTTTGCAAATTACACTGTACCCCGACACGGACATCTGCTGTCCTCCAACCATAATACATCCTCATCCATCTTAAGACATCCTCACACAGTGGGGAAATAACCTAAATGGGAGAGAAGGGAGGGAAGGATTGGTCATCCATCCAAGATCACAGAGGAAGAGGGAAACACCTTCTTACCAGTCACAAGGAAAGAGATTGAACATCTTCATATTCTCCGCTGTGGATACAACTCTGCTCTTTAAGAATTGCCACACAGGGAGCAAAGGAAGTAATCCATACAGCGACACGCTACGAGCCCATCCTGACCCAAACCGCCATCAAATTCAGGGCCTGGCCTGGCAGACGGAGGAAGTTCGGCTGGGTGCGGCAGCCTGTCCGGCTGCGTAACAACTGCACGTCAGCCCCCAAGAGCACACGGCTGCAAAACCAGAGCATCGATCACCCTGACCGATCCCTATTCCCCGCTCTCCTGATCGTCGTCAGGCAAAGCGCCGTCTGATTTCTGTAGGCAGCAGAAACGGAGGCGGCAAATGAGAAGGAACAAGGGAAAAAACTGGGTGGAACAAAGCAGCGGTGTGGTCTGACAGATGAATGCTTCTGCAAGGGGAAGGGGTTGTTTTGCACCGACTCACACCCTTGACTTTTGAGCAAACCTCTTAGAGACGTCACAAATAGTACACAAAGGTTGAGTTCTGCTAGATGCGTTACGAAGAGCTGGTAGGGCAACATTTTAAAAAGAGAATTTCATTTTATTCAATGTCATAGCGAAATTGGTTCTTCCCCAAAAAAGATCTGTGGTTAATTTGCAAACTGAATTCTGTCATTGACCTGTAAGAGATATTTCAATCCACATGAAGTTAAATGCTTGACAAACCACAGCTGTGAAATTGTTAGCAGGACCTCCACAGTAACCGGGCAGTTGGATGGATACTTTGGTTAAAATCCTGGTTTACAGGCAGAATTCCCACCAACTGCAGATGGATTAGGATTCCATCCCTCTTGCTCATTTTGAAGGTGGGTAAAGTTTAAAATACAAAAAAAAACCCAACTCAATTATAATTTCTAGTTGTCAGGAAGGAATTATATCAGTTCCATCTTACAGAAGGAAATCTGCGCTGCCTAGCAGTAATCAGTTCCACATTTGTGAAGCCTTCCAACAAAACACTTTTTGTCTGTGATTTGTACTCATCTCAGGACATACTGATTTCAGACCCTCTGTGGATTGTAACGTATAAACAGCCCTTTTATTTTTAAATGCAACTAAGAAACTATTTGGCAGGGTGACTGCCGTTCTGAATCTTGAGCAAAATATACCAACTGCAACTGGCGTCTAGGATGCGAAGCAAGCAGGACAGGACACTTAAAGACAATTGTGTTCCTTCAGTTCAGCTAAGAATAGGACATTAATAAAAAATATTTTAATCTAACAAGCATCATGTTTTAAAGGGAACTTTGAGCTTTTTTTTTGGTCAATTTGACAGGCATGTGATGATCTCATGGCATGGAAGCTGGAGATGGAAGCAGAGAGGTTCCGAGATTCCAATACAATCTCCCAACCATCTTAGCAAACCACACACATTTTCCCACTGTACGCCTCTCAAACTTTATTCTCATTAGAGAGAAGACAGTTCTACGATTACTTCTGAAAAAACAGCCAAGGGAAATAAAATTTAACATACCCTTACAGAATGAACTCTGTCCCCTGAAGCTTACTATTCACTAACTACGGAGTTTTATCAGCAGGATGTCACTAAATTCCGGTCTTTCTGGAACAGATACTACGCGTTCCTCCTCTTCAGCTCTGCCTTCCCGATGGCTGTTGGGGGCACTGCTTTTGTCTGAAGGATTTTAGTCTAATTTTCTAGAGATTCAGGGCTGCTACACCCTCACTTGTATCAGCAACATTACGAACCGATGTTTAATTTCAACTAAGATTCACAGAGATATAAAAGCCCCAAAGACATGCCGCTCTTAGAGGTCTTGTGGAAAAAGATGGCTGGAGAGACAAGACCTCCAACAGCAACACCCTTATGGAGGGACAAGCTGCGGAGCTCAGCCACGACCTGCCAGCAGGCTGATCAGCACAGACGCCCAGCCTAACTGCTAGGAAAAACACGTGGGAAGGAGCCGATGGGATCGGCAATATGGTGAGGTCAGGAGATGCGCAAAGAATGGAGATACTAGAGGTGAGGGAGCGAAGGAGGAAAGGCACCTTCTACTGCGGTGTGCAGGAGCCAGGAAAGAGCAATCCACCCCAAACCCACGTTTGTTAGCTCCAGCACGTTAGGCGTGCAAGGTTCACTGTCCTCCACAAGGACAAAAAGCCACAGCGCCAGCGCCTCCGGTTCTCTTTGCAGATCAGCACATGGCACAGGCGAGCACAAGCTGGTCTGCCGGCTGCAGGAGGGCATCATAGCTGCTCCACGGTGTCTCACCAGGCCAGGTGCTGTTATGAATTGCTGGGGACAAGGGGAAAAGGTAGTTTTTGCACATCCTGCCAAACAGCGTGAAATATCACATCCGAGTTGGTATGACTAGGGAGTCAAGCTGCAGTACCAGGCTGATCTCCGCTGAGTCTGAAGGTGTGAACACCCTCAGGTTTTCAGTTTCAGAGGTACCAATATCGAAAGGACTGAATGCTCTGCAAGTGTGCAGAAAGACAGACGGTCCACAGGACTGTAAATCAGGATCCCTAGGTTTACAGTCCCTTTTCACTAGTGCTCATCCGGGCCAGGTTTCATGACCGACGCTTGATTATTGGGCTATGTGAAGGACATCATTGAATTTCAGTCTGGTTCCCAGTGGGCAGGTTCCATATCACAAAAAAAAAACAAACAAAAAAAAACCCTATTATACAACTGACACTAACTGGATCCTTTTTCAGCTCCTCAGAAGAGAGGCCAAGACTTGAACATCATGGAAACAGAACTAACTGTTCTGTGAACTCCCCCAGAACAGACACACATGGATGCAATGCTGTGGGAGACCTATGTGGCATCTCAGAAAATACAGGTTTCAGATTTTAAGACTTCTGCAGTCTTCAACTTTCACCAACATTCAAATTCACCTACATTAAAAGAAAATTAAATTGCCCTCCCCCACAAAAAGCAAACCACAACAAAGCAAACATCCTCCAGCAAACTATTCGCTTGAATCTATTAAAACTTGCCAAGTCAACGTTCCAGTCTCAACTGCCTAACCCAGCCTGGCAACAACAACAGAAGTGTCAGTTTTTTGCTCCTCTATTTTACATTAACAGAAGTCAATTGTGGCGATGAATTGCATCACATGCCAACAATATATCACATTCCTTCACAGCTGTTTTTTGTAAAGGGAAGGAAAAGACCTCATCAGTCACTGACAACACTTCTACAAACCATAAACATTTGAAGAACTCCATCCACAAAGTCAGGATGGTAAACTACCACCCAAAATCCTAACAAAGTGGCACGGCACGAATATCAATTCCAGATAATAAACCCAAGTGTACGTGAAGAATCAGCACATTAACCCAATCATGGTAGTCATGAACCTACTGTAACAGATGAGCAGGTCAGACTGAAAAAAAGAAGTCGCTATTAATGCCCCAATGAGCAGGACAGCCTGTTACCAAGTCAGCAGGCTGGACTTTGCCTAACATAGTATCAAGAAAAGGGAAGCAAAACTGCATATTATGTTTTCTCGTATTCTTTAGCAAAGTAATAGCTAAATCAAAAGCATTAATTTAATTCCCCTTAGGATTTATAACTGATTTAAATAGAAGAAAAATGCACTCCTGTAAAACACTACTAGGACTTTAACATGTATTGTCAAAACTGAATTAGACTGCAAATAAAGGGCCTACTATAGTGTATCTTCTAGTGCAGTAATTTCATTACCTGTAACTAACAAATAATAAAAGATAATAATGAAGAGGAAAAGAATACAGAACAGGGAGAACAACGCTGATTACGAGACATGCATACAAAACGTGGCTGAGTGCTTCCTGGAAGCTCAAGTAAACCTCGAACTGTTTGATGTGATGTATACATGCATTCACATCTTTGGAAGACAAAAATGCTTACCACCATATAAATTCTACAACAAGCCAATTTTTAATTATACCTATAAAAATAATAATAAAATCCTAGCAGTTTCATTCAACATACTTGAATCATGGAGACCACCTACGCAAGTATAAACACAGCATTTGAATCTCCAATTAACTATTGCCAATTATAAATGGGGACACTTTTAAAAATAAATTATGAGGATAATTAATCACTTTCACACACAAAGGTAACAATGTAACACCATGCAGTGGTTTTAAAAGCATCCTACTTTCTGCATTTCTATTCTGGTTAGTTTGTGCCAAGATTATAAAAGCGTATTTTAATTTTAAAAGAGGAAGAGAAGAAGGTGAAAAGCTTCCATCCCTCCCTCTGGTCATTTCACGTAGGTATTATTGGATTCAAATATTCAGTCACTACATCATTGCTATGCAACATTAACATTTTAAAAGGATTCCTGTGCTTGGAAAATAAAAAGCTAAGAATAAAAGGGCCAAAGGAAAGCCCATAGAAAGTTATTCTGTTCCAACACTGACAAAATAAGCACTTGTCTATATTTTAATTTTAGTTAAATCAACGTCACAGGGATAAAAAGCATAAACATAAAAGCAAAACTCAGTGACATACTACGCTGAGCATCTTTCTGTAACAAGCAGTTAACAGTCAAATAGTTGTTTGCTGTTAAGAATTTTATGTCAGAAAATAACAGTGTGCACTACAGATGTTGTGAAAGCAGCACATTTCAGTTGCCCGCAAAGTAAAAGAGAAACGTTCTCAGAAGCTAACCCCAGCCTCGCAGGGTTCCCTCCATCAACCACCAATGGGTTCGACTCGCGTGACACTGGTGCCCAGTGGTTTCTCCCTAAAAAGCCAGTTAAGATCTGCCTGCTCCTATTCTGTCATCGCCCCTTCTTCTCTCACCCTGTGCGAACGCTCGTATTTTCATGTAAGCTGCTGAATTCAAAATGGCAAATTGCTCCTCAGAGATGTACACAGAACCTTACTGTTTCAGCAGGAAAGCAAGGAAACTCATACTTTTGTCCCACTGTATTCTGATCCTCTGAGAAAAGAAAGAAAGCTCAGACATGATACTTCTAACTTTAAAACACACACCCAAAAAGAACACCCCAAAAAACTTTTTGGGGATAAAAACCCCAGCCTTCCTATTACAGGCTCATCTTTATAGACAATGGTTTACAAGTGAATACTCTGCTATTAAAAACAGGCTACAACAATATGTACAAGAAGAATGTTGTACAAACATTTTCATGATTATGCTTTCATATATTCCATCAAAAGGTAATTTACTTGAAAACCCCTACAGAACCTTTGAGAAACTTATACTAGTTCTACCAAGGGCCCAGTTAGCTAGTACAAAAGAAAAGCATTATTGCTCTTTTTACTGTCAGAAAGCTTCAAAAGGTTTGAATTTCTGTACTAATATGTTGAAAACTATAACTACAGTTGTGGCAAATACCAATGGAAGAGGAGAGCAGGCAGATGCTTCTACCCTCACTCCTGCTACCGAGGACACTAGCTAGCATGACTAAGAATGACAGCATCCAACTGGGAGAAGAAGAGAAAAATTTTTGGACAAATAATCCATTATTTTAGAATGAGGTCTGCTGATACAACATGGATTCTGGTGATCTATTTCTTATTTAACAGAAGTTGCAACTAAAACAAGTTCATTAGTTATTCACAAGTTTATAAACAACTTATAAACTGAACAATTCCAGATAACGTCGGATTACAACACAAAGTTCTGTATCAGAGTTGTACAGAAGAAGCCTTAGGGAAGGAAAGCAGTAACGAATGTTACAATCAAGCTCATCATTGTTTCAGAAATAGTATGCTGTGTGAGTAATCCAATTGGAACACTCTTCCTTTGAACGTTTTGCTGAGCTGTGTGATGTAAAAATAGATTTGTATGCCTCAGATTTCTCCTCGCTGTCTGCAATGGATCTCTTTGCAGGAGTAGAAGCAGCCTTATTGACTTTTCCTGGTACGGATGAATTTCCATTATCTGGTAGAGGAAAAAAAAAAAGGATTCGAATGAAGCATGCGTAACAGCTTACCATTGATAAAAGTATTTAAATAAAGATGGAAAAACAGTATTTAAAAATATATTGTGTACAGAGATGAAGTATTCACATTTTTTCAGGGCTATCGCAAATATATCCCATAATTTTACGCAACAGCAAACATGTCCCTAACAGCAAACGTGTTCCTAGCTTTTAGAATTTATGCTCAAAATGCATTTAGAAATCTTGCAGAGAGAGGAATTCTCTCCTACTTGTGTAAACCCCTTGCACTGTAATTCAGTATTGACAACATTTATTCCTCTAAGTGAAAAATGGCTCTGAACTCTAGTCTTAAGAAAGAACCATGAAAGTATTCCTCCACCCTGAAGTATTGTTTAGAAATTAGCTATCAAATGACAAAAGCTAAACTTGTGACATACCGTCCCCAGGGAATCTAGCTCCTCCTTTTATTCTTTGCAAAATCATTTATGACCAATAACAATGGTCTGCATCATTTTATATTTGGGATAGGATAACGCCCATCCCTCCGTTTCTGATACCATCTCTCTCAGTGTATTGTATCTACTGCTACACCCCACCCCCCTTTCTTAAGAGCTATTTAATCTTCTCCAAAGTTGAAGGACAGTATTTTAAAAAGCATGTGCCGAGTCTCTCGAGCAAAGAAATGAATACATAGAAGCCTACAGAAACCCTACATATTTAAAGTTAGGCACAACGGCAGGTAAATAGCTAGCAGGGAGCCTGTTTGAAAATGCACTTAACTGAGTTCTGCATGTAGTCATAGGAATTATATGTGCAACCCTAAATCGTCATAGATCAGACCCTTTTTCTATTTGGAGAATGCTGCTTTTAATGCCACCAATAGTTGTCTGGAAAGAATTACCAAACGCTGGATTTGAAAGAATGAGTATGTATGCTGCAAGTCCAGAAACCTTAGGGTGCCATGTTCACAAATTAATTCCTGTGCTACTGGCATTCCTCAGTCCATGGATTTTCCTTTAGTTTCCCTCCCTCCTCTTAATCTCTTGCTGGCCACTATAACTGCTGCCAGAAACATAAACCAACAACCTGACAATTCAAAAAGGCATATTTTTTCTTTTACGCTCTTGGAAAAGAAAAATACATCAAACATTATTAGAATTACTAGGTTCCTAAACATCCAAGAGCAATTACAATCATCTGGAATGAAATATTTTTAAAAGTCTACCCTTTATAAAAACAGACAGTAGGGGGCAGGTAAGGCATTTCTGATGGAAATTCTCCCAGCTTCTCACATAGTTTATCTACAGTTCATCATTTAACTATTCTCAGATTCTTCAAACGAATTATATTGACTTTTTCTGTGGCTGTTATGTACATGACTGAATACTTCACGCAGAAACCTCAGACTGACTTTAAAAACGTACCCATTCTTATAGTTCTGTATACAAACATCAGTATGAATTGGAGACATTAAATAACGTAATACATATCACATAAAGAGAGGGCACCATCCTTTGGACTAAAGGACTGCCGAGTTTACTCATAGCTGCATGACTACTGTAGGTATAGCAGTACATCCTGAAGTTACATTCCCAGTGCTCCCAGTGACACACAGCAAAGGAGGACTAAAAGTCAAGTCATCACCCTGGGACGTTTTCATACACTTCATTGAAATAAACTGCCAGAACAGATTTTTTGACCACTTGTACTGCAGGAAAACTACTACTAATTCTCCTCACACTACCTCCTAGCCAATAAAACAGATAGACCAAACCCTCGACTATATCACTGTGTGAATAAGAATCTCTAATCTCATTCACTCAAGTTGGTTCCCACCAACAAAGCACAGTAATATTGGAATGACATAAACAAGCAAATCTGGCTTGTTTCACAGTGAAAAAAATGCAATATGGCGAAAAGCGTTCATTATTTTTATTAGTTATCTGCATCACTACAGCACTCGCCAGTCATAAGCGTGAGCAGAGACCCTGTTGTTTCAGGTATTTTGTGAAAGTAAAACAAGAAGTCAGTCCCTACTCTACGGACTATTTACTCAAAGCATAGGATGATGGCTAGCAGATGGGACAAAGGCAAACTGGGCAGGATAAGGAAGAACGGATAAACAGAAGCCTTTGCACACTTCCTGCAAAATCTACAAAACTGACTGTGCAGATTGTAAAACAAAGCTCTGTTTTAAGAAAAAGTTAAATTGACTACAGTTTCTATTGAACAAGGAGCTTTGTGCATGTTGATGAGGCAGCTTCCTACTCCAGCTTGGAAAGGCAGCCTTTTAGGACAGACTTTTGAAAGAGGGGCTTCTTTGAAAAAGTGAGCCATGACATTATAGCTCCCTTGAAGACAGGAGTTGACCTTTTATTACTGAGAAAGATAAAAAAAGGAAGTGAGAGGGTAGCTTCTGAAAACTATGGTACAAAATAGCCAAAGAAGGATCTCTCCTACAATATTTTTCAAAGCAGAACTATTTGTTCACATTTTTTACATTTAGATTAAAGAATAAACACCAACCTGAACTTTTGGTGAAGATAATCTGCCTCTTTTCCCCAGAACTGGAACCGATACAATCCTTTCGATTCTTAGCCTTTGATGGACCTGGAGAATCTATGAAAGAAAAAAAATGAAATCATGAATCCGCTTCGCGACTCAGAAGGCTACACGTAATTTGTAGCTGTGACATTACCTTCGGCGGTATCTTGCTGGGAAGCTGATTCTACTGACTTGCATTTCTTTGATTTCTGAAACAACACAAGCAGAAATCTGGTCATGTACTGAAAGGATATACAATTCCCAACTTGTATTTGAGAGACACACAATTCCATTTAGTAAATTTTTCTCTCTTACACAGTGGAACTCTTCCTTTCACAATACTGCCACACACTGTTGTTATTATTTCTATATGGAAAAACAATAACCTTGGCAACCTTGAAGGCACCTGAGAGAAAATTACGCAGGCCAAAACTAAACTGTTTGGATATGGTATTTTGGTTTGTGTACTTTGCAGGGGGTGTGTGCATGTTACCATCATTAAGGTAATCTGATACTCTGAACCCACATGGCAGGACAGTAAACTGCACAACATTAAACAGGACACAGTTAACTGTAATCAATAAAGAAGTTTTTCAGTAAAAAATATTCAGAATAATCCTGCATCTCATATCCACTTAATTTTATTTAGTTAATAAAAAAAAAATCCCTCCTGGGTAACTTTCAATAACTGGGCCCTTTGTTGCAGGATTGCTTGGGAAAAAAAAGATGCAAATAGTTAATCTAAATTTTTTAAAAGCATCTGTGGACCAGATTTTCCAAGTTAATTTATGTTTTTCCAGATTGAGAAACACAAAAAACCAAACAACAGCAACAAGAATCCTATTACTGGCTTTGATTATATAAATGCCAAGCTGCAAAAGAAAGATGTATTAGAACAGCCATCGGTGTTATTATGACAAAAGATGACTCTGTATACGTTCATAATGGTGTACGCATTTCAAGAAAGCTACGCAAACTCAAAGAAAATAAACATATTTAAATGTGTTCTAAAAATTAGGTGAACCCATGCTGTCAAGCATATGATTAATGCTTGGGGAAAAAAATGCCATACCGCGTGTTGCTGCCAAGTTTAGCCAGAAGGTGGTGGCAGAGGGTTTATATTCTAAAAGCAAACTTGGCTCTCCTGGCGTCCTTCAGTGTAGGTGAAAAACCTCTTTTCAGGGTACTTTCACCTTTGTTATTACGGGTGGATTTACGAAGAAAAGCTACCTCCCGGTATGTGGCATCTGAATTATGAGATGTTTGTAAATATACGTATGCACATAATGAATTATATTATACATATGTCATCACAGGCACATATGACATAGTTGAGCTTGAATAATTTTTTATACTAGTGCTAGTTGCGTCTTCCTTATGTTTTGTCTCATGGGTATAAAGAAAAGGAGTTTGTGCTTCCTCCTCCATATACAGTAGGTCCACTTAGCCTGCTCCCCTAACTGAAAGAAGGAACTGAGGAAGAGTTTCGAACAGCAGTGCCAGCAGACCCCAATCTAGAAACTGTCTTCTGATGCTGGGACTGGAGCTCATGGACCTCAGATTAGAGCGGATGGTGCCAGTGACAGCAGAGAAGACTGGTTCTAGCTGCAAAAAGATCAGCTGGTGCAGCAAGGCAGCATTGCAAAACCAGTCAGAATCTGAGGATGAAATGCCAGAGGCCTGCTGAGAGATTTGCAAATACTGCACCTGCCTGGAATATAAGTCTCCACTAAACAAACAAAAAATATTTGCATATTCACCTAAGGCATATCAGACCCCGAAGACCAAAGCACCATCTCCTTTTGTCTGCCACCACGAGTGACTGTGCTGACACCGTAAGAGACAGAAGTGCTCAGCACACGTAGGTACTTCTTCAATGCGCAGAAGTTGGGGACAGCACCAGCTTTCAGACAATTCCAGATTATTTGAACCAAAGCTATAGGTGCTTTGTTAGGGCCACCTTCCTAATGAAAATCGAGTGCAAATGACCACTGTTTTTGGGGTTGATTACTCATCTACTGAGATCTGCAATGTTCTATCACTAAATTATCTTAAAACTTCTTTCAAACATTTAATTACCAAGTATTGAAAAGAAAAACCATCTGAAGAGACAGCATAAGATTTACAGTATGGCTCTTACGCCAGCAGCTATAGGACGCTGAGTGCAGAGGCTATGAACAGACAGGAAAGAACAGTAGGATTTCTACGGGTAACCATCCTTTTCTTTTATTGCCCAGGCCCAATGATGCTGTGTTGGTGCAGATGAATAAAGACCCTGTCATGAGAAGGAATCATGTGCTCTCTGGTAAGCAAACTAGTATTCGTTTCAAAACAATCTAGGAAAACATTTGTATGCCACCTAATCCTACAGGCAGACAAAATCAAGCGCAGTAATAGGGGGTGAGAGGATCAACGTCCATCTAAAGTCTCAATTGCTGAAAGTGTCAGACAATGATGATTCATGCCCTTGAGATTCAACTAAATCTGTCTGCACCCTGGACTGAGCCAATGCTAAAGTTTCAGCTTGCTTTGTCATCCTCCAGAACAGCAATGCCAGTTCAGAAAAAAATAGCAATGCTGAAAAAAGTCCCATGTGCAGAACTGTCATTTGACAGTACAGTACCAGAGAAGAACTACTACTTCACAGAGCAGTGGTATACAGTAGAGTATGTAGTTGAGCTGCAACGACTTTTATTTTCATGGCATTTTGCCCGGTCAGACTAAAAAAAAAATAAAAGAAAGAAATGCAAAGACCTCAAGAGTATAGTGGGAATTAGCATCACTCAGGACTGTAGGAACCACAGGATATGACAAAATTTGCAAACAGTGATCTTACAGAATTGGACCGGGAATATACGTATTCCCGTGGTGTGTTTCTGACTGTGGCCAGTAGAGGATACTTGAGATCAAAAAAACTAATAACCTACCATCACAATAAAACAGGAACTACCATATGAAATACAGAGAAGATTTTGCTCATTACTAGAATGAACTAATACAAGGTCTTTGTTTTGAGACAAACCTAAAGTATAGCTGGCACACTGTCCATTTTACCCATAGCATTAAATTCTGTGATTTTCAGAGCAGTATGCACTGCCTGTTAGTCAAAAGACAGTTTCAGTACATACAACTTCAATATGCTATTAGCAAAATACACAGGCGATCTCATTACTTTTAAAAGTAGCACTGAAGTACAACACAGCTTACTGCGCAAATCCTCCAGTCTGCATGAAGATTAGCAGAAAAAGCTATGCGATCTAAGAGCAGATTGCATTACAGACAAGAACTCTTTCAATTTTGTTTTAAACAATGGATAAAAGGATTACCTTTTCTAATTTACTTTTAAGTCTTCTATCCTCCATTCTTTTCTTCAACACTTCCACATCTTCTTTATTACCATTAAGGATAATCACATCTTCCTCTTGAAAGGGAACACCACACTTCAAGAAAAGGAAAAAAAAAAGGGACAAAACTAGTGTTTTTGTCAAGATCTTTATGCTGTTGAACCTTTGTTTGAATTAATACTGTGTTTAAGCTCTCCAAGGAGCTCTCCAATCCCTCCCCTTGCCACTGTGTCTTTTCCAATAGTTCCTTCTCTTTTAATACAATCTAAAACATCTTCTCACCTAAAACATCAAAAGGAAAAATCTCAGTTGTTTTTACCGCTGAGCAAAATAATACTGATTGACAGCAACCCTCTTCTCGAAAAGGAGAACACTCCTCTTACCAGTGAACTGTGAACTTTTGATAACCACATTTAAAAGCAGCTTGCATATCAATCTGCACAGCAAATTATATGAAATATGAAAATATTTCATATGAAAACATGAAAATATTTTGTTCTTCAAAGTCCTATGCCATGTAGTAGGGCTATGGAAATTGCATATTTATTTCACTATCAGCCCCTTATAAACAAGACTCTTAACTAATTCTGGTTTTTCTTTGAAGAAAAGGTCTCATGTATTTTCTGTTCATGGGTTCCCTGTTTTACTAGCATAAAATATACAGTGACTAGATTAAACAAAGTAGTCTTAACCAGAATCGACTCCATTTTCTGAATCCCCTAGCTGAAAACCAAAACACTAAGGTACTTTCTGGGTTTTTTTTAGTTATGAATGCATTTCATTAAGAGCTAAGCATTATGCCACTCTGCTCTAGAATTTGTCTTCCGACTTAGCAGTACAAGAAACAACAACTGATAGGAGCAGTTCCTTCATGCTGACTAGGAACACCACCAAAGGTGTTATCCCTGTACATGTAGAACAGACAGCACCAGGGAGTTTTTCTCCCCAAGAGCTAGACTGGAAAACCTGCTTTGTTTGGGTTTTTTGGTTTCTTTTTTTTTTTTTTTTAAAATCATTATTTTTTTTTAAATTACTATGAGGATAAAAAGGGGTCATAAAGCAACATTATTCATTAACCCAGCCTTGTCTTCTCATTGTCCTTCATCTGAATTAAACACTACCAAGTTTCAACATACATTTATAAATTAATCTGGATAATGCATGTAATGTGCTTCGTGTAATTCCACATTTGCTTCCTGGTTGAAGACACAGGTGTTTCACTGCACACGTTTTCAATCATCTGGTGAAGCCAACACATTAACTATGATGTTTTCTTTTCTCAGATCTCAATTTTCTTTTTTTTTTTTTTTTTTGTTATTTTGTTAAATCCAGCAGCTTTCTGTTAATCTGCAAGATTAGTTTATAATCCTGCCTTTGTCATTACTCTTCTGTTTTCTACACAAAGGTTTAGAAAGGTTACTCGTGTATTTGCAGTAGGAATTAAACAAATGAAAGGACATATGGGCAGTACTTTGACTACAGTCTGCTCAAGTGATGAACACAGTTTAAAAAATGAATCTGAACACGAGTGGTCAGAGAGATTATGAAGCAGCAGCAAGGGTTCTAGAGATGCATATTAAGTAAATTAGGCAGAATAATAAGGCACACACAAGAAATGGGTGAGTAGCCCAAATTTTTCCATTGCTCCTCAATGAGCCAGTATTAGAAACACCAGCGTGGTATGATCTCAGACACTTGTGAGTGAGAAGTCTGGAAAACTACGACAGACAATCAGTCTTTGCCCCTGTCTGAATTCTGAAGAAGTCCTACACGTTCATTTCTAGTGGGGTGTTTTCCGAATACAGCACGAAAGACCGGCACCCTCCTACAGGCTAGTGATTTAAAAAGTAATTTCTGCAGTAATTTTTTAAAACATATTCTGTTAAGCATACAGAAATAAGTGGAAACTTCCTCCAAGTAAAAGTTTATATCAAAGGACTCTCATTTCAATAAATGTTGCACTTTGAAAAAGCAAGCAA
The DNA here is from genome assembly GCA_031468815.1 of Morus bassanus. Classification (NCBI taxonomy): domain Eukaryota; kingdom Metazoa; phylum Chordata; class Aves; order Suliformes; family Sulidae; genus Morus; species Morus bassanus. Next base: position 39,335,646 of record CM062575.1, read on the forward strand.
ATCCAGGTTCCCATCTGGAAAACACAGGTGGAACTGTTCTAAAATGAAAAGTATTTACAAGAAACAGGGAAATAAAGACAGTGTCCTCTTTCCATTCACTGAAACAGATAAATTTTTGCCATGACAACAGCCAGATTATATTACAGAGACCAAACCCTTCTCAACATACTTGAAGTACAGCAAGTTATAGGCACAGAACCAACTCCACCTTCCCAGGTTTCACTGGCTCCAGTAGGTACGATTTGTTGTTGCATTATACGCGTGCATCAATCATTTTTTAATTGTTGGTACTGTTGGATGCAAAGCTTTAATTCTGATTTTTTTAAAAAGCTCACTATACCTTCATGCATAAAAGGAAAGATTTTTATATCAACATTTGGAAATGCTGAGATAAAAAGCAGAAAGAAATTTCAGTTTTGCAAATTCAGAAAGATTGTTCCTTCAGATTAAGGTCTTCTGGGGCAGATTTTTGTTTTATGATTATCACAGGGTCTCCCTTGCTTGCACCTCATTTATATTGGGACTTCAAATACATATGAAGGTACTTGCTGTAGTTCCTTGATGCTTTTGCAGCACCTTGAATAGAAGACATTCCTAAGTGAGACTGAACTTGAAAATTATTCTGAACCAGACAAAAGCATTAGAACAGCAGCTTGCAGATCTGAATGCAAGATTTGATCTGTAACTGAAGGAGAGTGGGATGTTAACTGAAGGAGATGCTGGACAAGCAGCTTGATTTTTGTCTAAAAGCCCTTTCAGGGTTCAAATATAAAAGCATGTTCAAAACTGTTTATATCTAAATGGCTTAACATGCTTGCATCAAGGATTTATTTAAAGGGTGTGCAGGTATGATCAAGAAGCCTTCAAAGTCTGATACTCGAATTTATGCACCCTACATATCCCAGGTGTATATATGTATACACACACACACACACAAAATTGACTTTACAAAAAAACAAAACTGAAAACAACCCGAAGACTTAAGATCATTAGAACAATAAAGGCATTATGAGCTGTAAAAGCCATACTAGCTTAGGCATACATATAGTCTTTTAAATTTAAACTAGTAAAAGAAATAGTGAGATTATTTCTTAGAAATTTAAAAGGTCTTCATTATTTAAGTCATTTATATAGTAGGATAGCTTCTTATCTTTCTTAGAGGATAAAATACAATAGTTTGGGTTTTTTTTTAGTAATAATGAAATCTTAGTTTAAGATAATTTCCTGAATTCTAAAGTTTACAGTGTATTCTTAAGTTTCAGCTACATAAGGCAATGGTTGGACCATCTTTCTTGCTGTAAACTACTTTTGACAGTGTTTTTTTTTTTTTTTGTACAGCATCTGAGATGTAGTTCCATCTGTGACTACTCCAGTCTTAATATAATACAAATAAACAACAGGCAAATATGTTTTCGTATCTAAATGTCTACATCAATGTTAACAGTTTAATGTCTTACAAGAAACCTGAAGCCTCCTTCCCAAATTATAAACAGTTACCTCCTGCAGTCCTCCTAAATACCACCATTACTAGGAAAAGCATAAAGACACGCATACTTTTCCAAAACAATTCCCACCAGATTACGGAACACGTATGACCACGACCTGACTTTCCCTCTTCAAACAGGGCAGTGTTTGGAAGGAGGATCGAACAGACTCCTATTCAACCAAGGTCCGTATCACCGTTCATTTTCCAGCCACACAAGCTCATGCATTAAAGATTATCGACTCTTGTAACAGTTAACTAAAAAAAAACATGTTTTAAGAGAGATTCTCTTCCAGAGGTTTATTCATTAGAAGTTCAGTAGCACAAGATTTGCTGAACACAGTTTCTGACATTGCCACCCTACTCAGACATACAGCAGGGCAAAGAGTAAATGGTAACGTGGGAGGAGTAGGAAGTCTCCTACAAATTCAGAGAATGGGAACTTTCACTTAGAAGTTGTAGCACCTACTACAAAAATACTGTCCAAGCAGAAGCCTCTATTTACGGAGCTTCCCTTAAAGTCAATGATAATTTTGTACCTGCCATACCTGCAGCTGTGCCTTAATTTACTTTTAGGCTTTCTCTGTTTATTTCTGACCAACATGCCATTTTTACCTGAATGTGTCCAAAACACACCAGCCTTCTTACTGGTTTCTAGAACCCCAAAGCTTCCTAATTCCAGTAAATTTAAGCTGTTAACTTTTCACTTATTAAAAACCCCAAGAACCTTTATAATAGTAGTAACACAGTAAACATTCAGTTTGGGAAGGAGATATTTCATTTATTACCTTTTAAGCTTCCAGCTACCAGAAATGACCTGAGGCAATTCTTTGCTATACTTATTTGCTGCAAATTGGAAAGTTTCAGCAGGCAAACAGTTAAGAACTGGGGGAGGAGGAAGAGGAGGAGGAGGAGGAGGAGGAGAGGGTTTATTTCCTTTCCAGTTATCATCATCCAGCATGCTCTGTCAGCAGTAGAGAGGTTAAAGGCTCCGAGGTAAAGCAACACTATTTAAATCAGCAGCAAAGTACTCTACATATTTGTAAGTCTGATTTCAGTCCTTTAAAGGCTGTCTCAGAAAGGGGCAACAGAAATTTGGAGAAACCCAAGTTTTCTCTCATTATTGTGAGGCAGAGGACATTTCTGAAGCTAAACAGCATTACTGCAGAATAAATATGCTAAGCATTGCGGGAAACCAGATGAAGTCTTAAATGAAAACATTTACGTTAATGTTTAACCCCTTTCACTTACACAAGATCTCTACACAAGCGACAGAACGAAGAAAGCTGTCTGAATTCTGCTGAAGGACAATGGGACTCTCTATTTATTTTTATTATGCTGCCGTCTCCTGGCTAATTTTCTACAAGGTAAGAATGAATAAATGAGATTGTAGGACTTCGGGGTTTTGCTTTTCCTTTATTAAAAACACGTGTTTTAATTTTTGTAAAGTGACAAATATTTTCACTACAAAAAGACCATTTCACTTTAAAAAATACTCAAAGCTGCAATAAGGGTAATTATTTTTTTTACTTCGTCATAGATGTACAGTAGGGTGGAGGTCACTACTACTAGTGTTGTTTGTATCATAAAAATCACAATACTTATGAATACTCGTTACGCTCTGTTGCAAGCGACTTAGCTTTTTTTACAGCCCTCTAACTTAATGGTTTAAACAGCTTTCACAGTATTTGTTTTAAATTGTTATGAGGCCAAATACACTACGCAAGAGAAACAAAAAAACCCAAACAGGAAACCAGAAAAGAATAGCAAAGATGAACAGGTAAACCTCCATAAATCTGTTAAATATTTATCAGTAAATACCGATGCAATATTTTTAAGTAAGAATGATTTAAAATTTCTAAGGCAGTATTAATTTGGTTTGATGAAGAAATTTTTTTCTTTTACTTGATGCCTGTCACAGCACAGAAGCAGACTCCCCATACTTACCCAGGCTTAAGGAAAAAGCAAAGCAAAGTAAAAAGCAGTTAAAAGCGCTTATTTTAAGTTTTTAGAGGACTAAGTATTCACTTGCTCATAAAATGTCTACAGTAATGCCTGCATAAACACCTTTCAGACAAAACCAGACGTAAAAAGGTTTGGAAATAAGGAGTTAATGCCTTTTAACCATTTCATTAGAAGATGAAGTATTCCTAAGTCATTTGCTTTACTGAATTCACATTATTAATTATTAATTCACTGAATTATGAAGCCATACGAACTAAATTTTATCTAAACATTAATATTAAGGAAATACAAAGAGCACAGACAGAATATTTAGAGATGCAATGATGCAGTCCAAAATCCTATGGTAGGAAGAGACAGTGAATTGTACAATGATTTGTTACTCTGAAATGCACACCAAAGCATATAGGTAATGGGGTCTTGATGAACTGAGATGGTATTTCACAGGCTTATTTTCAGGCATAAACATAATTCTACTTTTCTCTAGAGTTCACCTTTTTAATTGAGAGGGAGGAGCTTAGGCTTACAACAACAATTTTCTGTAAAGTAATATCCAGCCACAAAGGTGCTTGAAAATCCCTACAAACAGGTTGTTTTTTGAAGAACATCAAACGCTATTCTCGGCACTTTTAAAAATTAAGACAACTTCATCCTCCTGATTTAGAGAACCTATCCATAATATAGAAAAGGTTGAGTATCAGAGAGACGTTCTGATAACAATAAATACCTGTAACGCCACTCTTGCGTAATAAAATCAATGGGCAAGACAGGCATAGACTGCGTTATGCTGGACAGTGGATCTTAACAGTACAATACCTTGCTCTTCAAGGGCAGGAGGAAATACGGTAGCATAGTCCTTGACAGACAGTAGCATGGGCCTAGAGGCTTCTTCCAAGTGGCAAATTTCATACACAATGGGACTAACGGCTGCAATTCTAGCTCTAAATCTGGTGAAACACTAGAAGAAAGCCAATGCTTTCATTGTATAATATACCCTGAGGCTCAAAGATGTCAAATTCTGTTCTCGTAGACAAGGCTTCATCATTTAGTCATTCCCCAGAAACATGTTAACGCTAGAGAAGGAACTGTTTCTTCTTACCTGATAATGGGGTGTTTGCGTACTTTTATGCTGCCATATAAAATACAGCTTCTGGATGCCACGCAGTTCAATAGGAAAAATCCATAGTAAACACTTAACAACCTGAAACGTCCCTGGAAGCTATTATTTGAAGGGTAATAAAAATTTAAGTGTATAAAACAAACAGGTTATATATAGCTTTGTTCCCTAGGGAACTATCCTTTGCAACCTGTCCACAAAGAAGTATTTAATGAAAAAAAAAAAAAAACCGAAACAAACAAACCCCAAAACACCGAACTGACGAGCGCACTCACTCCGTACAGATGTTCTAGATTGTATGCAGGTATAAAGCCCCAAGTAGTTCTGTAACTGCCCATTGTCTTCAGGGTAATTCTTATGTCCAGAATGAACCTTCCCTGTGATGTACCATAGAGAACACATCCCATTCAGTAACTCAGAGCAACATCAACGTCCCTCCTGTACTTATTCACTCAGAATAGAACAGTTTTTCTGACCCCAGGTCCACAAAAATCCGTGCTTCCCTAACAGACACTCCCTCTCCCTAACTTCTGCTCCTGGGTACATAATGGCCCTCATGCAAATCTGTTCTGAGCTCTGGTAGTCAGCTGGTAGCAGGCTATGGCACTGGGGTATTTGATTTTTACTGTGAAAATCCTGGCTTTCACCTTTCAGGGGTGTTCCTTTTCTCCTTCCGCACAATATTGAAAGGTTGCAGTGGATTGATTTGCTGAAGTTTCTCGTTCCAATGGATGAAAGACTCACATCGTGCTTGTTTACCCAGTAAATGTATCCCTTAAGAGCGGTGAAGAAAAAATATTCTTCTGGGACCTGATTTCCTAATGTTTTTCTTTGGCCTATGCATTCAATGCAGACTGAAGAGCACTGCTGATAGAACGTAGAAGCAAAATGGATGGAGCGTAGAAGCAAACCCTCCGTCTAACATAGAACTCCACTTTCTGGAATGCTAAGTGGAGAAGAGGCATTCTTCCAGCATGAAATCCAGTGCATACCAGTAAGGACAGTAAGATAAATACATTCTTTCCCAACAGCCTAATAAGAGTTTAAAATTGTGGTACTACAGAGTATCCATTCTCTTGGTTCAAATTCTGTACTTTTAATGCTTTTTAAAAATTCCATGCTTCATTTCTACATTAACCTACAATGCCCTCGTTATTTTCAAGCTTCTAAAAACAGATGCATACTGTTTTCTTTAAAAAAGTATTTTTCACTTCTTTCTATGAAAAAGTAGAGCCTCCTAAACCACAATAACATTCCGGTAAAGAAACTACCTTTATAAAAATATGCCTCTTCTCTGTTCCCATGTAATAACAAATACATTGTTATGTCAACAGCTGCATATTTACAGGTGAAATATAAATTTTTGTTAAAAAACAATTCACTGAATAAGAGAAAATTAATTCTCTTTAAAATAAAAATAAAATCTTTCTTAACTATGAAGCTTAAAGGCAGTAGCTGGACCCTGCCCCCAGGCCTGGGATTTTCTCCAGGAAGGTCTATACCAAACGCTTCAAAGATAAAGACTTCATGTAATTGCTGTGGGCTTCAGGACTGCTGCACTCTCATTCTTCTGATTTCTCAATAAGGTATATACATAAGAGAAAAAATCACAATGGGAACACTCTTATGCCAGTACAGATGTAAATTACACGGTTATCTCTGAATGCTAATGCTGGCAGTAGTGTGCTTATCTCAGCATATACACATATGCTAAAAATAAGAAGTGAGTGTTTTCCCCATGTTCTGTTTTCCAAAGCACTAATATAAAGATGTCAGAGAGAGAGAGAGGGAAAAAAAAAAAATCTCTCAGAGAGTTAGAAACATTTGCTGACTTTATAAGGATAAAAACCAGTGTATTTTGTGGATTACATTTTTGTCTCTTCCTTTTGTTTATTTAATAAATTTTCTGCTGATTTAATTTACTGAATTCTGGTCCTCTGGCAGAACTTAAGGTTTCCCAGGCCTTAAGGAAATCTCAGCAGCAGCTCTCCCTTAGCAAACAGCACTCACACATCTTTGCTATTCCAAAGCTAGTCCTTGACCAGCCTACGGCACTGGACTCATCTACTGGCACACACATGGCTCAAAGTAGAAGAAACTTCTAGCCGATGGGCTAGGCCCCCCCCTTGTTAAGTAATAAAGTGTAAAAAGCCATTTTGGGTTCTTTGGGTAATTTTGTTTGTCCTAGAAAGGCTGCTTCATGGCTCTGCAAGTACCATTTCCAGTGGCTGAGTGCACTGCAGCATGAGCACGCACATGGGCACATGCACGGTCTCTCCTAGTAACTGGAAAGAGAGTAATCTCAACATTTATAAATGCATCACTAACATGTCATCTATAAAAAAAAAAGAAAAGTCAGAAAGGTTCTCTCCCTCTCTTTATCTCACTTTTCCTTTCAGATAATCTGAACGCTTAATTAAACTATGATGAGAAGACAGTATCTGGAAAATAAAAGATGAACCCACTTGATGCAACAAAATCAGGATTTTTGGTGTGCATTGCTGTCTGTATGTTCATCTACACTTTTATCTACCTAAAGGATATGCTTTCTGAAGAGCCAAATGAACAAAAATTTAACGCGAATATAGCAGAGTGTGGCTTTTACCCAGATGAACTTTGTTCAGCTCTTTTTCTGGGGAAAACTGCTGCCTTTAAAATTGGAAGCTTTTGTCAGAATACCTACCAACCTAAAACACTTAGCTGCATTAAGACTTCGTGCAACTGCTCCATGGTTTTGAAGACTCTGCATTTTATCACAAGACCACTGTCAGAAGAAGAGGGAAATTTCTCATTGGCATACATAATCACAATTCACAAGGAGCTGGAAATGTTTGTAAAGCTGCTAAGAGCTATTTATATGCCTCAGAATATTTACTGCATACATGTTGATGAAAAGTCACCGAAAGATTACAAAGCTGCTGTACAAAACATCGTTAATTGCTTTGAAAATATTTTTATTTCCTCAAAAAGAGAAAATGTTGTTTATGCAGGATTTTCAAGATTACAAGCTGATATTAATTGCATGAGAGATCTAGTTCATTCCAGAATTCAGTGGAATTATGTTATTAATCTATGTGGTCAAGATTATCCCATTAAAACAAACAAAGAGATTATACAATACATCAAAAGTAAATGGAATGGTAAAAATATGACTCCTGGGGTAGTCCAGCCACTTCATATGAAGTACAGGACACAGGTTAGTTACAGAGAATACGTACAGTCTGGAACGTCATATGTGTATCCAACAAAGAACATAAAAGCTAAACCTCCATATAATTTGACAATATATTTTGGTAGTGCCTATTACATACTCACTAAAGAATTTGTAGAGTTTACACTGACTGATGCACGTGCGAAAGATCTGCTTGAGTGGTCAAGAGACACGTACAGTCCGGATGAACACTACTGGGTCACGCTGAATCGCTTAAATGGTAAGACCTATGTTATTTCTACCCTGAACAACCCCTGGACCAACAGCATTGTAAGGTCTCTGACACCGAGAGCTAGCGAGCTCCAGTTCAGAGCTTAATGCCACCGCTTAATTGAGTTACATTGCATAAATATGGTCATGTCTTCAGCCTGGATGCTGCCCTTTCAAACAGTCACATCTCCTGATGGCTGAGAAATAAAGCTTGATTCCAGAAAAGTACTACTTATGGTGCAGACCATTAGCTAGCAAAATGGTGATTAAAAAAAGTAATTTTTTTTTTTTGCTACGTAAAAGCTCATGCTCTCAAGGAATAAGAAAAGCAATAAAACTGAGGATGATGTCTGTTCTTATGATGCAAATATGGGTAAATAAATACTTAACATGGGTACATTTAAAAAGTCTTCAGCAGTGAAAAATCTTCCCTGTAATAAGTAGAAAGAAATCTTATCAGAACCGTATGTTTTTAAAGATGCTCCAGGGGCTACACCTGATTCAGGCTGGGAAGGAAACATACGAGCCATTAAATGGAAAGATCAAGAAGGAACCGCACACAAAGGCTGCAAAGGTAACGTGAATTTTGATCGTGAACTCAAATTTGATTCACTGACTAGCATTCACTGCAAATTACATATTTTGCTTTAAACTAGCTATTAAACGTGCCGCAGTGGTCATACATATTTTATTTTGGAAGGATCACATAAAACACCAAACCATCCTACTAAATTACTCCACCGTATCCAATCTAAATAGCTTCTGATATATTCTTGCAACGATTGTCACAGTATCCATATACTGACAACGGTTCTTTCAAACTCCAGTTACCAATGCATTAACTTGACTGATCAGTTTTCAGTGAAGAGCAGGGGGGTTTACTTGACAAGGGTGTTTGTCAGATAGCTTCATCAACATCGGGTTAAATCTCTTCAATTTGAACAATAATAAAAGTGCTGACCATATGGAAAGACTGCAAAAAAATTTTAAAAATATGTAACTGTATAAACTCAGCACAGTAAAGTACGGCATGATTAAACCCTTACCCAGCAGAATTAGGAGATCAGAACTTCAGCATGCCCAAATACAAGACACAATATTAAGCAGAACAACACGTCAGTGAAGCAGCTGGACGTAACATGCATCCATTTGCATAAAATAGAAAACCAAACCCTCGCCTTTATGTTTAAAATCTAGCGTTATCCTCCAGATATATTTCAGTGATGCTCTATGTGAAATCAAAAGGTATTTTTTGTTAGCAATGCTAGAGTGAAACTATTTTTTTAAATTATTCTGTTCAGCTTTCTGCTGCTTTCAGACACCTTCCATTTGCCTTTGCAGGTCATTACATCAGAGACATTTGTATCTACGGACTAGGGGATTTGCAGTGGATTATTGAGTCACCTCATTTGTTTGCCAACAAATTTGAGCCTGCAACATATCCCCTGGTTATGGACTGCCTAGAGAGACGCTACAGGCTTAAAGTACTGCACCAGGCAGAAGTCCCGATTGAAGATCACTGGCGTTTTCAGGATGAGAACTACTTCAACATGAAGCTGAACGTTTGAGCTTAATTAACATCCAAACAAGTGTTCAAAATACTGACAGAAACCATTAACATTTTTAGGCACAGATGTCAGTCTGTGCATTACAGCATGAGGGTAAGCACAACACTGTACTACCTGTCTGCCAGTGAAATAAACAGGTTTTATTTATTAGAGTAAGATAAAGAGCAACAACTGCTAATGGGTTAATTCTCAAAGAAAATGGCATGTCTAAATCTATAACCTACTGAAGACAAGGGGGAAGTTCATAATCCTTTAAGGGACTTATTTAACTGGAAAAATACATATTCCTCATGCTTGCAGCCAAGAAAAAGGACTAACTGGTATGAAAATAATAAAATGGAAGCAATGACTGAACAAAGATAAAATACACAAGTTAAAGTCATGTCTACCCTGTCTTATGAAATAGATTATTGACTAACAAAGTTCACACTAAAATTTCAGAGCTTGTAGATAAGGAAATGGCAACCAGTTTCAGACACAGTCCATTTCACTGCTTTTTGGGCTTTTTTTTCCTCCATGGCCAGCTGCATCTCTAATTTCATTGCGTAGCATGGCAACATCACTCTGGCACTGCTCAGGCTTTGCTCCTAATGAAAAGGGGGTGTGTGCCAGTAACAGTAGTAGGGGTCCTGCAATGCCTCCTCTAAGTCCCTGTTTCCGAGTCTCTGCAGGAGTTTAGGGCAAGGAGACACGGGAAATTTGAGGCCAGGGAACAAAGGAAAACTGAGTGAGAAGTCATCTTTCAATCCCAGTGTACCTGAGGGAAACAAAAGTTCCCTGAATCGTGCCACAGTCTGCAGCAATTGGAGATAACACCTAGCAGCAACCAGGACTAGCATCTCATTCCCCAAACCCTCTGCAGACCAAATACGGCACTTGTTGGTCTACAGTAAGGGAGTGGCTTTCACCACACCACACAGGCAAAACCAGGGAACAGTAATAAAAAAAACCTAGGGATCCAGCCCTTTTCCAGGCGAGAGTTGCTCTTTCCTCTTCAAGACTCCTAAATTAATCCTTTCACTTGTGCAACCAAAAAGATTGGGGGAATATGAGGAAACAGAGAGAATATAGCAGGTGGTCTTTCATACAATATGACAACTCTTCCATGGGATTAAACCTGTCTCCGAAGGTCTTCATTTATGTGCTACTGATGGAATGAGACCAGGAGAAACCTGAATTGTGAGAAGTCAATTCAAACTGTTTGTCCTCCTTTGGAAGTACTTTGGCAAGAACGCAGATGAAAGTTTCTTTCCAGTAAATCCAAAAAAACTCACAACTATTTTGCATGAACTCTGATGCAAACTAATAAAATGCATCCTCTTATAAGCTCACTTGATTAGAAACTACAAATTATAAATAAATGTCTAGGAGCAATTCAGATGTAAGCTTCAATATACACCCAAATATGCACCCAGGAAAACTGATTTACAGATTAAGCTTTTTTTTTAAAAAAAAAAATAAAAAAAAATAATCAAATGAATCAACAAATGACTCAACAATAGAAGATGAAAGTTTCTTATTATAAACTTATTCCCAGGTTCCTGGAACTGTACTGCTCGTTTTCCCACACAAGTTTCGTGGAAACATTATTTCCTTCAAATGAACTTTAACCTAAAGAAGGACCATCTGGTTCCTATTTATTTACAGAAACTTACAAACTCAACCCAAAGGCCTGTACTTAGCTTCATGGATAATCCAGGATTTATCTTGTGGCTAAATATTGCTGAAGATGCTTTTTTATGGCGGGAAATAAAGGAAAAAAAAAAAAAAGGCAAAAAAAGCGCCAAGCATCATATTCACACTAAGGCTGTTGAGAGTCCCTCTGAAAACCATTACTGAAGCTAATGGGTCTCTGGCATGTATTAATCATGGCAATATGCATAATTAATTTCTCTCCAAACCACACCCAATCCACTGTAGGGCACTGCCAGCACTCCATGTTGTTTTTAAAAACACGAACGGAACGTTCCTTGTTACTGTCATTGCAGCAAATCCAGTCTCGCGCTTTCACCTTTCGTCACCATCACACAAAACAATTGTCTCAGTCAAACTGGGAAAAATCAATCTGCACAAAAAACTCTCTTAAAATATAATCTAGGTATGACTTTACCCATGTCCAGGAAAATCACTGGAGCGTGATCCTCCTTCCTTAAAGGATTTTGTATTTTAAACAAAATTTTGCATATATAAAACCCCAGAAAATTGTAATTGAACCACCCCATTCTCAATCATTAAGAAACAGTATTTGACACATTATTTTGAGTGACCATAACCACATTATATTCTTGAAAGGTTTTTTTTACGTCTAACAACAGTTAAAAAATTAAGCAATAAAACTCTAAAAGCTGAGAGCATTTAACATACATAAAAAGCATTCATTAAATTCTGTATGCACTATTGTGTTATGAGTAGATCGATCACAACTTTTAGATTTCAGCAGCCGATGTTTGCTAGCTTTTGGTGACTGCTGATCTAAGAGCATACAGTGTCAATGTGACCTTGCTGAAGGAAACACTATGCTCTATAACATACCGCACACACATTAACTCTATATCTGAAAGATGTATGCATAATTTCTCTTTCAAAAAGCCTGAGGCACATGTTCAACAGCTCTATATCTAAGTTAAACATTTGACTAAGTGTTTTATATGGCACAGACTTTAGTAGTTAGGGTACTATTTCAAGTGTGTATTAGAGTCTGTTGACTCTGAAAACAATTCCAAAATAAATTTTAAAGTGATACAAAAAACCTACATTTTGAAATGTAATCTTGTCCTCAACTTCCAGAGTGACTACCTGAACTCCCAGAAGGACTTCCACCACAGATTCAATAACCACTGTCCCATCTCCAAACTACCTCTAGCATGCTATTATACCAAGAGTAACTTCTTTGACAGGAGAGTCAACATCAAAAATTGGTAATAGTGCCTTTTTCAACCCCATAAAAAGTGGGGTTAAGTAGATACTATACACTGCTAGGTAATTCTTTTATTCCACCATTTCTAAAAGCATAATTTTTGTCAAACAACAGACTTCCAAACAAGCAGGCACCAATGATTGCCCATGCAAGAATCAGGAAGCCAGTTAGAACAGACGTTCCAAAACATTTAATCACTTTTGGCCCCACCAAACTCTACAGACCACCACAGATTAGCACTAATTTACAATCTACAAAATCCCATCCAACATGAGAAAAATGACTAGGAACAGTCCTGCTTGTTCTTCTAATTTTAGTAGTCTGTTGGAGAATTAAACACAACAATAGGTGAGAACATCCTATTCAAAAGTGCAAATTTTAAACTGACAATTTCCACGACACATAATTCTTCCCGAAGAACAGGAAGCAAGAGGCAGAAGAAAACTCCTGATCCTCAGGGCTTCTGCTACAGAACACAAATCACCAAACGCCGTTATCTAGAAGCAAAGTTGTTTCTCTTCCTGCTGATCCAAGTCCTATCCTGCGCATTTTAGCATGTGACTCAGTACTGATTGTTTAAATTTTCCTCTTCTTACTGTACAAAACCTCAAAAATATGGCTCAAGCAAAATACACTTCCATGTAAAAAGGTATTATAAGTTTTCTTTGTATGCATGAGTTGCTCTGTTTTAGACAAAGCTCTTTTTCAACTCTTTTCAGTCTAAATAGAAGCTTCAAAATTTGTCCCAAGCACTTCATCTAACAAGCTCGCTCTCCAACATAAACCACCATTAAAAAATTCTCATTGCTCTTCCAAAAAGTGTTTGCCCAGGGAGTTTTATATTTTGGCAAGACAGTTCAAAGCATCTACAATTCAGGCAATAAGAGAAAATCTCTCTCTCTCTCTCAACACTGCTACAGTGTCTGACTGTTTGCCTTAGACTTTTCACATTTTGATGGTATTTTTTAACTTGACTCTTTCAGTATACTGTTACTTAAGATGTAAAGCAAGAAAGAGAAGTTTACTTCCAAGGGAGGTGAGTCACTTAGAAAAAGTCTTCACACATTAATTACAGTTGCCTTACTAAAAGTCCTCCATCCAAGACAGTTTCCTCTCACATTCTTGTGCCTTTCTGTAGTACCAATACAGTCTCTTTAACAATTCCAGTAAAAGCAGATAAATACATGTATTTAATATTGCCAGCTCTTCACGTAAAGTTTCTATTGATGCAAAATATGTGGTTTTTTGAAAGAGAACTCTGATAGAAAGACTGCTTCATCCTCCCTGTACCTAGACTCCATAAAGCCTTTCAAATCTAGTACTAGAGCAAATACTGTTGAGATAAACGAGGGAATGCTGAACTCTTCATCGTGGCCTTTTCCATTTCCTTGAATTAAACAAAATCTGCATATGCATTCAATTTTTTCCTCAACACCTATTTTGTGATCTGCATATCACTGGGCAAACAAATCGCTCTATTTCTTGTATAAGCTGCCACAGAAAAAGACGAGAGGAAAACTGAGCAGTGAGACAACCGCCTGTGGGACTTCCCACAAGGTGGTAAGCATTCCCATGAGCCAAGCCAGACGGCCTGGAAAGGAAGCAACCCTCTGCTCTGAGCACAGGAAAGTAATTTCCTATAGTTACATGAAGCACATTTTGCGATATGCATCTTGTAGCATGTAAATATACGTTTGTTACCTAGTTCAGATGATCTAGTTTTAAGCGTATGAGTATGAAGGTGAGGACTGCAGACTTCTTTGGGCTGCTGGATATCTGTATTCTCTGGTGAATGTTTTTACTGCATCATTACGGCATCTGTTTGACAAAGTCCTTTGGGAAACTGTTGCTGTTTACAATTTAGCAGACTATCAGTACTGCCCTGTAGGCTCTTAGGTGAAATTAATGCACAAGAATAGTTTGTTTTGAAAGAGCTTTCTTCAATTTCACAGTAGCGGGGAAGAGAACTGCCACACAGCTCCTAGACTGACACTTCTCCAGTTCACATCCGTGCTATAAACCTCATCCCCTGGGATGAAGTGAAAACACAGATTCTGCTAGCTGAAAAGAAAAACTGAATACAGAGTGTAAACAAGCAAATACAGGATTATTCTTTTTGAACTACTCTCATCTCATCACTCTCTGAAGCCACATAACAATGCCTCTGCACACACAGACGTGGCAAGGCCATGAAAGAAAATGCTGTGGCCCACGTGGATCCCTTAGGTTGGATTTTGGTTAAAACAACCCATATTGTCATTCTTAAAATACAGCAGTAAGCACCAGTAGAAGCACACGTATGGAAATCCACATCATTCAAACATTATGCACTTCAGAAAATGTTTGCATTTTGAAAGAACCTGTACCAGAAGAGGATTCTATTTGTTAATAAACAATTTCTAATCCTAGCATATGTACAACACACAACACTTATTTTTTTCCTTCTTCATTAGTTCTGGTTCATTTTAATCTATGCCCTGTTGCTACATAGAGATAGAATGTGCTGGGGGAATGCTGCTAATTAGCACCTGGGATAAAAACAGTTAGCTACCAGCAAGCATGGCAACCAGTTCCCCATGATCCTATTTAGAAAAGTTCTGGTCCCCTTCTTGAGTCTGAATACAGAATGAGAACATTATCAGTATGTATCCAAAAATCTACCAAATCACTCTTTGACCTTAATCAAAGGAAATGTGGACTAAAACATGTTCTCCCAGCTGGTTACCATTGTCTTTGGGCACAAAAATCCAGTAATGAAAAGATGACAGACTAGATTATATTATATCCACTTCATTATTTCTACAAGCACCCTTCTGAATATTGTGAAGAATTCACATGTATGTGAAAACAGTTCCATGCAAATACGAGGCTATGATAAATACTGATTATTATTAAAAAATCCAGAAAATGTGGGATTCATTCAGTTTTTATAGGATTATCAGATTGGCCAAACCATGGACAAAACATCTCGTTCCTGCATTTAATAGTCAAGTTACACCCATCTATCAACAAACATTTAGACACAAACGAAAAACCTCATTAAAAATAAATTAGTATCTGCCAACAGGAAAGCAGAGCCATTAGGACCAAACCGGTATTCTACAGAACAAAAATTAGCACTGTATACAGCAACATGAGGCTAAACCTAACCAGAAATAGTCCACATCATCTACAACAACTTACCAAGAAAGCTTTTCCTTCACAGGTCTCGTTTAATACAAATACACTATATATTTTATCAAATATCAGGGTGTTTGCTGAAAAATAACTCTGCCTAAATGTGGCAACCATCACCACAAATCTCACTGATAACACAAGTAGTGATAGGAAAAATAGAGTATTTGCAACTCTTACCATTGCCCCTAGCTACAACAAAACCTATATGATGAGATCAAACCAGCACTGTAAAATGAAACGCAGATAGTATTTTCTACAATAATCCATGTAATTGCTGAAAATTCTATGAAGAATTGCCGAAAAAAAACCAACGGCAAATGTCCTTTAAAAATACAGGGATCAAAACAAAACCTGAAAATGTAGTCAGTTTAAAACACACTGAGCAGACACTGATAAACACAAACCACATGCATTCAGGAAAAAAACCTAAACCAAAACAAACACCCCAAACCAATCACCCTTTTTCAAACTGAAATTCTAACCAAACATTTGAAAAAATGAAATTTCTGAAGTAGCTGTTGCAAGATCAAACTGTCTATGAGAACAAAAACATTCTTTTTTTTACAACTATTTAGAAAGACCTTTTTATTAAAAAAGGCCATATAGAATTACTTCATGCCACCATAAAACAGAACTTTCACAAGTTCCATTTGAATTTGCACATTCAGACTAAAAAAACACTTTAAAATAGTGGATGTGAATGCAATTGTGTATATATACACACACACCTTTATAACTGTACCTATATATCTATCTGTGGGGGGTCATATGTGACCCCACTGCTACTAAAGCTGAAGAAAAACTCACCTTGTGACAAACTTCTGATTTAATTTCTTTGAGAGCACGTTCAGAAAACACACAGCCACAGTTTCTCAGGAAGCAAAACCTTCAAAGAAAGGACAAGTCATACAATTGTTTTTAAGAAATCCTGTGCCTAAAAGAGATATCTGCAGTGCTGATTTAGCACAGAAACAATCCGGCAGTGGGCTAGCAGGACACAGCTAGCTTTCTCTTTGCACAGTCTTACAGCTAATCAAGGTATCAGCACCTTGATTAGGTACTTATTAATTTGCACAATGTAAGAATTGAATTAAAAATATTGGGTATATTAAACCACAACACGTATTTTGTTATTTCATTCTCGGTATAATTCAGTATAGGTTTATGACAATCTCTCAGGGGGATCTTAGCAAAACGGATGCTCTTGAGATGTTTCTGTACATTTGCTATAGGTCCAAACAGGCTTTTGGAATCATCAGCATGATCTGCTGTACTACAAAGTTATACTCTTTGAATGGTTCCACCGCTCACCAAGCTTATTGGCTCCACTTACTCTGCCTCAAGCTCTCCAGGAAAGCTGTCACAAGCGACTCCAGCTGGGGTCTGTTCTCCTATCTCTCTCCTGCCTACACAGAAGATTCTTGCAAGACTATGTGAAGCAACGACGCACATGGTTCATGTGATCTCCTTTTCCTGAGAGCTACTGTTAATCCTTTCCTCTCTATCACCCTCAACTGAATAAAAAAAAAATACTAAGGCAGCTCTGGTAAAAAAGGTTTTACTTTTCAGGTTCTCTCTTTAATTCCTCCTGAACATCTCCTGGCTAATCACTCTCTGGAGAAAGAAATACTTTGCAACTATCAAAGCTATCAACCCAGCCTCTTCTCACTCATCAGGGTTAACATGCACGGAAAAAGAAATTTCTAGTTTGTCCAAACCAGGATGCAAGGAAATGTCCTTCCTCAGCCCAACAAAAAGTAGGTACTATTGCACGATTAGAATAGACAAACAATCCATATCCCTTCTGATCCTAACTTCATAGGTTTGCTAAGCTGGTGAAGAGGGCTTTAAACTAGTTGCCAGGGAAGGGAAACCTCAGTCCATCCCGCTCCTACCAGTTTGGCACCAGCAATAGATGCCCAGAGCCTGGAGAAGGACCACAGGCCAACAGGAGCACACCTGAAGGGCAGCACAGAGGAATTCCAGCCACTCCAGCCAGCTTCAACAGGGGCCCAGCTTAAATGCCTCTATGTAAATGCACATAGCATGGGGAATAACCAAGAGGAGTTAGAGGCGTGCGCACGCCTGCAGGGCTATGACCTTATTGGCATCACAGAGTCGTGGTGGGATGGCTCCGATGACTGGAGCGTTGGAATGGAAGGATACAGGCTCTTTAGGAAGGACAGGCAGGGGAGACGAGGAGTGGGTGTCACCCATGTCAGTGACCAGCTGGCGTGCGTGGCGCTGCGCCTGGGGATGGATGAGGAGCCGACCAAGAGCTTATGGGTCAGGATGAAAGGGAGGGCAGGGATAGGTGACATTACAGTGGGGGTCTGCTACAGGCCACCCAACCAGGAAGACTGAGTGGATGAGCCCCTCTATAGACAGATAGGAGCAGCCTCACGTACACAGGCCCTGGTCCTCATGGGGGCTTCAACCACCCCGATATCTGTGGGAGGGACAACACAGCAGGGCATAAGCAATCCGGGAGGTACCTGGAATGCATTGATGGTAACTTCCTTCTCCAAGTGACAGAGGAGCCAAGGTGCTATGGTGGACCTTGTTCTCACCAACAAGGAGGGGCTGGTGGGGAATGTGAAGCTCAAGGGCAGCCTTGGCTGCAGTGACCATGAAATGGCGGAGTTCAAGATCCTTAGGGCACCGAGGAGGGCGCACAGCAAGCTCACTGCCCTGGACTTCAGGATAGCAGACCTCAGCCTCTTCAGGGACCTGCTTAGTAGAGTACCATGGGACAAAGCCCTGGAGGGAAGAGGAGCCCAAGAAAGCTGATTAATATTCAAGGATCACCTCCTCCACGCTCAGCAGTGATGCATCCCAACAAAGAGGAGGTTAGGCAAAAATACCAGGAGGCCTGCATGGATGAACAAGGAGCTCCTGGACAAACTCAAACACAAAAAGGAAGCCTATAGAGGGTAGAACCAAGGACAGGTAGCCTGGGAGGAATACAGAGAAATTGTCCAAGTAGCCAGAGATCAGGTTAGGAAAACCAAAGCCCTGATAGAATTAAATCTGGCCAGGGACATCAAGGGCAACAAGAAAAGCTTCTATGGGTACATCAGTGATAAAAGGAAGACTAGGGAAAATGGGAGCCCTCTCTGGAAGGAAACAGGAGACCTGGTTACCAAGGATATGGGAGAAGGCTGAGGTACTCAATGACTTTTTCGCCTCAGTCTTCACCGGCAAGCGTTCAAGCCATGCCACCCAAGTCACAGAAGGCAAAGGCAGGGACTGGGAGAATGAAGAATTGCCCGCTGTAGGAGAAGATCAGGTTTGAGACCATCTAAGGACCTGAAGGTGCACAAGTCCATGGGACCTGATGAGACGCATCCATGGGTCCCAAGGGAACTGGTGGATGAAGTTGCTAAGCCACTATCCACCGTATTTGAAAAGTCGTGGCAGTCTGGTGAAATTCCCACTGACCGGAAAAGGGGGAACATAACCCCCGTCTTTAAAAAGGGAAAAAAGGAAGACCCAGGGAACTCCAGGCCAGTCAGTCTCACCTCTGTGTCCGGCAAGATCATGGAGCAGGTCCTCCTGGAAAGTATGCCAAGGCACATGGAAAATAAGGAGACTGGTGATTGGTGACAGCCAAGATGGCTTCACTAAGGGCAAATCATGCCTGACAAATTTGGTGGCCTTCTACGACGGGGTTACAGCATTGGTGGATAAGGGAAGAGCAACTGATGTCATCTACCTGGACTTGTGCAAAGCATTTGGCACTGTCCCGCACGACATCCTTGTCTCTAAATTGGAGAGATTTGGATTTGACACTCGGTGGCAAAGGACTTGGCTGGATGGTCGCACTCAAAGAGTTGTGGTCAACGGCTCAAAGTCCAAGTGGAGACCAGTGACGAGTGGTGTTCCTCAGGGGTCGGTATTGGGACCGGCGCTGTTTAACATCTTTGTCGGCGACATGGACAGCGGGATCGAGTGCGCCCTCAGCAAGTGTGCCAACGACACTCTGGAGGGAAGGGATGCCATCCAGAGGGACCTTGACAGGCTTGAGAGGTGGGCCCATGCGAACCTCATGGAGTTCAACAAGGCCAAGGGTGAGGCCCTGCACATGGGTTGGGGCAATCCCAAGCACAAATACAGGCTGGGCGGAGAATGGACTGAGAGCAGCCCTGAGCAGAGGGACTTGGGGGTGTTGGTTGATGAGAAGCTCAACACGACCTAGCAATGTGTGCTTGCAGCCCAGAAAACCAACCGTATCCTGGGCTGCATCCAAAGCAGCGTCGCCAGCGGGTCGAGGGAGGGGATTCTGCCCCTCTGCTCCGCTCTTGTGAGACCCCACCTGGAGTGCTGCATCCAGCTCTGGGGCCCCCAACATAAGAAGGACACGGACCTGTTGGAGCGGGTCCAGAGGAGGGCCATGAGGATGATTAGAGGGCTGGAGCACCTCCCCTATGAAGCCAGGCTGAAAGAGTTGGGATTGTTCAGCCCGGGGAAGAGAAGGCTCCAGGCAGACCTCATAGCAGCCTTCCAGTACCTGAAGGGGGGCTACAAGAAAGCTGGAGAGGGACTTTTTACATGGGCATGTAGTGACAGGACAAGGGGTGATGGCTTTAAACTGAAAGAGGGTAGATTTAGATTAGATACAGGGAAGAAATTATTCACTACGAGGGTGGTGAGGCACTGGAACAGGTTGCCCAGAGAAGCTGTGGATGCCCCATCCCTGGAAGTGTTCCAGGCCAGGTTGGATGGGGCTTTGAGCAACCCGGTCTAGAGGAAGGTGTCCCTGCCCACGGCAGGGGGGTTGGAACTAGATGGTCTTCAAGGTCCCTTCCAACCCAAACCATTCTGTGATTCTGTGATTCTAACAGAGGGAGAGGTAGAATTGCTTGATGTGACACAAACGGAGGTCTCCTCTCTGCTTGCCCATACCAATCTCCCAGAGTTTAGTCCCCAAACAACTTTTAGTCACTTCTTCTCTGCAAACATTGCTCTCTACTCCTTTATTATATGTATAAATTCATTTAGGAAAGGATTAACTTTTTATCTTCCCTCTTGAACGTAAAATGAAAGGACACTTAGTTGTATCCTGTACTCCCTCCTTCTGAAAGGACAAATATTCCCCACAAAGGCTTGAGTAGGTACACGAGTTGCCACGTTATCGATTCAAACATTTTTACCTGCTCTATATTCAGTTTAGCATAGCACTCACTTCTGAAAACAAAATTCAGAAACTTACTGACCTATGCCTTCCATTCATTTCCAATCCCACCACAGGGCATATAAAGCGTGCAGACTGGATGTCATCGTATTTGTCCCCTTTAATACTCTCTTTATCACCACTCCAAGCTGGATTATCTGCAAGGTTTAGTTCTGTTACATTCTGAAAAACAAAAATGCAAGCCTTAAGCTGTTTACTAATGATTTTTGAGCCATGATAACATTCCCTAAGATTTTTTTCATTGTGGTTTGCTATTTTTAACACTTTTAGGGTACAGTGAGAACACAAGCAAACTGAGGTTTTGTAGCATGTTTCAGCTTTCACGGTGCTCTTTAAAATTAGGCACAAGCTGTTTACCTTAATGCTTTTGATATGCGATGCAGCTTCCATTGGAGTTTTATCAGCTGACTTGTCCAACAAAAATTCAATGATGGCATCTTTATTATACAACCTATAACATAAAATTTTTAGTAGTCATATTTGATTCTCATACATTTTTTTATTTATAAATTAGTACCTTTTAATATAGTGGTTTTTATGGCAACATTCATACCTGCCTAGCTCACAGGCTACAATTGGCCGACATAACTTCTCTTGACTCAGAGCACAGTAGTACCATCTTGCCACCAATTCAGCATTTTTGTCGACCTGGAGAAAAAAAAATACTAATGATTTTAAAGAAGCTTTTATAATTGCAAATTATTTAAACATAAAATCAAGTAATACTTGAAGCATTAATCAAATCCCCAGGTATCTTACCAAACCTACTTTCTGCATTCAAAGCTATTCCAGAGAATACCTTTAGCAAAACCTTTTAGCAAAATTCACTAACACCACACGAGGGTCTGCCTCTACCTATTGAGGATGTTTCTGCACCCTGGGACTCGGGACCTATCTTCCTAACTCTGACTCAGTTTTGCTATTTTTTGCCACTTCTACCTGTCCCCTTCCCTCTTTATTCTCTTCTATTCTTCACATGTTCTCCCCTACCCGCTTCTCTCTAGTTCTGCACCTCATCCCTACTTGGGTTAACTACCAGTTTCACTCCCTGTAAGGAACGAGATAACAAGAAAAGCAAATCTGGGGATGTCAGGATGCTACCTGAAGCTCCAGGCTAAAAACATGAATTTTATGACACACGAGGCCATAAAAGAGAGACTGAGGTTCACAGCTGCTCTGACAGTCAGGTGTGGGGAGATGATGGATTTTATTTACTTATTTTACATCAGCAAGTGTATTTCACCTGTTTTCTGCCACTTGCTGTGCAAATTGTGTGAATCTTCACCCACCTATCCACACATGTGATGCCACTGTATATCCATTACCCTCAAACACTCTAAAAAGATGAGCCCAAGTGACAGTCAGAATGCGAGCAGACAGAATGCAGCAATGGCCATGTTCAACACCACTGATGGTCTGGCTGTGCTGTTAAACAATCTACCGAATGCCTTACCAGCAGATACCGTGCCCTGAGATGGAATCATAAAATCATTAAGGTTGGAAAAGACCTTAAGATCATCAAGTCCACCCGTCAGCCCAACACCCCCATGTCCCCTAAACCATGTCCCAAAGTGCCACATCCACACGTTTTTGAACCCCTCCAGGGGTGGTGACTCCACTCCACCACCTCTCTGGGCAGCCTGACCACTCTTTCAGTAAAGACATTTTTCCTAATATCCAATCTAAACCTCCCCTGATGCAGCTTGAGGCCATTTCCTCGCGTCCTAAGTAGAGGAAATTTCCTCCTCCTATGGAGGAGGCCCCTAAAGCCCACGCGCTCAGCAGGATGCCCGAAAACCCCCTAAAACCCGCCCAGACGACAGGAGGAGCTGCGGCCAGCGACCCGACACACTCCCCCGAGGCGGGGGCGGGCTGTGCCCGCTGTCTACCCACAGCCCGGCCCAGCGCCGCGCAGGAGGGCGCTCTGCCCCTGCTGCCAGCCCCGGGCGGGCCGTGCCCGGACGGGCGGGACTCCCCGGGCCTCCGCGGGGCCCCGCTCCCCGCCAGGCCGCGGGCCCACGGTGACAGCCCAGGCTCGCAAAGCCGGCCCGACAGCCCCCTCCCGCGCCCCCGCCCACCTTCTCGGCTTTGCGGGGCCCCTTGACCAGTTCATGCCGCTTAGGGATGGTGCCGCCATCACACCCCATCTCCCCCCCGCGCCCCGCCGCTTCCGGGTCCGCTTCCTCCCCGCCGCACTACTTCCGGGGGAGGGAGGTACTTCCGGCCGTGCCCTGAGGGCATCATCGCTGCTCCATAGCAACCGGCCGGCTGGGGGCGGGGCTACAGCGGGAGGGGCGGGGGAGGGCGGGCGAGCCCATCGGGCAGCGCCGGAGGGGCGCGGGACGAGCCACCGCCCGCGGGAGGCGGGGGGGGCGGGGCGGCGGCGTAGGTTTCCCGCTTCTTTTGTGAGGAAACCCCCGCCCCAGGACACCCATTTTGGGGGATTTATGGCCAAATCGGGTGTTCCCGAGCTGGGCCGCGGGCTGCCCCCGCTGAGGAGCCGCCGCTCGCCTTTCCCGCCCTGCCCCGGCGGGCTGCAAACGCTCGGTCCTCCCAGGAGTGAGTTTAATACCAAACATAACAAAGCCAAGGTGAAACGCTGTGACCGCATTTAACTGTGCAGACAGTAATATTGACAAATGTCGACGTTTAAATAACGGTATAAAACATGGTGACTACCAAGTAAAAACAAAACAGAGAGGAAGATGAGGGAGCTGGTTTTCCCTCAGAAAAGCACTGGTGCGGTGCAAAGTAGCTGTAACCGCTCCCAAAACTGTGCATTTTCAGGGCAAAGACACAGGTACAACGTTGCCCAGAAAGGCCGGGCTTCGGCATTTCAGATAAAAACTTTACAATAAATTAATCTAAAAAATACAAATAACACAGGCGTACAAACAGTCTACCTGAGTGGTGACAGGGCCTTCATCGTTGTATTTCAGATCCAGCAAATTTAGGGATAAAGTTAATGAGCTAATGAACCCCTGGGCAACCTCGCCAGCGCGGGCGCTCTGGGTGCCCAGCAAGAAATAACATCATGTTTCCAGTTTGTAGGAATGACTTGTCCAAAGGCGCCGAGTATTTAGTGACTAAAATCAATTCTCTTTATGTTGGAGCAATGCTCCGAAAGGCTTCAGGCTGCAGCGGGGGACGGCTGAGGTGCGCTCCCCATAGATTTATCGGGAGCCAGGACTCCTCCAAGTCAGTTTTCCTTCTGTGCTCAGATACCAGCTGGAGCATTTCCCATTAACATCCAGGCTAGGCATAGTACCTGCCAGATTTTGTCCTGTAATACATTCATCGCATTTGTACATGAAGAACAAAAGTTAGCTTTGCAGCTCTTAAAAAAAAAAAATAATCGTAATAACAAATTTTGAGTAAATTCCTCGAGAAAACTGAAAATGGGATATCATAACTTACAGAACATTGTGCAGCAAAATTTAAAGAGACATTTTACATACCGAAATAAAAAAAAAAGGAAAATATATTTATCTGACCTATATGGAAATTAAAAAAATAAGAAATCAGCCAGATAACAAAATAATTTTGCTCTAATACACAGCAAACATTCCTGCCCAGCCACTAAGATGACGACATTTCCAGGCAGGACCTGAACAATGGAAAAGAAAGTACAGAATTAATTCTACAAATCCTCTTCTGCATCTGCTGTTGTGTGTTCACCTGCTAAAAGTGCACCAGCACCCAGGCAGCTGCCCGGCAGGAGTTCTTAGAGTGGACCGAAAGTTGGTGTCACCGAGCTGCTTTCGCCCCTCTTGGCTGCCACGTGCCAAAGGAGCAACAGCAATGGAGAATTTGGAAAACCAGCAAAGTGTCTTTCATTCCATCATTGCTCTGAACTGCTGTATGTACTTAGACAGCTCCTCAGTTTGATCCTGAAGTTCCCTCATGGCGTCTGCATTTGGATATTGTATTGCAGCATTTTTAGTGGCGAGAGCCAGATTCTTCAAGAGGCTGCAAAACCGGCTGCTGCAGTGGAGAACGTCGTTCCGAGCATCTCTTTCTTGAGTTTCCTGGCACAGAAAATCCACCAGCTTTTGTCCCACCATAATGATCAATTTGCTGTGGGATATGAAGATTTCGGGTGGCTGGTTGTTGCTCAGACTATTAGTAAACACACCAATCGCCTTGTGAAGTGCACTAAAACACAGCTTACAGTGTTCTGGGAGAGCGATTTTCTTGGCAGAGTCCTGCTTGCTTTGAATTACAGTCTTTTTTGCAGATGGCAAAGCCTGGAAAAAGGTTAAAAAAAAAAACAGACTCAGCTCAGTGGCACACTGATCATTTCTTTATTGCTCTACCCTGTATTCTTCACGTGTTTCTTCACTTACAGGGAGTTTTGTTAGTTAATAGTCTCCAAATTGCCCCAGCCCAGGAGTCTTTTACAATCATTTCTCTTTCCATAAAGTACTGGACTTCAAAGTGGTATTTTCTCCTGATAGCCCTTTCCCTAAACAGATTTCACTGAACACGATTTTAATAATGGATAGCACACAAAGTGCTGTAGCTAAACATCAATCCTTTATGCAGCCTGGGCTTCAAGCTTTCAGACAGTACAAAACATCCAGACTTGATCTTTAATGGTGCTGACTTAACGAGGCTTATGCATGATTAAAACTGTACGATAACAGGAGAGTCAATCCTTATACCAGTGCTTGACAAGGTATTTTGAAACGCTAACTCTCACAGCCTTATCCCAAATGACACACAAAGGCAAGCAAATAATTAGCATGATTTCAAATGAGAGTGGTTCATTACCTTTGAGGAAAATAAATGTTTTGCATGGGTTTTCAGCAGTAATTCTAAGACCTAGTTCTGGGAAAATGTACTTTGAGAAAGCAAACAGATCTCTATCTATAGAGATGTGTGTCCAAATGCAAATTATTTTGAATTTTAGCAAGCACAGAAATCGGGGACTAGAAGTCCTCATAAGTAACGGTTTTCAAAATCAGAAATACCTTTGGTTTTGAATCTGTACTCTTCTTTGCCACTTCTGTACCTGAAATGATTTTCTGTGCCTGTTACAAATCAAAATGAAAGGAAAGTTGAAATGGTTTACATAAAATATTTAAATATAAATGTATTTTTCTCTTATTTTAGGGGTAAACAACTACTTGCTATGCAGCCCTCATGTTGCAGACAACAACGGTACCTTTATTAGAAGCAACTGTTGGTTTTGTCCTACTAAAAATTTGGTGTCTGATCCTGCAAGATCTAAGACTGAAACCAACATAAACAAAACATAACATTTCCTAAATTCTAGGGACAAGCCAGCATTTCTTTGTGGAACCAACAGACTTATATTCTTAGTAGACATTTCAGTAATTCTATGGAGAATGATGCTAACAAACATCCAAAATTATTCTAACAAATAGATTTGAGAATTCACAGTAAGAGTTTAATTTGTTAAAACAAAATTTTCTACGAAAGCATGCTTTCCAATACAGCTCAAGTTAGAAAGTTAACATCTCTTGTACAGTCATGCTGCAGTCAAACAAACAAAATGTACTGGCAAGAAGAGAACTACTAGTCAAAAGAGAAGAAACAAATGGCTAACCCCCCGCTACAGGCTGACTCAGATAAATTTAAATGGGTAAGCTAAAAATCTTTTCTCAGTGGTGGCTGGCTGCCTGCCCGGGTAAATTCTCAAACACCAGTTCTCTTTATTATTTAAAATTACTGATCATTCTCTGTGTGCCCTCTAGCACTCTAACAAAACCCTGAATTCACATACAGGCTAGAAAATAGGAAGTAGTGCAAACTGAATTTGGGACTAGTGGAAAGAGAAAATAGCGCTAATAGCTTTGTATCTGCAAATGATCGGGAATATAGAGAGTAAAATCCAGTTATACTGACCTGTAACTGAACATAATCACAGTCCTCAGCGGCATTTTCTTGTGGTTTCTCAGTCGAGACCTGACTTCGGCTGGGTTTATCGGGACTACTTCGCTGAAGTGAATCTATTTCTATTCTTCTTGGCGCTGTGATTTGCTTTGCCATTTTGTATTCTGGGTTCACTTTTGATTGCTTCGTCTCTTGTTCCTTCTCGTTCTTTCTGAAGAGCAGCTTTCCATTGGCAATGATGATGGATACAAACCTCTTGATATCGTCGGGAATCGTGCGGGCTACCATAACAAAGCGATCGAGATCATCTGGGCTGTTCTGAGGTTTCCTGAGGACCAAAGCCTCTAGTGACCAGTTGCAGTTGTTTAGAGCTTCTCTTGTTTCTGTCAAGATTTTGAACGAGCTCATAAGGATTTCTAGTTGCTTTTTAATTCTGCTCTGAAGGTTGTTATCAGTGAGGTAAGAGGCATTTACCTTTACGACTTGAGCAAAGGCCAAGAATTCTCCCAGTGATACTTTTATGTGATCGACTGCTCTATGGATTTCTTCGATGCTTTTCTCTAGGTGCTCTTGTAATCTCCATTTACTACTCACAAAGATCATTAAACTCGCAACCGAGCTGGATACGCTGTGCTGCAATCCAGTCAGCGTCTCTATGGCTACGTCAAGGTCCAGTTTAATTTCTTTGGCAGGCTCTTCTGATGATGATGTAGAAAAAGACTCAGCAGAAGAGTTGGAGGATGTAGAGAGTGGGCTGCTTCTGCTGTCCATACTCGAAACAGATAATTTGTCTTGTTCTAATTTGGCATCTCTCGAGAGCTGTGGAGGAGCACTGTATGCTTGGTCTCCAGAACTATTGCTGTTTTTTTCCATCTCTTTCTTGGAGTGCAACGCAGTGGGCAAACCTTTTGGAATATCATAAACATTCTCTTCGGAGACCTGATTCTCAGCCTTTGGAGCCAGGAGACTTGGAGGTACATCACAGCTACCGTTTTGTGGCAAAAGGAGCACGTCCCGTGAGGATGGAACATCATAGAGACGGATATCTGGAAATGTTAATTTCCGTTGTGTTGGTGGAATGTCATATAATTGTGGATTTACAACTTTGGCTTCAGTATTTGCCGTTAGTGCCTTGTACCTGGCTGGTGGTATATCGTACAGCACCTGGTTCTCCGAGGAATGGCCAGGAGGGTTTTGTTTTAATCCTGCTTTTTCAGGTGATACTGGAATATCATAAATCCATTCTGACTTTCGAGGATTTGGCAAGGTTTTATAATGGCCCCAGAACTTTTTCTGAGATTCATTTTGTGAAACATCAGTTTCTCTTTTGGGAGGGACATCATATAACTGCAACAGAGCACACAGGATTTATAAGCAGTGTTTTATACAAGAAAGAAGAAACAAAACTGAATTCTCAGAGCATGCAAATGTATCCAATTCCAGTAATGTCAATGGAACTGCACCACAAAAAGGTTAGCCCGTAATTTTTATTTTCTTTCTAAAATACACAAGTGGCACGTATGAAGGTGATTAAATCATACAGCAGTGTCCCCAGCCAGTGATATCTGTGAGCTCTTCCCTAACTCCTTTGGGGTGGGAGGCTTTCATAGTTTCCTGAAATTGCTACGAGAAAAGTGAAATGCCAGTTTATTAGTAGGTAAAGTCAAACACTCAGCTTTACAGAATGAAGGAGATAAGATTTTATTAGCCTCTGCATCAGAAAACGCTTGATTTTGCAGTATCCCCACCCACATTCATATGCATACCCTGACAAAAAATAAGTCACCAACAGACACAACTGACCATTCTCAAATAACTGCAATGAGTTTAAATTTTTTACTTCGTACAGGTTTGCTAAGACAGATACAGACCTTGCCCAGTGCCTTAAAAACACGTGTGTGCACAGCTGAAGCCTATGAGCTGGAAAACGCGAATGCAAGACCACTTCTTGTGTAAGAAAATCCAGACTCCTGCTAATATGCACCTCGGGACAGATCGCACCTGGATGCCTTACAAGCACGAAGCACAAGCACGAGGGAGTGCAAGGAGCTATAGCAGTGTGCAGCAATAAGAAACAATTGAAGGTACCACTATGTAATGAAAATTTTAGAAAGAACTGGCCAGGTCAGGCTACCCCATCTGCAGAAAAAGTGCCTGAGAAGGGGATCCCAACCAAGGGTGTTTCAGACCAAAGCCAGAATTTTCCAAATTTCCCATGAACAAAGAATTCTGAGAAAATTTGATTTTGGAAGCAATGATAAACTGTGTCTCCAAAAGAAAATCTGCTCCCAGGCTGCTGCAGCTGGTCGGTACGATTGCCAACAGCCATGAAGATGTCAGGAATGCCAGCTTCAACGAGCGGTTGCTCATATGCCAACACCCCAGTGCTGGGTAGCACCAGTCCTGCAGTCACTGCTGAACAGACTCTGTGCAAGACCTGCTTCTCTAGTCATGGGGCAGCCGTGAACCTACAGCACTTCTCTTTAAATCCACAAAAACAGGAAGCCTCAAGACTTCCTGTGCTGGGATGGTCTGCCCTGAGGTCACACACCTCAGCCCTGCGTATGTGTGCTAAGGAGCCTGTCAAAATTCTCTTGGATCCTAAAACCATTCAGGAAACCCAAAATACTGAGCGCTCAACTAATAAAGAGTTTCCATCGAGGCGCTTTCTTTGTTGTGAAGTTTCAGATCAGCCCTTTCTGCAAGGATGGTACTTGTCAAACAGTGGGGAAGAGATGGGAAGCCTGACCCCCCCGAAAGCCAGGTGTGCTCCACTCCCAAAAAAGGTGGCAGGAGAACACTGCATGGAATGGGGACGGTTATTTTCTATCTGTTTGAATATTACAGACATTCGAGAATGTAGGGTGTTGAATTTGCTTTTCACACTGTCATAAAAAGAAGTTAAGGCAAGAGATCTTGCTGCCTGCAGTCTAAAAACCAAATGCAAACATAGTGGCAGCCCTAGTGCTGGTAGGTACCCTGACTACGCAGGAGCCGGGGAGCATTTGACTCTTTAATAAGAAGGACAAAGTACTGCTCTGCAGGTGTGCTGGTCTTATCCCCGCGATCACCTCGAGGGAGGTTCAGCACACGTGCCCAACGTCACAGTAATGAAAGATTATTCTCTTGTGCCCAACAAGTCTTACTTACGTTGCCCACTGGTGAGTCTTTCTGGATAACAGCTCCTGCCTTTTCTGGGCTGGACGGGATGTTGTAAAGCTGCTTCTGCTCTTCCTGGAAACCCTCGGTGGATCTGACCAGCAGAGAGCCCTTTCGTGCGGTGGGCGGAGTGGCACCGCTCTGGTCAAAAGGAAAAAAAAAGCAGGTTGACTTCAATCCTTTGAGAGCCCGCTGAAGACTTTGGTGGAATCAAAGGCTTTTGGGTCATATACTGCGTAACTCCTAGTTTGGACAGTGTGGATCAAACTCAACCTGCTGGAGAGCTGCTGGAGCGCTGTCCGGCACGCTGCACGGGAGGGCAGTGGGCACTGGGTGGTGGAAGGCAGCTGCCACCTGCACGCCTGGCTTTGGGTCTGAGCAGGGATCACCCCTCTTACACAAAGTGGGTAACACAAAGAAGTTTGTGGATAACTTGCTAATAAATGAATTCGAGTGGGCTCAACCCTGCGCTGCCAGGTGCTGCCAGGGAGCGCAAGGTACACGGGGAGGCTCCGTGGACGTGCTCCAGACCCACACACACCTTTGCGTGTAGGTGATGGGACGGGACTGGGGCCTGGCGTCCGCCCCAGCCTGGTGACCTGCGCAGGCTGCAGCGA
Source organism: Morus bassanus (assembly GCA_031468815.1). Taxonomy (NCBI): domain Eukaryota; kingdom Metazoa; phylum Chordata; class Aves; order Suliformes; family Sulidae; genus Morus; species Morus bassanus. Next base: position 39,366,120 of record CM062575.1, read on the forward strand.
GACGTAGAGGAAACGTGGTGCCGTTCACTCTCCCCAGGGAAGCATGGTATCAAGGGCAAGATCATGTAAGAGGATGCTCCAGCAGTAGATGCAATCGACATGTTGGCTTTACCCTGAGCGTGTCACGCTTACATGATCTAACCCCTTGCATTTCCTTGCCCAGGAGGCAGGTGGTGTGGGTGACAGTTTCTTTTTGTACACCCACTAGCGACTCTTCTGTAAACATCTTGAAATCTTCCCGATCAAATGACTCAAAGCGGATTTCCTGATGGATGACCCAAGGCAGAGAGGCTGACACTCTAATACTGAGGATTCATCTGTGCCCTGGAACTCATAATGGTAAAACTGAAAGCGTTTATTAGAAACGTACCAAATGTAAGATGCATTTCCTCTAAGTATCTGAAATTCAAAAGAAAACTGCTTTAGGTTTTGAACTTCCCTAAAAATACATGATTTTCTGCCAAATTTGACAAAAAGCAAACAGGGAAACACTAGAATTAACCTTAAAATCTCTTCTGAGGGCCTACAGGGCCCCAGCTACACGGGGGGAACCATGGCGGCACTCACCTGCGTGAGTGAGGACTCCCGGCGCTGCATGGATGGAACATCGTACACTTCACTCCTGATATTTGGGACTGAAGCCCAGCACGCTCTTGGGAGAGTAAGCAGGTGCTTTTAGGCGGGGGGGGGAAAAAAAACCAATAATGAGAAAGCTGCAGTGAGCAGTAAGCTCAGGCCATCTTTGAAAACTCAATTAGTTGACTAGGTCACTGTTGGAGTAATCACCCTTAAGTGATTAAAAACCTTTCAGCTTTTCACTGATGGTGATAGACGGGAACTGACCTTACAAGAGGCATGGTATTTTTGCCCCATAATTCCCCTTTGACAGCATTTCTGCTTTATTTCAGATAAGATAAGAATTGGCACATATGAATCAGAGACAATCTGCCTTACTAACCAAGGGAGGGAAAAGATTTGGAGACATTCCAGCTTTGGTTATCACTTAAATCTTTAGACTACCCAAAAGCAGAACCACTAAAAAAAAAAGAAAGCGGGGGAACTTCTCCAGTCTCACAGAGCCATTAGGTCAAGCCATATTTAGTGGGAGTAAGAGCAGCAAAAAGGTACAGGCTGAGATGTGTTTTTCTGTGGCTATGGAAAACTGACTCATTTGGAAGGAGTAAACATACTTCACGTCCTGTCCAGCTCCAGAAACAGAGAAGTCTGGTAAGGGAATTATCAGACTTCTTTAGGTCACATTTTATACATCCATACGGATACACTTTTTAGGTCAATTACAGACTAATTCTCCTGCTTGCTTAAAAAATCATTTTAAGAGCTATGACCAGATCTGCGGGACAATTAGTTAAGATGCCAAAATACGAATGTCGGGAGAGGACTTTTTTTAAAATCAACCCCAAAACCCTGGAGTTTTGTTCATTTAGCATAGGTTTAGCCTGCCTCTCCGCAGCTGGTTTATAAATGGAGAATTGTAAACTACTGACCCACAGAAGCACCGCTGCGTCACAATAATTTAAAATTGGAGGTAGTGTTCTCCATTATGTCAGTGAGCATTGTAGTGACTAAATTTAGGGGAAATATGGTAGAGGAACAAGACTCGAGCTTTACATCTGCTTGCTTCATCTTTGTGAAAGCTCTTAGCTCTCATCTGAAGAAAGGGAATGACAAGTGAATGCAAATCCCCTTAGTGCTCTGTGGTACGAGCCATCTTGCTTCCAAACAGAGGCGGAAAAGAAGAGACTTTCCTGAGAAGAAAGGGTAAAAGTTAAGCGGTATCAAGAAAGCCATCCTTAGCCCACGTCTGTCTCCAGATGAACAAATCTTACTCAGTATATAGCAAAAAGGAAACTCTGAATATCATATCTTACTACCACTTTGAGAACAAATTATTTTCAAGTACCTTCAGTAAAGCAAGAACGTGCCCTGCGTATTAGGCAACAAATAAAGAAGGGACAAGGCTTTTCTACAGGGTGAAAGCACACAGGCTTTGAGGGATTTTGTTTTGTTTTATTGTTTTCAATGAGCTCCCTCAAAGACTTACAGTGGCTTTACCCAGCTGCTCAGAGGACAGCTGAGTATGCCAGGAACTTTGCCAGTTGTCCCATAGGATCTACGCGGGGCGGCCCGGAGCGCTGCGGTTCGTTCTGCACTCGCACAGGCTGTTCACCCCGAGCCTCCCCGTGCATCTGTGTATGGCTTGCGACCGCCGCGGTGCAGTTGGTGTGGGAACAGCTGTGACGTTGTGCAAGAGGCGGCTCAGGCAAATCTGAACCTCTAAATAATAAAAGCAGGCTAGGACATTTTTTTTTTTGCTTTCTCTGTTAGAGTAAACAAGGCTTAGGTACACAAACTCCTGAAATGACAGAGACACAGGAATAGCCAAGGAGCTCTTCTCTTGGGCCATTCATTCAGATAAAGAGTAACAGATGACATTTTCAGCCTGATTTGCTGGCACAACATGGAAAATTTGTATCAATCTCACATTCAATTTGCAAACGCCTTCTTTAGGGCTGAAATTACGCCTTCTTTAGGCTGAAAATTACGTTTCAGCCACCAGAGATGTACCAAGTTTGTCTGTTTTCCAGCACCCATTTCCCCCACAGAAGGAACCAGCACCTCGGGTTCCATAACTTGCCCTTCGGCACAGTGGGATGAAAGCTACCCGACTGAGTCCCGTAAATCAAATGATCATTAAATCAGCCTAAAAGGCTATATAGTTCAGGGCTGAATTTCTTTCCTTTTCCTTTTTCAATTAACATTTCTAATGTGATTTTCATACACGGAATAAAGAGCCACCCAGGGCTGAAGAGCTCGTGGGACTCCCTCCCCACCTGCTGCATTTACCTTTCATTAGAAAAGATTCCCCATTCATTTCATGCTGAAGAAAGCAAAAGTTTTTTTTCTTTTTAATATTAAGACACTTGATGTAACATTTAGTCAAATTACATTTTCCACTTACATGCTTCACACAAGAAGCAGGGAGAAAGGAGAGGCCAGGCCAGGCAGCTGTAGTGAAACCCTGGAAAGCTAGTTTTGCAATTCCCCTCCGTAACTGGGGGCACTGGTGCCCGCTCTCATCCCGTACACCCTGGGCACTGTCTCAGCAGCAGCAAAAACAGGCTGGGAGAGAAATTGATTCAGACCACACAACCAAACCCTGCGTCCTCCAGCTTGTCCATAGTAGGTGCTGCTACTTTGTGCAAGCATAGCGACAACCTTGAGTAGCAGAAGAGAGAGGCAGCGGCACTCTGAGCTTGCTGAGGCGCTGGAAATAGTAGAAACTAGACCAAAAGGCAGGAATCACACAGCGAAGGGTGATTTGGTTTTTTTTATTACAAATCACCCTCCTGTGCAGATGGATGCAAAGACCCCCCACAGAGTGCCCAGAGGACTCTGGGTGGACGCATGCTGCAGACCATCAGAGGAGGAAGTTCTGTGTCTTGTTATTTTAACTTTGGGGTAGGTTTGTAAATCATTTCTAGATTCTTCCAAACAAATGGTATATTCTTTACTGCCTGCCCTATTTTACAGCTGCTTTAAACTGTCAAAAAAAAGTGAGGGACGACAGAATAGAGAGACTCTCATCTGTTGCCCAGGGCAGCATTTCCTCACCTAATGCTAGGAACTGTAGTAGAATTGATGGGAGTTTCCTAAACACCATTTATTTGAATGGCTGTGCTGCAAATTCCACTGAAATGCTCAGCATAATAATGCTTTATTATTTGCCTGCTCCCAGTGATTGTTTTAGCAATGACATTTGTTACTCTTATAGCTGCTTACGTTCTTACCTGTTTTGTTGAGCTTCGGGTCCTTTCACTGAGCAGCTGTGCAGCCAAGGCCGGTACCTGATATATTCCTTGGGCAGGTGGGGTGGAGACCCTAGCTGGAGATTTAACCCACCCCTCCATCTTCTCATAGGTGGACGACAACACGGTAGGCTTGGGGACGGAGGGAACCTGGTAGATGTTTTGTTGGCCCGCTGGCGACTCTGTGGAGTTGCTCCGGGTAGGAGGCGGCAGCAGGACAGCCTGAGAGGCGGCGAGGAGCTGGAGGCGGTTCGCCGGGGCCAGGCCCTGCCTGCCGTGGAGGGAGCATTTCCACCAGCCCTCACTGCCAATGACGTTTTGGTCCAGAACTGTCAGGATGTCTCCTTTGCGGAAGGCCAGCTCATCCGAGCACTCCGCTTTGTTGTCGTATAGCGCCTTCGCCAAGGTGTTCTGGAGAGAGAAAAAACATCGGCGTTGCGCTGTTACACCAGCAAAAACGTTCATTAGTTTCTGGTTTGGTGTTTATCTCCACCTTAATTTCAATTTAATTCAAGTCCACCTGTTTTCACATTAAACAGCATTTCTCAGAGCGCTGGTAAATGTTTCTTAGAGGTAAACATTTGCAGCCTGTGTCTGCTATGTTCAGTGCAGTAAAGAAGTAGGTAATCATAATACAGCAATATGTTTCTTCACCACCTTTTCCGCCCCCAAGGCTCTTGAAGAGCACTGCTGATGTTCCTTACTTAGGCTTATTACTTATGAACATCCCTATATGAAAAATAGGTAGTTTTTCCCACTGGCATTCTGTGAATTCTTTGCCAGAAGCTGCTGCAGAGAAAACGCATCACCCACCCAAAAAGAAAACTCATGCCTTCCTGCCTGCTACCCAATTTACCTGAGGACTTCAACTGCACATGAAAAAGGCTAATTGTTTCTTACCTGAAAAAAAAGAAGGAAAGAAAAAACCCAACCTTGCTTATTTTCCTTTAAACTTTTTCTTTTCTCAGAGCCTTATGAAGACAGGCCTCTCAGTAATGTCAGCGCTAAGGGAGTTAATAAGTGCCCAGTGGTAACACCAGCGGCAGAAACACTGCTGAAGAGCAGCGATGGGCTGCGGTACTTGTGAAGACCCAGACCCCAGCTAGCTGTGTCCGTGTCAGCTCCGGACTAGAGAGCTGGATCCTGCTGATAGAGAGCATCCCAGGCTAATGATTTACGTGACACATTAGCTCAGGGAAAAAAATCTCACTATTCACACAGTGACACCGAACAAATAGCTCTGCTGGCTGGTAAGTGTTCACAGCAGGTCAGTGCGCTTGTAGGCTTAATGCAGGTAAGCACACCTGAAACAGTGTCTGTGTTTCTCTCCATCACACGGACATCACCTGTACCTGAATACTTCTGTCTCCAGTATATCTTTCAGCATCTTCATAGGGTGCTCTTTATTGTATTTTTTTTAGACAGAAGCCCAAGGAAAAATAGAACAAGAGATTTTCCTAGGATCACAGAAAATCTACGTGGGAGCAAATATTCATATTTACCAGCTTCTTCACCACAGGGCAGCCCTACCCGTCTCGGCTGAAGCCTATAAATTTCTGGCAGTTGTGAGTGTGTAGGTTACCACATTTTATTTTTAGCATATTTATTTTGGGCATTTGCTTACTCATTAAAAGATGACAGTTAAAAGAATGAAAAGTAGTAGCAGCAGGTAGCTTTATTCACCCGAGGCATTTGTGCAAAGGGTAGAGCGCGCCGTGGACGTAGTGTTTTTCAGTACAAGATACCATTTGCTTCCAGCTTTAAAATGAGACTGACTGCTTCCCAGCCAGTGGGACACTGGCTGCCTTTCAGCATTAGTTTCTTATCAGAAAGTGCAAGTAATGTCCAACGAGATAGTACCCAAATAGGAAACGTGATGCCTTGTATTTTTGTCCAGAGCATTTGCTGTAAAGCAACAGCTGGTTTGAAGTTGCAGCAGAAGAAAACCAATTTGTCAGCTCAGCTGATGAAAGTAGCCTGTTGTTAGCAGCAAGCATTTCTTCGTCAGGGTGGCCACGAACAATGGCCTTTCTATGATACCAGGGCTTGTCCATCAGCAGCTGCCAGGGATGGACAACAGTCCCATTTACCTTATGTCATAGCCTGGTTAAAATAGTCTTCTTGCCTTGAACATGGGAGCCCACTTTCTATTTGGACAATGCCAAATGCTCTGAACCACCTGTGTTGAAGCCAGGCCTTCAGGAATCCCACCACAAAGTGCAGCCCGGGGTGGGTTTGGGCTTCACACGACGTTGTTGCAATTGTAAAAAAAAAAAAAAAAGAAAAAAGGAAAACAGCCAACTTTTCCTATTATTCATCAGCAACCCTTCCAGATCTGGCTTAACATTTGATCCCTTCTTGCTGGGCAGTCACACTGAAAGACAGACCCTCTTCTCTCTTCTTCAGGCTTGAAGAGGATGGGCAGAGGGACACTCTCCCCTTTTTTGCAAAGAGGCCACTGAAATGCGAAGAGCCTTATCCAAGCGCACACAGGAAATCGGTGGCAGAGCCAGGAAGCCTGAACTCAGGAACTGAGCCCCCGCCTAGTGCACTAGACAACAAGACCGTCCTTCCTAGTTGTACCAACGCAAATAAGAGGAAAGTTTGGTTCACAGTATGGTTATAAAAGGTTACTAAATGTTGACATTTCCCCAGCTAATTCTTTCCTGTGGAAACAGCATACCAAACACATTATTCGACCTAGTTCTTTAATTAATCAATGTATGAAACTACACAAGTCTAATTTGAAATCTCATTTATTTTAGAGTAAATATGCTGATTTTCACTAGGTCAGAATTTGGCCGGTACACATCAGTGAATTTCTGCAAATAATTACTGTAGACTACAACCTAAGTGAGGCGGAGTGAGGAGGTACTCTTCCCACCAGTGATACTTCAGCAACAATAAAACGTGACTGCAGCAGGTATTAGCAGGAGAAATAATTCCGACTATCCTCTCATCTCTTTTCCTAGACGTTGCTAGGTCTGCTTTGCTGCAAAACAAGTGAAGCGAGAGAACAGCCAGGTCAGTGGAAGCAACGGGGAGGTCTAAGCTCCATTCAACGGCAAAGGCGTTCCACAGAGAGGTTGTCAAAACTCAGCTGAGCAACGTTTCATTTGGCAAAGTCGGATGAATATATTCAGGGCACCCACGCTGAACGAAAAGTTAAATTTTAAACTCACACCGTGAAAGTCACAAACCTTTTCAACAGAGGGGTCTCTTCGCTTGAAGCACAGCACATGTTTGGTTCTGCCAGTAAAGCTGTGCAAACAGCCAAGGGCGAGTAGCCCACAGCGAGATACCGGTTCAGAGCAGAACACAGTGGTTCACATTTTGAAAGGTGGTCTCCGATTTGCAGAGCACAAGTTAGGGCATGTGGGCTCACATCTCTAGGCCACACAAATACCCAGGAACCTTTGAAATCATCTCAGTTGCAAGCCAAGCAGGGGATTAAAAAAAATAAATTATAGGACACCTTGGAAAACCTGACCTAGGTAGAGCAAGAAGTCTGTTTATAGATCATCTCATACCCCTTCTGGAGGGCTGGAACCAAAAAAATTTGAGACCTTAAATAGAGAAGTGACAGAGACAGGTCCCAACCTCCAGACTAGAGAACATGAATGAATTGGAAGATCGGCAGACCTCTGCAGGTCAGTGGAGCGCTCAAACAGCAGGGCAGGGGGCGAGGAATAAAAATAAAAAAAGAAAGCAAGCAAAGCAAAGATTCTTCCACTTAAGGCAGTGCTAAATTAGATTTCAAGTTTCAGGACACATGGTCAGTACTCCAGAGTTGGAGAGCGAATCTTTTCCATCTGCTCTCAGTTCCAGTGTTGCGTAAGAGCACAGCAACATCGTTCATTTCTTCGTGACTTTCCTTCAGGAGCACCAGCCCGTCACTGGCGTAACGGGCCAGCGACTGGTAGAGGCACGATTCCAGGTGACAGTGAAAGGCGTTAGTGATTAACTGGCTTGCAGCCCTTGGTGACGTTTTTCTGGGCATTTTAAAAAGGGTAGAGAAACTTAGAGAGGTATTTTAATGATGATTTCTTATCCTTTTGACTTGGAACTAGTCTCTGAAGGAACTTATGAGAGGTAGAAACATGTGTAACACAGACTATATTAGCAATTTGTAACAAGCAAACTACAGGAAGGTCCCACGCAAAACTCTTTCAAAAGACAGCTTCTTCTTGCAGTGCAATATGAGGATGCACAAAAGAAAAAAAAAAAATATCCAAACCACTAAAACAAAACAAAAAGTCCCCAACATCATCTTCCCTGAACGGACTCTTCTGTGTATTTTCAGTACCCGCAGCCTGGCAGAAAGTTGCAGCAATACACTGAAACAACAATCCGAGCAGCACCACACCACTGACGTAACGTCATTTCTGCTGAACTCTAATCTCCCCAAAAACACAGAAGGAGGAACACTTTCACAAGATGTAAGAAGAACAGATCAAACAGCTCTGCCTTTATATGTTGCTCTCTGTTCTCCTTCGCTCCTTTATTTACGGGACTATTAAGCCCCCTTTATTTCTTGCTTCCTTCCAAGCATTCTGGTTGCTCACCAGCCTCTCAGGACCTGATCACACCAGGACTGGGGTGGAAGAGAGCTGTGAAGCAATTCTTTTATGTAGTGTTATCACCAAAAGAATGTTGGCAGTACTGTTCATATGAGCTCCACTAGTTTTTAAGGAGTCCCAGCTGCGGACTCAACAAATAGTAGCCCAGGACGTTGAAACAGATGTTGAAGATCAGCCTAATACTGCTAAAACAAACTGTAACAAACCCACAGCAATGCCTAGCATCACAGGTGCTGACGTGGTTAGCTGTTTTATACGATATACTTACAAGCAAGCACTGAACTAGCTGGTTTTGGTACTGGAAAGTGCCGTAGTTCTGGCCGCAAAGAGCTTGCTATAGGTTAGCTGATTTTCTAGTGGCGTTTGAGATGGTACTGAGTCCCGCGGCACTAGAAAAAACCTGCTGGAGCCACTGAGCTGGGTCAGTTATGAAAGCCGGATTGGTTGCGTCCGTGTCCCACTGGGATTAAACCCTTAGCAGTACTCCCATGAGGAGGGTATGGCCATACTGAGTAAACCAAAGCACTGCGAGGTTGGGTAAGGAACCGCCGCTCTCCCGTCCGTGTGCCGTCCCTTACCGGCATCCAGCCCACCGCCAGCTCTGCAGCCCAGCCTCCTACGGGCTCCATCCACTCGTGGGAAGAAATAGGGTGAGTTATTGAGAAGCCACTGGATGCCAAAGCTGTTCCGAATTGCTTTCCAAAGAAATTCCATTTTTTGGAGGCACTTTTAAGAGAACTCATCCCAGCCAATTGATTTTGTGATCCCAGTAACAGTAGGAACAATTTATAGACAAAAGCAACAGGAGCTTTATGGCAGGTGAGCGCTTGATCCGACACCACAGATAGCCAGGGTCTACCAAGTCTACCTCCCGTTACGCGGAGAGAGGTTATTTGTAGTGCAGGCTCTGGCGCATCTAACGTGGGGCTATTTGTCAGAAGTCAGGCCCTATCTATGCTTCCAGCCGCCTGGGACATATGTAAAGAATCACTGTGGCAGCCCCTTTCTATCATGTAAGCAGAAGCATCTCTGACCTGCCATTAACTATAAACAAGTACTGCATTCCCAGGATCGCAGAGACCTTACGGGATGCTTAGCTAGGAGGAAGCTGTGCTTTGGGGCCAATGGGATCTGCATTTTTCCTTTATTACCAGCGGAGCGGAAGCTGGCTGTCTAACGCTATCATCCACAAAATGCCGTCTAGAGCCAGCTGTGTAGAGTTCTTTGTTATTTCATGTGATCTCGTTAATGTGTCCTTACAATAACCAACATGTAATAAGTAATAAAGCAACACAGATGAGGTCAAAGTGTTTTTTCTTCTTTGACTTTTGTTGCTTCTTCCCTGTCAGCAGCCCTGAAAGAATCCCCCAAGATAAAGAACATCTTAAAAGCCAGTTCATCGCCCCACGAGAAAGCACCTTGGCAGTCAGCGCTGCTCCTCTTCCCTCACCGAGCAGATTTTAACAAGACGATGACGGAGCGCAGACCTAGAAAACTGTGTTGCGTCCTCTGCAACCTCTTCCCCGAGATGCTGTTCTACCCATACAGAGCCCGTGACCTCGTCAGAGCAATCCAAATCAGTCACATACATCGAGCCAACCACACTGAATGGATTTACAGTATGAGGCCTCGGGTTCAGTTAACTCAGGTGCGAAGAAAAGTTCTTGCGTAGCTGGAAGCGTGTCTCCTTGTGCTGGATTGCAGAGCAGGTGTTAGGATAGTGACTCTCCCTACAAACCTGAATTTTTACATCTTTACTGTTTGTGTATCTTTATCCAGCAACGCTCCCGCTACAAAACCTAACAGCCCTTGGGAGTCTTTGGAATGAAGGCTGTTAACTCATGTTTATTAATGAAGAAAGGGAACATTCTAATTAAGAGTCACTAAAGCTGATAATTGTAAAATTCTAATATAAAATTCTGTAACCTCAAAATGGGAGCACTCACATAGACTGACATCTCTATGCTCTATGTACATGATAAATATCTGTGCTAAGGCAAAAACCACCCTCTATTACTAAGATTTCCCGATCCCTTTCCTACCCCAATCTCTATCCTCAGCCTACGGCACAATCAACAGAAAAAACCACCCTCACAAAATATACGCAAGTGTTGCCAGAACAATCCTTCACGATTATCAAATGATAATTTGAGCATCTTCCCCGCAAGTCTGCCAAAATAATTTCTGTACCCCCCCCCCCCTTCCCACTCAGTCTAGATTTGGAAGCTCCAATTCAGTACTACGCACTATTTCACGTGAGACGTAGGTACTGTAGTCCTTCACAGCACTTCAAATTAAAAAATGTAGATAAATTTTTCATCTATTGTCTTACATTTGCTTCTTAAAAAAAAACAGTTGAAGTAATCTTAAAAAAAAGAGATAGCTTTAATCACAGGAGTTCCTCCTGTGGATGAAAATAAATATTTTTCAGCTGCATTTTGCACATAAAAAAAGAAAATCTGTAAGCACTTTTCCTGCAGAAAAATGGGGCTTAAAATATTTGCGGAGAAGGAAAAGACACAAGTGAAGGCAGCAGATTGCTTTTGCTAAACAATTATGCTCATGCATCAGTGACACTCCCTGACATGTTTACAGATCTGTTTCCGGTTAATCTCTTCACCTCCGAACAAAGCCGAAGAAATAAACATTCTCCATCGCCCCCTTAGCTGGGAACACGCTTCCCGGAGAAGCCCCTTTTAAATAGTAGCCAAGTTGAGTCCATTTAAGTTTTGCCCAATTCAGTTCATTGCAGACAGAGTTCACATGGCCAACGTCCACAGAGGAAAGAAGAATTTACCTTCAACGCTCCGATCTTTCATCTACAGGCACGTGCCTTCCTCCTAGCCGCGGGGCCTGCACGTCCCACTTGACGCACAACGTTTTCTCTGACTTGCAGAAGGTCCGTCATATACAAACTGTATTTTTTTGTTTTGTTCGCGTGTTTTGGAAAACGAGCCTTCTGGTCATACTGAAGTTTCAGATCTTTTTGTGCAGGCTTCAACAAGGAATGGGTATCAGGACTTGCTTTGATTGCCTATTCAAAGGGTTAATTGGTTTGCGGAGGGTGCAACCAGGTGCTAATCATCAGGTTTTAAATTCTGAATGGTCAAATCAGTGTTTGATGAAATAAAGAACAACCAGTTTTTAAACTCCAGGCAGAACCACTTAGATGGAAATTGTGCAGCTGCACGTTAGTCAGTGATGTAGGGGTGGGAATTACGAGCTGGTGCTGTTAATTTTCTCCACAAATGTAGTTAATCGAATTCTAGCTGAGTTAAAACCAACAGAAACCCTCACCGTTTTCAGTACGATCAGGATTTCATTCCCATCCATAGCATTTTCACGTGTGTGGCCTCATGCCCCAGTCAAAGGAAAAACGAACTGCCATTTCCTGATATTTAAAAAATGAATATGTATGTATTTCTGGGTTTTGGTTCCTCCTGCTAGCCAAAGGTTTTTTCCCCCAAATGCACCAAATTAATTTACTTTTTTGGCTTTTCTAAACCTTTTAGTATCTTAATTGTGTTTTACTACTACATTTATTTCCAAATATGGGTTTAAAGATACAGAAAGTCCTCAGGAGTACAAGTTTTCTCCTTCTGCCTCCTGAGCAATAGATGCTTCACAGAGAGCCGTCAGAGCAGGGTCCTTGCTCTCCTTCCTCCGCCTGTCCAGGGAACAGGCAGTCAGGAGCAGATTGCAAATTTTTCCTTTGCAACGACTGCTGTATATTCTTCCTCCCGGGTGCACAAGCACGACAGGACGCTGTCCCTGCATCCCAGCTCACCTGCGGCGCGGTGTCTGCCGATTCCCGGGACGTGGCAGAAGTGACAGCAACCCCAGAGGCAGAGCCTCGGCGTGGGCGTTCTCTGATTCATAACGAATCAGCAGCACCACCGCCACAACCCCCAGAGGCTGCCGCTTCCTCCAGCTCTCTCATTGCTCTGAGCTGCCCCAAAACGGTAATTCTTTTTTAAGACCACCCTTTTGGACAAAGGTTCATTTATCTGAAACTTCAATATTTCTTTGGAAAAGCAGCGGCTGGTTTTTCACCTGCCCTAATCACCAGCGTGCATCGCCGCCCCTTCCCCTGTCACGACCACGGGGCACACGGTGACCGCGCAGCCCCGGCCCCGAGTCACAGCTGCCGGAGATCAGCTGTAACGTCAGGCTGGAAGATGCAGCGAGTTTCACGGCCAAAGAAATTCCGCTCAGCACAAAGCAAGCTACTGCTCGGTGTCTGCGTGCGCGCTGTGCTGGGAGTCTGGGCAAAACCGTTGACCTACGACTATAAAACGGGTTTGATCCATCCACTTATTCCCCCCTCCTCCCAGAGCAGAATTTCCTAAAAATGAACACTGCCACCGCTCCTTTCCTCTTCTGAGCTTCAGTTCTCCCTGCAAAGAGCCCTGCAGGATAGGATCAATCGTTATCCTAGAGTGCACAGGCTTTTCCAGGCGCACGTAACTCTTAGTGAAATTACTTGACATTTGCTTCATCAAAGAGTGACTCAAGCTGTTAAAACATTTCCACTAACCATTTTCTAGTAATCGGTGTAAAAAACGCCATCTCTTTTGAGATAATGTATAAGCCAAGCATTAGTCACTTAAGCTCATTATTTCCAAGAAAATGTGGGAAGCAAGGGGTGTCCTCGTGGTCAGCCGGGGTCATTCACGGTAACTTTTTTTAATAAGGCATATTATTGCCTAATGTGAGTGGTCAAAACCTCACCCTTCCTAACCGCACCGTTGTTCTCGATATAAAGCATTTTTTTTCAGCTTGTCTTGGATTGTACTTTAAAAGTTAAGACCGGGTGCTCTGTTAGTAACGTGCAGACACGATCAATAGCACGCTTTGAGCAGCGATCCCGACCGATGCAGATTTCACACTATAATACACTTCCACTACAAGTGAAATAAGCAAAGCCATTAAATGCAACAGAAACAAAATAACCTAATACTTACATTGACCTTCATTTTGTTGCCTCCTATTTCCCTGTTACTCCATCACCTGAGGAGGAGGATGGGATCTCCCCCAGCCCTTTCTCCCCAAGCCCAGCCCAGCGGATTAGGCAGGAGCGCTGGAGGCTCTGGCTGGAAGCCTGAAGAGCAAATGCCCAGCCTCCTTCCACCTCCTGCTGCATTTGCTGGGAGCCCCAGAGGAGAGCGGCTATCGGGAACGAAGGGAGCTAATTACGTAGCAAAATTATCTCGAGGGTGCAATTGGCCTGCAGCTGCTGATGCTAATGAGGGCCTGGTGCGGGACGCACAGACGTCCCTCCCGCAGAGACCCCCGGAGAAACGCCTCTTCTGCTTTTCAACTGCGTCTTCACTGGGAACCGCAGGGCAGCGGGGATGAACCAGGAAGCCAGGACTGCATTTTAAAGCACTTTTGCAGCAGCATTTTTTAGTCCTGTTTTTTTTTTGAACTTAACAGTGGTTTGACATACTTTGAAATTTTCACGTTCGCGTCTCTAGATCTCCTTTGTAGTTATGGAAATCACTGCAAAATAATCACACTCTTCACAGGCAGAAAACCTGAGGAGGAAAGCTAAACATGGGCTGCAGCTGAAGGGTTTTGTTTGTTTGATTTTTTTAAAAAATTCTTTAATATTATTAAATAATAGTGTTATTTAAAATCATCCATAGTTCCTATTTGCTCAGCAACAGCTCTGCCCAGGTTACGCTTATGCAAATGCACAGGTTTTACCGCTTTGTACTTATTAATATCTCGGGGTTTGCAAACTTTTACTGGGTTTGCCTTTGTACGGGCTGTCTTTTCTCTGGCAAAAGTCTTTTCCTTCCTCTTTCCACAGTAGCATCAAGATGAAATTAAACGCTCACTCCCAAACCCACAATCACATAACTAGAAAACCAAAGCATCTTGAAGAGAAAATGCTTTCTCAATAAAATCTGCACCTCTGGGCCGGGGCTGGGAGCAGACAAGCAGCTAAGGCGGTTGTCCAAAGAGGAAAGAATTCCTGGCACAAAGCTGCTCATTTGAATGCCTTGGGGTTTTTCTTTTCTTTTTTTTTTTCCCTCTTTCCTTTTCTTTTTTCTTTTTTTTCAATATTACAACCAGCCGTTTTACTAGTTGGAACACTCCACCTCACGCAGAAGATGAGGAACAGCCGTTCACTCACTCCCCTGGAATTCTTCAGGTGCTACCAGCATTTGAAATGATCCAGAAATACAAGTAACAGAGCCACAACTTGTGGCCACAAAACTACTTTCAGATACAACTGAACGTTCTCTTGCATTAATCCCAGACAGGACGCGGGGCAGGGACACCCTCCGCAGCCCGTGGGTGACCCGCGCCGGGGCAGGGGCAGAGGCTCGGAGGGGCGGAGAGGAACGGGCAACGATCACGGAGCAGCGGCAGCAGCCGCAGACCTCTTCGCCCAGCCCCAACGTCCTGCCCCGCCGTCACCTCCGTGAAGGAACTGGGGCGGACTGAGCGTACCCCGCACAAAAATGAGGCGCGTTGAGACTAGGAAGGGGGAGGAAAGGTGTTTACTTAAGTGCTTGCTTACTTGTTCATGGTTTACTCTTTCTCAGTCCCCCAAATCAGTGATTAAAAATCTGTGTTACCTGGCAATAAATTACATGAGGTGAAAATTCCCTGGATCGAGACCGTTTTATCCATGACAGAACTGAAGTTTTACCTCTAAGACTTCCCCGGGAAAGCATCGAGTCCACTTCCACCTGCCTGCATCCTGACAGCCCCAAATTTATTGTCTGAGGCCCAGGAGAATGGAGCCTCCACCATTCTCTCCAGGATCTCCTCATGGCTATTTAAGTAACTCCTTGCTTAATATATCAGCCCTGGGAAACCCTATTTTGCAACCGCTGTTTGCTCCCGGGTGTTCGAGGCGGGGGCTGGGGGCGGCAGCAGGCGCCCCAGAGCCCCGGGTGAGGGTGCACACACATCCCCGCGTGCAGAGGAGCTCACAGAAACAAATCTCACGCTGTCCTTCACGCACTTGGTTGCGGACAAGACGGGAATACGTAAACTGGGCATTTTGGCAGGAGAGAGAAACTTCAGATCAACGTAACGTCTGTTTAAAAAACGCTCCTGCTTCTCCTTTGGCAACGGCACTGAGAATGTTGTCAAACAGTCCGAGAACTATTTCCCAAGCGCAGCCCGTCACGCTAACGGTGTTTGAAATTGCACCAAGAGGCGCAACGTTTCCTGTGCAGAATACGTCCCAGGTGCATGTGCAACGAGAAAGAATAACATCTTTTCTCTGGCCGCGCTCGCAGACTGCATTCGTTTTCAGAAACGGTTTTCCTTGTGAGGGTGGAATAGTCGGGGCACAGCGATAACTGCAAAGCGCTACCCGTCCCTCTAAAGCTACTGACGGCTGGCACGGGGTGCTTCGAGAAGTCCCGACAGTAGAAAAAGCACATCCTTAGTATTGTCGTATTAAGCATAATATTCAAATACTATAATGAACAGCACTTCTAGGGTAGTAGGAACCTTATAAAGAGTTCATAAATTATATAGTGGAAATAAATTTGACTCTCGGTTGTTACTCAGCTGAATTTGAGCGGGTGTGCTACGGCTGTGTCTAAAGATCTCACAGCAGAACAGGAAATCAGCTTGCTACCATCACATTTATCTAGCCATTGGCAATCCATTTAAGAAAACTGAAAATATCATACCTAGAAACTGCCTTCTCTGCCTGGAAATTAAAAATGCCCTGCATCAGTTTCTGATGACTTAATGTGAAAAATAGTTCTCTTATCTTTACGTGCCTCAATGGAAAGTGCTGAGTGCAAAAGAATGACTCGTCGAGCCAGTACGATGCTTTCCCCCCCCACTATATTTTGTATCAAATTTCCGGGAGCCCGTTTGTTGACGGTAAACACTGAGATCATAATCCAGGATGAAAATAATAATTCCGTTACGCTCCTTATTAGACTTGCAGACAGTAGGACAATCAAGGCACTGACTGTGACTCAAGACTTCAGCATTCTCTAACCCCTATAGCTGCAGCAGGTTATTTTATCCATGCATATATAAAAAAATTATACTAGATGCAATATGAATACACAAACAGATGTAAAAAAAACCCCTACAAACTAGTTCCAGTCTTTCAAAAGAAACAAATATCGTACTTCAAACTTTCTTCTGTTTTGCGTGTAACGTGAGGGAATTATCTGTCATGCAACAGGTCACCTGGACTGTCACCGAAAGCCTCCGACAATATAACCGTGTCTCAAATATTACTGCAGGACGGCAGTGAGACGGGCGGAACCGTGAAGTCACATATTTATTCCATCACAAACGTGTTTATTCACAGGTCTTTGCTATTTGGGAACCCTGCTTTAGTCACGAGTCCTCCCCGAAAAGCCACTTCTTCCAGTTAATAGTTTTGTCACGACAAAAAGCGCCGGGAGCCGTTGGGTACACGAGCATCGTGAAGAGCCCTCCGTCAGCTCGAAAGGAGAATACCAAACATTTCCAACATCACCGAGCATCACGCTGAATTCGAACGTCAAACCCTTCTCTAGGACCCTTTTGTCTTAATCGTTTCTATGCTGTACTCAAAAAAAAACGAGACGTACCTTTGCAGTTCTGCCGATTCTTATGTTTTTGTCCATTGCTGTCATTCACCAGCAGCGTCACTTCGAGCAATACAGATAATTACGGCAGGACGGAGAGGCTTCAGCTTTGCACAGTCACCCCGCGTTAGGAACTACGCCTCAAGAAAGCACATCTGACAGCTCTACCCCTGAAAGCATTTAGGAATTTGTAGAAAATTTTCTCATGGAAGATAATCCCCATGACAACAGGTGAGATTAAAAAGAACAGAATGCAAACCAGAAAAACCCTATTAGCGTCTGCAAGCGAGAGAAAGAGTCTGCCTGCAAATGGAATTTTCCTTGATCTGTCTGTCACCAACTTGTCGCAATTAACCGCAGTCAGAAGTCTCACCCGTCTGTTTTGCTACATGTTCCTGTATTTCCTCTTTTAGAAATGAGATGAATACAAGAATACTACGTACCACAAGGGGCTGCACAGCGCTCGACAGACACGAGACCGCCGCAGTCATGTCGATTCAGGATTTCGAAGCCAACCCTTTTCATGCCTTTCAAAGTTATCTCAACTTCCAAGGCACCGATACAATTTTTTGTTATAAAGGGGCTTTGCAAAAACCTTACGTGTTACCATCCGTACCTGGGGGCGAACGCGGCACGAAAGGCTCCCGGCGGCACCGACGCTTGAACACCTACACGAGGAAATGTGTGGGCTGCGGCTCCTGTCCTGCAATATCCTGCTCAGCGAGCAGAGCAGTTGCGCTGCAGCATGTTTGAAGGGTCCCTTACAGCCCCGCGGAGAATGTCCTAACCTGAACTACAGTTACCTTAACTTTCCCTTTATTGCACTTCAGTTTTACTTGGGGTTCAGCCTCACAGGGCAGCTCTGGTAGAAAGCCAGCCTCTTGCGCCCAGGGAACAAGAAATACTGATCCCAGACCAATAGCCCCTCTTAAGGAGAAAGTTTGAAATCTGTTTCAACGGGCGGCAAACGAGCCTAATTCCAGAAGCAGCCTTTTAGACCTTCCCAGGAGCCGCGTGCTGGTCACTGACTGCCAAGTCGGTGTGCCACGGAAGGCTGAAGGCCGGAAGATACAAAACCATAATTACGGTTTGTCTCCGAAGTTGCTTTGCTTTCACGCGGGCACGCCTCGCCGGCCCGACGCGCGAGCTGCAGCACCTCCTTGCCACATCTCCGCGGTAGCTTCTTCCGAGGAGAGGCGGGAGGAGGTTACGTGCCGGATGGATACGACGGACCTTTAGACAGGTGACGAGGAGGTGATAAATCCCGAGTACGACTGTGCTCCTCCGAGTCGAGCGGCTCGCTGGGGTGTAGCTACCGAGAGGTACGGACTGCAGATCTCGTGAGGGGCGAGCGGCTGCACTGGAATTCTAATTGATCAAATACAGCTTCTAGGGGTGAAGCCTCTCGGACTGCAGCAGTAAGCCTGATCACACGAAGACGGTTTACTTAGATACTTCCAGACTCGCTCAGAGAAAAGATGTATTCCCCTTCAATCAAATGCAGATCTAACAGGACGCCTCCGTGTGTACACAACCTTCTTCTGCAAGAGGCAGCTACGGCTCCCCGTCGCTGTGCTTCCTCGTGTGCTTGCTCTGAACGCGGCATAGCAGCCCCGTCCCCCACCGACCACCTTCAGCCACCGCAGCACCACTGGCGCGGTGTAGTGCTCAACTGTTTCACTCCGCGGTTGCGCTACCTACTTCAATAGGATGAGTCAAGTTTCTTCCAGCCCTTATTTCTTAAACAGAAAACCCCCAAACTCCTGGCCTCAAGCAAGATGATATACAGTAAGCAAAGAAGGAAAGGTGCTAGTTTCAGGATGTTTTTGCATTAACCGAATAAAACTCCATTCTACGCCGCAAGTTGAAAGACCACAAAACTAAGCGTGCTTGAGCCAGCATGCTGCTAACTTATCAACCACAGCGGTGGCTTAATACATAAAACACCAAAACAGTGTTTTAAAAATAGAAGAGTTCAAACACCAGTGGCAAATGTGCCACTCACGGACAGCTTCTTTAACAGAATTGAAACAAATGTGGCACTCCAAAACAAATCACCACTGCTACCAATTTAGCAG
The DNA here is from genome assembly GCA_031468815.1 of Morus bassanus. Taxonomy (NCBI): domain Eukaryota; kingdom Metazoa; phylum Chordata; class Aves; order Suliformes; family Sulidae; genus Morus; species Morus bassanus. Next base: position 39,385,172 of record CM062575.1, read on the forward strand.
GGTGGCTGTAAGAGCGGAGGGCTGCTGTCGCTGGGCAAGTACAGCGCGCGCTGTTAACTGTGTCAGGACTTCCCTTTCCCTCCCACCAAACTCTGGCTCTCCTCCTTTCTCCACCAAAAAAGCCACCAGAACTGCTATCTCCTGTGCTCTAAAGTTTTAGAAACTTGAAGGGAGGCAGAGGAGGAGCGAAAGGGATTGCTAAGCCTACGAAATGCTTTGCATAGCAATAGCTTGTAAGAGGAAAACTAAATTTCATGCTCTACCTCTTTTAGAAAAACCACCCCGTGTTCTATGCTGCAAGTCTAGTTACGCCTGATTCAGATGTAACACAACAAAGTAATTCGTCAAGCTTTAACAGGTCCCCAAAGACAGAGCCTTCCAATATTCATTCCTCCTGTTATATAGAAAACTAATACATTTCCTTCTTTATGTATTAAATAACTTTTTCAAAGGTAATCTTTATTTAAATACAGACAAAACCTGTACCCTCATCAGCCCCTGAAGGACACTTCATCAGCGGTAACAGCAAGTTAATCCAGCAGTAAGAACAATCTCACATTTAAAAATCCTCATGGAAGCTTCTGACCGAAGGAAGCCTCCCAAACGTGCAGCCCACGAGCGCTGTACAAGGACGTCTGAACGAACACACTTACGACCTTGCACAGGCGACCGGCTGTAAAAATAAGTAGTGAGTTTTCAAACTTACAGAAGGTTTAAGCACAGTTTCTTAATGGTCTGTAATTCTGTTGAATGGGATGGGAAACTCAGACTATCGGAGGAGATATCTTGGGCAGGGAGAAGAAACAGCGAGTCTGGGTTTTTGAATAATAGAAAAAAAAAGGAATGTTAATTCAAGTGCTGTGTAACAGACTTACAGAATGAAAATTCCTCAATAAAATAAAGCAAAGTGACATTTCTGAGGTACATATAAAAAAATTAATAAGCACAACCGTTTCTTTCTTTGACAGGATACCAGAAGTCTCTATGGCAAAACGATTCTCATTTTCACATGCTGTAGCACTGTCACATTTTACAGTTGCAACGTGGATACTCCTTGAAGAAATTATCGATTTACTTCGAGGTCCCACTCGTTAAGATAAATTCAAAAGAAGACGAGATTTCAAGTCTGAGCTTTAATACCAGGACTAGAACACCATTTCTTGAATTCATCTAAACAGTTTAAAATCCTGTTTCAAATTCTTATGGCACAAGACTGGCTCAGAACTGAAGGTCCACTTGGCCAATAAAAAAAAAAATCCACCAAAAAAATAACCCCCAGACTAAAAGATAAAAAACAGAGCTTTACAAAGAATGAATCGGAACTGAAGGCAGCTTAAGGCTTCATTAAAATATTTGCCAAGTTCTGCTGTTACTCGTGTAATCCACTCTTTAAACAGATACAATGCAGAGCAAAACTGGCTCACACTGCCCAGTTTGAGCAAGATACAGTCACATTATCTTTTGCGGGATTTAGAAAGACAGGAGAACAAGTTTAATCCTTCCTGCAAGGATCACTTTATTCTTCCTCACACACTCCTTGAGTACAATTAGAGATGACTTACAAAAATTAATGCCACGCACGCTAATAAAAAAAATTAGCGTGGGGCAAAACTTAGTCTCAGTATTTTGATATTTTTCTGCCACATTTGACAGAGTTAAAAAACAGACACAGCACGGCTTTCATCTAGGCATCTGTTGGCAGTACAATCAATACATGATGATATAATGAATCTGGATAATCACTGTTTTATAAAGCTGTCCTTAGTCTGTTGTTGACCTTCTGTACCAAAACCTAGCCCTGTAGTCGTCACTGCAGGTCATGAAGCCGGGATTGGTAGGGGAATGGACAATACAGCGGACAATGCTGTTGTGCCCGAGAGAAAGAAGATTTCTCCGTTCAGCAGTTCTTGAATCCCAGCAGCAGAGGCTTATGGTCCTTTCATCTGGGAGCAGCACATAGTCTTCTGTGTGGTTGAAGACAGCTTGTGTCCTGTGTACTTGTCGTCCACTCAAACCGGCTCCTAAATGGATGCAGCAAAATATTAACCCAAATAGGATCAGTTTTAGGAAGTTCCAAAGACCTAGGAATAAACCTCCCGTAAGTATCGATTTCTGCAGTCTGCAAAGGAGCCTTCTTTTCTCAGTTAGCCTACCGCTTCCACATACAACAGGTGAATCAGTAATGAATATTCTTTTGTAGTTATTTACATGGTATATTCTAAAATTTCTTAGAGGACAGAAAGGTTAACTACTCCAGCCATGCCAGTCAAGTCCAGCCACTCGGCACCAGTACAATCACTTAACTTTAAGAGCGCTTCTGCCTTATATTTTTGGTACAAGGCTTACAGCTGTAACTAAGGGGAAAGATCACAGGTAGCAGAATACACCGATTCTCATTATCAAAGACAACTTTTGTTTTTAACGTATGTATCACATGGCACATTGTATGACCTACCTTGGCCATACCCTCCCTCCATACCCTTCAAATAAAATGTGTGTTTCATATACAGGCATTTACTTTGCAGCGCACACACCTGCATCCCACCCGCTGCTTCACAAGAGTTTCTCAAGGAGGTGCTGCACCCTGCTGGTCGAGAGCAAAATAGAGCCAGCGGACAAAAGAGGCCCGTACGCATCCCAAAAGCTGATATACATCCTCTCCTCTTTTACGCTATGACTCCTAGTGCTTAAGCACATTACTGCTTGACCCAAAAGCTTCCCCCGTCACATAGCTGCTACTGTATGCAAAGCTTTTACGTCCTTCACCATTTCTTAGGTCCTGCTGAGATCAAAGCACGGCACTGCCAGCATGCTCTGAGCGCGACTACCTTACACACAATTGCATCCTTGAAAAAAAAAAACAAACCAATGGAAAAAAGAAACAAACCAGCTGTAGCCGTTTTTCAGACTGTTGCCATGGCTTACCAGAGCCATCTTCGGTGCAAGAGTCTAACGATTAAAACCACTGCCCCAAAGTAGGTTCAGTTCCCACTGCCTGGGCGGGTACCGCTCAGGGAAGTGGCCTACCCTAGCCAGAAATGGATTAGGTGCTAGTTTTGACCCTTCCAGTTTAAACTGTGCCCCTAGTCTAGCAGTAAATGGAAAAGTCACAAAATCAAAACGATCACCAGCAAGAAAAGCGATGATGCTGTTTTGTTTTAATAATCACTGTTTCTAAAACCCACTAAAGAACAACTAGAGAACAAAACCCTCTGCACAAACACCCTAGCCCTTAGGGTGGTGTTCCTTTTTTCCTAATTTAGTGACAACTTCCCTCCAAAGCACTGGAGTAATGATGTCAGAAAAGTCTCCAAAATCTACTCAGACTAAATATGTTTGCACTGACCGACATCGGGGAATCACAGCTTCTCTTCTGGACTTAGTCTACAGTAAGCGTTTTCAGAAATTTGGGGCAATTTATCCTCAAAGCAGCAGTCTCCCACTGCTTTTAAGAGATACTATTCTTCTGACAATATTACCACCCCTGCCGTGGGGCAGGACCTGAAAAAGAAGGTACCTGGAAGATCACCCGCCACGTACCTGTGTATTTGACCAGCGTGCGACCAGTGGATATCTCCCACAGTTTAGCTACAGAGTCTTTTCCACTTGACAAGATATACTTTGAGTTTTTGGAAAAAATAGCAGAACAGACTTCGGCTCCATCATGTGCCTTCTCAAAAGTAGTGATACAGCGATTTGAAACACCATCCCACAGTTTGATGCATCCATCCTTGCTTCCCGTCACATACATGTTTGCGCTTGCGTTGTAATTTACCGAACATATAGCATCAGTGTGCTGATCTTGAGGGTTGCAAGACACAAAACACTGGAAAGTATTGATATCGTACAGTCGTAAAGTAGGGTGCTGGGTGCCAACAAGTATGAAATCTCCAGAAGGGTGAAAAGAAATTGAGCGCAACATCTCTGCTTCCTGTTTGATCAAAAATACATAATTGGTGTAAGAAAGAAAAAAAAATATGAAATGGAAGTGTCAATTCTGGGGGCGTTAAAGCGCTAAAAACCTAGTTAAATTATCAGTTAGCACGACGTGTTCTGTTTTTGCAAAATAGAAAATGCTTCCTATGGGATTAAAATGACAGGCTACCTTTAAACGTATCGTAGTTTTTATCCTAGAGCACCTCGCAGTGCCCGCTCTTTTCCGGGATATCGCACAAAAGCGACAGGAGGCTTTGTGAGCCAGCCACACGCCCCGAAGCCCACCACCACATAATCCCAAACTCTCCTCCAAAACAAAGATGATATAATTGACTTCAAAATTACCCATATTACGTTTGGTCTAGATTAACAAAAGGCAGACAGGCACTAGATTTAAAGAATACAGGTAACCGTTATGCACAAACTCTTAGCACATAACTACCACGATGTCTGCCAGTTTTGTAGCTGCGTACTCCTCCATACCTAACCACTTACGAACTCAAGACAATTCAGCTCACTGATACCTAGTACTTATACATTCAAGCTTTGGTTGCTCTGAACTGGTATTGTATCTAACCTGGATATATTTGAAGGCTCTTTTGGCAGAAGGTTTTGAATAATCAAACAATTTAAGTGTGTAGTCCCTTGAACCAGATGCTAGGATCTGTTCTGTTGGATGAAAAGCTAAACACGTAACTTCATCCACATGATCATACAGAGTCCGAATAACGGGGTGATTTTCCATGTTTTGCTGTGCTGTCTCATTCATCATGACCTACAAAGAACATTCAACAAGTTAGAGCGTTAGGAAGCAGAACATGCTTTTGACAGGAAAAGCAGGTTTTATGCTTGCCAGAGTGGCCAAACAGCAGCTACCTTTCTGACACGACGAGGCACATAATCACTATCACCTTAATTATGTGAAGTCCCGTTTAATGTTGTTATCAGAAAAGATTCCTCTATCAAGTCAGCTGACCTGCTCAAGGACAAACTAGTTGCAGTAGCAGAGAACTGGTACAAGAAAACATATCACCTTCATAAACAGTCCAAATCAAAATACTGTATTGCTGTAAGAATTAAGGGAAGCTGTACCAGCTGGGGAAACACTGCAACTTCTACTCACGCAGGATACAGCTGAGAATTTGGCGTGTACTCTGTGCAAAAAAAAAAACCCAACCCACTTCTAAATTGCTACTTGATAACTGTATTAGAGAAAAATTGAAGCAGATAAGTATGTATTCTGTGAAACAGTTCTGAAACACACAGCCACTGGAGGCTGCAGAGGCCAGAAGTGTAAGCGGGTTCAAAAATGAACTGTGTTCATAGACTACAGCAATTATCAGCAACTATCAGAAGCAATTTCTGGCTCAATTCTCTAGACTGCTGCCAGAAGTTACACAGGTATACTTGCCCTATTTCTTCTTCCTTTTCTTCAAGGGTACTTTATGAGCCGCTGTTGGAGTAGGAAATACGGCGAGACAGACACTTAGTCCAACCCACTGAGCCAGCCACAAGGCACAGACACGGCATGACACAGACAGCACCTCAAGAATTCACAAAGTGGTTACGATTCAAGTCATATTTTACCTCAATAGGCATAGCACTTTTGGCCAACATTCTCTCTGTATCAAGAATTTTTATTGAGGCATCAGCAGATCCTGTAGCTATTAACTGTCCGTCTCTGCTATACGTCGCTACGCGACATGGTCCTTTATGAGATGTGACATAACAAGTCTCATATTCGGAAGCCTCAGGAGACATGGTCTGTACATCTGCATCAAATTCCAAGTCAATTCCTGTGCCTGGAGCTACCGTATCTGACCGTCCAATTGCGTATTGAACAGCACTGTCATCGTTCTCCATTCCTGAAAAGAGAGAAGTTGATGCACTTAAACCAGGTTAACCTTCTCCTCAGACACCTAGGCTGTGGCCACTTCTACTCTACAGACTTCTGTAACAGCTATGAGACAGGTTTCAAGAGGGACAGCCCCTGCTAAACACAGCTAAGCCAGCAGAGCAGAGGTAGTTATACAGCAGTGCTTCTCGTGAGAAATGAGAGGTACTTTGGCTTCGCTAGAGCAGAATACAGCTCTTAAAATTAACCGTGGAAATACAACCAGCAAATACTGTAGGATGGTGAATGCTGATAATCAGTTACTGAAGCCATCAACATGCCTCTGGTCAGCTTTTCACAGAGGGAGAAACAAGCCCCAACACTATTACATGAAATTTGAAGTAAAAAAACTGAAGCATTTACCAATTCTTTTCCTTTCTGTTTTATTGCATTGAAGAAAAAAAACCCTACCCCACACACAACTATCCTGGCATTGTAAATGAAAATCTTTACTCCTCTTCACACCCACTCTACAGACTTTTTTTTTAATCTTTTATTTCCAGGATGCATCTACAGAACAAAGACAGTTCAGCACTGGAAGCGGTAACAGGGCAGACACAAGAATCTTCAGCTATGTGCCCATCTGTGATCATCAACGGATCAAACGCAATAGAAAAGTTTTTGTTGCTTTCATCTACAAACGGCAAGTCTAGCATTCTTATTTCAAACAGGCTTCACATATTTATACTCTCGGAACTCAACTAGTTCAGGCAGCAAAACCAGTTCAGTTACAATACAGAGAAGACGTGATGTTATGGCTAGACCTCTTCCAGTATCTTAGTCAGCTTGTTTCAACAGCAGCTCAGGTATTTTGACTACATACTGCGGCACAGATATACTTTCAGAGAGAAAGATACAAAGATATCGCCTGTTCCCTCTCTGTGCTGATACCCTAGACTATGAAGCTTATTTTCTTGAGATTGCCGTATAAAAGGTTTGTGAAGATTGCTGACGGAAGGGCTTACTCCCTTTCCAATGTCGTCAGGAAGAATCATATAGAAAATATTTCTAAAGTTGGCAGAGAACTGTGTGGGTCAGTTTTCTATTAGGTCTGTGGACTCAGTGATCCCGTTTACTGGAGTGTATTTTTAGAAGGTTGCCAATCACCCAGGACCCTGGCCAGGTATCCTTATGTGTTACAAGAAGTTGAAACAAACGCATTTTGACAACACTCAGTGATCTGTTTTGCTTTTGATGCCTACTAAAGAACGGAGCATCGAACCAGAATGCCCTTCAGAAAGAGCCACGAGGCAAAGGCTGTATCTGAATACGCGAAAATGTTACGCTATGACGAGACACATAACCTTTGCATAAAAGGTGTCTTTTCAGGACAACTAACCTCTTAACTCACAAAGATTTAAGCTAGGGATTTAGAAACTGGACTTTTATGTTAGCTTTTTATTCCATCTTACCTAATTTAATTAGGTGCAGCAGTTGTTCAGACGGTGCACAGACTGATTGCGGTTTTATCTCATTTATCAGGCCATTGGCAATATTTATGTATCCATCATATAGCAGCTGACTAATTATCAGTTTATAAAGTTGCTGACGGTCTTTCAAACTGACTTTTGTTCTATACATTGTGAGCAAGGAATGCCTCGGAGGGGCCTGAAATAAAAAGAAAGAAGAAGAATCACATACGAGAGAGATGCATGAAAACAGGCACGACCTTTAAATAAAGCGTATCCTGCTGAATTTCAGTGCAGACACGAGACGCTACTGTATTTTAGGTAAGATTTGGAGACACAGAAGACAAAAAAAAGAAAAGGAAAAACCTGTTGCGCTTGTTTGCTGCAGAAATTAAAACCTCGGCAATAAAGAGAGCTCGAACCGCACGGAGGTGCGGCGGCGAAGGCAGAAACGCTGCGGCATTAGCCAGAACGGTTCTGCCGGTGCCCCTCGCTCCGCCGCGCCAGCCCCGGCGGAGCCGGGCACCACGGCACGCGCAGGGAACTCAAACGCCCCGCCGCCCTCGCACAGCCCGGCCCCGGCCCGCTCCCTCCCTCTCACCCCGGGCCCGCATCCCGCCCCGCAGACCCCCTCCCGGCCCCGGGCGGCGAGACCCGCGGCCGGTGCCCGGGCGGGGAGGGGACGAGGGGCTGAATGAGGGCGGGCAGTGCTTAGCCGGAGCGCGGCGGGCGCGGAGGGCGGGCTCCGGAGGCCGGGGCGGGCGGCTTCGGGCGGGGGCCGCGGGGGCGAGGCCCGGGCCGGCGGGGGGGAAGGGGGGGGGGCGCGGCGCGGGCCCCGGTACCTACCGACCCTTCCTTCTGCCTCCCTCGCTCTCCCCCTAAAATGGCGACCGGAGCCCTGAGCGCATCGATCGGCGGCGGCGGCAGGGGAGGAGGCGGCGGCGGCGGCCGGGACCGCAGAATGCTCCTCCGCGAAGGCTGCTGCATCGAGCGCCCGCAGATCGATTGGAGGCGACTCTTGAAAGGGAAGAGAACGGCAGCATCACGTGACCGCGAGGCGGGGTCACGTGACGGGTGACGCGCCGGGGGAAGCCCCCCAGGCCGGGGCTGGGGGGGGGGGGGGGGGGGCGGGGCGGCCCCGGGGGTCCCGCACCCCCTCCGCGGGGCTGGGGGGGGGAGGGACCTCGGCCGGCAGCCCCGGGGCCGGCTCCTCACGGCGGGGGCGGCGGGAGGGCCCGGGCTCTTTTGTGTCCCGGCTGGAAAGCTCCGAAACGGAGCGTCCCGCTTCGACCGGGACCCCCGGGGCGGGGGGGGTCGTGAGGTACCGAGCGGCCGCAGCCTCCCCGAGGGGTCTCTGCCGCCCGCGTCGCGGGCACCCCACGCCGCCAGCCCGCGCGGTCGCTCAGCAGGCCGAGAGCCTGCCCCGAGCGCGCCACCAACCCTCCCAAAAGCCCTACTCACGTCAGCCTCGAGAAACGGCAGCCGAAGTGGACGCGGGTCAAGGAGGGGGGATGCCATGCTACCCATGCCCCGTGGTAGCTGCCGTCTATCACACGCCGCAGCGACACGACGACCCGACATCTTCTTTTTACCTATCCTGTACCGCTTGTAAACACCAACACACACACCTGGGTCCCCTTCGCGCTTCTTTTCAGCACCGCAGGGACAATTAAAAGTTGCCTTCAATCGCGGTTCTTCAGAGGCCCGAAGTACTGAACTGAGTTTCGGCTGCCGCTTGTCGCTCCGCGGCCGAGGTCCCCCTCACAGGCGTGAGCAGGACCGCTGGGGCAGCCGGCAACGGAGACGCCGCAGCAGCCTCACGCCTCCTTTTACGCCGCTACTCACAAACCGCCGCTCGACCGCCGCCGCTCGGCGTCTCCTCGAGAACCGGGCGTTTGAAGGTACCGGTGGCTGCGGATCGCCGCTGGTGTGAGGCGAGGGTTCCGCGGGCTGGCGGAGGTACCTCACGGCAGGCGTCCCCTGCGCCGCGGCGAGGCGGGAAGGCGGCGAGGCGAGGTGGGAAGGCGGCGAGGCGAGGCGGCGAGGCGAGGCGGGAAGGTGGCGAGGCGGCAAGCTGAGGTGAGGCGAGGCGTCCGTCCCCTTCACGCTTGTCCTCAGGCGCGGCAGCACGTGGAGCGCCGCCCCGGGCCACGCGTCCCTGCGAGCGCGAGGCAGAGGCCCGCTTCACCCCTCCGCCCGTCCCCCCGCTCCCCGGGGCTGCCGGCTGCCAACCGGGGCACCCACCCGCGGCCGGACACAATGGCCCCCGGCCCCACTCGCGTTCGGCTCCACGCGAGGTGGCAGCACCGCCTCTCCCCTCAGGCCCGGGGCTGCGCGGAGGAGGAGAGGGAAGCGGCCGGTGCCCGGCGGGATGCGGGACTAACCTGGCGGCCTTCCCCGGCAGGCTCCCGGGCCTCGGCGGCTGCGAGGAGGGGAGGGCAGTTGTAGCGTTGCCACAGGTGGGTGGTCTGGGCGTACGCGGTTTGCGTAGCGCGGGACCCGGCCGGGCAGGGACTTTGCGGAGCGAAGTGTGTACGCGGGGGCGCCGGCCCACGCAGTTGGAGTACGGAAGGAGGCGGCGGCGGAGAGACGGTACGTAAAGTACGCATGTAGCGCAAACACCGCCCTCGGGGCGGGCGGGCCGGGCCGACTCGGGGTACGCAGCAGGCCGCCGTTGCGCATGCGCCTCAGGGGCTGGCGGCGACGGGGCTCAGCCTCGCAACGAGCGGAGAGTGCGGGGAGCCAATCGGCGAGCGGGTCGGTTGAAAAGGAACCAATCGGCGGGCGCGAACGGCGGGAGAGGGGCCAATGGCGAGAGGCGGTGGTTTAAAGGGTATTTAAGGGAGGGCGGTTTGAATTCAAACAGCCGCGGCGGCCGGAGGGAGCGGAGGAGCCCGGGGTGAGCGGCCGGAGGGAGCGGGGCTGGGCCGGCGCGGGAGCGGGGGCCCGGCCGCGGCTCGGGGGGGCCCTGCTGGGGCTCTGCCCCCCGGAGGGGCCGGTAGGAGGCTGGGGGCGGCGGGCCCGGCCTCGCCTCGTGGGCCTCCCGGAGGGGGGACGCGGGGAGAGCCCCGAGGCGCGGTGCCCTGTGTGGAAGTGACCCCCGTCCCCGCCTCTCCGCCCTAGGCCGAGCTGCGTGCGGCTCTTCCCTCGGCGCTATGGACAGGAACGCGAAGGAGAACCACGCTGCGTGCCCCGGCCGCGCTGCCAGGGTAAGTGACCCGCCGGGCGGGCGGGTGCGTTTCTCCGCTCGCACGATAGCTGCGGGCGTCAAACGGTCTGGGGTAACTATCGGTAACGGTACTGAGCAACAAAAAGGGGGGAAATCGCCTTGAAACAATATTTTCTTGTGTGCAGGAAACAATTGTCAACCCTACCTTGGAGAGAGCAGTGCCCGAGGCTTGCTTCTCTTAATGGCTGATGCTGGTGTTTCGTACCTGAATTGGAAAATCCTCCTAATATTTTAAGTATAATCGAAGATCACTTAAAGAGAGAGCAAACGTGCGTTGGCAGCTTATCCCAGATATGGCTTCCAAAAGCGCGTAGCATGTTAACGTCACTGTTCTCGTGCCTGCGCAGCAGTACTCAGGGTCACCCTGGTTACATATTTTGCTATATAGAAACACAGACGTTTTCTTATCACTTCAAGTTAAAACTAAAGAGGCCTTGGTAAGGCTTCAGAATACCATAAGCAAAACTCCTTTTTAACCAAGCTGTTGGCACATTATTTTCAGAGAACTGAACCAGCAGACTATCTAGACTAATACCTAGGGGAAGAACAAAGTACAAACTTTTGCATAGGTATCATTAGAGGTGAAAAAAGTGTGAGAAGCTAGTCATTAGCATTTGAACTTAATTGTAGGCAAAGTATCCGAAAACAACTAAGAATTTCTTAAATGTAAGCCTAAACTACCTTCCCTTACTGGAAGCGAGGCATTAAAAGCAGATAGCTGAACCTTACTAGATAAAGTTGCTTTATTCTGCTGAACTCCCACTGCAGTGCAAGGTGTATCGAGATGAAGAGCATTAAAGGGAGCAATGACTCAAAGCAGTGTATTTTTTTTACAGTAAGGTTCTGCTGTCTTACCACCTTTGGCCGATATTCTTTAGATGTGCGTGTAGAAAAGTTCTGCTAACTATAAATAAGCATGCTGTTGATAAGAAAAAGTTAGCAGTTTTCTACAATGTAGAAAGTTAAGAATGTTTTCCTTTGAAAAACGTAAGATCAGACTACTATAACATCTCCTGTTAATGTGCTTTGTGGGGTTTTTTCTGCTCTACAGAATGGGGCCATAAAGGTTGTAGTATGTGTTTCTACAATTAATCTATAATTTTTCTTTTTGAAGATTGCTAACCCCATCGGGGATGGCCCGAAACGTGTCCCTGTGTCTCAGCATTCTGCCCAGAGCCGGTTACTGAACAGTGGAGTTCAAGCACAACGTGTTCTGTGTCCTTCAAACCTTGCCCAGCGAGTTCCTGTGCAATCACAAAAATCTGTACTGTCAAACCAAAAACTGTCTAATAACCAGACAACGCAGCAGCCCCGACCAAAGTTTGCGGTCCAGCCGACTGCTAGGCCTCAGGTTCCAAGCAAAAGCAATGAAAAACCTCAACAGGCTCCAGTACCTGGTAATTCTGAGGATGATGTACATGTATTTATACAGTTGTGACGCTTGCGATGCTCCCATTCTATGAAGCAGAGTGCAATGCAGAAAGCCTAAAGCTGATGTTGATGATGTGAGACAGCCCTGTAGACAAGTACTTGCTTGTGCCCAGAAACAGACCAGCAGCACATACTGCAGCGCAGGTGTTGCTGCACTACTCTTGTTGCCAGGATTTCCCATTCAGAGCCAATGTGGGTGCTGGAAAATTTCCAGGTGCTCACTAGTCAGCTGTGAATTAATGTAATTGGCACTCATACATCCCAGCATTTCCAGTATTCACGTTAATCTCTTATACAGGAGAATACTGTATTTTTTTGGGGAAGCTTAATGTTTATTTTATTTTAAGAAAGCTTTTAAATTACCCTTTGATAGCCCTGATAACTGCTATGCTGCTTTGCCAATGGTAAGCTACACTAGGATGTTTAAAGTGTCACTGAATGTATTCTAAGAACTGTTGCAGATACTGCACAGAGGTTAGATTTGCTCTCGTGTGAATTTTTATACTGTGTTCATGGGTCTGGTTCATAAAGTTGATCTACTTCTCTACATGTAGCAAAAAATTCCGAAGCAGAAAGCACCTCTAAACAGAAAAATGAAGAGACTGCTAAAAAGAAAAACGAAACGACTAAAAAGTAAGTTGCATGCCTAAATTGTTGTAGCTAACTGAGTCCTGTTGGACTGGGCTTGTTTTTAATTTCTAGGACTTTGTGCTGCAACTAAGTTGCAGCTAAGCTGAAGGCTCCTTGGTCCCCGGGGCTGTGGAGGCCAGTGGCCCTACGCTTCACAGAGACAACATAAGAAACTCTAGGAAAGTTTACTTTGACCTGATAGTTCTCAGGGACAAGGACTTCCTGTAATCTAAAGAAAACTTCTGGCTAAACGAGTACTAGCTCTTCCCATGAGAGAGCACCGATAGCTGCTGCTCCAGTCACAGGATGTACACTTGAAAACAAAGCCTTCTTCGTACGTGTGAGAGGCTGGGGCCGAGCTAAGGATGAAGTTAGATTTGTAGTGTGGCTACCTTAAACAGCGCGGTTCTGACAGGCACCAGTAAGTGCATCGCTATCAGGTGAATGGAAACGAGCCTGGCTTGGTGTGCGCAGTTTTGACTTTTTAGCAGTGTGGTTGATGCTTGTATCTCTGCGCTTAAGTTTTCGGAAGGAAGAGACTAGCTTTCAGAATTTTCTTTTGAGAAGTCTCAGCGTGTATTTTATCCCCTTGGTGGTGTTCTTTTAAAGACTAAAATCCAGCTCAGATCACTGAGTGTCTATTGAACAGGAATAGTATTGATTGTAAACTTAGGAGTCAAAGCCCACTTAAGTATTTACCTTTTGTAACTATCTTTCCTCTTGCAGGAGGCAGTGGTCTCTTGATGATTTTGAAATTGGTCGTCCTCTGGGGAAAGGAAAATTTGGAAATGTGTACCTGGCACGTGAAAAGCAGAGTAAATTTATTCTTGCACTGAAAGTGCTTTTTAAAACACAACTTGAGGAAGCTGGTGTAGAACATCAACTACGAAGAGAAGTTGAAATACAGTCTCATCTTAGGTAAAGTTTAGTGACCAGTTACCCTCTTTGCTTCATTTGTGTTAAAAATAAACAAAGTAACCTTGTTTATGATAACATGCTCTGCTGAAGAAAAGGGAAGCTTTTTAAACATGTGACACCTTGAAATTGCTAGTTAGGATTCTTGCCTTTCTGCACCAAGACTTCCCTCTGTCTAGCTCGCAGTGACGTAACCTCTGGTAACAAATCTTGCTACTACACAAAAATAACCAAACCCTTGTCTGCTGCTTGGATTTACGTGGGTAACTGCAATTTCTCAAGAGTCTAAGCTTGCTTCTGGTATTCTGTTTCCTGGAAAATAAGCCCAACTTGCTGAAGAAATCAGTTGTTTTGCAGAAAGTGTTTAAAGTGTTAAAGCTTAAATTCCAAAATCCATAGGAATTGGCGCCTCTAGTGGTAATCTACTCTTCCAGCTGCTGTAGAAAGGTATGTTCAAGAAGATCCGAGTTAGCCAAACTCTTGGCTAGCTGCTTGCTAGTAGGGAGTCTAAGCTGCTGCTTCGATAAATGCCATCTATCTGCTATGAAGCTCTCTTAATGGATATGCTGTGAGCTGAAGGAATGCTTACAAGATGTTGAAGTTCCTATGCTTGCCTTCAAAGCGGGGAGGTAGGAAAGGGAAATTAAAGTTATATGGACAAACACCTTGTTTAGAAGAATATTTAAATCTTTTTGCAGGCACCCCAACATTCTCAGATTATACGGCTACTTCCACGATGTTACAAGAGTCTACCTTATTCTAGAGTATGCACCTCGTGGAGAAGTTTACAAAGAACTTCAGAAGCTTACCAAGTTTGATGAGCAAAGAACTGCTACTGTAGGTTGTTCTAGCTTCTTATATGTTACTTGGTCTTCATATCTGCAGCATAAAGCTAGCTCTTCGGATAAAGTTCTGTGTTCTGTTGGGTGAAACTGAGATTCCTTAGACGCTAGTTTGCTTGTGCACTTGTAACAAGGAATAAGTTGGGAAGACAAATTACCGCACAGCACTAAAACAACATTCAGCATTGCTTAATATTGCAGGTGCTTGGTCACTTCAGGCAGAGCCTGTATTGCCAGACTTTCCAGGGTTTAAAGAATAATTAGTCTAACTTTAGCTACTAGTTATGCCTAGAAAAGGCTATACTGCAGCCAGATAAGCTAGAGCGACAGTGTCCTTATACGTTAAAGATTTGTTCTCCTTCTACAGTACATCACAGAACTAGCAGATGCCCTATCATACTGTCATTCAAAGAGTGTGATTCACCGAGACATCAAGCCAGAAAACTTGCTGCTTGGCTCAACTGGAGAATTAAAAATTGCTGACTTTGGATGGTCTGTGCATGCCCCATCTTCTAGGTGAGAATGCAATATGTATCTCATGCAGTGAAATACCTCTGTAGTGAAAATGTTAGCTTTCTTGTCAAGCTTACAGTTGTGGAATGGAGGAAAATGTGAACTTCCTATAAAATACTGGGGGGGCAGGGGGGAATCCTTTAAGAACTGGGCCACTGCAGCGAAGGTCTTAATAGTCAACTGGTGTAGCAGAGAGGGAGTGTTGTTATCCTGGTTTTTCAACTTGTATAGTTCAAAACTTGCTGAACCCGAAACAAGTGAAGAAGGTTGGTGTACTGTCGTAGGGTTATAGTGGTATTCTGGTGGTGCTGAGGTACAGATGGTTGCCACCACTAGCTTCTCTCTGGCTCTTGAAATGGATCTTCTAACTGCCACAGTCAGGAAATAATTAACTTGGGACCTCTTTCTTCAGGAGAACGACTCTCTGTGGGACACTTGACTACCTGCCTCCTGAAATGATTGAGGGAAGGACACATGATGAAAAGGTGGACATTTGGAGCCTGGGAGTTCTGTGCTATGAATTCCTTGTAGGGAAACCACCTTTTGAAGCAGAAACGTACCAGGAAACCTACAGAGCTATTTCCAGGGTATGTGCCAACACTTATTTGGACTAGCTGAATCATTCTGCCTTTCAGTTCTGTTGTCTTACAGAAGCTTAATAAATGGTCACCTTGAAGAAAGGCATGTATTATAACTAGAACTGCAGCAAGACAAAGATATGCATAAAACTAGATACCTAAAACTGTCTTCAGTCATTCAGTAGAATGACAGTAAGAGACCTTAAGATACCTTGCCTTACTTCCTTGGTTCTACAGGTCCTACCCTGTTCCTGCCCGCATCTGAGCAGCCACCTCTTTCATAAAAGCAACTAATCTTCTCCACAACTTTCTTTTTCTAAAATATAAAATAAATATTTAACATTCAAGGTGTTACTGAAAATACGTAAGCTTAACTTTTCCTGTTGCATACCCTAGAAAGGTTCCAGCAAACTAGTCTTGTTTGATGTATGTTGAAAAATACACTAGCTTAACTTCTACAAGCACTGAGAACCTTGTTTTCTTCAGGATTATGATGAAATTACTTAATCTCACCTCAACAGGCATGAGGTGCATAGCCCACAAGGCTGACACAGCTTTCTTCTCCTGATCTACTTGGAGGGTAGAGCCCTCTGTCTCTCTAGTTTGGTTATTGCCAAACACCTTTTGCATCACCTTTGGCCTCCTTTCTTTTCCTTAGGTGGAATTCAAGTTTCCTCCATTTGTAACAGAAGGTGCGAGGGATTTAATTTCAAAGCTTCTAAAGCATAACCCATTCCATCGGCTGCCCCTGAAGGATGTACTACTTCATCCCTGGATTACAGCAAACTCTACAAAGGTGCCCGACAGCAGAAAGAGTGATGTTGCTGCCCCATCCAGAACATAGTAGGGGTGACCTCATGGGATCAGCAAGAGGAGTCTTGTACTGTGACTACTGTAATGCTTACAATAGGAAAAGCAGGTCTTGGAATCCAGTGGCAATTGGAATGCAAATCTTTGGGTTGGCTGTCGTCTTAAACTCTAATTGCAATGTAATATTATTTGACTTTTAGCTGGAGGTTGTGGAATACTTAATATACTTGAAATCCAGTTACATGTGGGCCAAGGTTGTTGATGTAAGTATTAAGCTGTTCAAGGCTCTTGTGATGTGGTCTGTCCTGGTAATGGTTCATTGTTCCAACAACAAGAGGAAGTTGTCGTTCTAGCTTGTTGAACAGTGCAATATCCCGGAGATACCTGCCCCCTAACTTATTGGGCTGCTGAGGGTATCAGAACTGTGGTGTAATCTGAAACTGAGTGAGGTGAATGCATTTCTCAAAGTGTCCTAAAAATGATGTGTGCGTTATTTTTGTCTCTAATTTTGTCTCAAATGTGAGCACTCAACTTTTCAAATAAAGACTTGTATATACTGCCTCTGACATGGTAAGGTTCCTTATGGCATTTATCACTGCCACCGGCTGTCTCGTAACCACTTGTCTTTACCATCAGCACTGCTTGACTCCTCGTCTGTGATCACAGAATAAGTTTACTTCCCACCTCTGTCAAAATGGAAGCTGGTATAAAATTCTTGCTCAAAGTGCTGGTACCACAAAGTAGATGTGGTCACTCGCTATTCTACAATCACAACACAGGATTACAAGGTAAGTACCAAATGTGTTGCTACTTACCTTGTAGGTCTTCTACAACCATTGAAACTAGGCTGGCTTCTTGGCTGTGTTTTTTTTTTTAATGCAGTTATTCAAAGACAATACTGTCTGAAAGCACCTCAAAGAGAGGTTGGGAAAGTATTGTTATCAAACAGGCTATGTAACAGGAACTAAGGTTAACATCTGGTGTTGTAAGACATTATTCCCTAAAATGCAGCAAGGGTCAGGCCACTCACCACTTGCCAAGAAAACATACAAACTAACTATTTTCCAGAAAAACACTTCAAGCAAACTAAGAGAAAGCAATTTATTTTATTTTCATTATAAGACTTTAAGGTCATCTTCACTATTTTACAAGCCATTTTAAAACATGATCCTTTTACAAGCAAGGATTGTAGAATTCAAAATATATTCTCAAATTAATTTAAAATATACTTTGCAAAAAAAACCACCACTCCCTTCATCTAAACAAATTGCCAGTAGTTTATACAGCCCTATTTATCTTAATAGGTAATCTGAATTCTGGTCATAATTTAAATGAAGCTGTTTACTGCAAGAAAATCTCTAGTTAGTGCTGGTGACTTTTAATAACTTCTGGGTACATCTGCTTTAAATGATTCTGTAAAGCAGGAAAGTTGTGTGGTGTTTTTTTTTTTTCCAAAAGAAAAAGCTTGACTATTCCTTTTCTATGAACTTCAGGACATACTTATCAGAAATGACTGATTAAATGAAGAAAACAAGGATGCCTTGTGATTATTCTGGAATTCTTTTGTTATCCTTGGTCACAGAACATGGCCCTAAACTGATAGAGAGGGTATACAGGAAAAAAACACAGAAAGGCCTCTGTGAAGAAGACAAAAAAATAAGCTGAAGTAAAACTTACTCCTAAGACAGACTTGGACTTTATATCCTAGCACAGCTAGAGTCTTTTACTAAGTCACAGACAGCTACAGCAGTGTTGGCTGCATGTTGTCATACCATGGTAACCCTTCCACTGCTGTGTAGATAGTGTGGTTTTTGCCTCTCAAACGCTCAGCAATAAGCTTTCATCCATGTAACAGGTATAGTCATCACACAGATTAGTCAAGGGTAAAGGCAGAGCTTCCTCAAGGGACAAGCTCATTTGAAACTCCTCCTCTAATCAGAACTGGCTCAGCAGCAAGCTGAAGCATGCATAAAACAGGAACACATCCCCCCCTTTTTTTTAAGCAGCTAGTCAAAATGAACTTGACAGCCATTCCTCTTGCACACATGGGGGTACATGAAGCAGCAGAGCCTTGGCTCCACATTTAACAAGCAAGCCAAGCAGCTGTGCATGACATAAACTGCATCACCAACAGACCTTACAGCTCCCATGGAAGCAGGCCACACTGCAAGGCTGATTCTTGTTATGTCCTGCTCCTAAGGCTGGTATTTTGAGCAGTGTTTAACTATGTAATGTATCTTTACATGTATGGCTATGTTTGTGTCATACATCAAGCCTCTAGCACATGTACCTGCTTGCTGCTGCAACTGTTCCCATCTTAAGACCCTAAACTCTCATTTGGGTTAACAGCACAGCCCCACTGAGACCAAGCTCTCATTAAGGGGCTCCTTGTTTTCGGGTGGCAGTCTCTACTATCAGTTTGCTTCCATGGGGTTGAGGAAGTAAACTATATCTCTTCCAGTTTTCCCTGTCTTAGAGAAAACCTCTGATTAACCAAGGGCTAGCAATAAGACAGAGGTACAAGGAGATAGATAGATATATATATGGCTGTGACTCATCTTCTAGAGCACAAACTCTGCTTGCTCACTTGTGAGCCTGAGGATCCTCAGAGCATCCAGCCAGCCTCTGGGTTGGACTTTCTGAGTGGGTAAGGAGTTGGGGTGCAATTTATGGCTGAGTTACTAGGTTGCTCGTAACAAAAAGAAATTACTTGCTCCTCCTTCCCTCCCTCAGCCAACTCTCATCCTAACCACGTGATTCCTTCCTCTCAATTCACTAAACTTCAGCACAAAACCCAAACCCCACATTACTCTGATGACCAGGGCGATTTCCTGCTATTTTACTTCAATCAGATGCCTGTATGACCAGATCTGCATCAGAGCCACCTTGGGATAAGTGTAAGCACAAAGACAGAGAAAGGCAATGTAAAAGAAGCAGACCTGGAAGGAGGAACTGGTCCAAAAGACTGATAGATCTGGCTCACGCCATCTCACAGAAGCACAGCCCTAAGTCTGAAACCCAGGTTTGCCACGGGATGTTACGCTGACTACCTGGTTTTGCGATCCGGAT
This sequence comes from Morus bassanus, assembly GCA_031468815.1. Taxonomy (NCBI): domain Eukaryota; kingdom Metazoa; phylum Chordata; class Aves; order Suliformes; family Sulidae; genus Morus; species Morus bassanus. The sequence continues at coordinate 39,404,428 of CM062575.1, forward strand.
TAGGTAAACTGAAGGGTGGTATGTGAACACATGCATGTGCAGCTACGTTCTAATAGGAACAGTGTCCAAACAAGGAGATGAAAAACACCTCTAGTTGGTACGTTCAACAGTCTGTCAGACAAAAGCAGAGGCATTGCTCTTAAGAAGCCATGAATTGTAATGTCTGGACTTCAGGTGCAGATCTGCGTTTCACCCACAGGAGCAGAAAGCTGCTAGGGTTAGTTTTCAGATAAAAATGTGTCTCCAGCACAAAGCTGGATCTCAATACATTAGAAACCCACAGACACCTTGCCTCTGACTTGATGATCTTTGGAATATGCTCACATAGGAGGTAATTCTGGTTGCATTGATTTCAGTAGACTCAGGACTCCTTCTGAGTATATAGGCATTAAAAAAAAAAATTAAAAAAAAAAAAAAAAAAAGGACTTTAGTAAGGCCAGTTCCTAGCCTATAAATAAAGCACATTTTCAAATAATGAAATCTTGAAACATGGAAGAACCACAAAGGAGCTGTAGTTTCAGAACAGTGCATCACCTCTTCTGGCTAAAACAATTATCACCGTGCAATAATTAAGCATACAGGTACTCCCACTTAGGTTAGTTCAGCATGTGTGTTGTATTGCAAGACTAGGGTCATAATATATACCTTTTATAACAAAAGAAACACTCACCTACCACCTTAGATTCCAATATATACACTTACCAAAAGAACTATTCATATAGTAGGATATTGTTTATTCCACAGACTATTAGGAAGAGAATCTTACTCTGTTTCCCAAGTACACAGTAATAAACTAATGCTGCCACTCTATTTTGACAAGAAAAAAATTAAGGCCCATAAAGCTAGATTATAAAGACCCAGAACTGTGTGTTCTAGAGAGACTGCTCATTGTCAAGCATTTATATTACCACTTGCAGTGGAAACCAGATAGCATTTAAACAGGTTTTTCTAAGAGGTGGCAAAAGGGAAAGAAGATAAGGACAGCACTTTTCACAGTGTAACATTTACCTGAAAGAACAAATAAGAAATGCAAGAGGAGGTCAGCATTGACATGAATCCAAACAAGTCTTTTAAGAAATTCAGCTGGAAAGCTACATGGATGTAGAGCATTTAGAAAACAGAATATAAACCAGTAAGAAATCATCATGGATTTGGGGCAGGAGGTTTGAAGAAACCAATCTTCCGGCAGTATCGGACAATAAATGGCACAGAAACTACAGTAATGCTGATTCGTACTGGAGCAAACAATTTATGAATAGCATATGCCAACACAAATGTGCTTGTACCAGCAGCCATTTTAGATTGCAATGAAGATTCACTGAAACCAAGTTTCAGGAGAACTGCGGTCATATCCACACCACTGGGGAAAAAGAAAAGAAGATTTTTTAGTTCATTTTAAGGTTGCACGCTGAAGAATATAAATCAAAAGTGCTATGTTTTCAGGGAATTTAACATGGCATGCTTCCAACTCCGGAATTTATGTTTAAATCTAGATGTTGGTAAATAATAAAAACAGTGAATTATTTCAGCAATAACAGCTCAAGTTACTTCTGTAGCAACAACACATGCAATATTTTCAGATGCACCTTTTTTTCACAAATTGACAAGTTCTCTGTGAAGTCAAATATGTTCTTAGTTTTACAACTGTAGAGCTGCAGCATGTGCATGGAGAATACTCAGGCCTGTGCTCAACCTTCTGATAAAATAACCTATTTCTCTACTTTTTAATTTTAAAAAAGTTAGAAATTTGTGAATTCATGTTAGAAATTCATCTTCCCCAAATTTACAATAATGTCTATTCTGTGTCTTGATGAAATTTATCACGTAACTACAGATCAACCCAAACCAAATAAGGTACTAGTTGTTAGGCTTAGAGTGTTCTAAGAGAGGAGTACAAAGCTGTTAAAATGACAAGTATCTTATCTAAAATCTAGCAAGTGAAGGAAGTATTATGAATCTCAAATAAGCGTTATCCACCAAATCCATTAATATTTTAATTCTCTATAGACATAGCAGCTTTCATCAAGGTTCCTATGTTTGGAGTAATTTTCCAAAAGAACTTGTTACTGTAACTCTTCCCCCTTCACTTGCTTGTATGGTATCTTGTAACTGGGATTTAAATCATACCTGAAGGAAAAAAATCTCACTGTCACCCTGTGCCACGACGCAGTAAACGAGAGAAATCAGGCATTCACATATTCCCACTGAAGTCAAGAGTAAGCAGCAGGGAATGTTTTCAGAAACAATGTGTTTCCCTATTTCCTCAGCTGAAATACCTCATACTCAAACAGACATGTCTCTAGCTGATGCTTTCCCACCAGAAGCCACACACACAACTTCCCACCTGACTCCTGTACGGTTATCCAGTATTTTCTTTTTTAATCTAATCCTGTTTCAGTGGCCGTTGCCTTCTGCAGTTTCAACTGCAGAAACTGAGTTCAACACCCAGAAAAATAAGTTTATCTGTAAGCTCCAGCACTTTTGTATAGCTTTATCTGTACAGACCATGCTACTGTTTGAGAGCAAAAGATATCTCTGCAGAACAAAAATAAATTCTCTCATCTGCCTAGTCACACTGGTGCAGTCTCCACTCTGCTGTTTTCACCTGCCCACCATGGACCATCAACCTATGCAAAAAGATCACGTACATCTACCTTCTCCCATGCCTGATGGGAGAGTAGATCCATTTATGGGTCCACCTACACTCAAAATTCAGAGGATTACTGTGTATAGATCAAACAGGCATAGAGTACATGTCTCGTTCCAGAAATAAGCACAACGGTAAGTTATGTTTCTCGGCTAAACCATTACCTAGAGGCTACAGACAACTGTACAAACCTCACCTTGACACAGCCAGGTAGAAGATTCCTAGAGATACTAATGAAATTCCAACATGGAATGAAACCCCTACAGCACCATATTCTTTAAAAACTTGTTTCAGTTGCTGGGATTTGTTGGGTTTCTTGTTTTCACCACTGGCATCTGTGGCTGCCTTTTCGGGGGACACACCTGCATCCTAAAAAGAAAACAATTTAAAGCATTTATTAGCATTAAGCACAATATCATATTCTAGTCAGAGGAACCAATGTGAAATTAATGAAAGAAGTGGCTTGCACACAGTGCTGTCCAGAATGCTTTGGGAAAGACAGTAACACGCTTTTGCTCTTTCACATCAGGATAGCAGATGCTCGCGGCACAGCCCGTGCAAGCTCCCTTTTCCCAACTGTTCATATCAAAGGGATGCACTGAGCTTGGTGCAAGTTCTTACACAATGCAATTTTCATAATTAGAAAGAGTTATTATAGTCCCAGTCTTCCATTTGATCCAAATGTGTTCCAAGGCACACCCACACAGTTGCTTGAGAGATGAGACTGAGGTGCCAAAGAGACCTTTGCTTACACCCCCTGCTCAGCTTTACACCGTGAATGCTTGTAACACAGCTTTTTGTTGAGGGGCTAAGCAGCTGATGGCACTGGAAGCCTACATGATACCAGACTGACCCTGGCTCACTAACAACTACTGACAAGGTCCAACATATAAGTTCCTATAAATCACCCTCTCTAGGTCAGCTGAAGAAAGGAAGGCCCGGGGAACTGCTACTGTTGACAGCAACAGGCAACACCGTTGTCAGGGTGTAGACAATAGCTACGCAGACATGCCAGTGCCGGTGTAAATAGCCAAGCTTCACTGAAAATGTTTGTCATAGTAAAATTTATTGACAGCTTTTTATTCAGGTAAATCTGAAGTGCAGAACTTCATACTAAAATATACCCCAAAAGCAATGTGACAGTGCAATGCAGGCAAAGAAGGACATATCTGCTGCTAGTAAGAAGGCAGCCCTTGGATACCTCCTCATACTTGCCATAGAAGAAATACTAACTGGAGAAAGAAAACGTTTCCACAAAGACTTCAGGATTTTTCTCTAATTAGTGAGCAGTTGTCTGGAAAGATTAGAAGAGCCCTTTCTTTTCAGCTGAATTCAGCAGCAGACGTGACAACGTGACAGCCAGACCAAAGGCCCCGGCAGCGCACAGGACAGGTACAGCTGCCGAGTGCCTGGCACCGCTTTGTCCTCCCCTAGGTCGGCGTCAAGGCACACAAATTAGAAGAAAAATACTTTTGATTAATCTTTGGACTTGGCAAGACTGTAAATTAGGATACAAGACAGGCTCCTCTTACAACACTCACAGTAGGATGAACTTGCTTTACTCAGTGATTTTAACCATACCAACCACACCACCCACCCAAAACCCCCAAACCCGATGTTTGCTGCTGTTTTTTTTCTTTTTCGTCGTAATTTGTGTTACCTTGTATTTAGTTTTGACAGGAAATCACGCTGATCCATAAATACGTATTTAGGGAATTGCGTAGCTCAATTTATTCTGATTCTTGTAGTTTTAAAGTTTTCAAACGTAATGGAAAATGTTACGATTTTTTTTTTGGCTTATGAGCCGAAGCAATATTTGAATAGAAAGTGAAACTTGACTAAGAAAGAAAAATGTCCAGTATAAAGAGAAATCTTTTATTGCTTAAACCACACAGTTTTAATTCTAGAGGGTAAAAGAGGAAAAAATGTTCAAATACGTATTTTTTTAAGCAAGCTCATTAAGCAAAAGAATGGATTCAGAGTTAGATAATCTAATTACTTTCAGCCACTGGAAGTAATCAGATACTGTACATGGCTGTACTACATGGCTGCTACTTCAGCACGTTTCAAAACTCATTCTCTTACTCTTCAGTTTTATTACAGGAAAGGGAGGACAGGGGGAGAGGAGGGAAGAATGCTGTTTTAACTACCAGTCTGTAAAATTTAAATACTGAGTTATTGGACAAATGGAACAAAACAGTCTCATAATACCTTCTGCCAAAAGCTGTCCTAACAATTCGATCGACATCACATGCTGAGTCAAGAATACTCATTTATTCAACACGGTGATTTTCTTAAAAGCCAGACATGTCAGACATGGTTTGAATGGTATTTTAAGATTTAATAGCTTATAGTGGATTTTTCATCCAAACAAAGATGACAATCGTCTATTAAAGGAGCCAAACATGAAGATTTTCTTCAGACAGCTGCCATGAAAACGAGCTGACAACCTACAGAGATACATAAGCCTCGGAGGAACTCTGGGTCTTACAGCCACGCTTGCACGATGGATCACAAGGACTCAAAAGTAGCTTGTTCTCATCCTCCAAGTACATTTCAATTCACTCACGCTCCAAGGCTCACATGCCAGGTAATTTCTGAATGGTATCAAAGCAAGATGTTAAAGAAAATACCACTTCAACAGATATTATTTGGACTACCCAGTACGGTCGTGTCCTGAATAACGTACAACTTAGCAAAGAAAGCTACCTATTTTCCATATAATTCTGCTAAAATATTTCTGCTAGAAAGACAATTTTATTCCCATTGTTGAGACGAAGATTCAGCTTCTGGACAAACTAAGGCATGAAAACAAACCTGAAACATCATGTTATGCTTTATAATGAGGCTACAGAAATTAACCTGAAAATTAAACTGTAGAAATTAAACTGTAAATGAGGCTGTGTATGGAAAGCTCACGTTTACAATCTTGGCACAAGCAGGTGTAAAGCAGGTCCCCGTCTCCTACAGAAACCCAACATAAACACGATTTAACGATCTACCGCAGTGTAAGACAGTTACCTGTAAGGCTTTCATTTGCTTGTCTCCCCGAGTCAATTCAAATTTAAAACCCAAACCACGAATGGTACAAATTAACACAAATTATTTCTTCCTTTCTTCAAAAAATAAACGGTCTGCAGCACGGTGAAACACGTAATTAACCGGGTGCACGTTGGTGTTTTATCTCTCAGCCAAGGAAAAGCAGCAGGGCCAGCGAGCCATCTCCAGGGGCTCAAACCCACGGCGCTTTCAGAAAACCCTTCCAGCCCCCGCCACCAGGACCACCCGGGCTTCTCCGTGCTTGTATGAATTACCGAACATCCCCCCCCCGCCCCTTTTTTTTTTTTTTTTTCAATTCTTCGCGACTCACCTGAGGTGCTCGAAGCCTGCAGCCCCCAGGGAAAGCACCCCCCCCCCCCCCCCCCAGGCGGTGCCAGCTGAAACCGTAATCTTGAAAACACCCCCCCCCCAAAGCTGCAAAACGCTTCCAGGCCAACCTGTGCTTTAACGGGAGCCACGACCCGCTGGCTCGCCGCCACGCCGTCTCCCCCGGAGGCGGCCCCCGAGGCCGCGGTACCTCACGGGGGGCTCCCGCACCGCCCCCCCACCCCCCGCCCTTACCTTGGCGGCGGTGCCGGCGGCGGATCGCAGCGTTACGAGGGGCGGCGGCGGCGGGCTGAGGCCAGCCCGGGCGGTGCGGGGAGCGCAGCCCAAGGCGCGGGGGGCGGCGGCGGGCGGGGGGCGGCACGGGGGGCTGCGCGGAACCGGCGGCCGCGGCGGGCCCAGGCGCAGCAGGCGGTACATGGCAAGGGCGGCGCAGCCGCGGCTCTGCGCGCCGAGCGGCGCGGGCGATCAGGCCTGACGAGCCGAGCGGCCGCCCCGCCCGCCGCGCGGGCGGGCTGGCGGGTGTTGGAGGGAGGCGCCGTGGCGGGGCGCGATCGCTGCGCGCTTTTGGTCTGAGGGAAAAAAGTCTCAAAGGGCGGCGTTTTCCCACTCGGGACGGTGTAAGGCAACCCGCTGCCTTGCCTTGCCTGGCTGAACGCTCTCCAGCGCCCTCCGGGAGGGAGCTGTGGGAGCGCGACCGCAGCAGGTTGGCGGTGCAGCCTTCCAGCTAGCTCGCCAAGCGGGGGGAAACTGGCTTTTCAGCCCCCTCGGCGGTATTTATGCCTGTAAGCGTGGTGGGGAGGCGATGCCTGTCGCTTTTCAGAGTGCCACCCCCAAGTCTGCGCATCCATTGAAGTGGGGAGGTGGTTAAAGCGTGGTCGCTGCTGCAGTTCTGGTGCATGGCAGTCCCGTTACTGACTTTCATAGAATCATAGGATGTCCTGAGTTGGAAGGGACCCACAAGGATCATCGAGTCCAGCTCCTGTCCCTGCACAGGACAACCCCAAATTCACACCATGGCTCTGAGGGCCTTGTCCAAGTGCTTCTTGACTATCGCCAGCCTTGGCGCCGGGACTGCCTCCCTGGGGAGCCTGTTCCCGTGCTCCACCACCCTCTGGGGGGAGAACCCTCTCCTAATATCCAACCTAACCCTCCCCTGGCACATCTTCCTGCCATTCCCTCGGGTCCTGTCGCTGGTCACCAGACAGAAGAGATCAGCGCCTGCCCTTCCTCCTCCTCTCCTTGTAAGGAAGCTGCAGACCGTGATGAGGTCTGCCCTCAGCCTCCTCTTCTCCAGGCTGAACAAACCAAGTGGCTTCAGCCGCTCCTCGTACGGCTTCCCCTCTAAACCCTTCACCAGCTTCGTGGCCCTCCTCTGGACACTCTCCAGTAGCTTTATATCCTTGATGTCCTGCGGCGCCCAAACCTGCCCACAGCGCTCGAGGTGAGGCTGCCCCAGCGCAGAGCAGAGCGGGACAATCCCCTCCCTCGAGTGCTCGATGCACCCCAGGGCACGGTTGGCCCTCTCGGCTGCCAGGACACACTTTATCTTGAAGAGCTCTAGTAATTTCCCAAGACTTCATGGTATAAGGCAGAGTGCAAACGCAGAGCTTTTCCGGTCCCAAAGGGTTCATAGCATCCCTAAGACCAGAAGCCTTCCAACAAACACTGAGGAGGTCTTGCATTTTTAGCCTTGTTTCTATATTAAAGCCACAAGAGGAAAAGTAGGAAATAAAAATACAACTGAAGTATAACATCACTGCGGGAGAATTGCAGATGTTGGGGTGGGAGGGGATATTCCTGGCAGATGAATCCCAGTGCCCCGGGGAGCTCTATTTCAACCCATAAGCCTTTGGTTGATGGGAAAGATCTGTCCACGTAGGGTAATTTTCAGGATCAATGCATAACTGTGGTGATTTCCAGACCTTTTGTGGTATTTCAGCCATTCAGTGTTAATTCTACTGAACACCATTTAATATCTGGAAGTTGACCGCTACCCTGTGCAATGCCAAGGCTTTTCATAACTGCAGTCGCTGCAGTTTTCTGAAATGGTGGCTCCTTGCCATTACGGACAAGGCTGCTCGCTGCAGGGGAAGGGTGAATATTGCATAACTATATTAATGTACTGAAACAGTGCACCTGAATGCTAAGCTCTGGCAATAAAATACTTCTTTTTTCCTAATTACTAAGCCTTTCCTTTTCAAGCACATTGTTGTTTTTACAGCGATGTAAGCATACAGGGCTGAGTACAATAGGAGAACTGTGTCAGATAAATAGGAGGATTTCCCTCCGGAAGAGCCTGCAGTTCAGGAGCACAAGCTGGAACGGCACAGGACAACACCGAATGATACAATGCTGAAATGGCATGCTGTGCGGCTGCTGTTAAGTGCAAGGCACCATAGAACAGATGGGTTTCAAGGAGTATCTTGGAGGAAGAGAGGGAGAGAGCTTTGCATGCATTAAAATAAAGTCTGTTCTGGGCAAAACAAATAGCAGTGCCAGTTCTAGGGTTTTACACTTCCTTTAGTTCTTGCTTCATAAATCTAGTCTCTTTCAGAACGCTTTGTAGAAGAATAGTTTCTTGGAACACAGTTTCACATATTTATTATGTTTATTACTGTTCCAAAGCAATTTGCTAATGTGTTTTCTGTGACTGTTTATACACCAGCACCACCGGAGCAGACAGATGATGTTAACATGGCAGTGCTCTAATCAGAGCATGCTACAATTTTCTCATTTTTTTTCTTGAATTATAAATATCCCAGGAGTTAATTCTGGTCTCACTCTGTAAAGGAGGTGTCAGTCAAATTCCACTGGCATGGACCACCACTGGGCTCTGCTCTGATACACCGGACACTTCCCGGTGTTTGTCTGGCAGATCCATCAGAGCCATTGCATTGCAGAGAACACCAAGCTGCTCCCCCGTGGCATGTGCGTTGTGCTGCTGCTGGACGCCTAGAAATCCTGGGCAAGTGCAGAAGAGAGCGGGAGATCAGTTAATGAGGCATAAAAGCATTAGGGTTGGCAGTTTCGTATGCACAGTCTGGCTGTCTGCTGTCTGCAAAATCTCAGTGGGAGATTTTGCTTAGAAGCAGGAAGGAACAATACCATAAACATCGAATGATGTATGCTTGTTGAAAACCAAGCAAACACCCAGGCTTAAGATACCTTAATGTGAAGATAGTTTACAAGTGCAGGGAAAAAGACCATAGCTCCATCCTGCTCACTGTAACTAAGACAAAGGGGAGAAGGTACAACTTTCAAAGACAACTCAAGAAAATGCTTCCGCACAGACACATATTTGTGTTTTCCTGGATGTGCTGGTCCCTCTGTGATATATACAACAACATTTATTCCTTGCACATCACTGTATTTACCTCTCTTTGCCTTCAGTTGTAGGACTTGGAGCCATCTTCCATTTGCAAGTTCCACCAAGTTGTTATTTACTGCCTGAAATCTTCAGGCATTGCCAGGACACCTTGAATCTTACCCATAAACCTGAAAGTACAAGCAATCCTGACAGTGCAGCTGAAAGGCAACTTGAGAAGTAAGAAGTTAAAAAAAAGACTGGTGAGCCTGAGCATTGACTTGCCATTTGTGCGGTCCTTGGGAGAACAAGACTTTAGGCCTAACAAAGAACGGCCTTGAACTTGTATTTACCAGCTGGTAACATGCGAGATCCTGTGGGATGACGTGACTTTGGATCCACCCGAGCGGGCGCGACAGCAGTTGAATGTGAAGGAGCGATTCACTCTTTGGTTACTGGATTTCTCTTTTACATTGTTACCGTGCATTTATCTTTCATGTAAATAGAGGTGACTGCTATTGTTAGTGAGCAGGACTGACTAGCAGTTTTCATTTTTCTAGAATTAACTCAAATTGTTCTATTGCTCTTTGATAATTACAATATCAGTCTTTACAACATGTCTGTTTTTCAAGCAATACCTTAATAATTTATCTTATATAAATGTACTTCTGTCTCCGTCATTCATTTTCCCTCAAGCACTCATGTATCAAAATGTTTATCATGTAAAGATAAACTGAAAAAACGGATGCTACAAAATGCTAAAATATTTACAGATCTCCAAAATGTGTTCAGCAGTCCTGAAGCAAGGCCATGATGCATCGAGATGTGAACCCCAAATCCAGGTGGCTTAGGGATCTGTTATTTAAAAACAGACTTGGGTTGACGATGCCCTTGACTGGCTGCATTTGTGTCCTGCCTGAACCACTGCCTCATCCCTCAGCCTGTTGCTGTGTAGATTTACTCTTATTTTCCTTTTCTGATTTTCCAACAGCCAGATAGTGCTGCTCTGCTTTTGTGTTATTCGTGTTATTATTGCATTGTTACTGTTTGCCATCAGTTAAGAGTAAAGCTGAGAATTAAGATGAGAGGTTGCCAAAGAGGCAGTAAGTAAAATGTCGCCGGAAGATGAATTTGGATTCCTGCGAGGCAAAGACTTTTCCACAATGACTGTTCTTGTATAATTTGTCAGAATTGTTTGTCATGCCTTTATCAGAACATTTATAATGAAGTAGAGTAGGGGACAGCCTTTATCAAGATATCTGTTATAAACTCCTTACATAACACTTTCCCTTCCATAATTTGACTTTTTGAAGTCAAAAATCTCTCTTGGTTTTACAGCGCTGTAGGAACAGTGATAGAACTGAAGTCTGCTATAACCTGCAATTTCTGTAACTAGGAATCCATGTTGCAGAATTGGTCAGTCTGTGGTTTGCCAAGAGGACAAACTACGTGCTGCCACCGATGTTTGCGGGACCCTGCAGTGCGCTAGTTCAGGAATTAAGTTCATTTGTAAGGATAAATGTGATTAGCAATTCAGTAACAGCTTACTTTTAATGAAACTACTGACTTTTAGTCAAACTACAAGGATGTTTTGATGGTGAAGGAATCTTAGAAGTCTTCTAAGTTTTATAAATTGCATGAGAGCAAATTTGTTACATGTTTTTCAAATCATTTAATCTACAAATAATTCAGGGATCGTCAACGTGATAGTTCCAAACCATAATGCCTTCTAATGGGCAAGTAGGAATTGTTTCCTGTATGGGGTGGGAGGCAATTGCTTATGCGTGATGGAAGCTGTAATATTTAGTATTATTGCAAGGGTAGTAATGCCGTGTACCTAAATATAATGAGAGAAGTTGGGAACTGATCATGAACCTCATTCGGAAAAGGAAGCTAAGGTAGATTTTTTTATATTATAGTAAATTAAGGGCATGGCATGTGAACTACTTTTAAGTGGCCTAGTTCTTTAGTACATTGGCTTTTTCACATCATGTTCCAAGGGTGCTTAATTTAGGAAGATGAGATAATATGGGTAGTTGATGAGATGAACATGAATTAAAAAGATCTCAGGTAAGGAATGTCAGGAAATTTTATTTCCTTGAGATTAAAATTTGTATCTGTGCAAAGTATAGCACAGTGCCTGTTTATTATTTGAGGAATCCATCTGCAGTTTATAAACATATTTAGTAGGAAATTTCTGTGTCATGAATGCTTGAGTACATACAGTTAGCTTTCAGGGACATCTTCCTTCTGAAGCAAAACCAGTGGAAAATCATTAAAACTTGGTATCTTTTGTTCAACAGGAGAACACCGCACTGCCAGGATAGCTAAAGCCAAAGGAAGCCAGCCCAGGTGTTTTTGTCTGTGAGAGGAATTTTGGGTGATTAAAATCTCCAAACAGGACAGCAGGGAAGGAATGATTTGCTTTATTTACCTGCAAATCCTTGAAGAATGGGGCTGTGTGACCCTGTTTCATCCCAGTGCCCTGGAGACATGTGGGAACTCCCATTGCAGAGCTCCGGCTGTCCGAGCAAGGGGAACTACGGCTTCAACCCAAATCCTTCCAAAAGCAAATCTGATGTGATGACTTGTGGGAGCCTCTGCACAAAGATGAATTTCACCTCCTAAGCAGATCTTGCTCTTTGACCCCCGAGTCTTGTTGAGCAAAAAGGGGTGTAAAGTAAAAATAGAAGAAAAGAGGAGTGAAAACATCCAAATTGCTTGTATTTATGTGACTTGCTGCTGATTTCCAGGCCCCGTCCGTGGCATGCACGTGAGTGAGCAGACTGGTGCTGTTGAGCAGTGAAGGTCCCTCTCTTTTTCATGAGGGAAGTGTAGTTCTTTCAGGATCTTTGTGCCTCAGTTGATACAAGAAGTCAGCAGCATTAATTCCACTCTCCACGAGAGTCCTCTCCAGCAGCCTTCTGATGAGATGTTTTTTCATTTGTATGGTGTGATGTATAGCAATTTGGATGCGTGTGAGTGAAAATCACATCCAATGTCTCCTGCTGGGTGTGGGATTGATTGCCCCAGCAAAGCAAGAAGGTTATTTTTTTCACAGAACAGGTAAACTACCGGGAGGGACAACAGAAGCAGCTTCTGTGGCACCCACGAATGTGTTTCACCCTAACAGGGAGGGTAACTCAGTCTCCATGTCCAAAGAGCTCCTGGCCTTTTTGCGCTACCTCTGTGTAATAACGCCGCGCTGAGGACATGCGCAACTTCAGAGGAGTCGCCGGCTGTTCTCCCCCGTCAGTGACTATTACCCTGGGTTACATTTGAAGCAGCAATAATTGCTGTACCCACTGCTAGTTCCTTGAGACATGTAAGCACGTACCCATTCACGGTTTGGAAGACAAGCTTTAACATTTAACTTGAAGACAAGCTTTAACATTTAACTCAAGTCCCCTTTTTTCAGTGCCCAGCAAAGTTTCCATTCCTCATCTCTGTGAAGAAGTTACCATCTTCTACCCTTAGATTGCTATTTATTTTGCAGTGAAGTGCAAACAGTTCATTCAGGTACCTGGGGTCTGGCATTTGGATAAGATTTCAGCTGGCTATTTAATTTATCGGTCCGTGCAACCCACTCTGAGAGGTGGCTGCTTTAGACCCGTACCTCTGGAAAAGAGCTAGCAAACTTTTAGAACAGATGAAGTCAGCTAGCCCAGTGAAAGTGCAGAGTCTTGCCTGAAGAACATAACACAGAGAGGAATGCGAAATGATGCTGTTCAGTGATTTTTTTGTAATGTCTGCTGCTGTTAAAATGGGTAAGGTGGTATTTTGTGAAGGGAAAAATTATGGGGCTGAATGTGGAAGCTGAATGTTTAAACTGCTTTGCCTCCCCAAGCTGTTCTACACTTCTGATTCCCGTGGACTTTCAAATCTGCACAGACTCCTTTAGATTTATTTTTCTATTTGTCTCACTACTGTACTGATCATAACTTAGCTTCCTGAGAACTTAGGAAAAATTAGGCAAGGAACGTGCTTTGTGTTTGTTTTTCTAAATGTTCAGCAATTTCAAATTGTTTTCCCAAATAAAAAAGCCAGTTGTCCTCTTCCCCTTCAGGCTTCAGAGCTATCTAAATAGTTGATAACATTCTGTTGTAGCGGTCCCTGACTCAGATTCTCAAGTGCAGATTTTCCTGCCCTTTGCTCCTTACCAATATTGCTATAAAGCAAATTGTCAGCCTATTTAGATGAAACAAGCAATAGTCAGGGCCAGATTCCCTCTTTTCTACCTCTCACTGCGTAATGCCATAATGAGATTCTGGCCAAACTACTCAGCGTGATGCAGTATTCAGTCTGCAGGGTACTCAGAAAAGGCTGATGTGAATTACTAAACACAGTCATTAGCCCCTATTTGTGTGAGGTTACTGGAAATTGTCCCCACATCTTTCAGCTGGTTATGCTGCTGCACTGGGACGCCGCCTTCCAAAGTGAGTGACGCACCCAGTCGGTACTCTAATACGTGCAAGTGAGTTTAGCTTGCGGCTTTTCAATCACACCTTGAGTTTGCCAAAGAGGTTTGATGTGACCGGCCATAAAAAAAAAAATCCTTCCGTGAACTGCCTTAAAAGCATGGTTAAAGGGGCCAGGCTGGTCCTTAACTCCTGCCTGCTCGCCAGAGCCAGCACTCAGGAGCAGGGCAACAAGAGAGCCTCTTGCAGGAGGGTAGGTCCCCGTGCTTGAACCTGATCTCTGCTCTTCCATCAGAAGAATTGCATCGATAAGTTTCCTGAGACCAGAAGAGGGGCAGGTGCAGGAGGAGAGTGTGCCTTCATTTGGTGTCATCTTCTGCTCTTTTTTTCAGCCAGAATTTGAGATACACCCAAAATTGTAACTACTTTGAATGACCAAACCTTAAATAGTAATGATATTACTTGCACTGATGCAAGTATTTAATAGATGTGAGTATCATATAACATAAGCCCATAGCTAGAGAGCATTGTAGATTACAAACCACAGTTATAAGCAGCCTTTTGGTCTGCAGAGCTTTCTAACAATCCCTAACAATGGGGAATATTCTTTTAAAGCATCTAACCTACTACTTACAAAAGATTTATGTCCCATTTTCAAGTGTGATTTGGTAAACTGGGACTGCTATAAATAGAGTCATTCTGTACATAAATCTTACAAAATAAGGAGCCTTTTCTTGGGCTCTGGGCGTGTGATCTGTAGTTGTACAGTTGCAGTTGTGATACTAGTTGTATTCCTAGTGTCGTGGTACTGTACCTGGTTCTGATCTTGCATTATGGTGGTGCTTGTGATATGATCTCAGTAGGAGAAAAGAAAAGAGCTTGTTCTTTGGCTCTGGGCATGTGATGACCCTGCGACTTGTCGTGTTCTTCTTGTGACGCTAGGTAGCTGGCACAAGCACCCACCCATCACGAGTCAACAAGTGTGAACGCAGATATTCTGTCTGTGTGAGTGAAGTCTTTTAACATGTCTGGCAGCTGTTGCTTGAGAGCAGACATTGTAGGAACTTGTTGGGGACCGGAGTCCAACGTATAAAGACTTTCTGTGGCAAATAATCTGCAAGAAAGCAGAATGGAGGGATGTTGCTTGTTCACTGATAGATATTTCTCCCCTGCCAAGCACATGCCTTACAAAGTTTAGTCAATGGATGGCACTGCTGACTTTTCACAGCTGGGCTAGTTTTGGGAGCTGGCTTGTGCAATGCATTTATGACTCACTGTTCAGTTTAAACCATGTCTGAAAACTTACTATTGCAAAGTGGTTACTTCAATAGTAGTCACGCAGCCAGCTGTTGTGATGTTGTGGGCCATCGAGGAGCAATATTAGGGAAATGTAACGGAGTCCCCAGCCAGTCCTCATTCATCATGCCCTAGTTCTCATTAGGAAAAAGGCTTGCTGCGCCTCATCCTGTGTGGGTACAGAAAACAGAGTGGGATGTTTTTTTGCTGAGAAGGCCTACAGCATGCTTTACTGATAGGAGCTCAGCCTGCTTGGGCTTTGAGATAGCCAGAAGTGATGTAACTGTTCTGTGCTGTGCTGAACTAATGAGCTCTGCTGAGAGAAAGCTGTATTATTTCAGGCCCGATGCCATGCTAATGTGGTTACCTGACTTCTAATAAAACTTGGAGCCGCTGCTGAGTATGAGCATATCTGCTGGGAATATGGACAGATATCTACTAAATTGCTGGATTTTTTTTTACTGCTGCAGAAGGTTCTTGTTCTTCAGATGTGCATCTGGTTGCCAAAATATGCTTTCAAGAACCACTGTATAAAATCTGCTACAATAGTGATTCTGGAGGAAGGAGGGCTCAGAAGTTATCCTCAGCACTAAGGAAAGAGGGAGGGAAGGCATTCTGCTGCATTACTTCCCGTTGTTCATTATTTCTTATTAATAATGAATAAGACATTCTTCATTATTTGTTATCCTGTGGGATAGTACATAAGAATTCACTTATTATTCATGGATTTAGCAAGTTTATCTGTTTATTATAGACTACTTCTCAGTTGAGCTTACTGAGGCAAATTCTTAATTACGCTGTTGTAATCCCAGAGTTTGTAAAATGGGAGAGAAGAACAAGGAGATATGGCAATGTGAATTTAAATGGGGAATCAGAAAGGAGAGCTGAAAAATTGAAAACAATAAGGATCTTGGATGTTGTACAAAGGTTATTAAGCATTCAAAAAGAAGAAACAGGAAAAAATGAAAGGAGAAGGTTAGAAGAAAAGCTGTCTATGAACAGATCCTCTTATTCCAGAAGCCTGGTTGAATTTTAAAAGATAACCCAATTCCAAAAGCTCCTAAAGAAACTCAACCTGATAACACTCTTTGTTTGGCTGGATGCAGTTAAATGAAGTGAATAGTGTTGCAATAGTATAAAATGGACATGATTCAGAGTGATCTGTGCCTAAATTCCCAGTCTGCCATAACAGCAGATTCAGTCCTATGGAAACCCCAAGTGGTTTCCATGGTACATCATCCCCCACATACTAACAAGTCACTTGCCTTCTAGAAATACTTCCAAGGTAATTAAGAAAAATAATAAATTGGTAGACCATTTTGCTTCTAATTGGGGGTCAGATGCATTGAATCCTTGAAAATCTGAAGGTTTTGCTAACAATCAGAAACAACCAGCATTCTTGGGTGCTACCTGCTTTCTTCTTAGTGGTTTGTGAAGTGTCGGATTTTCAGCGGAGGCAACGCGCACCACAGATAACCAAGAGATGATGGTTTTGGGGAAGCTGCTCTGCTGCCAAAGTGGAACTGACTTTGCTGGCCTGAAAATAAGATATTTCTCATCTTTGGGGTTACAAAACCTAATTTTGCCTATTATTAGAAAAGCCTTTGGCTGCTTCTGACAGGACTGCAGGCAAAGTAATTGTACTGGAGACAAAGATCTAACAATCTATATTATCTGCTAAAAACTTCACTAGGTTAAGCAGTACTATTTCGTACTGACTCATGAAGTGTTTATCTATTGCTAGTCCATATGAATTCAGCTTTTTGATGCAGCCTTTGGGATTTGATGTTGTTCCTGGATAATGCTTGAACCCACAAACATTAGGCATGTGGTTGTAAGCCGTTTCCATGGGAATAGCATTAAAACCTATTTAAAGAATGAAAAAAACCCCAAATCATCTTTTGTAGATTTTTATGCCAAAATAATTGATCCTAAAAGCTAGTGTGAAGCAGTTCACATGCTGACACAATGGTGCACAGAGAGGCTTACTTCTGCTTTTGTTAGGGGTGAAGTATTTATAAGTACTTGTGACAGGTGAAAGCTGTGCAGACAGAAGTTAGATGAACATTTATAATTCTGCTCCATCTTCACTTTATGTGCAGAGGAACGGCACTGATGAACACTGCAGTCTTTCCTAAGCCAGTATTTAATATTAGTATTTAATTCTCAGGGAACAGAGAGAGCTTGGGCTTAGTTCAGATTATTTCCTTCTTTTTTGTTATCAGAGTAAAGTCAGGAATTCCGGAGGAAAAGAAAAGATAAACTCTTTGGTCTTGAAGTTGAGGAGGTGGCACAGGAGTAACAAACCACGGCATTCAGCACTCACAGATGCCCTAATAAATACATATATATATATATGATGCATAATAAACCAGCATGTAAACTGACTGAACAAAAAGGGGGGAAAACAGCCTGTGCAGTCCTGAGTAACTCTGCTTTTACAGTGGGTAACTGCAGGGTGCAAGGAAGGGAAAGAAGAGAGTGGGAACAGGGGCCAGAATCAATTTGAGAAGCAGAATCTGATGACAGGCTGCCACGGAAGAGTGGGCAAGAGAAAATGTAAATGATTAATTCAACAAGATCTGAAAAACGCCTTGTCAGTGTCATTTGGAATTGGGTCACTGTTGCTCCAGTGCAATATTGTCATCAGTGCTAGATATGATGAAACTAATAGAAACTAGGAATGTGAGTTATGAACCAGGTCAGCCGTCTTTTACTATCAGTGACAGTGTCATCCAGCTGTGATACCTGAATAGACTTTCTCACACACCATTGGCAGACACTAAATTTTAGGAGCTGATAGATCCGAGATCAATAACTTACCTCATACATTTTCTGAGCCACCTGGAAGGAACTTTACACATGTGAGATTGGAAAGAAGTAGTCTTGAGTTTATGATAGCCCATTCTCTTACAGCTATTTCCCTTGGAATAGGATGTTCTCCGCAAGCATCCGAGGGTGCAGGTCCAGGACTGCCTCTGCAGAGGTGCAGCTTTGGCTGTGCCCAGCTTCCGTGCGCCCAGCCATGCAGGCAGCATCTCCTGCCTGCTCGTTTGAACTGCTCTGCACTGAGCACCACCATCAGGCTGGAACTGGGCCAGGGAAAATCCACTCATTTCAGAAAGTTTCCCTTTTATGATGGAACAGATATAAAAATGTGACCCTTGAAGCACAGGCTAACATTTGCCTTGGTAGTCGTTGCCAAACAGGGCAATTAGGGCCTGACCTTGTGGCAAACTCAGCATGGGTGGCAAGAGATTCTTAAAAAACCTTGGGACTTTTCAGATCTTTATTTAGAGGAATGAGGAGGTAATCAGTTCACAGGATGTACTTCAGTGGACAATACCAATCAAACTGAAATTCTAAGCTGTATGTTCATGCTCGGCAATAGATTTTTTTTTAAATGATGTAAAATGCTAGCTAGAAAAATGGTTTCCATTTAGGTTAACAATAGGAGCTCTTGCATAAGCCACTGGAGCTTAAAAAAAATGCTTAAAAGTAATTTCCTGAAATCTTCTAAACGGAACTGACTGAAGATAAAATTTGGAATAATTTCCTCTGGAACCTACATTACGTTTAACTTGTTGCTGTCAACATCTGAATTACATTTCTGAGGCACCAACCATGTGAACTCACAAATTAGGACCTGTATTGCATGCATTATTTTTGTAGTTAGAAATGTTCCAAATGAAGGAAGGAACCTTTGTTATTGGGAAAAATACTTAATGTTAATGAAAAAAACCCACCTTGTCCAGCTTGTTAATTCCTGCTGTAGACTACCAGGTGCCAACTTTATATTTTTCTTCTGCAGTTGGAGCATTTGTATATTAGTAGGGTACAAGAATGTCCAGCAGGGAAGATATTCAACTTCCTGGAAATTTGTTGAAGATCATGGAACACCATAACAAAAAATAATAAATAAACATGCCAAATATTTTTCTCTTCTAAACATATAGTTGTATATTTAATAAATATTACAGAATTTGTAGCATTACCATCCCCATATCTGCCTTAATATGAAAGGACCTGAAGGTTGCACAGTTCCATGCTCAGGGGTTAAGATCCTTGGCAACTAGAAATCAAAACTAAATGAATGGCCTGTAATGAATACCAGGGTTTTTTTGTGTGACTATGGGAAGAAGTTTGATTAACAGATTTGTTGTCTTCTGATTTCAAAAGGATTCAGGTTTCTTCTTCACTTTCTTTCTTAAACCATAGTGTAAGACTACTGTGTGCTCTCAGGCAGATGTTTCATTGTACCTCAGAAGAGTTTGGTGACTTTTTGCACATTTCTTAAAGCTTGTAAGATAAAAAGAATTATATAGGTGAGCACGTACTTTGTAGCAGTATTTGGGGTTCTGAAAAAAAAAGAAACAATACTTGTCCACTGTTGTAAAATGTTTTGAACTTAGTTGCTTCCTCATTCATATGAAATTTTATTCTTATTTAAAAAACCAAGTTGGCTTTATAATGTGCACTCTGGGCTGTTTACAGTGCTGAGTTGCTTTCAACCTGCTGCATTAACACGGGGTTGAGGGACAGTTTCTTGCTGGCCAGCTGCTTCAGAGAATTAATTCAATATGCAGATCCTGAACTTTAACAAAAGACTAATTGTCTGGTAGTGGCTGAGCCTCAGAAGCCTGACTGTACCTTCAGGCTTTTGAGTCAAGTCTATGGAAGGCAGCTGCCACTTTCACACTGTTTTGTCTGTTGAGGTCCTGGCTTAGTACACACACACTCTTGTCACCACCAGGCACAGAAGGTGAAGGAGAAAACCATCAATTCCCTTTAAAATTTACTTGGAGTTCAGTGTGAACTTTAGGAGATATGGTTGCTAATGACCTAGAGGCGGTTCATCCACTGTCAGATAATCTGCCTTTAGCTGAAGTTATTTAAATACAGTAAGTTGAGGACAAAAACCCAATCTCCTAAAACAGAGAGAACTTCAGGTAGAAATAAGCAAAATATTTTAAGGTAATTGAACACTTTCAAAATTAAAATAATCTGGCTGCTTTGGACCGCTCAGTGGAAGCAAAGCAGAAGGAAAGCTGATTTACCCTACGTTTAGATGGGCTTTCCAGCTTCTTTGTTAATGGAGTGCAAAGTAGCAAGCTGGGGCTGGTATATCTGGCTGTTAGTTTTAACCTAACTGTTCCTCTTTTTTCCCTTCAAAAATAATAATAATTATGGAATGAACATTTCTTGGACTCGTTTTAACGTTTAAAATGAGCAGATGCTCACCTAACATGGCTTGACATCTATTGATTTTAAATTTTTTTTTCTGTTTCATCAGTTGTATCCTGATTAAAGTGGCATGGACCATCTTCTGACGTTCAATGTTAGAACTTAAGTTTTGTAAAATCTCTTGGGTTTTAACATTCAAAAAACCATGAAGCAGAGAGAGCCGGTAGCCTGAGTGCTGAGGGCAGTTAGCAAAATCTGTGAACCGGTGCAACAGCTTTAACTGGAAATAACTAGACTTTACGAGGCTTTGGACCCTGACATTTATTTTCAAGGATTTCTCACTAATGAGGTTTTTTCTTTCTTTCACTTTTGGCTTTAGATAGGTATGTTTTATTTAATGGATTTGTCAGCTTTCCCATCCTGTCAGAAATCAAACAGCCACTCATTTATAATGGAATACGTAAGGCGCAGAAGTGGTTTATGTATTGATATTCTGTGCACCTAAAATATCTTGAGGGAGGAAACTAGTTGAGTGTCTGATCCTGCAACTCTCTTCACAGCAAAGCTTATATTAAGTCCTAGCTTTTCCATGAAGAAGTCATAGTCTTACAGAGTATTAATCAATAAATAATCTCTTCGTCTGACAGAGCTGACATTAATAGATGAGAAGTTTCATGTCTCACTTGATGTATCTGGATGAGAATTTAGCCTGGAAAGTGCTCTTAAAACTAATTCTACTTCCTTGCTTTACATACTGCTGAAGGTAATTCTTATCATCTTAGTTATTTTTGTATTTATAAAGGAATACCTTGATGAGAAACTTTATAAGCTTTCAGAAGAACCAGTGATTATTTTCATGTAATGATTTTTTTTCCCAGAAACTTGACATCTCTCTTTTACATAGTCTGGATCTGAATCACCCTCAATCTGAAGTTAAATATTACTGATGAATTCTCCCCTGTATCACTTGTAGATAATTTGTTTCTTTGTCTATTGTATTTGATTTTCATCTTGCATTGATGAAAACTTGCACTTACTCTCTAAGGTTGGCTGCCCTGGTACCAAACTAACAGAAACAGAGGATTCTTCTCATTTTGCATATTTGCCATTTTTTAATTTAAGCAGCCGTAAAAGAACACACAAGTGGGATATAACTGTTGAATGATGACTCCCTGCCTCCTCCACACCCATTTTTTGTACCCTTCTTCCATTTTCTGTGCTGCCTGTGCTTTTGTACCCTGTGATGACAAAACTGACCTCAGCAGGTTGCCAAAAACGTGCTTAAAAATCACTTGTGTGACTAACTAGAGAGAAATTTATGCCAGTGACTCCTTGTTTACCAGCCTGTCTGCACAGAACAACAGCCTCTTAATGCTGGGCACACTGAGGTTTGGTGCCCTGGACATGGCAGGGAAGAATCAGAAGAGGTTTTGAAGAGGGATCTTCCCCATGAAGAGAGACCAGTCCATGGCCATGGAGAGAGAAGGCAGGAAGGAATTTCATGAAACTTGAAACGATGACTGATTCTTTGAATCGAGGGGTGAAGTTATTCTAAAAGACGAGGAGGAAAGAAGAAAGAAATAATATCTGGATTTCTTCCACCCACCCTGACCCCACCACAGGGCTTTTTTTTTTTTTTTCTTGTACTTTCCTTTTTAGAAAGTATCTGTGATTTAAAAAAAAAAAACAAACCAACACACAACAAACCAACATACAAAACTTCTCAACTGATCCCCTCTACTAAAACACCTACTTTCTTGCTGTTATGTCTTTCTAGGGCTGAGATGAATCGTGCAGCTGAAAACCTGAGGGACATCTATGTGGGTTTGGGAATTTGGAGGGCTGAATTGCAGAAGCATTCAGACTGGAATCTGCTTAGGAGAGTGCACTCGAGGGACCAGAAACCACATCCAGGCTCTGCCCAGGTCACAGCAGGGCTGTTTACAACAGCCAGGGGCTATCCACAGAGGACTGAGTCAAGAGGTGACAAGAGCGGGTGAAGAGAATGAAAACAGAGCTGCTAAATGACTCAGTGCTGCAGTCAGTAGGCACCCAGAACATCGGGCATCATGTCATTTCAGTCATAAAAATAACTCGGCAGTCCTCTAATGATATGGTGTGACTCAATTAATTCCTTAATGTAGAGGTCTGTAAGATACACTAGTCTTTTATGTCGTGTTTCCCTCAATAAATCTGGAAGGTAGCCAGATAGACCACTTGTGATAATAATGGTGTAGTTGTTCTCCGTCAAATCTTGAATGTTAGAAAGAAAAAGCCCAGCTTTCCTGTACTGCAGTGAGACATAGCTGTCACTCTCTTCTATTCCACCAGGTGGAGAAGCTCACCAGTGCGACTGAAAGGGAGACAGATGCTGAGCAAACTCTGCAAAACAAGACTGCTCCTGATCAAGAAACCCTTTGTTTTATTTTGAGCCCAAACCTGCCTTTTTTTAGAAAAGAAAAATGAACTGATCAACAAAAGTTTCAAATGTAACATTATTTTCTAAGGGAGGGAGATGACTTTCACATCCAAAGCAAGCACCATTTCACAGCCCTCTCCCAAAGTAACATTGCTTATTACCAACACTTAATAGCCTTTCCCACCTATAATTCTGAAAGCACTTTTCAAAGATAGGTAAAATCTTTAACCCTCTTTTATAGATGGAGAAGCAAATAAAGGCTAAGCAGCTTTCTTAAGATACACTATAGATCCATAGAAAAGACAGTGAATCACCCAATTTCGAGTTACAGCTAACAAGACTAGAAACACCAGCACAGGAAAACTGACAAAATAAATTATAATCCTGTATAGTTTTACAGTGAGTGAAAACACATATCGTGAGCACTCCTCAAACTGAGATGCCTAATTTGATCCCCAGTTAGGCGACAGTACACTGTTCGCTTTTGCCATTTGAATTGTGGGCTGAGATTGTACCCACTGAAAGAACATCCTCTGAAAACTTTACCATGTTGTCTGATAAACCAGGTGGGGGCTGGAGGCTTATTGGAATTAAGGGATAAAGGCTTGGCTTTGTTGTTGAGACTGGGTATTGAGCAGGGCAGCCCTACAGAAGATCCAATCCCAAAGCTATTCTGCACGGACAAGTGTGGGATGCTGGATGCTGGACTGAAGACATATCAACATTGGCAGGAGCAGACAGACGTGAGGTGTCTCTGGTTATGTTAACCCTCCAACTGCAAGTGCAGGATCATTTGCACCAGGCTCTTCTGAGCTGGCAGGATATGAAGCTGCCTGAACGCCGGGTGATCTAGCTGTTCTAGCCCAGGGTCAGGGGTTATTAGCTAAAACACAGCATGAAGCTAGTGAGAGTGCTGTGCCAGCCCCGTACGTAGAGCAGCTCTGTAAGCTATCCACTTGCAGTATGGCAGATCCTCAGGGCTCAGGGCTCTGCTCTCCACAGGGAGCTTACAGGTTTATGAATCAAAGTTCTCTTTCAGGTTTCACTGTCTTGAGAAAAATGCTTGACCTCAGTTATTTGAGTTTACTTAGTTGTAAGATAGATTTTACTATAACCACTTAGAGTAGTCCAGCTGGATAGTTCAAGGATTAAGTGAAGGATTAAGTGATACATGAAGCAACAGATGAGCCTTAAGAATTTCTTCTTTTGAATTATAATCCTGCCTTTTTATATAGGTTGGCTCAAACTTCGAAAGCCTGGCTCTGCAAAACTGGACTTTAACCCTACTCCTAGACTTTCTGAATGTGTCCTGTTTACTGAAGTTTTGAATCGCTTTATCATCTATCAGTATTCTCGTCTGAATCTTGCCTTCTGTGCAAATCTCAAGAACTGAGAACTTGATAGAGCACGATAGTTTCAGGTTGTATTCAGATGAACTCTGTACTTTCAATTTATTATAATGTTTGATCTTTCTGACCCCAAATCAAAGCAATTTTCTGAAGCATTACCATGGTAATGCACAACACAGCATATTGTCATTGCCAGTGCTTTTAGAGCTTTATTGAAATGCTTTTGAGCTGAAGAAAAAGATGTATATGAAATAATAGTACATTATGTTGGAGATTGACTTACAATGGGTTGCTGTACGAAATATTTAATAGAATGTCTAAAATTATATCAAGACAAGTTACCAGAAAATTAAAAATACCTAAGTATATAGAGCTGCAAACATAGACATTAGTGTATGAGTACAATCAAGCCTCTCCTTCCAAAGCACTGAAGGAAGAAATGTTTGCTAGCAAATTGAGTAATTGTTTCTGAAAATTGGCAGCTATCTGGTTTCTGGGTAAGCCTTTAGTATTACCTATTTCTAAGAAACTTCTTTGGATTCACAGAGTGCTTACTATTGTGAAGCTAATAGATATGTTTTGATGAATACGTTTTTACATTTGAATTGTGAGAGCAGTAACCTTTAGTCATATACAGACAGGATCATTTCAATTCGAGACTTAGTCCAGCAAAATTGCTTTATTCAGAATCTGATATGCGTTTGGCTTAATTATTTCTGAGGGCTTTTTTTTCCCATTATGGTGAACTTATGTGGTGATCAGATTGTGAAGTTTATTTTACATGTGTGGTAAATTTATCTTAGGTCTGATGAATTTATTTCTCCTCTGTTCTCCCCCGCTCTTTAAAAATATGCAGGATTTCCTTTATTGCTTTTTAGAACACCCTTTGTAAACATCGTATTCTGTAGATCTAATCTCATTTTCCCTGAAACCGAGTAATGGGTGTTTGATGTGAAATCCTGACCCTATTCACAATTCCGCAGGAATCTTGAACCGTTAACCGGTAGTTCAGACTCCACTCAGTGCAAATGAGGGCCAAACCCCATTCATTTTCCTGGGTTAGGCAGGAGTCCTAAAGCTCTGTTCCTGAGATGTGCAAGAGTTGGCTGATGTCACTTGAATCTGTGTGTCTGCTCTGATTTAGGCTAGTAAAAGTGCGGTCAATGCTATATATTTTACCTTGTATATCATTAATTTTAACATGTTTTGTCATTTCCTCTCAAAATTCGTTAATGAGAATAGAACCATTACATTTACATACATCAGTGATTAACCAGTTATGTTAACTGGATTGTTAGAAACATCAATATTACTTGAAAGTAGGCCTATTTATATAGGGCTTCACATGTTGGGCGTTATTTCTGTCTGAATTGTAATGTGGCTCAATTATTATTTTGATTAAGCTGTTAAGTTCATTCTCATTTGTCTCCTTCATTCTGATTGATTTCATTCAGAAGCCTTTTAAATCTACTTAGCTGTCCCACTCTGAGAAGCCTCCCACTGAAGTTCAAGCAATACAGTGCTGTTCTTCGCAAGGGCAGATTTATTGGAAACTGGGAGGAGGAAGAGAATGGGACAGGATATTTTAAGTCATAGGACTAAACTTCCTGAGTGAACCCAGGCATCACTCAAGCCGTTTAAGTTAATGCAAATAAATGCACATCAGTTTAGCTTTGCATCTAGAAGCCTGATAAATGGGTTGAACTAGCAGACTTGAACTTGCTTGTGCTAAGAGTCATCCTGATTAGCTGCCTTTTTCCAGCAGGTCCTTACCAAGTCTGGAAAAATTCTTTTCCAAGGATTTTTATTTTCCATTCTGTCATTTCCTGAAGCTGATGTTCTGCTAGTTGGTAACCGCAGTCTCTCCTGAAGGAGGCACCTGACATATTCGTGAGGCCATTTCTTAAATAATGGGAAAGATTGCACAACTGCACAATTGCACAATTCTTTCAGAATTAACTAGAGCTCTCAGTGGTGGTCTCTTGCCATAGAAACGGCGAGGCTGACAAGGCACTCCTGCTAGTTCTTATCCTCTCCCCGTCACAGGAATAAGGGCTCCACGTGGTTGGTGGGGTACAAAGAATGAAGCTGAGTGCCAACAGACTCTCCAATCCAACACATTGCGTGTTTGTCTTATCTAAAGAGGTGGCTCAGCTCTTCATTTTCAGATCCATTTATAAAGCTCATTAACATCTTGTTTACTAAGTAATAATTAAAAAAATGGAAGTACTGCAATCAAAAGAATAAATTAGGAATTATGGGAATTGTGGCTGAGCATTAGAGCTCACTTGGTCACTTGCTTGGACTCTATGTACCCAATCACCTCCCCCTGTTGCACATCTTCTAGTTAGACTGTAAGTACTATAATTGTACTTGGTCAGCTAAAGCTTTGCAGACATGGTTATGGGTAAAGGACAGCTCTTGTACATAACTGCTGTTTGGGCCATGCAGGGCTTCATGTGCTATTAAATGGAGGCAGGTTACCAGAGACGATGCTGGCTGGTCTACCTGTGATAGTACTGCAGATTTAAAGGACAGTGGCTTTACGTGTTACTGTTGTTGCACTGGGTTGATGCTGCTCTGCTTTGTAACTACCAGTGAAATGCTTCAAACATTGCTGATTGCTTCAGAGGTTTGCCAGAGCTCTCTCCTTTCCGGCTGTGATGTCTGGAGCACCCACTAGCAACGTACTACAGAAAAGTGACACAGCTGCACTGGCTTTCCCGTCCACACTCCATGTCTGACCTTTGCATATGCAGTAGGAAAAAAGGAGGAGAAATGTGATTAGCAATTAACTTCTTCATTCCTGGTGAACCGCTAGCTTAAGGGTTAACTACCAGCAACAATAACATGATAAATAAACTAATAAATGGATTAAATACTGCATTGCTTGTATGTGAAAAAAATGCTTCAGCAGGCAAAGAGGTTGTTGGTTTTGGCTGGATATCTTGAGCCTAGTCCTGCACCCAGGTTCCAGTTATAGCCAGGTGCTCTGGGGTTGTAGGCTGCCTTCTGCCACAGGAAGACCCATGCCTACTGCATGGGGTTGCACCATTCTCCAGACAAGCCGGTCTTTGTTTCTGTCTTCCTCCTTGCTTGGATGCAAGCTGTGCACTAGCTCTAGCTCCCCATCCCTTTGCAGTCTGGATACAATGCAGAGTAATTTAATTAAGGATGCTCTGTGGGGAAAAGAGAAGGCTGCGGCAGCCAGGGTACAGCACATAAAAGCAGAGCATCAGCTGCAGCTAAATGATCAATTGTATTGCAAAAAAAAATAACAGATACTGTGACAAGCTGGAAAAAAGGCAGTTTTTACAAACTCACACGGATCCCATGTTATGCTCAGAATCAGGACACAGTACATTCTTTTACGAGCTATTGCAGCAGGCAGTGTGAGTGTTGCATCTTTGTGTATTGCTTTGTTTTTCTAACTGGGTCATGACATTTAATGAAACTGTGATTTTTTTTTTTTTCCTCATTCATAATGGAAAATATTTAAACAGTGTCTAGCATTGCTTTTAGAGGCTTTGCTGATAACTTTCGTTGCTCTCAGCAGGACTGGTTAGCCTCAGTAAGAGAAAAAGGATGGTCTGATCATTTCTATGTGAGTTTAGAGACTGCAGGGCTCCCGTAGAAGAATCCACAGTCCTGTTTAGGGACCTAATTCTCCCAAATGTTGTACAAGGAGCTTTGCTATCTTGCCAGCAGTGGCCAGCATCCTGGATACAGAGCCATCTTGAAGGAAACCTCAGGCCGGAGTGCCCACAAGATGTGTGCATATGTTCCACCTTGGCATGTATTAACCTCTTTTCTTATGACTTTTATCTCTGTGTGTGGCGCAGGGTAGTGGGTCAGAGGATTAACAAGTCTCCATTTTATTACTTCACTTCTCTTGTAAAACTTCCTAATTCCCTGAGGCTTTTAGAAGGAGAAAGGGCCTCATAACTTGACCTCGGTTTCAAATAGACAGAAAATCAAAGGTCCACATTCTTCTCCCCACACTTGCTGTGGCAGTATCAGGGCAACTATAATTGCGCTGATGCTTGTGGAAAGAAACCTACTTCAGAGTTTCCCCATTGCAATGGTAATTTTAAGACTGTTGTAATGCTTAAATTATTTTAAAAGTGAAGTACTGCATGCTGTTTCAGGAGCTGGCTTAAAAAACTATAAATCCAAACTCATTCTAATGTTAATCGCACTGAACTACGTACTGGGCTAGTTGCAAAGCTTTTAGCTATGTTGGTTGTCCATGCACTCCCTGCTTCCCTGCCCAGGAGTCCCAAATTACATGTAATGGAAAAAATTAAAGCATTAAATGGTTACTGCAAGTGGCTTCGATTGCAGTCTGCCATAACAACTACGTCACCTGCACAGGAAACAAAAAGCGTTATTATCTGGAACATTTCCATTCATCTAAAAGACATCGGGAAGGCCCAGCACTTGACTTTTATACGAAAAATTCTTTATCTTTAGATGCTACAAAACAGAAAAATGAGGGTTTCTTAGAATGTATTTGTGATTCTGAAAGACATCAGAAATCTGTACATAAGGATTGTAGATTACATAGTAAAAAGCCTGAGCAAAATAACAGAAATCCCTCAGTTTTGATGGCTAACATTTTAAGTACCATGTCTTGACGCAATAAAGTGATACACTATAGTGTCACTTTATGGTGAGGGGACTTGTCACTGGGAGAGAACAAGGACAAGGACTCCTCCCTGTTCCCTCTCTAAGTCCTCAAAGGAGGGAACTCACATAAGTGACAAGGCCACAAATCTATTTTTCTGTTGAGTCCTCCGCAGACGCAAGAGAAGCTGGAAGGTTTTCAGAGCAATAGGAAACACGTAACCACCTCTCCTTTTCTTTGGTAAAGAATGACACACATACTGCCTGGATGCAGTCCGCAAAATAGGTCCAGACACATTTCAAAGCTCCACCAAAACCGAGCTCTGGCACAAGATGTATGAGGTCATCCAGGGTTGGTCAGGCTGGAATGTCTTCAGTACATTTTACTTGCACCTGGTACTGTGAGTACTCACCTGATTTTCTTCTGCAGGTCAATTACTTGCGCTGTCCAACAGAACTAAATTGCTGCAAATATTTACCCATCTATAGTTTTTCCATGATTATTAAAGTAGTGCTTGATTTGGAGCTGCCATGAAGAATCATGTTTTCACCAAAATGAAAATCTACACGAATGATTTTGCTTTGCTTGCTTCTATTTCCTACAGGCTGGTAATGAACTGTGTAATCTGGCACCAGGTGGACACTCCAAACCAAGTTTTTCTGGGACTGCAGCAAACCAGAAATGTTCGCTAATGAGTTATATTCGAAGATAATAAAAGCATCCTCAGCACCTGTCAGTGAGCGAACAGTCCCTGTTGGAGGTCTGTGCTTGACTGACTGTGTCAGCATAACCAGAATGAATGTATTTGTGGTGCTCAGCAGGTATCTGAAAACAAGTTTTCCTTGAAAACGCTGAGCTATATTATGTCCTTCAATTACCTCCTACTGCTGAAACTGCTGGGAGAAAGATCTTTGCCACTGATAGCAAAGGTGTTAAAATCAAACAAACACTCCAGGATTTTGCTTCAGTAGGTCCTAGAAAAGAAGGGAACCAAGTCTTCACGGTTCTTTGAATTTTTGGCTTCTCCTGACTGTTCTACTCTGTTATTATGCCCTTATCCCTGTAGCATAGAAATATCTTCATAAAACCTGAATTTATCTCCTGGGTGAGAAGGAAACAGAGTGAGAAGAAAGGGAAGCATTAAGAAGTCTACTACAAGAGAGTGCGTGTCCTTTTCATGCTCACTCATGCTCTGTGACCTGCATCTGCCCCTGTCTATATTATAACTGTATCCAGTCCTGATATGAAACTGCTGGTCTTTGACATGAGCTGCATCGTGGCATGACATGAGCTTTGACATGAGCTGCGTCTTTGACATGAGCTGCACCACCGACGATAGATTGGGAACAGTCGTGCTTTGCAAATAGGACATAAACCATTGGAACCACAGCTGTCAGGGTGGAGTTCATGATGTGAAAGACAACCAAAAGACTTGGGAAGGGGCAGTAAAATGGTTGATTCTTCAGTTTCTGAAGGGGATAGAGGGGCCTGTTGCTTTGTGCCTCTCCACTTGCTCTTGTTACTGCAACAGGAACTCTCCTGCAGCTCCTCTTGAAGTGAGCTCTCTTGAACCTTCATGGAAAACTGATAATCAAATTGGGCTGATCTTTTACTGATCAGTCTACCAAATGATGTCATTAGGAGTGTTGCAAGATACCCAGCCAACCAACCAACCAACCAAACCCACAAAACCCACAAAAAATCACCTCCCCCCTCCAAAACCCTGCATGCACTGTAGCTCTTGCCTTTGTTCTGCAATGGCAGTCGGAACAAGATATTGAGGAAAACAGGTCTCTTAGAACAAATTCAGCATGAAATATTCACCTTCTGTGACACAGGCTTTCCTCTTTTAAATTACTGGTGTCCTGAAGGTCAGATCCTGCACATCCACGTGACAGTTCTGCTGGTTTCCCCATTCTACACTGTTCTCAGACATTACTGGTCGGTAGCAGCAATCACAAAGTTCTTCTGCGTTGTTTATTTTAAGAAAGTGTCATATAATATGGGAAACAGTGTATGAAGCCTGCTTTTGTCCACAGAAATGGCAGTGTCTTTCCAGTCTTTCTTCCTTTAATTATCTGGAGAAAAAAAATCCCTTTCAAGTGCATTATGGCAAACCTTTAAGTGACAGCATCTCTGAGATGAGAGTGTTATTGGGTTGGTGCAGTCTGAGTAAATTGGAGTGAGCTTGGATGACCTCTTCCCGTTGTTCAGGAACAACACCGCGAGCCTCACAGCATCTGTTTTTTTGCTTTGCATGAGCACCCCAGAGAGAAGATGATCATCTATTGTCAAAAAGTAACACCATTTCTAACAAGAAGAGTAGAATTAGAAGCACAACTCTTGAACTATGGCAGCATGTTATAAATAAGAGCAGCCAGGAGACAACCAATGCAGAAATCTTTGCTTCCCGAAGAAAATACAGGAAAGGTACAATTGGTATCAACCAAGAGAGCAAAAGCTGCATGAAAAGAAATTAATGATGAGTATAAGAGAATTGAGAATGTCTTTGCTGTCATTTTTTGTCCATGGACACTTCTTTCAACATACTTGGCAATCAACTGCGGGCAGTTTAGTTTTATACCAAGAAAGCAGTTGTAGATACTTACATTTTATCAGCCAAAGTCAGAAGAGTCTATAGGGAAATGGGCCACCTGTACTGCTGTGTCTTCTAGATGGGCTCACTCCCACTGCTCAGTGTTTCTGGGAGGGCTCTTCTCCCAGTGAGGCTTCCAGAAGCAGTCAGCAGACTGAGCCCTCTGGGAAGCATACTGACAGCTTTTGGGAGCAGTGATGTTTTCAGCAGTGAACTTGCTGTTTAGATGCTTAGATGGGAGCTGATCTCTTTTGAAAAATCTGGCTCAGCAAAATCTAAATGGCAAGATTCCCGATAGTGTAGCGTCAGCAGGTTTGAATCACGGCACCCTAGTTTTATGTGTCTCTCTCTAAACTCTTGCTTCTGTCTTTTGCTCTCTTGGAGTTTCACAGTTGCAGGGGGTTAAACGATGCGAGTCCATGTCACCACTGGAGCCTAACTTGTTTGTAGGTAGAGTTTCCTTTTCTTCATGGAACTCTCTGTGCTGCTCCGTGCGGGCAGTGTGAGAAGGCAGGCAGCTGACTGACTCACTCTGTAGCAGTGCAGGTTGATCCCAAATTCAGACAAAGGAGCAGCCGCAGATTGAGTTTTCAGAAATACCTTGTTGAACAAGATTCTTTGGCAATGGGATGGAGAGGCCCCTGCCGGTGAGGTACAAGAGCACTGACCATGATAATTTTTCTGGAGAGGATTTTTGATCATTAGGGTTTTCCCCTCAATTAATAATTCACCCTATTGGGATTAGGTGATATTCTCAAGTATTTTTGTTATGGTTGTTGAAGGTTATTTGGAGGTCTGAAGCTGGCCAGTGTAATGAGTCAGGGCTTGAAGCATTTGCTTATACAGAATAGAACTCCCCCTGACAGTATCTCACAGTATGGTGTCAAGAAAGCCTTAATTTGCATGAGTTTGACAATAAGAGGTAATTGATTTGTAATTTGTCTTGTTTGTGTTTTTTTTTTTAAATAAGAAACTTCTCTAGTTGTCATTTAATGTACACTGTTGCATCTAATGATTATCTTTTTCCACTTGAGTGACTCTTCCCATGGTGGTGTCTAACTCTGTTTAAAACTGAGTTTTTTGTCAAAGCTAGATTCACGGTGGCTCCATAACCTTCTTCCCTTGAAATAAAGTAATTATTCAACCAAAATATATACACTTTGGTTATTCTGTCAACATACCCACTTCCTGCTGGGTATGAAACTGTATTATTCCTGGAGTCTGGACTGGGAATATGATTAATAACAGGTTCTGATACAGAAGATAGCAAATGAAGGCAGAGTAATAATAATTTTTCATTTGAATCACAGACAAATTGGCTGTTTTGCAGTACTTGTGTATGGCAATTATATGTTGTTTTGCTTCCTAATGCTGATTTCCTTCCACAGTTTATTAGCATGACTGTCAGGGAAACACTAACATATTGCTTTTGTCTATAATCACTTCTGGCCAGGTGGAAAATGGAGCCCTGTCTGAACTGCTGATTAGATCTGTTCGAATTCAGGCACTCCTGCAAGATAGCACTTTTGCTGAGTGCCTCTGATCCTGCCTGTGGTGAGGCACAGCAAGCTGCTCGCAGCATCAACCTGATCGTGGTGGCCATCTGTGAATGGCCTGAGTTGTGACAACATGGGGAAAAGATGTGCAAACCTTCTGCAGATGTAGTGCGTAGCAAAAGCCAGGTCATCCTTCTCTGGCTTGCACAAGTCACCCCGCTGAGCTTAAACTGCAGGTTTGCGCTCTGCCGTGGAGCTTTTGCCAAGCTGCTCGAAAGGCTTGTCACTTTTTGTGTTATCCCAAAATAGGATGTTGAGCTCTTCAGAAATGCTGACCTGCTGAGTTAGATTTGCAATCAAACTTTGGCTGGATTTGCACAGGGGACACTCAGCAGTTCACATTTTGTTGTGCATATGGTCAAGATCCTATACTCTTCCAGAAGTCAGTGTTCCCAGCTCTCTGAAGAAATTTGGCTCCAGCATGCCTTTAAATACACAGAGGAACTAAAAGGGAGCAAAATAAAAAAGGAATTGCTTTTGTTTTCTAATTTCTGTATTAGAACAGTTGTATTTTGTAGTTCCAGAAAATAAGATGGTAAAAATTGAAACAGCAGTTGGATTAAGTTGACAGAGGGCCTAGAAGAGAATCGCTGAGATTTAAGCTTCCAACAAGAAGGAGGCAGTGCCAATCTTTCTAAGCAACTTGTAGATTGCTTTGTGCCAGTTTATCTTAAAATGACGATTGTAAATCTGTGGATCTCATTTGTTTTTCACGTTTTAGTTCAAACTAGCTAGATGTAAGACACGCAGCAGAACAGAGGATGCTTAAATTCTTACTACAAGAACACAACCAAATAACACTTTCATGCATGCAAAGAACAATTTTCTATGAATTGCCAGTGACTGATTCTAAGTGTGCCTTCATTAGCAAAATGAATATACGGCTTGTACATATACATATATAAATGCACAGATACATGTAAATATACATATATAACTCATGATGATGGGAAAGTTCTTAACAAACTGTTATTTTTTACTGCGAGCTACTAATTGTAGGGTGTAAAAGTACATATTTTAGCTGCTTAGACACCATGGAAGTACAGCCAATGTGGGTCTGATTACATAGGAGCTGACACAACGGGCAAGGTACTGTTGGATTCACAATGTAAACAGAAATTTTTGAAAATGAATTTATTACATTAACATGATCATGCTAAGCAATATTTTTCAAACAAATACAGATTTTGTAATGCAGTTTCTCATTAAGATATGGCTTGTTTCTAGACTTTTCCTCCCCTACAGAAATTACTTTTTGCTTTTAACACATGCTCGCTCATTATGCAGATGTCTTAATGTTCTTGTATTCATTGCTATACCAACGTTGGAACTGTATTCTTAGTTAATTCCATTTTTTCCTTTATTCAGAAAATCTGATTGTTCAAAATTCTTTGATGTGGTGGTTTTGATCATGAAGAGCTTTCACTCACCGTTTACAGAGCTGTCTTAATGTACTTATCTCTTCAGGAAAAGTAATGTTAAAACCTTGTGTCACATGTTCTGCTCTTACCAGCTTCCAATAAAACAAGAAAGTGGGTCGTATATCAGTGAATTAATTTTCTAAATAGCAATATTTGTGCATATGCCTAGGAAGCTATTTGCCTTTCCCGATTAGTAATTATACAACAAATTGGGAGTAACTGTCACATTAGAAGTAAAGTATTACTTCAGTATATCAGAATAATTTTTAATTAAGGAGAACTACCAAAGGGACAGCATTTAAGAAAACAAACTACAAAACTGTCACATAGCTCCAGCTATCCCAGAAAATTCTGTTCCCTGAGCTGTCTCTTGGCTGTTACAGTCTGGAAAATACTGTTCCCTGAACTAAATATACTCCTGCCAACTTTGCTAGTTTCAGTATTTGACATTAATTAAGAAATGGTCCCCTACATCTTTTCCTATCTCTTCCCTAAGCTTTACAGAACCTTCAAAGGTGAAAACTTCTAAGCAGCATGTTTTGGTGGCTAAATAAGAAATCTGGTTCATTTAGGAGAGGGCAGCAGCAGGGAAGTACGCGGAAGATGCTTCTGCCCATGGTACCAATTAAGTAGTATTCTGGCCTGTAAGCCAGACAAAACAAAGCCTCGCACTCTAGTTTTCCTTAAGCAAAGCAAACCAAAAGTCTCCAGTACAATATTCAATACCTCTTCACATATTGCTTTTTGGATAATAATTGAGCTGGTTTTGATTGTTTCCCGTACATTCGGACTGTCAGTATTTTCACTACTTTTAGATTCTGGTAAGGAGCTGCACCTAGGTCAAAAAAAGGTATTTAAAATCTAGCATATCTGAGAAATAATAAGTTCCATTTTGATTACCCTGTCTCATTAACAGAGAGAGCATTGATTTTCACTGTACTTGTGTCATCATGCGGAATTTAGATTGTAGATATTTCACTCTGAGTAACACTGTTATTTGGTCTTGGTTGCCTTAAACGTCTGTATTTTGTAGGCTTTAAGTTTTAAAGGATATTATTGGCTTCACTGTCCTTTAACCCTTACAAGTGCAATATGCTTTTAGCTAACGCAAATTAAGAATATCGAAATATAGAGGCCAAAGCTACAGGGCAAATTTTCACATATCCCTTGGAGGTTTTCTCTTTCTGTCCCTTTGGGAGTCAGCAGAGGTTAGGACTAATGCCCATCAAGCCAGCTGGAAGCTGTTGTTCCTGGATAAAATAATAAAAAGTCTTCCTACTAGCAGAAAAGGGTGGAGGCAAGTGTTCCCTTGTCTCATATGTTTGCCTTTGGAAATATATGAACCTGCTAAGTGGATCTGGCATAGGTCTTGTCAGCCAGCAAAGAAGGTAGTTTAATACAAGAGAAAAAAATCTTTACGTGAAGTCATAGTGACACGTCAGCTCCTAGTGACACTACGCAATAAATAGTCGGAGGTGGTAGAAATCTAACCTAAACCAGTTTCCATTAATACTATATGAGATGAGAGAAGAAAAAGATGAATTGAAACTCTGAGAACATCATGTTTTAGCACTTGGTGAATTCATTTTTAAAAAGCATCTTTAGTAACTTCTGTGCAGTATCTGATTCCCTGTCTGAGTGATTTCATCTCAACAGACTTTGTAACTAATTACTACCTACCTGTAGAAATTCTGAAAAAAATAGAAGAGAAATACAATCTTTTTTCTCTTGATAGAAAGTCACTGCCCTCTGAAAATTTGCTTTTGTTTCCAATGTCATTCCCATTTCTTCTAGCCTTTGATTTAAAATTTAGGTTTTCATAGTTATTAACGTTGTAACAGAATTTATGACATATCTGGTTTATAATTTTAAGATACGTTTTTTAACAACAAAAGAATATATGCAGTTTAGGCAATAACAATATGATAGAATTATCAAATTGCATGCCAGATCATCCATAATAAGGCTAAATTATATGAATCAGTGGTGGAAACAATGTTTGCATTGTTATTACTCCCACAAGTCAACTTGTGTGTGCTCTCAGTTGTATATGCTTATATATGATTTCAATTTCAATTTGGCTTGCTTAGTTGAAAGAAAAAAGCCCATGCTTTCTGATCTAAATGCAGTTAGCAAAGAGGACAATTGCTCATTAGTAAGAGCTTTTTACTGTTAAAATATGCAACTGTCACTTTGTATACAAATACACACACGCTTCCAAATTTAACATTCTCAGTGCACTTTTTTCTGCTTCTGATCTTAATCAATGGGAACTTCTTTGTTTTCATAAATAATCCAATATGGTGTCTTATTGACTAATTGCATTTACCTAAGTTGATTTTAAATGTTTACTTCTGTACACTCCAAAGTATATTAGCCTAGATGAAGTTTCTCAGAGTAACTCCTGTGCACACACCTGCTTTTTTTTTGCATGAATAGTAATGACACACCAGCATATGAACTCTAGCCACACAGTCACAGGTTTATTTATAGAAGTGGCAGGTTTGCACCAGTGTTATACATGGATTATTGATTGTTTTTGTTTAGACCTCATCCTGTGAACTTCCCATTTGCTACGCGTGGCATTAAACAGGGAAGGTGTGTCAAATAGGAAATGGGGTGAATTATTTGTACTTGGGTTGTCGCATGTGTGACAACATGTCACAGGGTTGAAAACACTGTGGCATGGCTGGCAAGGAGGCACAGACTAGCAATCAAATTGCCGAAAGAGCATCTTCTAGTCAGGTCTTGTTTGTGACTGCCTGTTGCGTCACGGGGAGCAGCATGGTGTCCCCATAGACTTAAACAAACATGAAAGGGGAAAGCTGATTTTAGAGATTTTTAGTTGATTCTGCTTAAAGAAATCTGTTTTAAGACTGCTTTGGTGTCCGCTGATGGACACTGTGCCCCTCCTTGCTATTTCCCTCCCCTGGAACCGAATGTTCAGGTCATTGCATGATGCAGGAGTTGCTATTCTCTCTTGTTTTGTGCTTTTAAGTAGCACCTGCTTTCATGATTTTGATACTGAGAAAGCCTATTGTGTCTTTCAGAAGAAACAGGCTGGGCTCGTGGAGGTCTGTTTAACATGGGAAGACCTCTGGCCTCTGTCCCAAGACTACCTATGTGGTATGCTCTGACTCCTGAATGAAAGATGCCAGGACCAACCTGGTCAGGCAATACCTTTTTCTTAAAACCCCAGTCTTTTCCTAGGCTAAATAGTTTTTGCTTGTGAATTAAAATAAAACTAATCATCCCAACAACAAAAAACCCCAAACACCTCCCTCCACCCCCCCAAAAAAATTAATTTATTAACATATACCCAGTCTGTTTGGCCATTCAAAAGCTTGTGCCAGGCCTACCCAAATCTTCTTCTTTGCACCCCCCCCAACTTTATGCAATTTACATGGCTCATCACCATAAATTAAATCATATGTTAATTTACTTTGCCCATGATCTCTTAGAAAAACTGGATGATTAATACCCTTTAAAGCTTGTTTAAGCATTAGACTTTTACACCTCTATGCAAATGCTTTTCATTACTGGAATTGTGCTAGAGTTGTGATAGCTGGTTTCTCAAACGAGGGATATGAAGGTGGCTAATGGTGCCTGTGATCGCTTTTGTGGAATACGTGATCACAGCTACTGATTGCACATTCTTGACTCAAAAGGAAGTGAAAACCTGTATAGTCACAAAGGCAAAAACTAAGGCCCCCCACCTCATACCCAGCTGCAAAGCTGGAAATATAGTAACAGATTCTACATAACAACACTTTCTTTTAAGTTTAGGAGCATCTTTATATGTTAAAAAACAACCTTTCTGTTATATGACATATGTTTCTGATTAAATAGATGGTCTGTTACATAAACATAAAAATATAATGCAGTACACTTTATTATGACATTAGTACAGTGTTTGATTTAATTTTTGTACATCAAGTGGTATATGCAAACCCATTAATTACTTTCTTATGTATGAAGATAAGTTTACTGCGTGCCTCATGCTTGATCCTGCCTCCTGATTTGTTTTACCAGAAGTTTTGAATTCCCAAGTCTACCTAAACTGCCTTCATGCAGAGAAATCTGAAAGCAAAAGATTATCTTTATTTACTGTTGTTGTGGTTTAACCCCAGTCAGCAACTAAGCACCACACAGCCACTCACTCACTCCCCTCACCCCTGTGGGATGGGGGAGAGAATCGGAAGGGCCAAAGTAAGAAAACTCATGGGTTGAGATAAGAACAGTTTAATAATTAAAATAAAACAGCAATAATAATAATAATATAATGAAAAGAAAAATAATGAGCGAGAGAGAGATGAAACCTTGGAAGAAGGGAAAAAAAACCCCAAAACTAAACAACAAGTGCTGCAACCGCTCACCACCCACCGACCGACGCTGCCGGTCCCTGAGCCGCAATCGCTGCTTCCCCCGGCCAACTCCCCCCAGTTAATATACTGGGCATGACGTCACATGATATGGAATACCCTTTGGCCAATTCGAATCAGCTCTCCTGGTTGTATCCCCTCCCCTTGTGCACCTGGCAGAGCATGGGAAGCTAGAAAGTCCTTGACTAGTGTAAGCACTACCCAGCAACAACTAAAACATTAGTGTGTTATCAACATTATTTTCATACTAAGTCTAAAACACAGCACTATACTAGCTACAGTGAAGAAAATTAACTATCCCAGCTAAAACCACGACAACTGTCCATATACCACTTAAGAACTTTAAATTACGAGTCCTTGATTTAGAGCATATTTCCGAGTACATGCTGTACAATTTTAAGATTACTAAAGGCAAATCTTTTTACAGGTATCACGTAATTGACTGCAATGAAGAGGCAGGCAATAAAAGGCTACAAGGGCTGGTCTGGTGTTTTGCCAAAAGGAAGAATAAGTTCAGCCTCGTTTTGAGAGACAAGTGTTTTGTGAATAGGTGCTTTGTCCTTAAAGGCTGAAGACAAGAGGAGCATGCAGGCTTTGTGAAGTAAGACAGTAACAATGATACAGATGAAGTCTGTACTAATTAGCTGCAGGCTCTTGATTTCACAGGTAATGGTTCTTATCTGCTGATAGGCACCAAAGATACCCATCCCCAGATCTTGTCCTCTCCCATGTCTCAAATGTCACTACATGCCTCCAGCAGCTATTTTGCACAGTTGTTCAGACTTTAATTTCCCATCCAGCTTTCTCTTGCCCTTCTTTTTTGCCTAGTATTTTCTTAGATGTGTCGATCCTGGTGGCGATGAAAATCTGAATTGCAATGATTCATGGAATTATCTCATTGCATGTTGGGACTCCTGCCTGCTGGCAGTGCTATAGCTCCAGGTCTCCCGGTGTTTGGACAATCCCAGAACCAATTTCCTCAATGATCTCAGAGTTGATGGCATAACTGGAAGGGATAGAGATGCCTCTGCCTGACCCTTTCCATCATGTATACATTTCATAAAAATGCAGCTTTGTAACTTTTTCACGATTTCATTTCAATTTGGGAAGATCAAGGTCTACAAGGTTGGATAGAAATTCACTGTCTTTCACTGAGGTAGAGATAAAAAGACTCCTCAGTTCCCTGAGCAAGTTATTTAAAAAAAAATCATGTTCCTTCTCTATTTTTTTCCTGAATATAGAATTTTAAGTGACTGCTTACCTTGAGAAAACTAACAATTAGGTAAAAACATTTAGTGAGCTAAGTTTTAGCAGTCCCTGTCAGCTCCCTCTGTAGCTGAAGAAGAAAGTTGTTCCTGGCATAGATATGGTGCAGCAGTAGCCTAATTTGACTTTTCTAGACAGCGAGTAAAAGAGCTTATCCTCTTCAGTGAGTGCTGAAGAGGAACTTCCTTGCCTTCAACATCAGCCTTCAGGAATATTCACCACCATTCAACAAGGTATTATGAAAGGAGAAAAAGAGTTAAATACACTTAGAGCTGAAGAAGTCCCAAGATGACCCTCACAGCTGTATGCTAATGGCAGAGGAAGTACTCTGTTTCTTAATGCACTTATTCTGAATCACACTTGGATCCATTTCGCAGCATGCACTCGAACAGCTTTAAGTTATACACACCAACACTCATGCAAAACTCTGTTAAGGTGTAATATGAACCCCTAATGAAATGAGTGCTAATAGGCCCTCGCTGCCTTTTCTCATCACAGGAAATAACTCTTCAGACTGATTCTCCCAGCTGCACCTTTTCACTGCTTTGATTATCAACTCACTCGGTAAAATGGCCCCTTTGGGGTAGGTTGGTTTGGTAGCACAGCTTTTGAAGGTGGAGAGGCACTGTTGTTGCTACCCAAATGCTTGTATAAAATGGGACTGTGTTGAGTAAGCAAACTTGAATGGGAACATGTGTAATAGCAGGTGCCTATAGGCAGGAGGTCTGTAGTTGTTCTGCCTCACCTACAGTTTATTGTACCTCTCTGAATATATAAGTCTGAAGAAATGTTCATTTCTCAGGATGCCTGGGGGTTTACCTGTGCATAAATGTTAATTCAAGTTAAGTTAGTGATTTTGAATAGCTGGAAGTGTTTCTGATCCAGTGTGTGGGTGTTTATTTTAAAAAACCAAGCCTCCATCCTGTTAATTTAAACTATATTAATTACTCCATCAACTAATACCTGATTATAATTTTTATGTGTTAATACAGAGTAGTCTCAAGTCCATCATGTTTGGCCTCTGGCTTTGTAGTTCAGTTGCAGCTTACCCCCAGTGTGCGTCCTTACAATTGTAGTGATTATATCAGTAATGGGTTGAAAGTGTTGTGCTGCTTATTATGCACATTACGGTGAACAAGGACTCCTCTATATATTTAAATTTTCTTCTAGAATGTTCATTTCTGACCTTGAATGAGTAATAGAGAACAGCATCAGTTAGGCTCAAAGGTGAATACTGAGTGTGTTTAATACTAATGGAGGCAGTTTGAGCAGTAGAATCATGGATTTATGGATTTTCTAAGGAAATCTCACTTCAGCAGTGCCTTCTTTGCTTGTAATCACAAGTGAGGAATAGCCTCAAATGAAATCTGTGTGTTTTTTCATGAACAAAAAGTGTAAAACAAGACAAAAAAAACCTTGGAAATTCATAACTGATTAGGACAGATTCTTAGCTATGGCACTATGAACATTCATACCAGAAAAAAACCCAGATAATAAACAATAAGAAGTTATTTCCATCACCATCCCAGAACAAGGAGGTATGTCCGCTTCTGGTGCAGAGTGGTAAATGAGTAAGAATAGCGAGTAGATCTACTTTTGTCATTAGTGTTTTCAGAATGATGTGAATGTTATATAAATTCACCTTAACTCTTAAAAGTCCTGGTTCAGGGCTTCCTGACAAAGTGTATACTTCTGGACTTCTGCCCCATTGACCAATACAGCATTGCACAGACACCAAATGTACTGCGTTCCAGTTTTTATGGTTTGTTTCAGAGACATTTCTAACTTGCCTATGCTATACCAACCTCCCCATAGCAGGCAGGTTTAGGGCTACTTTGCATAGCACTGAATCAGTGAGTGTGATGGAAATACACCTTTTGCTGAAATCAGCTCTGGTGATAGTAGCAAGGTCCTGTGTTGGTACCTTGCCCAGTGATTTTAGGTTGCATCTAACAGGTGTATATTATAAGTGATGAATGAGCATAGTCCAGTTTTAATTGCTTATGAAATATATAATGACTGTGATGACGTTAAGGTGGTGAATGGTTATGAAAAGTGGATTTGGAGCAAGCTTCCCTATGCTTGTTATTTCTGGAAAAATTAATTTTAAACAAGAAGAATAAAAAAAATGCTTGTTTTCCAAGCAGATTTAAAGCACCAAAAGCTACGTTTTTCTCTTTGGAATGAATCTGATACAGCTTATTTTCATTCATCAGTATAAAGTTTGAATTCATCTGTGACCCCATTATGTGGCAGCCTGGGAAAGAGCACAATAAAATGTGCAGCTGTGATGCTGTTCTACTC
Source organism: Morus bassanus (assembly GCA_031468815.1). Taxonomy (NCBI): domain Eukaryota; kingdom Metazoa; phylum Chordata; class Aves; order Suliformes; family Sulidae; genus Morus; species Morus bassanus. The sequence continues at coordinate 39,446,584 of CM062575.1, forward strand.
CCAGCATAGTGAGCTTCCCCTATGCAAATGGGCCTCACCTGTGGCTTAGGAATCTGCTTTATCTTCCTTCCTCAATGCTTCTGTCTGCTTAATGTACATTATTAATTGAACCGTTTAAGAACAAGGCTATATTTTAACCTTTTAATTTTAACCTTCAAAACTGAGCAGAACAGCACCATCTGAATGTTCTTCACAGAGATATATATGGACAGGAATTTTTATTAGTCTTTGTAGTGTTCTTTGAAATCTGTTTCTTTCCTCTGCCTTCCACCTGAAAGCCTGTTGAACATGGACATTGTGTGATAGCTGTGATAAAAACTTGGATCAATGCCTGTACCCAGAGCTCTTCTGAAGAGGGAATACCAGAGAGCCCTGTTGTGATTTGGTAGCAACATTTACAGTGATATTTGGAGCTGAGCTTCAGATTGCTAATACAAGCTACGTGAGCCCTCCTGCCCCTGCCCTGCACCCTACTGAATGCTACCTAGAAATCCGAATTTCTATGCCTTATTCAGAAGGGATCATCTTGCATCAGTCGGTGTGAGTGCAGCTTGCTTCTGCTCTTGGATGGTGGAGACAGGAAGGAAGAAGCTGTTCTGGAACTGTTGCACCTGCTGTACCCATGCTGGGTGTCTCAGTGCCTGGGTTATCTGGTTTCTTTCATACTATCTCAGAGGTGTGGAACTGAGAGTGGGCCGAGTTGCCCAGCAAAGGGGTTTCCAGTGCATGTTGCGAAGCAGTATTCCTTTGTGGGTGAGCTTCAAAATCACCTTAATGGTTTAGGTATAGCTACCAAACCAAACAGCTAGCCTTGGTCCCAAACTAGGCTTCAACAAATAGAAGCATCTTATTTCAGTGAAGAGGTAATGAAGGTATTTGTGCTCATGGCCCTATGCTAGCCTTGGTTGACTGCAGAATTCTGTGCCTGCACTTTGTTATTTATCCATTAGGACGAATGCTTTCAATTATAAAATATTTAGACACTTATTGATGGGAAAATTGCATGCATAGTGCTGAATTTTATATGAAAGAAGCAAATCTGCCTGTAATTTGCAGAATATGCTGTGTTGAGTTGACTTAGCGGGATAACTCATGCTCCTGTGAATTCAAATACTTGTCTGAATATATGAGGGTTTTCTAACAAGTCTTTGAGCAAATGGTATTCCTACAGTGCTCATGAACTGCCTGATTTTCTTGCAGAAAAACTGAATCAATAAATCCACATAAATGGCACCTTCAGATGAAAAGGATATTATCTCAGTCTATCATTTCTCATACTATCTAGGGGGAAACTGCATATGTCTTGTTCAGCCCAGCACTCTTACCAAGGAAGAAACACTTCTTATGAACAGATTATACATTAGCTTAGTAGTAACAACTCTGAAAGTGTTCACATTTCACTGCAATTATAAACAGGGGCAGATTCTCAGCAAATAGAAATGTTGCCCTTGTTCCTAGCGTGTGTTAAGGACTGCTGCCCTGTACTAGCATGTGTTGCTGTGATATCTTTGTTCTACTGTATGGACACATCTATAGGATGCATCGCTGGGAGATTATACTGTTTTGGGGGTGCTTCTGCTGATGTTCCAGTCCCTGTGAGTCTCTTAGATGAGTCCTGACTTGAGCCTCAGCTCTGTCCCTGAGGTCTGAGGGTGGCTGAACACCAGTTCCAGGGCTTCCTTCTCAGCGAAGCGTTATGATCTGGCCCACACCAACGGATTGCAGTGGTATTTCCTTAGAGTGCAGTCCTGTTCTTCACTTCCATTTCACACCTGGACCTGGAGCTGTCAGTGTTCATTCACTACCTCCTGTTGTGGGGTTCAGTCCCATGGAGACTGTTTCTTTCCCTTCCCATTATGGACAGGCTTGTGATGGCTACCATCCTGGCTCCATGCAGGAGACTGCACCATGGATTTCCAAAGTATGAGTTAGAGCTGGGAATCTGGAACTGGGGCTGGACAAACCCACCATCCATCTGCATGGATAACCTGTCGGGAGGAGCTGCACCTTCACCAGCTGGTGCCAGAAAGTGTGGGAGGCCTTTGAGGGATTTTATGGATTCTCTTTCCATCACGTTTGCCTGTAGGATGGAGACGTCTGGCTTTTTTTGCTCATTTTTGTGTAGCTCTGTGGACAACATGTAGAATCGGGACGTTTTTGCCCAGCGTTTTATGAACCAGACCACCAGGACTGTGGTTTGACATGGTGCTCTGATAGAAGCAAACACGATTCTAAGTGATGTCTTCAAATTGTTTTATTCAACAGATGTATGTTTTGCTTAAAGGCAAAGCACAGTATGAATCAGTCTCATCTAAAATCACTTTAAAAAAGAGAAGTAAGTAGGACATCAGGTGCAATAAAAGCTAAATCACAATAACCTGAGGCAGAACATCATGGCAAACCATGCTCCAGAGTATAAGGGTACATAACACTGACAACAGGTAGAGTTTTTTTACAACAAGTAGGTACAGTCTTTCCACACCACAAAAGGCCAGTTGTGTGGGTTCCTATGCTGATTTGTTTCAGTTTGTCTTGATGTGCTACATCAGGTGCTGCAGAAGTAAGACAGGCTCAGCTAACAGAAGAGATCTTAGTACTGCCGAACTGCAATTTGTGAGACACAGGTAAGGCTGAAAGCATTCAGGTTTAGCTTATGTGCCAGTTGTTGGGATTTTCTCTGATCTCTACCTGAAACATGGGAGAATTTTTCATCTGTGCCTGTTCTGCCACATGCTCCACAGGGACCCTGGTGGGTTTTTTTCGTTTAGTTTTTTAAAATGAAGGGTTATGAGATTAGGTAAATGTTGGAACAGTGGGAGTGTTGGGAAGGGGGAAGTCTGGAGGATGGGATTATGGGAGGAAAAGAGAACTTGATTAGGGAATCTAGGGTGTGATCAGAGGGCAGGGGAAATAGGGAGCATGAGGTTGGTTTGGGCTGATGGGCAGAGTGTGGCTAGAGCGCAGGGAGAGATGGTTCTTGGCCCCATGAAAATTAGACACTCCATAGGACTGGGAAGTTAGGTCGCTCCCTACACAGGTTGTAGGATGCTGAGAATAAAACACAGTCAGACACGGGCCAGTATTTGAAGACTGTGGGACATCTTCCCCACGGACAGTCAGAGCTGGGTTCTGGAGCCAGTAGCAGTGAAACATCATCAGCCTGGGCTGTACCAGGACTTGTGTGTGAATGCAGAACTGGAGGCAGAGTAAATTGGGAAGCTCTGGTCTGGATAACTGTTCCTAAACTGACAGAGGGGAGGCCCAGAAATAAGAAAGTAGCAATGCCACTAGAAATAAAAAAAAAAACCCCAAACCAACCCCCCCCCAAAAAATAGTCTTAAGTCAAATGAGATCTTTTAGACGTTTGAAAGCAATAGAGGACCCCGAGGGTTTCAGGTTATTGCCTTTCCTAAAAGTGAGATACCAGAAAGGTGCTAACTACACTTCAGAATGACTTGGAGTTTTCTTAGTCTGGCACTGTCTGTGATACTGCCTGTACGTTGCATTATATACAAATTGTGTCAGCCTTTGCTCAGTTACAATATGCTATTTGAAGGCCACTTACATGGTTTATTTGTACAAAAAGCAGAGGCAAAGACTAAATTATTGTAGCTGAAGTTGCGTGCTTTACATGCCACCAACTTGCACACAGAGTTTGAAAATGATTGCAAACAGCATGTTGCTTTCCTGTTTCCAATGCAGGTGTGCCCATCCACTGCATTCAGTGTAAAGCTCTTCAAGTAAAAAGAGACTGACCCATGACAGAGATTTCTCAATGCATAGAAGTCATATCTGCCATACACATCTTATTTCTTCCAGGTACCTAACTTAGCCAAATGGATATGTCTAAAGACTCCATGCAGCTTCTACACAAAGATAAATTCAAACTGTGTTGCATTTTAGCTATTCCATATGTTCAGATCTGTGTAGTCTTCAAAATTTTCTAGGGATGGGTCTTATTGATGATAATTTATCAAAGGGAGATTTCTGTGACTTTTTATTAACATACCAAATACTACACTGATCAGTGCATTCCAGTTTTTAAAAAAAAAGGGATATAATACTCCTATATCACAATAAGTGATGTAAATGCCTTCTTCATACGAGTCACTTCTGTCAGGCAGCTGTTTAAGTCACTATCACTGATACATTAGCTGTTCCTTTTCAGTTAATTGATTTCTACTGAACGAGTATTTCAGTGCAAGAGGAATGTTTACTTTCACCCTTCAAATATTTTACTCAGGTTGCTTTATAGCAAGCAGCATAAATGTCAGCCTACTCTTTTGATAAAAGGTGGATGCATGGGAGTAACTGTAGAGCAAGGCTGTTACCTGTTGGCATTTTGATTTGTCTTGCAAGTGAATAGCTTTCCATAGAGATTACTAATGGAATCTTTTAGAAAACACTGACTTGTTGATAGTGGCACAGAGATAAAGCAACAGGTACAAATGAATGGTAGAGAGCATATTATTTCAGCCTCTCTAAGGTAGCATGCCCTTACAGGATTCATTTTTCCAGTAAGTTTCTTAAGCTATTTTGTAAGCCACTCTGGATTTCCTTCTGTTATAACTATTTGAATAATTTAGTTGAATCTGGTTTTCATTTTGAAAAGTATAAGTCAAGGCATCAAGTGGAAGGTTATTTTTTCCTTCCTGTGCCATTCCTTCAAACACTGCTCTTAAAGTGGAGCTGCTATGTATCTAGATACGTATATATACTCATGCCCCCATTGTGTGTATCCTCTCCCTATTCTCAACACAAAGTCAGATGTTTACAGCATGCACTGTCCCACACTCGTGCTGTAACAGCAACACACTATTTCTTTGAAAGTCTTTCTCATCTCCAGACTCCGGAAAGCATAAATGAGTGGGTCAATTACTGAGTTGCACATTATCAAGACCAGGTAGGTATTAAAGTGTGAAGTGTAGCAGATGCAATATGGATTCATTGGGCAAGAAATGATGAGAATGAGGTGAAGGAAGAAAGGTGCCCAGCAAACAATGAAGACACCAAGTAATATAGTGATGGTGACAGCTCCCTTCATGCAGGTACGCTGGTAGGGCACCCCGTCCACGGGGAGGGCTGCAATCCGCTTAACGTGCAGGCGTGCAAACAAGAACATGTGAACATAAAGGGAGGCCATGAGAAAGAGCATGGTAAAGAACATGGTGATGAGACAGACAATGACAGTTTTGCTCTCTGAGTAGGCAATGAATATGATGCCACAGATGATACAAGCAATCCAAATGACCACAATCAGGGTTAAAGCTTTCTTCACAGTCATGATGCTGTGGTAACGGAGAGCATAGAAAATAGTTATGTACCTGTCAATGGCTATAACCAAGAGGTTGCAAATGGAGGCTACCAAAGAAATACAAATCATTGAGTCAAAAACATTGTCCATATGCTGAATAAAGTGGTCATCAATTATCAAATAGCCGTTGCTCAGGATTGCGATCATGATAGTCTCCAAGGCATTTGACATGCTCACTAACATATCTGCCACAGCCAAGCTACAAAGGAAGAAATACATGGGAGAATGTAGGTTTCCATTCTTCAGCACTGCAAGAATGACAAGGATGTTTTCCAGGAGGCTGATGATCCCTAAAGTCAAGAAGACCTCGGCTTTTATGAAGACCTGCTCACAAAATCCATCGCCACTTCTGTTGTTCAGAATTGAGTCATTGAAGTCTTCAGTGACATTAAGCAGCACAGGCTGAAATGAAAATGCAAAGTGTGTGGAATTCATTGTCAGCAAAGGAGTTGAATTCACAAGTGATTACGGACCTGATACAGCACAGGTTTGAAAAAGAAAAAGAAAAAAAGAAGGGGAGAAAAGAAAGAAAAAGGCAAAGAAATCCTTCCAAGTTGTTGCTGTGCACATGGGATGGAATCAAGCAGGACTTTTCTTTAGTGACTTTTACAAGTAGAAACATAAACCCCCCTGCATTTACAGTGAGTTTTGTGTCAGTCACAGGCTGCTCTTCTTTATAAGAAAGTGAGCTTCAAGTCTTGCAGGCATCAAACAGTTTTCTCTGAAGAGAAAAATCAGCAGCAGCCCATTGTTGTTTCTAGCTCTTCTGATGATTAAAAGCAGGGAGTTTTCTCATCTGCTGTTGTCTGGGGCCAGCGCAGGTTTGTTGCCAGTATGTTGCAGCTCAGCGAAGTATCTCTTGCTATTTCAGTGGCAAGAAAGGAAAAGAGAACTAAGGGATTTATACATGCATGAAAGAAAAAAACAACTCCTACTTAATCCTCCGTGCAGAGCATTGGCCATTAGAGAGCAAGTACCTTTCTGACTGACAGCTGCAAACACCAGGTACAGCATCCCCACCGCTGGCTTCACCAGCAGATCTGAAACCGTCTGGTGCCCTCTGCAGACAGCGGATAGTATGGATTTGCCTTAAAATTCGTCTGAAAAACGCGATTTTCATCCAGCAAAACTTCATGCCTGCTCTCGGCAGCTGGGTGCTGCCCATGGGAGCGAGCAGGGGCAGGCAGCTGAGGGTGTAGGTGTTCAGGGGCAGGCAGGGTGCCCATACACCATCCTGGCCTCTGCTCGTCTCCTGCCCGGGGCCAGAGCTCCTCTTGCCTGGGTCGAATGAGCTGGCTGAGCGCTGAGCTGAGTCCAGACAACACCTCCCTGGAGGATGTCCTGGGCTCACTTGGGCTTTGGACCTCAACAACCTGAGGGTGAGCCATAGCACAGATGGGGTGTGGGTGCAAATAATATCCCCGTGATATAGTTGCTGAGGGGCTCCAAAGGCTGTCATTAGCTAGATGACATTGGTTTCATCACAGACACGCTCCCAGGGAATTTAATTCCTTGCCCACAAATGGTTTGGGTTCTGTTTGTTTATTTTGGTTCCTAAATTCCTTCCTCACAAGTGAAGCAAAGTGCAGGTGTGAGTCTCCACACCATGTTCTCTCTGTGTCATGACTCTCCAGCTCTGCTGAAGGATCTCAGTCAGCCTGAAGACTTGACCAGCTCTTGAAAGTGGATCTGTTTGGGGTTTCTTGTTTCTTTGGTTGGTTTTTCTTCCCCCTTTCCCTTCCTTCTCCCTGTCTGCAGAAGTGTGCTATGTTGTCCTGGCAGAGAAAGGACATCCCAGGAGGGCCAGAGGCTCAGCTGGTTATTAAACCAGTTATGTGGAAGTTAATTTGTAGCTGAATTTACCTTCCAAACCATCTCTGGCAGCACTGGTTTAAAGGGCAGAGTTCTTCAAGTCCAATTGCCTTAGTTAAACCTTTTTTTTTTTTTTAATACCATTGCCCAGTTCATGCGAATGGACACTTAATGTTGGTCTGGTTTCCTTGGTAGCATTTCCAACAGCCTGAAGCCTTCTGACCTAACTGCTCTTGAACTTTCTCATTATCCCTTAAATCTCTGAAAAGTCCTTTATTCCGACGAGTAAATGCTGGGCATGTGGGCCTGCTCTGATATCAGACCTATTTTAACAAAGGTTCTTCTAGTAACCTTCATGGGCAGTTTGTGTGAACACAGAGCTGTGGGATGCGTTGGTCTGGCCCAGCTTGTTACTGGGTTGCTGGGTCTGTCTCCAGTATTTCATTGGGCCCGTGCACCCTTGGGCACCTGTACTAGAAGAGCTGCCCAGCTAGACATCTCTGCTGGAGAAATGAAACTAATTTCCATGAGCCCTTTCCTTTCTTTACTCTTTCAAAAATAATCCTTCCCCCCAGCAGCTGCTTTTTCTCACAGGAGCCCACCATAACTGATCTTAACTGGAATTGTCCTGATTTTAAGTATATGCAGGACCAGGGAGATTTTAGTTAACATGTATTAACAGGCAAGCATAAGATAGATTTTCCTTGCATGTTATTCACTCACACTATATCTCTGTAATGAATTTTCTTAGTTTGATTTTTTTGAAAGCGCTCACTGATGTCTGTATTCTTCATGACTCGTGTTTTTGCAGAAGAACTTTAGAATCAAAGCCATACAATGTCACATGTACTAATGTTTGGCATTTCTATTACAGGTTTGTTGGCTCAAAAAGTCACAAACATTTTCTAGTTTCATTTTGAGCCCACAGAATTACTATCACGTACCCATAATTCAACACCAAGAGGCAAAAAATCTCAAATTCAAACTCCAGATAATACATTTACAAAGACAATATCCAGTACAGTAATTTTAATCTGAAAAAATAGCTGGGGACTTGCCCACCAAGTTGTCCAGTTAACATTTTAAAGATTTTAATTGGTCTCTCAAAGTCTCTCCCTAAATTCTGAGTGATATATTTTAAAGCAGATAGCTTAAAACAACAAACTATTTCTCCCATGCCTCTAATCCCATGGCAGGGAAAAGATATTCCCTCCATTGAAGTGTAGCAGTTATGGATTTATGCCTACAGCAGCTATCTTTATTTTGTGCAGTGGGTCCCAATTACTTCTTGCCGGCTTTCTCGTGCTGATGGAGTGCGCTCAAGACAGTGATTTCAAGACATAATGACTATCCCTGGCCTTGTAAATGGTGTCTTTCCAACTGAGGAGGAGCCCATCTTTGCAAGGCTGTGCAGATGTCCCTCCCTGCCAGCTCTGTCCTTGGGTACTCCCTTGTGAAGTGGCAGGTGGAGGTTGTATCCTCCCAGGGTGAGGACGGGATCAAAGGCAGAGCTCCCCTTCATGGAGGAGAGCTCACCCTGGGGGAATAGCAGCCTTCTGGGCTTGGCTCTGGGTTACCTGCTGATGGAGGAGCACTTATGTTTTAGGCACCCACATATAGACCAATTCATAGGAGTGTTTTGCCATTTACATTCCAGTCCTGTCTTCCCCTTCTGGTTAGTCTCAGCAATATACTGCATTAGTCCTGTAAATATCGACTCCAGAATGCTTCATCCCTTGTTGCCACACTGTTTCAAAAGGCTGCTACAGATTTCCCTGCCTTTCAGCTGAATCTGAGAATAAGAAGTCATTAAATATGTTTCATCATGAATTTCTGAATGTATCTGACAGCAGGAATCAAGCTACCATTTGCACTGAGATGCAATTTGAAGTGGAAATTGAATGTTATATACCAAAGTGGATTAATGGCACTATTAGCTTTGCCATTAAGTGCTAAAAATAGTGGGCTAGAGCCTCATGTATCTGATTGCAACCTCAATCTGACTCTAAGGTCGTTGTAAAAATGGGAGAAAGCTGTAGTCGCACAAAGGACAGCGACACGTTAGGCCTTATTTTCAAAAGGTGTAAGGGGATTTCTCTGCTCAACATTGGAAAACCTGCGTGATCTGAAATTTTGCAATACATTTTGCAATAACGTGTAATTAGTTGCTGCCCCTCAGCTGTCAGTTGCTGCTTCGTTTCCGGCGATACAGTTAGTGATCGTGTCTGTTGCAGTGCAAAATAGGTTGCCCTAACATCCACCACTGTGTTGCAGGGGATTTGCGTCCTGGCAATTGCTACATTACATCTGAGGAGTGGCGATTTATTAAAATGTAGTAAAATGATGGTTGACATTCATATCCTCAATCTCCTAGATAGTGAAGTCCACTTGTCTTGGGTAGGGGAGCAGAGCCATGGCAATTCTTGCAACCCAGGGTGTATACAATGAAATAATACTTGGTTTAGGTCCTCCCTCCACTAAACCTGGTGAAGAGAAGATTGAAAAGTTAGAGACATGAGATGTCTGTGTGTACTCCCAAAATTTTGCCTCGTGCATAGCTGTTCCCACCTCTTATACCCAAGGCCTCAAGGGAAAACTTTAAACTGCTGCCTGGGATGTGCTCAGGGCTGTTGCTCAGAGGAGATCCAGGATGGAAGTCATGCGGGTTGAGTGGGACCAGTCAAGGTTTTGGATCTCTGGGCTTTGCTGGGTCGTGGTGAGTCAGTAAGCTCACAGTACATCTGAATGTTTCATTGCAACTCTGTTAATGTACAGAAAGTGTAATCTATTTTAAATTGGTGAGCAAAATACCTTTCTCACACCTTGTCTTGGGCTCTGCAGTCCATGATTAATGTTACATTTCATAGCCTGCTCTCCAAGTGTCATGAGAGTATGTTTATTTGACACCCAGGGAGCAGTGTCAGCTTTCTGCTGTGTTCTTGTTTATTCCCTGGCCTCAAAAAACAAGCTCACTGTTGAAATTATTGACATTGTTTTTTAATATTCTGGTGTGCTGAACGAGAGAAGTCCTTGGCTTCTGTCCCTGTAGTTGCTATGCAACTGCACCTACTCTCTGTGTAGTTCCTGATGCCGTGTTTAAGCCAGACAGCAGCTGGGGCCATAGGTCAGAGGAGAATAGGAGCACGGGAAGGGAAAGCATCTCTCGCGGCGTTAAGTTCTGTCCCCTGCTGTATCAGTTATCATTGACAATTATATTGCCTCCTTCTCCTGTTTTATCCTTTCAACTTCCAGCCCCAAAATCCCTGAACTGTATTGTTCCTTGTAGATGGAGAGGAATCTGGGTGTTTCACCAAGATTATCATATCTGTAATGATCAGATAGGTGGTAAGAAATCTCTGGATTTGGGCTCTAGAATTACCCTTCTTCCTTTCTGATTTTTTTGTTAATATATTTCTTAGGATGGGTCTTCACACACCCAAAAGTTTATGGAGGAAAGGGGTGATTTGTATGCTTGTTTTACTTTGTGTTTTGCTACAAGAACTGATTCTGAATACAGCACTGCTGTTCAGCCTCCAGAGTGATTTACTGGAGGTGGATTGTGGAGATCGTCTTCAGGGTCTTGCTTAGCTGGGCAATAGAAATCTTTCAAAATGCATCTAGAGTTCAGATCTTGTTTTGGTTCTGTATACAAATACCAGCACTTGAGTAGACTGCTACAGTTAAAACCAATTCTTTAAACAAGTGTGACCTAACTAAGACAGTATTTACTGAGGGAAACACCCCTCTGTGCTTCTATAAACGATAATTAAAAAACCCATAAAAATGAAAAGTTTTAGCAGCTTGAGGGCCAGATTGCAAAAATGAACATTGAATTTCATTATGAAAATATCTCCCTAAATGTGGAGGCATTTGAACTCAATCAGCAGCAGCATTTTTGACCCTGAATGTTTCTAGTTACCAAAGACTTCTGTGTCCCAGCCTGTGCACGTCTTGGGTTTGGCTGGTAGAGCTCCTTGTGCCTAAGCCTGACCAGGATGTGTCAGCCAGCTGGACGGACACCTGCAGCTACTCTCTCCTCACTGCGCTCTATACCTGTGACCAGATTTGACAACATGTAGCAGTGGCCACCTCCTCCTCTTAGAATGGGTTCAGAGGAAAATGCATCTCTGCTGTTTTGTATTCTGGGCTACTGATTAGAACTCTTGCCCAGGATGCGCAAGACCTAATTTCCGTTCCTTTCTTTGCCTGAAAAGAAGTTTAAGTTCATGTTTTCACCTATCACCAGCATAAGCCTCAATTTGTCAGAGTTTTGCCCTGTACTTTCAGGGCCGCATACAGCTCTGTGAACTAGCAGACCATTTCTTTAATGGTATCCTCTAATACACACTTGCCATCGTCTTTGCTTATCTGCCAATGCCAGGGCTTTCCTTAGTATCTGAGGCTTCCAAACTTAAAACTATTACCTAGTCTGTGAATCTGCAATGTTGGCAATGAATATTATGTATGCTTCATTTCAAGCGGATGGATCCTTAGAAGGATCATGAGTAGCCCTTCTAAAATGTCAGGGCAACCCACCCCAAGCCCACAAAGATGAAATGGGTAAAATGTGGAGTTTAGATCTATTGGGATGTCTCTTACCGAGGAGGCTTTCCTTCATGTCCTTTATCTCATCATTTGACCCTAAAATAACTCTCTTTCCAAGAAAAAAAGCTGTAAATAAGATGATGACAGCACAATTAATGAAATACTGGCTGTGATGAAGTTAAAGAAAAAGGTTTAGCTGTTTTAACTACCAGCAGAAATGAACCATTTTCTTTAGTAAAAACCTCAGTCATGTTTTACAAAGCAGTTAATATTGTAAGGTTTCTTTTTTTGTATGTTGTTATTACTCAGTTGTTTCTTCACTTGTTAAACTATTTAATCTTCAGGGGAAGGTAAAGAGAAAGTAACATCTACTGCTAAGTGTGGATAATGGAGTTTTCTAAAGAGAATTCCCTTGTGAGGCTGTTGAATTAAAAACCTTGTTTAACACTTGTCATGAGATTCAAGTTGATAATGGCTGATAAATGCTTATAATTTTGCTTTATTTTCACTCTTTTTCAACAATAGTTTGTGCCAGATGAAATTGGAAATTTTAAAGTTAGAGGATAATAACCAGATGGTTGCTCCCACACAGTAATTACTACTCTCCTGCAGTGCCAAGTAGCCCAAATAGTGAAATACTCTTGACATCTCCCCAGTTTTACCCCTTTTTAGGAAAGGACTTAGCAGATAAAATATTTTATCTTAGCAAAGCAAAAGCAAAGCACGCTGTTTTTGAATTCTGTGCACATTTCTGGAGTGCCCATTACTTTACAGACTTTGATTTGGAAATATCTGCAAACATGTGCTTGAATTCATCACCTGGGCACTTCATGCTGGTTACTCAGCTCTCTACTGACATACAGAGTTATTCAATGCTGAAGAGCTGCCTTAGTAGAGTTTTAGGTTTTGATAATAGAATACTCGACAAATTAAATAAATTAAACTTCAGATCTTATTCACCAAATGACTTGTAGATCATGAACCTCTTAAGTGTTGACTTAGTTCAAGAAAAAAATTGTTTAGTATTTTTATCTGAAATCACAAAGATATCACGAGTTATAAGAAATAGTGGAAATGTAGTTTGGGCTGTTTTTTTACCTGGACATTATCAAACTCCAACAAAACTGGAAGCAGGAGCCTCCCAAGAATCTGGCAAAGAGGACATACAATGACACCACTTTAAACACTCAGATGACTAAGCGCTGTCTATTAAAATGCTGTGTTTTTCTTGAATGTCTTAGGGTAACAGCTTTCTAAGAGCATTTTTGGGACTGTCAGATTCACGGACTGCAGAATCACTTGCAATATTAGATATCAGATGCAATATTGGAAAGATTTCAGCTGTGTTCTTCCAAGAAATTGTAGTTCATACGCTTTACAGTTATGTCCATAGCCAATAACGTTATTTTATAGTCTGAGGCACACTATGATCTGAGGCAAGAATGAATCTGAGGTTGGTGGAAGTTGCATATGTCTGTACCAGATCAATGGAAGAGATTTTTCAAATTGGAAGAGTAGATCCTCACCTGATAGAACCAATTGAAACCCTGTTGAAGCAGACCCCTAGCAGTTTGCATCATTTAGGATCAGACCCACTGAATTTTCTTTCAACCCTGGCTGGAGCAAAAAGCACCAGTACTGCAAATGAAGAGGTGGCCTGCCAACCTTTGTGATTAGTGAGGAAAAGGAACATGCAATAGTGATTGCGACGAGGTGGCTTTCAGATGAGTGTTTCTATAATTTCAGCCAGTTAACAGGTTAATTTAAACAGACTCAGCTTTTGGATGTTATATAAAATTTTCCTTCTCATCCAAGGGTAAAAGGAGACAAAGCAGACCTGATTGCAAAACACTTACCAGCACCTGCAGGTACTTTGTCATATTCAAGGGATTTTAAGTGCTTTAGACCAATAATACTCAGTATCAGTTTTGTCCTCTCATTTAGAGAGTGAAAGACAAGCAGATGTGATTGAGCCAGCTGCATTCTGCTATTCAGCTTCACCAGTGCCAAGAATCCCTGGAATATCTTCCTCATCTCCCTGGAAGTCCTTGTCTTCAAAAATCTCATTATCCTGCAGTGTTGGGTCTGAGCAGTGGGTGCATTTGGCCTTTTAAAGCCTAATAACTTAATGCTGCTGGCTGCCCTCATTCCTGGCACTATAGATAACTGCAAGACTTTGGAGACTGGCAAGCTTTAAAGATGATTTTACTGAGCTGTCAGATGCTGTGGGTGGATGGGTTTTGAGAGAGATTTTTCTGCTGATGCTTAGAGACCCTCAATTTGTTGCTGTACTCAGAGTCCAGTGTTGCTTCCTTGCAGACAAAATACTCATACAGAAAAAAAACCCCACAACCAGAAGACTGAAGCTTTTTTTCCCCTGATGCTGCCGCCCCTTACATGCTAGAGCCGGACTCTATGCTGTGCCTGTCACCAGCCACTCCTAGACCTGCAGATGTACCAGTTTCAGGCTGTTTAAAATGATGTCTACTTGCAGGTCTGCCTGTGTGTGGCCCCATGTGAAGACTGCAAAAGAAACATCCTTGGCTGACTAAGCCATCTTGAAAAAAAAAAAAAGAAAGGAGGAAAAAGAAAGTGGGGAAGAAAGTCCCACAAGTATTTACTTGGTAGTCAGTTCACTTTTTAGCATATGGGATTTTCCTGAAATCAGTGGGAAAGGCCATGGGATGGGTGGTTTCCTCTTTTTAGCTGCACAAGAGCGCTCCTGTAAGACTGCTTCTCTCTCAAAGACTGTGATAAGAGCTATCAGAACCTATCCTTTAATTTTAATTAAAGTTAGGTCTAACTTTTGCCTTGTTAATTTGGTCCAGGGATTTCCTGTTCTGCTCTTTTTGTGTTTGGAAGACGTGATCTTAATACTGTCTTATGGTTGTAAAAAATTCAGCTTCAGTGCTTTTATCTGCATTGCTTTTTGCAAATAACTTCTAGAAGAGAGTGAGGCAATCTTTACTTCTCATGGTTTAGGGGTAGCTAGGAATAGCAAAGGCCTGTGTCCATCTACTAAACCAACTGCACGTGCACAATCATACTGCTGCCCTCGGAGATGTTCCCCTTCCACAGTAAAATGGGACTTAAACATTCTTCAAGGTTAGAGTGATTCCCTTTTCTAGGTTCTGAAATCTGTAATATGAGCCAGTATTTTTCGAGTAATGTCAAACTACAGAGTGTGAATATGGACTATTTTCTGTTAGAAATAGAATCTTCTTGATTTGGAAAGGAAAATATATTTGGAAAGCAAATATGGTTCCTGAAACCTTTTACCCTTTATTACGGAAAATAGAAGCGACAACTAGTTAGTGTGATACCATTTCTTGTTCCTTCTTTTTTCCCCACACATTTTCCCATTTAACACAAGATAAAACAAGCTGGTGTTTAAGTTTTTGTTTGTACTGAATATTGTCTTGACGAGAAAAGGTGTTGTCATGAAAAGGTTACACCTATCGCTCATCTTACACATCTTCTGATGGCAGAAATAATTAAATTTCAGCTGAATTCACCAAGGGCACTGTGTTGACTGCTTAGAAACTTCTCAAAACATTTTGTAACCTTGTTCTTCTAGGCCAGCACCTCAGAGGACACAGGTGCCAGAACCCTAAACCAATGAAGCCTGACCTCATGAGCTCCCTCACTCATAGTTATCTGAAGGATATTGTGTCACTACCCAACAAACTTCTGCAGAGGGGCAGAGCGAACCTTCAAACCCCTCCTGCTTTCCCTGACTCCAGTCACTTTGAATCTGTGTTCTATTATTCCATTTGTCTTCTGGACTGGTTGTTATTAATTAATTTATATATATGCACACTCTAAAAATGTGTCTAAGTACAGTATATTAACAATATACAGGCATAATATTACTAAGGATTTTCTTTTGTGAGCCAATGCTGCCTTTCCTCCTCCAAGCAATGCCAGCTTGAAAGGCTCGTGTGGACTGTCTGGAGAGACCGTGTGCTAACAGGGTGTCCAGAGATCTGTCACTGCTGTAAATACACACCCCTGCCTAGTGGGTTGTTGTTCCTGCACTGACTAATTAAATGTCAGAGCAGGAAGGGGAATAAAATACTGCTTTTACCAATTTGCGGTGGTGATACGAGATTCAAAGCCAGGGTACCTCATCCCCGTATCTTAACCGCAAGACACTTTGTTTTCCAGATGTAGTTCTCCTTTCCCCTTCCACAAAAAGCAGAGAAGTAAGCTCCTTCAGTCTGTGAGCCTGAGCCTCATGTTTTCTCTGTAGTTGGGCAGGTATTTTTCTTGAAATCTCTTCATTTTCCATATTAAGTGAGAAGCGATGACTGAATATGGCCAAGCTCTGCAGACTTCCCCTTCCTCTTTCCACTGCCCAGCAAATAGCCTGATGATGAATAACTCAGTGACACGGAGGCTGGAATTTCAAAAAGCTCTTAGTAATAACCTGCCACTGGCAAACATCGGTGGCTAAGGTTTCTAAATAACAGCTACAGCCAAAAATACAGAAGAGAGTGCAGCTGAGTGCTCCCTACATTGTAAAAGAGAGGATAATGATGAATACTTCCTGGAGGGAAAATTGGCAGGGCAGGGTCTCAATTTAGCCCATTTCAGTTTTCTGTTGCTGCTGCCGCCCAGGACTGTGCCTGCAAGCCTGTTTTCTTGGGGATGCTCTTTCAGAGACTCTGCCAAAAGAGGCTGCCCAAAGGCAAGTTTTATTTCAATGGAATTCCTCGTTCGAACACCAATTTTGTCAATAATTTTTAAAGCCAGCATCTAGGAATCTGGCTTGTGTTTGCTGAGTTTAGTGATGTGTAATAGCCCCCTCTTCAGAAAAGCTAGGCTTGCAACTGTGCTTGTTAAAGTTTTGGGGATTCACTGTCCTGCTTGAGCTTAAAATTACACCACCGCATGTATAAAGAAGGGTGAGGATTTTAGTGAATGCTTGGTCATTATGTTTGCAGCGCTCCTGTCCAAAGCCTGCAATGGGATTAACTGTGTGTACAGCACAGACGGACAACTGCGTGCGTAGCTTCAGCCAACAATATCACTTACCAGAGACATAGCAGTTGGGTGTGGAAGCCTTTTACTTTATTCTCACCCTGTCAATTGCTGACCAAGACTGAAAACAGGGGAGGTGACCGTATTGGAGCTGTCCCAGTGCATGACGCAGCGACCAGAATGAAACGGGGGGATGGTGGGGAGGCAGCTGCAATCTCCTGCTGCCTTTTCTCTTAATATTTGCTTTGGTCAAAAACAAAATATCTGTTTTGACTGATGAAAGGACCGAGGTTTCAGAAGGAGGTTGCAGGAGAAGAGGCATCTTTTTGTCATAGAGCTCTTTCCAGGATGAAAAGGCCACCCTAGAGTACAGAGGACCCTGACTCCTCTACCCGCTCTGCACCTCATTAAAGGGGAGGTGCAGCCGTGTTTCACAGCTTTCAGAAGAGTGATCTGACTGTTGCCCTCGGAGGCTTTCAAAAGCCAGGATTGCTTTAGCTTTCTCTTTGATTCCACAGCCAATTTTTTGCTATTTCAAACCCGTCAGTGTTTACTGCTTGCCCCTACTGTGCCCCAGCCATTCCCACGAGCTGGTGGACATCCAGGACACAATCACTGGAGAGTCCAACGTATTCTGACTCAACACATTCAAACCCCTATTATATGGCTCTTCAATTTTAAATTGCTTTGATGGGCCACTTTTTTGATAGCTTGAAATTAAGGTAGTGTCTGGTGCCATCTTGTGTCACAGAGGAGTAAATATATAGAGCTGTCAGTTATTTTTTTACCTTGCTTAGCTTTAGCATGCATTACTGGATGCAGCATCGGTATTAACAAGGCAAGATCACCAGTGTCATTCAGAGGTCTAGGATTTTGCATAAAATACGTTGTAGGCAGTTGAAAAAATGAGTTAAAATATGAATCAGTGTAGTGTCAGCAATGTCAGCAAAGCTTTCTTGACTCTAAAGCGCAGACTGTGGGGCAAGCAGGTGCGAGCAGTGCTGGCTAAAGGCCATCAAGCTTCCACTGAACTTGAGAGGAACTTTTCACGGCGAGCACTACTTGGTTTTATGTTACTTCATCACCGTTTTACAAAGTTGTCCTTGTCAGGGTTAGCTCACCCCTTTCAGGCAAGTGATTTTGCCTCTGACCCGCCACGGCCCCTCCGGGCTGCTGGAGGCAGAGGGGATGGTGGATGCGGTGGCTGCTGCTGGGACAGGGACAGCTGTGGCTCTCTCCCCTCCTCAGGTGCGGGGTTTGGGGTCAGGGTCGTCGTCCTGTGGAGCTGAGCAGCCGGCTGGGATGGCAGGTCCCCTCCTCCGCACCGAGCAGAGCCTCCAGAAGGACCCAGGCACCGCAGGGATGCACCAGGAGCACTGCTCTGACATTTCCTTTATTAACGTTTGTTGCACACAGTGGGAAGCTCAAATGAAATTGCTCAAGTAGATGAAAAGCCGTTGTTTTTAGAAACATGTGGGTTGTTTCTTTTCTTTTCTTGATGGTGACGATGAACCACTATCAAAGGCAGAAGACTGCTGGAAACATTTTGTTGTTCAAAATTCAGCAGCTAAGTAGTTTGTGCATTACCAATTCACAAAGGAACAACTAATAGCTCTGCTGCTAATTACTGATTTGCTTTATTTGTGTACCAAACTGCCACTGTGCTTTGCAGGATGTATTGTACAAAAAAGTGAAGAATGAGAAAAGAATATTTGCTTTTATAAAAGAAGGCAAAAAGTGACACCTCTGTCAATTAGGCACCATGTACTTACTTACTTCATTTGAATGAATAGGTATATTATCTCTATCTTCTAGTTTCTAGCTTTTTTTATTTTTTTCTGGATTCTCCCCCTAATCGCTCAAAATGTGCACATTGAATTAATTACAAAATTAACCCAAATTACCTGAAAAAATTTAAAACCCACGTTTCATGGGAAGATATTTCTTTTATGGTATTTCTAGTGAAACATATGGAAAATGCTTAAAATGGCCACATGTCCAGCCAGTGTGGCTGGCAGTGGCTTCCGCTGCACGATGCCGGTGCCTCATTGCAGGCTGACGGTCCCTGGGCATCCGACTGTCCTGCCGGGTTGGACATACTGCCACGGTGACAGTCCTGTCCCAGCCACCTCATCCCTCCCAGCTCTCTCCTCTCTTCCTTGGGCTTTATTTCAAGATCACATCTGTGCACTAAGTAATAAAAATAAGATGAAAATGATACATTCCGTCTTTCTCAGATCTGGAGCGTGCTCTCTCTTGACCCTGCCAGGAAAGGCTGGACTGGGTTTTGGATATGAGAGTCTGATTTCAACAGGAATAGTTGAACATAAACTGTCCATTTTTCATCTTGAAATATATTATTTCTGCTTACAGTTTAAGAGGAAATTTACGGAGACATAGAAGCAGCTAAGATGTATGAAGCTGTATACCTTGGGAAGGATTTATCATGAGAATACTGCAAAAATTGGCAGACTTTGCCTGAGGATCTTGTACTGAGCATCACTAGATGTCACTCTCGACCTGAATTTAGTTTCACAGGCTCAATCGCTTGTCAGAAGTTTTAATTTTAAATTATTCATCTTCTATTCACCCCCCTGCCTTTTTTTTTCTTGCATTTAATGCACAAGGGATCTTCCTGTTCAGTGTAGCACAATCTGTTGCGCGTAAGTATTTTTCTTACTTAAAACCAGGATCAAAATAAGGTCAAATAGAAATACCTAAAATTTGCAATGCCATCAATTTCTGTGCTAGATATTCACTGGGGAAATAGAAAAGGCAAAACCCCCTGAAACAAGGTTTCCTTGTAACATGTTTGGTTGGTTTTCCAGTTTTGTTCAGAACTTGTTGGCGCAGTCACGCTGTGCATCAACTGAAATGAAGAGGAGGGTGTCCATTTCAGCCCAAAAGACCTTCTTTGCTTCAAAATACTGGATTTTTCCTTATGTTAAAAAACAGAAGTGACATTTAGGTGATTTGTGTGATTTAATTTAATAATGTTCTCTTTTGAATTGCTAAGGGTTTCTATTTTGATACTTCTTGGCTTCTTCACTGAGCCAAATTTCTTCAATGAATTCAAAGAACATTGAGGGAAATGCTGATCTCAGCTTGTTTTGTTCACCTGTGCCTATGGAGGCAGAATGACTTGGAAAAAAAATCCCCTCCCTGGACTTCCTCTATTTATATAGGCAAGGCCTCATTTGCCTTTTGGTAAATACCTTCATTTCCTTGTATCCAGTCCAATGCGCTCCTACGTGACTGGCCACTTCTGCTGTTTGTATCACTGCTATGCCTTCGAGGTGCAGCCCCAGAGCCAAGGCTGAGGTGCAGAGAGGGGGTCCCGCTGCAGAGCTCCCCGGGCAGGGGGAAACATGAGTCCTGACAGCTCTCGTAGTGACTTTGCTTTTTACAGGGAGTCAACGTATGATTTCCTGGTCATACCCTGCCTCTTGTGCTTCTCTGCCATGTCAATCCCACTCCCTGCAGCACAGTCCCACTGCAAGCATCCACAAGAGCAGGAGCAAGTGGTAACCAAACAGGCTCTAAGTCCAGACTGACTCCTTTTAGATGCTGGTAGAGATAGAAAAAAGTGACTTTCACCTCCTGGCAGGGAAGAGGCTTCTCTCCAGAACAGGGCTGAACTTCCCCAACGCAGGTAGCTGGGAACTGGGATACCTGGCTTATCTGTATCAGGGCTTTCCCTGCTATCTTACTGGGACTTTGAGAGTGAAGTGAGGAAGAATGAGCCATTCATAATTGCAAGGCATAGGGAGCCCTTCTTGACTTTCTTTTTTGAGTTGTAAAGACATGTGTGATATCTATAGGACCTTACACCTTGAAATATTGATCAGCAGCCTTCTGCTGTTCTCAGGAATCGTTTGGGGGAGAGGGAAAGAAGGGGCTCTATTCGTCCTGAAAATCTAAATAATCCCTGCAATATAGCCCCAAACGTTCTCTGTCTCTTTAAAAATAAAGGTGCATATAAGACAATTATCACTTTCAGGTGTGAGAAGGTCCAGGCTGACCACTCTTCCCTTATCCCCTGTCCCCTCAGGGATTCCCAGCTCGGCTTGTTGGCATCACTGACTTCAAAGGAGGACAGAGGATCTGGCTGAGGGTGTCTCAGCCATGGGCTGGAGCACCCTGGTAGGGCAGCTCACGTAGGAATTGGAAGGTGTCAGTCTCCCAGGGTTGCCAAGCTGGTAGCTTTAAAATAACAACTAAAATAAAATTATTGAAGCCCCTAAACCACGAAATTTCCATGGCAGGAGGAGCGAGCGCATGGGAGGAAGGATGGGCGGATGTGTGGCCGAATGCCGGTGCTCAGCCAGCTAATGACTGCAAGCATTTAATGTAAATCACAAGCCCAGCATCCTACAGGTTGGTTATTTTTCTGCTGGTCTCCTTTGTACCTAAGAGTGTCTCTCAACCTGCCTTCTCTTCTCGCTGTGGGGATCCAGGCTGTGCTGAAGGCGTTGCTTTTCTCTTTTGGGTTTGCAGTTCAAGGCCCAGTCTCCTTTGGTCACTGAGCAGTACACGTAAGCCCTTTATCATGCCAGCCCTTAATGAGAGGATGTTTTTTATCCAGTATCTCAGTTAATTCCTTGCTGTACCCATTAACCTAGTCTAAGAAATGACATTTACAATTGCAATATGCTTCCTTTGGAGTAGATACTCTACCCCTTCTTGTCCTTTCAATCTTTTCTTCTTTTATTCCTCTTTCTATTAGAAAAATGAACTGTTCTCTCTTCGGTTACTCATCTTTTTCCCCCCAATTCTTTCTTCTAGATTTACCTTCAGCATGTTTCCCCACATCACTTCCTGCTGATTAACACCCTTGGTATGCTCGCTGTCGTACTAGGTCAAAACCCCACGTTACAGGATGGAGTCATTAGGAGCTCAGACTTCTTTTCTTTTTCAGCATCATTCCACAGAAAAAAGAGAAAGCCCATGTATAAAACAGGTCTAGGCAGTAATTTTGAGGTGAAACAAGTTCACAGTGAAAGGCTTCTTTTTTCAACTCTAAAATATTTTGTGAGAGCATTCCAGCTCTGCTGAAACGTTCATGCTTGAATGAGAGGTAAAAATGTTTCTATGAATTTTAATGCTTTTTTTTTTTAAAAAAAAAAAAAACCCAAACAAAACCAAACAAAAAACCCCATTTCATTTAAACTCTCATTTTTTAACTCGAAATCACTTACTTCATGATGTCCTTTCCTTGGGTACGAAAATGTTTAAGAGAATTCTTTAATGAAATGAAAAAGGGACACAAACTTTTTCTGACTTTTGCCTAGAAAACAAATATTTCAGGTTGATTAAAAACATACTGGTCATAGGATTTATTTATTTTTTTTTTGACTTCCACAAAAAGCACAAAATAATGAGTTCACGCAGGGTTATCCACAATATGCTATTGGAAAACTCCTGGCGATTTAGCATTTTAAAAAGCAGGTAGGGAACTCCTTGATTTCTGGCATGTGAAATCACTCCCAGGGCTGTGAGGGCCCCGGTGAGCAAAAGAAGTGAGATAACACGGACCAGGAGGCTGACAAGGAGCTTCACACCTTGTGGTTGGATACGGAAGCAAAGGAAGTTTGGAAAAAGCAGTTCAGAATCTCTGTTAGTAAATCTGAGACACCTGAATTGTCTTTTTAGCCTAAAAAGCATAGGGAAAGCAGGGCAGATGTGCACTGGTGGGAGTGGGACCAGCCTCGGGGATCGCGGCCAGCGAGTGAGATGGGCAGCGGCGCTTTCAGAGAGGTCGTGGCAGGGCACGGTGCTCCTCCAGGCAGAGGACCCCTGTGCTTGGCAGGAAACACACCTAGTGGAAGTACTAAAGAGAGGGAAAAGTGGCTACAAAAGCATCTTTGACACCGTCTTTTTTTTCTATTGTCGGAGTTTTTCATGTTATTCTGAGGTAAAATATACGTTGCTGGCACAACACATTTACCTTGTGCATCCGTTGGACTGCACAAAGTGGTCTTGTTCTTCCATGTTGGTTCAAAACCCTTTTCCCCACTCTTTTTGTCTTCACTGGAGAGCAGATTATTTAAGGACTGAATTTTCCCATGTGTTTGCTGCAGCACATGATTCTGGCATATGTTTGAATCGATTAACTGAGAAGAAAAAAAGAAAATTACACCAGAGCCTTTATTGAGAGAAGGTATAATTAACGACTTGAGATTAATTGAAAATGTTTGCTCTAAAAGTAGGAACGGAGCACCATTCTGATTAACTGCTTTCTCTCAGACTTTGTAACCTTGCAGAACGTGCTGTTCAGCAGGCAGTGGAGGGCAAAAGACCATCTAATAACTCTGCAGAACCTTTATAAAAGAAACCTGTCATTTTCCCATTCTAAAATGTTCTGTGCTATAATCACATTATAAAAAGAAGTTCCTTGGGATTCTTTAATTTAAAAAGAAAATCATAGTTCCTCAAGGGCTGAGGACTCTAAGGGGGAATAGGCCCATACTAGAAATTTGATTCTGAGTGAATTAGTTGCTATTTTATTGTAACCAAATTACTGAAGATAACTGTCAAAGAAATACGTTTCCCATGATTTCTTTTTCCAGCTTAGTGAAATATTTCCATCCTGTTATGCTGGACGTAGAATAGTCAGAATTGAGAGCATTGAAAGAAAGACAATCTTTTGTTAAATATTTCTTTAGAAGATCTGGACTTAGTCAGGCCCTGTTACGTTATTGGTCTTTGTTAAGCTAACATTCTTTAAAGAGTAGGACTTATTTTTTAATCACTTGAACTGATTAAAAACTGTTTATATTAGCATATATTGACCTTCCTTTTCATTTGTATTGCCTTAAGTAATCTTGGGAGAATTTGTTCCTAATCCTTTCCCTCCCACACATGTGCTATTATGGTCTTTCCTGGGCCCATTTACAGTGTTTAGCAAGCGTGAGCTTAAAGGCTTGACTGTGAAGCTGGTGAATCCTGTATGGCTGTCAGAGCCTGCTCTTAGGCACAAGTTTCAGATCTGTTTCTGGCACGTTGAAGACCTGCCTACAAGGCAAATGGGTTGGCCAGCTCCGCACCATGTTGCTCTCCACAGCTTGCCTCTGGCTTCCAGCCCGAGTTCAGGCTGCCTGCACTTGCCTCTTACTTTTGCAGTCCTGTCTTTTGGCTGAGCTCTGGCAGATAGATCAGCTGAGCTCCTCAGCAGAAGGTCCATTACTCTGTCAGCTGAACGGGCCAGTGGCATTTATACACGTGGTTATGTGGGGCTGGGCCAGGGAGCCCTGCCCTTGTGCCCAGAGCGGTCCGTTGACACCTCTTCTGCACTGAAATTCTCAACTTCCTCTCCCTGTGTTGTTTCCATTAAAAAGTTGCTTCTAGGCTAGTAGAGGAAGGAGACCCATCATTGAAACAAAATGTTTCAATTCCTGTCACTTTTTAAAAAAATTTACTTTGCAGGAGATACTTAATGACTTTTGATTTTCCCTTTTGCCTCTATTTGGAGGAGAAGAAATTTCGAACTATAAAGAGTCCACCCTCCAGCCATGTCTGTTCAGAACTTTTAATCTCTGAATTAAGTTTGATATGGTTTTGTGTCATAATAGAAACCACCAGATGCAGGTGGGGAAACTGAGGTGTATTTTTTCTGTAGCCGCTGAACAATTTTTTTCAGAGCCGGGGTTAGATTTCAGGAATGCCTTACTGTTAATTCCCTCTTCCAGTCACTAGACACTCTCCTCCAATACAGAAAGCAAAGGCAAAGTTTAAAATGCTGCTTATCTTTACAGGAATCTTGTACATTAACCTGCAGGTGCTTTTGTGCTTTCATTCAATATGCACATATTCATGCTGGAGTTTGAAGACATATGTTAAAGATTGCTGCTGTGCATAAAAATATTGCTGTGAAAATTGAGCATTGTATTTGTAATTCCTCGGGCAAACTTTGTTACGTTTGGTATGAAATTTGTTTTGGTAACTAACGTGTTGGGTGTTCAGACAGATCCAATATACAGTAGTAAATCATAATTTCAGCATTCAGGGCTCTGATTTCAGGAAGTCACTAGAACATAAATATCAGTTCAGGAAAAGCAAACAAATGACTTCTACTTTTTTTTTTTTGTCTTTTCACAGAGCTGCTATAAGGAAGCAAAGCATCATTATTGTTTCTTTCAGTTCTCAGCATAAAAGGAAGTAACACTTAAAGAAAGCCATTGGCTGCGAGACTTCATAAGAGAGAGAGAAGCGGAGAGAGAGAACAAGAACTGTGCTCTGGAAAAGCAGGTGTGATTCATGAATAAACTATAGTTTGTAACCCTATGGGATACTGATGAAACAAATATAATTTTCACAGACATGGATAATACAAGAACACAAGACACTTTTTCACAGGTAAAGGCAGAAACAGTTATGGCTTGCGTGAAAGTGCTGTTTGTT
The DNA here is from genome assembly GCA_031468815.1 of Morus bassanus. NCBI lineage: Eukaryota > Metazoa > Chordata > Aves > Suliformes > Sulidae > Morus > Morus bassanus. The sequence continues at coordinate 39,471,638 of CM062575.1, forward strand.
GTGCGTAACTGAAGAGCTGGCATATCAGAAACTGCAAATGACTTTGTATTTTATTGGCAAGGAATTTGCAGTAGATTGTTAATGTGACTGATTATTATGTGATATGAGCTCAGACTGGTCTAATATATCAGAAAGTGTTTGCAGAAGATGTGTATGAAACAATATTTTTCTGTGCTTTATTCTTACGAAAGTTGAAATGTGTGAGGTTTTCCTGATACGAAGAAAGGGACAAAGAGAGAAAAATCAGTTTTTCTCTTGCCACGTTAGAGAGGATTTATTAATACTATATATTATCTGCGCTAAAAATTTCCATAAGATAATTGGAGGGGGAAAAAAGTGGTTTATGTTATAGGCAAATACAGTCTTTTGATAATCATACTGGAATTTGAAGTGATTGATACGCCAGAATTGAATATAGCTCAGTTTGCAGCACTATTGAATTTGTCTGAGAGTGCCTGCCAGATATATAGTTGTAGCATTCTGCTTTATTCAGTACTTGCATGTTTGGAAGTCTGTTATCTGGAGAATTAGCAGCAGAAAACTCCCCTCATGCTAGGATAGCTGATAGCATGTATTGGCGGAGATTCCCTGGTGTGTGACCTGGAGTAAAGAGCAATTAGGAGAAAGAATGATTGTGTTACGTGCAGGCTGAGAAGGTGTGGAGGAGCGGTCTGAGTTAGTCCTGGGCACCTACCGAGGGTAGCTCGGCTGGCAATTACTGCATGCTTTGAGCAGAACATGAGAGCTGGGCAGAACCCAGCCCTGTTTGCACGATTCCCCTTTTTCACCGAGAAGTATGAGATGTTCAGTGAAAAGGTTTTTTAGGCAAGGCTCTAGACAAACCCAGAGCAATTTGATAAACCAGGGTGAAAGCTTCTTATTGCTTTTTGGTTTGTCAAAGAGGAAAAAGGGCACTGGACAAATCACTGCCTTTGGTTACCTCCATACATCAACCTCTTTGGCCTTTGAAGATTTTGTGGAGGGCAGTGTAACAGGTGATCCAAAGACAGAGCTATTTAGCTTGACAGTTACTAATTGCTTCACCTGAAATAACAGCACCTGAAGTGTAATAGAATTGCAGGTCCCATCTGGCACTATTCAGTATAACGGCATGCTGAGGTGCTGAGATCTATTTGGAGAAGCTGTTGATGACAGTGGTGTTGAAAAGGAACAAATCCAGCCTGGAAGTGTTTTCCCTTTCCTTGCTGTCCACAGCTCACATGTTTATTGCTTGGCATTGATGCACAGGCCTGAGTTGCAGCTTATGAATCAATCATTGCTCTTATTTCTTACTTCAGGTACCACTGGGGAGGTCAAGGGTAGCACAGATGTGGAAATAACCACGTTTGCTGCCAGAAAGGGCTTACGTGAATGAGAATCAGAAAACAGGAAACCATAAGCAGGTGGTGCTACTTTTCCCTTTCTTTCACTCCCCAAGGCCTGCAATAAAGCATATGCACAAAGCTCAGGTTGCACGATCGCCAAAACATTTGCAAAGCTAAACTGCACCTGAGAAAAATGTGTGTCTTAAACTTTTTGTGAACTCCTTTTAAAACTTGACTACGTGTCTTGCTGAGGCTTTTCACCTAAGTCTTCTGAGAGCTCGTAAGATCACGGTGCAAGGTGGAACGATAATAAGGCCACATGATTCCATATCTTCTGATATGTATATGCATGAACATGAATATCAGGAGCAGCTCTTGTAGCCTCCGAGATTGGCTACTGTTGTTAGACTACAAATCAGAAATCTGATCTTCTGCTGATCTGCTGGGGCTTCTAATGACTGGACTATACCTTTTGGATGGTCAGTACAGCACAGATGTAGATTCAGAACAATCTGCTCCTTGCAGTTAACGTCAAATGTCAACCAGAGCAGAGGACTTGTGAGATGGTTCAACTTCCTTGGTCCGGCTGGTGTTTCGATGCTGGATGTTTGTAGGTTCTGCAGAACTGCTGGATGAAATGTGCTGTAAAAGTGCATATTACTTTGAGACTGCACCTATACTTAAAGCCAGAATCACTGGTAGGCAGACTAAAGCATCAGTATGGAAACAGTGTGGGAATCAGAGCTCACCTATCCTTGATCCATCTAAAAAACACCTCAAAGTTTGGGAGTGTGTAAGACAAGATCAAAAGACCCAGGGAGGCTGCACTGAATTTTCATATGTTTGCTACTTCGGGGGAAGTAGCCCATTAAACAAAGAGGATAAGAAATGCCCACGGGGGAGGGAAGAAGTACATCCTGAGGTATGTCTTCTTCATCACCCATACAAAGGTGAAATCCCTCAATTAAATTTCCTGCTACTGAGCCATTTGGAGCTCTGTCGCGTTTCATTCTCAATGTTGTCCAAGTTCCTGAAACTGGGAGCACAATGAATATTGCTGAGCCTCTTTTTGAAGGGAAATTATTTTCTGAGTTTAAGAAAGGACTGAAAGACCCAGCATAAATAGATGTCCAAGTAACCGATCCTGAGGAAGTTGACCTTGTTTGGAAAATGTGGTGTACTTTTGTAGGGAAGTATTAAGAAGATAGCAAAAACATTTATACAGATGAGGATTATATTCTGCTAAATCCATCAAAGTTTAGGAGGAGAGTAGCAAGGAGAAATAGCCCCTTTTTACCTAAATATTTTGCTAGGATGATTTATTAACAAACCAGACTCCTGGGGGAAAAAAAAGTTAGGGCAGAAAGCATAGAATCATTTAGGTTGGAAAAGACCTTTAAGATCATTGAGTCCAACCGTTAAACCAGCACTGCCAAGCCCACCACTAAACCATGTCCCTAAGCACCACGTCTACATGTCTTTTAAATACCTCCAGGGATGGTGATCAGCAGATGGATGCTCACTGGGGTTTTCCCTTAAGCTCTCAGACCTTGTTTTGATTAGAACATAATGAAGAATTTGTTCATTAAATGTTCCAGCTAATTAATGTAAAATTCATGGAGACCCTGGATTCTCAGTTAAACATGCATGAAATCAGTGTTGCATTCTTTATATTGCATTTCATACTTTTTGCTTGGCAGGTGTTAACTAATATGATCTAATAAACCTCAAGTATAATGAAATTAGTCTTGTTCAGCATTTAATAATTTTAGCAGTCCGATTCCTGCTTGATTTGTACCTTTCTTTTACAAAAGGTTAGGGCACGAGATGAGATTGTAAGCCTGTGAACAGAAAGACGCATGCTTTTCTCCAAAATAATTAGATGTCACTGTTAAATAGTCTGGTAATCTTTGTTTCTTTGCACGTTTAATTGGACTGTCATGTTAATAAGCAAATATGATAATCCTTGATAGTTCTTATCGGTGTGGATTATTTTAATTACTGTAACTAAAGGCATAGAACATTATTATTTTAGTAACAAACTGAAATATTTCTATATGAATCACCTTCTTTATTCTATTTCAGGCCATTTTTTAGTATAGCGTTTAAGTTATATCTCAATACACCAAGAAATTACCAGGTAAAATCACACTTAAGTATTGTTTTGAAATCAAGTATCCCTGCATGTATTCAGGACATGTACTGTGTGTTTCTGTGGTGGCAGCGCACTGAAATCAAAGGGAGTTTTACTCTTGTACTGGATGTGCCTAGTGTAAAACTTTCCCTGAATGATTTTGAAAATCTTCCCATAGTAGCTACTTCAAAGGCAAACTCCCTCTGTTTTGGTAACTCAGGTTTCACCCACTTAATTTCAACTGACAACAGTGTTCAGCGAGAAATAAGTCTCTTATCACATAAAACTCTTACTTTTTTTTAAAGAAAGAATTTGCTTTATTTACATTTTTAATGTAGTTTGTCTTTGTGGAGGCCAACGTTTGGAGGAAAACCAAGTGACAGTGGAAGAGAATGTAAACCTCATTTAATAATGACAAAGCAAAAAGAAGACCGAACATGTTGGCCATTCCTCACACAAACCATTAGTACAAGCTGGAAACTACTTCATACTGGGAACTCTTGCGTTTTCATTGTGGTGCCTGCCTCCAGCCTTTGTAATACCAATTGTAATGTAAAGCTTTCCATATGTTTTCCCTGCCCATTCACTCTAGCATTCTGATCAGGTGTACTTCCAGCACGAATGGGGCAGCTGACGTTTTAATCATTGCAACCTCTAGGACAAATGGAAAGGTTTCACTGTTCATTGTATGGTGCGTACACTGAGGTCTTTCTCTGGGCACACTTACATACATATACAGGAATATCTCAGTATATGACTGTAGCCACACCAGCACTTCAATCGTGCGCTTTTCAGGCATAGAAGACTTACTATCATAGCTAAAAATTCTGCAATTCCTATTTCTGTTTTGAGTACTACCTGCAAAGATATTTTGGTAGGTATTTGAAGAAAATCACTAGCAGGTAATGGAACCAAAATACCATGTTAAGATTACTTAATTTAATATTGCACCTGCTTAACATGAAGTAAGTGAAGCAGCAAAATCACAGAATCCGCAAATTTCAGCAATACATCACACTTTTAAATAGCTAAAGGTTCTCCCTTATATTTGTAAGCAACTGGCCTGAGATATAAAGGAAGTGTGAGTGGAAAACTCAAAAAAATACTATTCATAGACTGCTGTGAATTTTTATTTGAAGATGTAGAAAGGTACAACTGTATCTTTATACTCCAAGATCGCCCCTTGGAAACATCCACCTTCACTTTAGTTCTCAGTACTAAATAAACTCAGTAGAAAATTAGCACCGAACAGGTATGGAGTGGAAATCAGAAAGATGATGAATGTGCTGATCATATTTGATCTCCATCAGTACTGAAGAACCAAAGCACCATAGGCTGGCTCTGCAAAGCTGAGGGCATCCCCTTTCCTGCCTCAGGTTGCCCAGGCCCTTAGTACAAGCCAGGCTGAAATGGGATGTAGGATGTGTGGGTTAGAATTTGGAAAACGTCACTGTATTTCTTATGCGATAAAGCTTGGTGCAAAAGGTTTCTCTGCAGGTCTTGCTCTTTGGTACTTCATCACAACGGTAATGCTGAGGCTGCATAATACCCGACCAAGCACTGTCAGTTCTGAGAAAGCAGCACATGGTCTCCTGAAAGGAGCCGCTTTCAGGGAGCACCTCTGCATTGGGAATAAGTTCTCGTAGTCTTGTAGGTTGGATGAAGTTTTCTAAAATTCTTTAAAGCTCTTGACTGCCACTTTCCCTGAAAGTGATGCTTTGAAAAGCAGTGAAACCATCTGTTCTTTGCACTCAGGCTTGGACTTAATTAAAATACAAAACAAATGGGCAAAATATGGGTCAAATAAGAAGGTTAGGTATGGCACAGACCTAGTAAAGCATCTATCAAAGCACCATCCAAGGCTTTTGCATCCCACAGTGTCGGTAAAGCTTTTTGTTCAATTCTTCTTAAGGATGCTCAGTAATGGGAGATTCCGTAAGCTTCCCTAGGCAGCTCAGTGGTTAGTGTTATCCCTTCTGTTTTCCAAACAACTAAACTGAACTTCTTTTGTTATAATTTAAATGTATTTCTTCTTATCCTACCACATAGGGGGCAACCTGCTCCTTTCCTTTTTGCAGCAGCTGTTTATGTACTTGAAGACTGTGACTCCTCCAGCCTTCTCTAGGCTCTGAAATCCCAGTCCTTCCTCTCTTTCCTTGCAAGTCATGTTTTTCCAAAGCTCCGATTACTCTCACTGTCCTGATCTGGACTCCTCCATGTCCAACTCTTCTGGAGACATGGAAAACTTCACACGCTATTCCAGAAGTTGTCTTTATCAGTGCTGAGTACTGGAAAGGTTACTTGTGATTTGCAGACTATGCTGCTGTCTATAACCTCCCAGTGGGATGTTCGCCTTTATTGCAACAGCATGACATTGTTAACTTGTGTCAGTTTGTAAGCTGCTGTAAATTCTGGGTCTTTGTCTCAAGAAAATATGTTCCTTAGAGAGTCCTTGTGAAACTGGTAATTCCCGCTGAACTTTGTCAAGGTTTTTTTCCACTTGTTGAATTGTATATTATTGCTTCTCTCATTTGTCAAGCTTGTTTTGAATTGGAATCCCCTTTGCAACCCGCTTGCAGTTCTTTCCCCCTTTGTGTCAAAGTCTGCAAATTTAATAAACAAAATCTCTAGTCCATCACCACATCATTAATGAAAACACTGAATAGTACAAAATGAAGTCAGTCTCCTGTGCAACACTATTCAATTTATCCTTTCGGTTTTCACAGTGAAATTGTGTCCAGTAATTACTTTCCGAGTGTCGTTTCCTGACAAGTTCCAAGTGCTGTTGGAGCAGGAGGGTCCTGCCGAGAACATGCCGGTCTGTTAGGTGGTGTCAAGGAAAACTCTAAAGTGATTGCTACATGTGAGACCTAGAAATCATCAGTTTTTAGAGGGAAATTTAAGAAATGTTTAGGCATTGAGATTCCTCAATATGGTGATGTTTTCAAAACTGGAAGCAGGTAGACTAGTTTGTATTTTATGCTGTACTATGTACACGTCACTAGCACCAGTTTATATTTCAGGTTCCTAAATATTTTTGAGACTAGCTCTTTGAGAGTTTTTGTTGTTCTACTTAATCACTATATACCTTTATACCAATACAAAACAAAATTATAATAAAATATCTTTGGGCTCCTCCAGCTCATTCTGAAAGTGGCAGCATTTCCAGTGTTTTCAAGGAAATCAAGCTACTGGTTGATGAATACCTTCTTCTTTGAATAAATGTTGACAGATATTATGCAGCCAGATATAGATCTGAACAAATAATGCAAAACATTATTACAGATGGATAATTTATTTGATGAATAGCAGCTCTGTTTGACAAATAATATTAGTCTATCTCTATGACTGGCTACAAAAGATGGTATTGCCACATAAAAATATCACATCAGTCATCTATATTGATATTTCATGTAAATTATAAGTGAAGGCTTTTCAGATACCCCAATCATAGAAGACAGCCACTCCCCTGTAAATATATGGGAGCACTCAGTACACTTTGGGCCAAGTTCAAACCTGGTAAAAGTGAATACATTAGGAGATGAAAGTTGATAACACCAGACTGGAACTCTTAAGGCAACCCAGATTGCATCTGTTCTCTTTAAATTCACTTAAATTATATGTTCAACATGGAGGCAGAGCGCAATTCAGCATAATATGGTGAGGAAGACAAATATCCATAGTAAACTATGCCAGTGCCTTTGATTTAAAAAAAGAAAAAGAAAAAAAAAGTGTTTTCTTTAAAAGCACAGCTTGGAAAAGGAAGTTGCTACTTGAAATTTCATCACAGGTCAATCACCGCATTATATTCTGGCACTTATTTTTAAGCTGCTACACTGTACTTGCTTTGCAGAAAATGTTGTGCACTGTAGCTGGAAGGCACTGAGTCAACAGAAAATCCCCAGAAGGCTTTACCTCAAAGTTGCTTTATCCTGCTGTTCTGGGTAGAAAACAAAATCTTCTCTTTTTAAAAGCTGTATTTAAAAACCTGAACTCCAAAATGAATGAAAATACGACCCTATGCTGGGTAAATAATGTCAGGCACGTATGCTAAAACAGCGTGTTTCTTTTTGTGTGGACAACAATAACATTCAGTCGGATTTATGCCCAGAAATTCATGAGATCTCTGTAAAGCAATATCTAGTCACTACTTGGCTCTTCCCTCTTGGACTAAGCCCCCTGGTCCCTTGGAGCATTGATCCCAGCAGTGCTCAAAGGGAGATGCTACTGCTGAGCGCAGAGGATGAGGAAGAAGCTCCCTCGGTCCAGCCGCCTTTTCTGGGTCCCACGGCAGCCAGGAGTTGGTTTGTCTCTTGCTCCTTGCAGCAAGCAGATGAGAATGTTTGACACTGTTAATGTTTAATAAGGACAAGTGTAAGAAATGCTTAACAGTGAAAAGCTTGACTAGTCTTGAATAAAAATTTCTCCTTTGTACGGGGAGCAGGATTTCTGCATGACTTGGTTTTGTTGTCACAGGAAATGATAGAGCTCGGTGCATATTAGCTATGATCTTTGCCTAAGTAAACCTGAAATAACGTCTCACTGAATCGTGCCAGTATTTGTAATAATTGAGATCATATGTATAGCTGACTGACAGCCAGATTTCTTGCTCTACGTCTCCACGGGTGTACGTGCACACATTCCAGAAGTCTTTTTGCATTAGATTGCTGTCATATTATTATGATTCAGGTAGGATGGTCCACAGAATAAGAATAAGCTGAGCAAAAGCCACATAGCTCAAATTTCTCTGTAGGTAGTGGAGACAAAGAGTTGCCAGATAATGAGACAGGTCTTACATGCGGTGAATTGCCACCTAGGGAAGCCCAGGTATCTCCATTGACTGCTCAGGAGTCACAGCAATCCTGTGGTTGATTGGGGAATGTGAACCAGTGTGTATTAGAGAACGAGAGTCAGAAAGAAGAGACGCAGGAAGACGTTAGCCTGTCTCATCCTTGAACGGTTACCCACGTCCTGCATGCCTTCTGCTGCTTTGCTTGATTAACTGTAAATGACTTGGATGACGTGGCTTTGACCCCTCTTTCTTGGTTGATGATCAGAGGGTCTGGGGACCTATCTGGAGTCATTAGAGTAATATTTCCACAGCATAGAGACAACATGCAAAACCTTCCACACCTCTTAGGGCCCCTTGTGAGACTGTGCTGCGTAAACAGAGAGTGGCAGGAAGCCCTGGAAGCGGTCATGTAGAGTACTGTGTTGGCAGCTACCCAAGAATAAGCCAGAAATCTCATATCTCACCACCAAATGCATTTTATACCACATCTAGGCCAAAAATATAAAAACCTCACCCTGTAGAGTAATGGATATACAGAGAACGCCTGGAGCCCCATGCTCTTCCTTCAATTGTGAGTGTTGATATTTCTTTCAAATCACTTATGTGGCTATACTGAATTTTGGGTGAGTGACAAAAATTTAATCTGTATTAAACAAGCTTCTTTAACCTGGCAGGTAAACGAATGCATTATTAACGCAATCTCATGTATTTCCTTAATGTGCATGCTTTTAATAGAAGCATTTAATTTTTTTCCTAAGTTTTGTTATCCAACCTTGTATAAAAACATTCTGTTTGGCTGCACCAGTCACATTCTATTAGGCAATCTAACACGATCTGACTTGGTGGCATTTCAGTGGGTAATATGACAAAAATTGTTTCTTTTAAAGAAAAAAAGTATAACTAAAACAAACACAGGAATGAGCATTACAAAAATTGTGTCATGCTGAGAGAAAAGCCCCACAGATACAAAATGATAAAGGTCAGGACATGTTGCTCAAGTCTTGTTTGCAAGTAAAAATACCATGCTAACGTGTGGCTGTCAAAAACCTAAGCGAGTCAGACTTCTGACAAATAATTTTGACAGTTCTCATAAGCTAAGAAGTGCTTTTTTTGCCTCTCTTGTCTTTTGAAATGTTTCCATCCTGCTTACAGATGTGCAGAGAGAAAGAGAGTTAACAGAGGCATTAAAACAACAGGGTGCTGTTAAAAATAACCTGTACCAAGCACTGACTTTAGTGTGCTCTCTAGGGAATGCATCAACTGTCAGTAGTCTAACTTACTAACTAACCTTCCTGAATTTGCAATATACAAAATGATTTGCTTCTCTCTTTGCAAACATTTTTCTTCATACGTTATTAAGCAAATTAAGAGATGTTCCCTGTTGTTTTCATGTCTTGGGCAGAATTTCATTCTAGTCTAAAGGAAACTTCGGTGAAGGTAAGCAGAATGAAGATTTGAATACCTCATAGAGCCAAAAATGCATTCCCTTCTGCAATTTTTTGTAAAAAGTATAAAAAAAAAAAAAGCACTTTTGAAAACTTTTGGCAATGCAAAAGAGAAACACAATGAATTACAAGAAAATGTCTTGGTTTTGGTAGAGATGTTGTGGCAAGGTTTCTTGGTCCTACATAGAATATTTGGCCAGAAAGATAGACCTTAAAATACCCAGTGCCTGGGGCACTGCAGAGCATGGAGCCTGCTTGCACATGAACAGTGATGGTGACCCAAATCACCTATATCCTAGCAAGAAAATTCAAAGCCTCATATTTTTCAAGTTGAAACTCTTGATTTCTTGGCCACTCTTAGGAAGCATCCCTGCAGATGTGCACAATATATTGTGTTGCTGAATAACACCATGAGATTCAAATGAGAACTGAGCTCGTTCATTGAATTACTTGTGTACTGAAGCGAAGGAAATAAATACTTCTCTTGTTTATGTTAATCAGACTGTGCCTTTAACATAAGGCTGTGATGTTTTCTTCATGTTATGATTGTCATCCTGCAGCAAAATCTTCGAGCCCTTCTCTGTGCAAAAGGGCCTAACAGTTGCAAAAATACTATCCAGCTTCCTATTAAGAATTGCTATCCTGTATAAATAGGATCTTGCACTTTAAAGCTGGCAGAGATTAGCCTTAAGGAAACTATATTTTTCAATTCAAATGTATCCATATTCTTGTTTGCTTACACAGAGCCTGTTCAGTGGGGAATTATCTTGTTAAGATGTGATCGTATACAGTGTATGTGTGGTGTAAATATATGGCCATTTAAAATTCAAATACAGAATGTGGAGGTCATTGTAGGAACCTTCTGTGCCTCAGCAAGTGTGAATGAATTATCAGACTGCTTTCATTCTTTCCTCACTGTTCACATTACTATTTGCAGCTGGGAGCCATGCCATAAGTTACCTTTATATTAGCATTGAAAATTCCAAGGTTTTAAAAACAAAATATTTCTTCTTTTACTCCCAGTTTTATTTGTAAGCTGCAAAAACATACAATGTGTCTGTTGATCAGAAACTGGTTGAGATGTTAGAAATTTGGTAGGCTAAGGTGCGTTCGGTGTAGCGTGGCTCGGAAAAAGAGAGAACCTATGGATTTACTGGTCCCTGACCTCTGTGGTGTGACTGGTTATTTTTATGTTGCCCATCAGATTTGCGCCAGGTGACCGTGGTGCTTGGGTGAGCGGAGTGGATCGTGTTCTGCTGCAAGGCTGCGTTGCTGGGGTTTTTAGCAGAGAACCTGTTATATCTGTGGAGAGCTGTGGGCGGAGGTAAAGCAAGCGGCTGGTTAGGACGGGGAGGTGCTGGGGGTAACAAAGCAGCTGCAGCCCTGCTGCCTGCTCCGCCTGCCTCAGAGGCCTGAGAAGCAGCTTGGTGGCTGCTGCTGGGGGTAGCAATCACGAGCCTCAGGCAGCAAAACTGGCAGCTCTTGGGAGCCCTGATTTCTACCAACCCTTGCCCTCACGGGCAGCAGACCTGGCTTTCTAGGGATACGTGTCTTTAGTTCTTCGCCTTCTTTTTCCTATGGCACAAACAGCAAAACCCATGCCAGGTCCTGGTGTCTCATCCTTGGGGTAGCCAAATTCAGGTTTGCTTGCAATGCTGAGATGTTTTGAGCTGCCTTGCTCTGAACGCGTTAGTCCCCGCAGCAGCTCTGGCAATAGGGGTGCAGGGGAAGCCCCCTTCCCATTCCCCGAGACATCTCTCCTGCCCCTTCCCCTTGCTCCCGCGCAGCTTGGGCAACACCCCTGGGGAAGGCTTTTCACCTGGATATCCACATGGAAGAGTTTTAAAGCTCTTTCAAAACATTCAAAAGAAAGATTTTATTGTAGTAACTTATCTCCTGGCGGTGGGGTCATTCTCCAGTGAGGCAGGAAACATTGCCTGTTGTAGCTGATTGAATATTGTAGCTAAGCTACTGGATAAAAAACCCACAAGTTCCTGAGCTCTCGTGGTAAAACTTACACACTCCTCCCAAATTCCCAATTCTGCTACTGTTGAGGAATGGGTATCACACAAGGGAACTCTTTGGTCTGGCTCAAAGGGAGGTTGTTTATTCCTTCTACAAAGTCTGTGAAAGAGTTTTACCAACAGTGTAAGCAGCTGTAGTTTTGGGTCCCTGGTTACTCCACTTGCCTTTTTTCTTTTTCTTGATTCCTGTTTGGCATTGCAATGCCCACCTGGTTCACTTAAGAGCGACATAAATTTGTGTGTAAGGTTATTGACAGTGCAACCTCCCTTTTTGGTAAAAGAAAGGGGACGTGTAACGCCGGCTTGTTAACGTGTTTAGATAAGTTCACGTGGCAGCTGTACCTGCTGGTACCAACATCAGTTTTTTTCCCCCCTTCACCCTGAAAATTTTGAATGGTCCTGATTTTGCTTTCATGTTGTCTGTATGCAGTACTTTACACTAAGGGCAAGACACAGGCAAGCATGCAAAACTGATGTTTTTCACTTCTTGCCAGATTTTCTAACTAAAAAAGATTTCCTCCTGGCAGTTCTATCTCCAGATAGCACCACCCCATCTTCTAAAATTGTAAAAGCCCCTGTATACTTGATATCTTGTGGACTCTCACCAGGTTTCAAAGGGAGATTATATTTGCTGGGCAGGCTGTTGATAGAACATAAAATATGAATGAAATTGTAATTTTATGGCAGAAACCATAGCTGTAACTGTCACAAGCACTCTGTATCCTCAATAGCCAGATAAAAAAACAGACTCTAAAAACATTTGATTGACTTTTTTTTCCAGTTAAACCAGGAAAAAATCCTCAAAATTATGAACATGGTGAAAAATAAAGAAGTGAGCATTGAAGGAGCTTTGCATTTGGCACAGAAAGAGGTGTATGCTGAAAAGGTAAGGTCACTCCTTTGATCTATTTTGCAAGACATTCAAGTGTATGAGCATGTTCTCGAAAGCCTGGTTGAGCGTTAGGAGCATGTCTGTATTGCTTTCAAAGATGCAGTCCCAACTCGTGCAAACATATAGACTCCAGTTTATGACCAAATATGTCTGGTAATAATGGTTAATGCTCTCTGTCTCCTATGTAATGGATATCCCATGTAGATGCTGCAGCTGCACCGATGTCATCACCTGGATTAAATAATTTAGGTCAGATGTATCCATAGGAGTTTCATTATTCCGAGTGCAGCATCAAGTACTGTAACAAAAAATGTAGGGCAAAATCCTTGGGCTGATATTGTGAAGCACCTCAGAAAAATGATGGATCTAATATCTGACAGGTCTCCTAGCGTTGGCTTGTCCTTGGGGCATGACTGGTCACCGTAAGAGGGTCTGACAACTCAGCATTATGCATGGCCCACAAGAATGGCTGGCTACGAAGTGGCCTTGGCCAGTGTGACTTCAGTTCTAACAGTCCCTATGGTTGGCTCTGACCTTCCACCAGGCAAAAGTGGAATCAGTGTAAAGGCGGCTTAAAACTGTTTTTGGGTCCTGCAACAACATAGCTTTGCTGAGCATAGGTCAACGAGACCAACAGGTCTAGTCCAGAGATTTCTTCAGGATCAGGTCGAGACACAAAAATTTCATTTTTCTGCTGTTAAAGCCTTCATCTCTTCACTGATAATCAGAAGTGGATCATTAGCATCTTTCCATTTTATAGAAAGCATGGAAGTTCTTTCCTGAGAAAAGTAGAAGATGATAGTGGTGAGTGGAAATAGTTTGAGAATGAGGCGTACATTAATTGTGTACATTAGTACATCAGCCTTGCACTCCTCTCTGTAATCCCTGTCCAGTATCTCTCTCATTGCAATCTCTGTCCGTCATCACCACTGAAGTGCCAGCAGAGAATTCTTTGGAGAAATTTTCACTATCTATTTCCCCTTCTGCTCTGGATTTTTGAACCAGCCTCCCTATGGAGCATCTCCAGGAAACAGTGAAATCTTATGATGTGCTAATGACACAATCTGAAATTTTTTTGCACCCCGGGAGCTGATAGCGATTTTGAGATAAACTTGGTGCTTTTTGGAATTTTTAAAAATAACTTTCTGAACCGCTTATTAACTTCTTGGCTGGAGAGAATTAGAAGGAGAAGCAAAAATAAATACTGATAGAAAAGCAGCGCAAGTTTTGCAGAAGGGCTGCAGTCAACAAAAATATTAAACTCCGCAGTGTAAGACTACATGGAAATATATTCTTAGAGTAAGAAGAGAAGTGGTTCCTTTTCTACTTCTGCTGCATTAAAGTTTCTGTGATGGCTAATTATTAGAACTAAATCAAATTTAATAGAGCTGGATCATGACCTTCCCTTCCCTGCGTTTTCCTGAAGATTATAAAATTAGTCATTTTCCATGCACACAGTATAGCTGCTGTAAGGGACTAGATAACAAATTTTATACCTTCATATAATAAGAAAGAAGAAAGATCTTCCATTTTACTGCACTGCATTCAAGGGTCTGTAAATATTTTTCTTTAAAGTCACTTATGGTTCTTTGCTACTTAATCCATTTAATAAACTGCTTGTTTCGAAATGTTTTTAGTACAATTCCACGGGCTCTGCTCTTCCCCTTCCTGTCTTCCTGCTTTCTGCCCTCCCTTTCACCTTCCATTCCAATCCGTGCTCCCTTCATCAGTTCAGCAGGAGTTGTGGATATTTTGTGCTTGTGACAGCCATGTCAGGAGGATGCTTCCATGTATCTCCATGTGGAGTTCTTCTGCAAAGCCTCCAGCGCTGAGGGAGATTTCACCCGAGGACATGATTGGATTTGAGTGGACAAGAAATAACGGTCTGGACATAATACTGATGTCTGTTCTATTTTTCAGGTTTCACAGGATTTGCTAACTGGCTCACAATTTAACTTCAGTATCTACAAATACAAACACTATCGGTGGCAGAAACGAATTTTGCAGGTAACTGTAAAAATTCTTGCTTTTGAAGGAATATATAAAAAATATAGGATGCTTATGTTGCTCAGTAAATGTTATGAGATAGCTTAATACATCCTGTGGTTCAGCAACCTATCAGAGAGGTACAAGATACTGAGCAACTTTCTACCTTTTACACCAAAAGTATTCTGGGGGTAATATCTGAAAATCCCTCTACGGAGCCCCTGGCGGGGCTGTAGAATGGACTTGATGATCTAAAAGGTTATTTCATCTCTAAGAAACATGGTTTGTCACGAAGATGATTGATTATAATGGGCTCTGCCTGGGAGTTGTCCTTACTAGTTAGCAACAGTAAATGAATACACGTGATGTAGACCTACTTAAATACCTGTCCCTTTTGACAAGACATCACTTCAACTGCAATCTCTAAAACCTTGGGAAGCGATGCTCCTGGGGATACGGAGAAGGTTCCTTTGGCAGGCTATGCATTTCATCTCTGGTTACCCTGTCCTGTGAGTTCTTTTTTTGACATTATGAACCCTTAAGGCTTTATTGACTTGCTGTGTCATAATAGGACAACAATTGAATGATATTAAAGCAAACTTCTGTTGATAACACCTGATGCTGATTTCCTGGTTCCATGACGTCAGTGACAAAAATTTCATGTTGTTTCCAGGAACCTGGATTTCACTGAATTTTTCCTGCAGTTTGGACAAAATTTGATAATAAGCAAGTCCAAGTCATAAGTGCTAGAGGGTGGTTTTTTTGTTTATGACATCTCAATTGTAGAAAGTATAATCTCCTTATTTCCCTCAATATCCACTGGTTTTTGGAATTAAAAGATTATTTGTTTAGACACAAAGCTGATGGAAAAATGGAGAAAGCTATATTAGATGTGGAAGTTACCAGTTTGGGAATCTGGAGTAGTTTAATTCCAGTTCTCTAATTACCAGAAGCCTTCAAAACTCAGAGATTGAATCTGCTTTGGAGATTCCCTGCTATAAACAGAATGGAGGGAAAGGCCACGGTGTTAGCATTCGGCTGGCGTGGTCTGCATTATAGGAATGAAAGGTGCCCAGAATCGTTTATGATCAAAGGTAAATATCTAACTCAGGTGAGATCTGAGACTCTTCAGAGTTTGTCTTCTCTGTAGGCCACGATCAATGAAGCTGGGCAGTCAGATAATATTCACATCTTATTGTATCAACAAAGCTGTTTCTGCTCAGCAGGGACTGACATGTGGAACAGATACTGCAATCTGTCTGTACCAGTTTTTAACACTGCAGATATAGATTGTGCAGTGGAAGAAAAGTAATCTTATTTTGAAGCAATTTTTAGTTGTTATAGCTGTGAAAGAGCAATTAAATAAATTTATTGGCTGTTATCATTGCTCCCATCACCTATATGTACACATATATGCATATATACACATACAGACAAAAAAATCTGTTAGATAAGATCTAAACCAAAACACAGTAATATTTATATCAGAAAGTAATCTTTCAGTAGTGTCCTCTCCCTGACACAGAAGCAGCTGTTACAAAAATAACCACCTTCACTTCATTTTAGTACTGGGGCATAGGTTGAACCAGTCAGTAATTGAATCTCTGTTGAGATGGTCATGCCATTAGACTGCGCTACCAGTACTGCTGAATGGGAAGTTTTTGCACTGGGTTGTATAAGACAAAGAGAATTTAAAAATAAATAATATTTCAGAGTGATAAATTGATGCATATTCATCAAAAGAGATAGGGAAACACAGTTACAATGAATATCTCTTTGTTTTGTAACTAAAACAAATACAATACAGTATCTTGATGATGGAGTGTCATTTTTTAATTCTATTTGTCGGCAAGATAGATACATATTCTAAGCTGGTCCTTTATCTAAATGCCCTTGCATGGTAATATTGGGGATGCTGTCTTTTCCTTTCAATGAAGAGAAGTGATGGAGCCAAGTAATGAAGAACTTTCTATTCCAGATTGATTTCAACACAAAGACCATTTTTAACATTGAAAAAGGAATTATTAAGAAACAATTCCCTTTCTCACAAGTCAAAGCCTGTGAAGATACTGAAAGGAGGCGCTTCAGCATTGTGTTTCATGGGCGACAAGATTATGAGCTGGAAGCAGTGTCTCTTGACGATAAAAGGAAGGTAAGTTTTTACAATGTCATAGACAGATTGCTATAAATAACAGCTAATGTTATGGTAGTACCCAGCAGGTCCCAATCACAAATGGGAATTGTTATGCTGTGCATTGTGCAAGCAAGGAAGTAGGTATGTCTTTATTCAGTGTATGTTCGTACATAGAATAAAGGGAATGTGAGTTCAGGATAAAGTTTGGCCTTTGGATTTTGCCACAGTTCACTAGGACTGAAGATGTAAAGCCAGCTCAGGATGTGATATTAAAGTGGCTGAGTTTCTTCAACTACACCTCGAATGTAAATGGTCTGAGATTGCATGTCGTCAGTTTTGTTTCCTTGTTTTAAAACACAGTTGAATCTTAACTGAAATTTTCTAAGCATTTTTTTCTGTACATATTTATTAAAGTGCGTTCTTTTAGGAAGAATGAATGAGGCCATCCTGGTGCTGTGAAAAGAAAAAGACCTAGTAGTTCATCTTTGACCATCAAAATACACTGAAATTATAGAATTACCAGAGGAGGACAGCCTAGGTATAACTAGATATTTGTTTAATTAAATCATTCAGTGTTGCAAGATTTTGTATGAGCTGTTTCATTTTGAGGTCTCAGCTCCTTTTGAGTTTTAGGTTCAATTAAATATTCCAAGTAGTTAATGTAATTAGACTCTACACAGAAACTCGAGAAACTCAAGTTGTGACAGTGGCACTAGCTTTTCACCTGAATGCAGATATCCCATGTGTTCAGGGGGGATCAAGTCTTGGAGTCCGCGTCATTGTGGTGCTGAAGCCAGCTGCACAATTTAGGTTGAGATACAAACTCTCAAAAAGGATGGAAGATATGACCCATCTTTAAGGGGCTTTTTGCAGAGGCATTCATCCCTCCTGAAACTTAACGGTTCACTCCATGTGCAGAAACTTTTATTCCAGATGAACAGTACCTCATGGTTGATTAGCTAGATTTTCAAAATAGATTACATTTAGCAGAAGAGCTCAGAAAGGCACATGTATTCTGTAGTAAGAACACTCAAATATGGCCCTGTATAACAAAAAGAGCGCTTTAAATTCTTACCCGCCTTAATCCACGTTATTCTCAACTGTAGGCAAGCCTTCATTTTTCTACTGTGTTTGTTTGAGATTTCAAGCTAAAACAAACAGTTACTACTTGGGTTTGGACTGAGATGAACAGAAACTTTGTCCTAGATTGCTTTGTATAGGAATTATTAAAACATAATTTTAATTTTTTACAGCAACCCTTCCAGAATAAAATTATATTCTCCTTACACTGACAGGTTTAGAACTATGGGCATAAAACCAAACTGCAGTTAAGTAGTTTAGCATCATAGAAAGACCCTATTTATTTTACGTCAATTTATGTTACCTATTTGGCTGCTGCTTATAGTGTTGTCTATCATTTTTATACTTGAAAAATCTACCTATTAATGTCTTATTCAAGGAAATTAACATGGAAAATACACTCTCTCTGCTGCCACTTATTATATAGATAACATACCTTCTGAGCAGAGTTATACAGAGCAATTCATACAAGAGACGAGCAGAGTCCTGCTCTGGAAGACCTGCAGAATGCGACGTGATACATGAAGGACTGCTGGATTTGCGGCAAAACACTTCTACATCCACTGAATGGGTGAAGTACGAACTGCACTTTCGTAAACCTCTGGGTTGTGGATTTTCCTAAAATTTCTGATAAATACCTTAAGATTTTAATTTCCTGATAATAAATTAATTATTTAATTGCTTTTAAAAGTTAAAACTTAGATGCCAAATCTGTATGAGATGAAAACATTGAAAGTAACTGTTAGCGCAATAGTGGTACTCAACAAAATGAAGTTCTGATGTGTGCTAGAGACTGCCGTGTACCTTACTAACACAAAATATAATGGTGATGGTGCCCAGAGTGATTTTAATGGTGGGACTTCTTTATGTTTACCTCTTTAGTTTTTACTCCATTTTCAGTTGTAAAGAAAAGGAAAGGCAGAAAAAGACTGGCAATGCAGATAAGGAGTATAGGAGTCCTGCTAGAGAACACTGACTCACACTGGCCAAATGGCTGCCCCCAAATTCATAATTCATTCTCGTAATGTTCTGAACTTCCCTCCTGTGGGGGTGGCCAACCATGGTGTGGCCTAATGGGGTGGTGGTTTTGGAGACAGGAATCATTATTCAGCAGGCAACGGACTGTCACCACCGTTTCATTCAGCTCCTAAACCATCACAGATAAGCATGACTTCTGCTTCCGCTTATTCTATTACTGAAGTAGTGAACCAGCCACAATGATTTTACATAGTTTGCTCCCTATCCTACGGACAACCCGCCCTTCCCCTGAGCCAGCTTCTAAAATACCTGGAAATTGCTTATACTATCAAAGGAGAGAAAGAGAGAGAGAGAAAAAGAATCTGTCTACCAAAAACTAATGAAAAAATTTAACGTAATTATCTGCACAGGGTAATTATCTCAAAAGACTTCACAGTTCACAGAAAATGATTTTAATTGTTTTTAAAAGGCTACCACTGTATGTCTTGTAAACACTATCCTCGAGTGTGTCCCAGGATTTGTTACCTTGCAACATTTAACAAGTTTGTTAACAAACAAAAATTGATTTTTATTTATCTTGTGAATGAAAGCCCATGTTGCTTTCTTCTTGATATTAATCCTCTCTTTTTTTTGGCAAAGTAAATAATGGTGAAAACATCTGGAGATCTGATTAAACTATAAGTCCCTGCTTTAAAGAAAGGAGAGATCAATATAACTGCTGGCTCCATTAAACAATTCTTATCACTTTGACTGTTTATGTGAGAATAGATGCAATGTATATTTTATGTTTAATTCTTCTGGAGCAGCTAAACTTATTTAAATTCCCCATAGAACACCTTAATCAACTAGCCACACCTTGAAGAGGGAGTGGAGGAAAAGAAAGGTCTGATAGAACTGTCAGAATGATAAAGAAATGCAGTAACCCTCAAGAAAAATGAGAATGCAAATGCTTAAATAAGAATAAAACCCACATAGAGTAAAGCCCCACTTGTTGTTGAATGTGGGGCCTCTGTTATAAGCAGCAGAGCAGAATCCTAGAAGAGAGACTGAAGCAGAATGTTTTGCCCTAATAGAAGCTGCGTATGGGCAGGCAATTTGTGCCAGGATTAATTTATCATTTAAATAGGTAATATGCACACTTTGGCACAGTCATTTCTGATGGAAGCCCTTGAGAGCAGAAGACTTTGACCCCTTCCTGCCAAGTGACTCGTGGGAATGGGGGGGACCAGGATAAGTCCTTGTGGAGTAAGAGCATGTGCAGAGGCATTTCCAAGAGAGGAAGAGTTATTGGACTACAAGGTTGGGCACTAACTTATATTATGGTGACTTGTTTATAGCTTGGTGGCAGTAAAACCTGGAAGACACAGAAACCTGAAGCCTCGTCATATTATGCGCTGCTCAGTCACCTAGTAAATTCCTTTAAAAGCTCATAGTCCAAAAGACCCACCATTGCAAACAAACGAGAAATAAATAGAGTGGGAGGGACAAGAGCGTAGCTAACAAATTAACAGGACTTGTGTGATTTTTAGTTGATAGCCAGGTCTTCTTAGTTTTGGTGCTCTCATTAGGCACAGCAGGCTGGAAGTTCATACTTTATGTCACAGTTTACTCACTTGTCAGATGAGAATAAGAAGCCCTCATCTCAAAGTTTTTATGCTTTAGTATTGGTACTTTTTGACTGTTCCATGGAAGATGCTATAAAAATGTGGAGACTTACTGACATTAGAAAATGCTTTAACAAGGCAAGGCTTGTGTAAATAAGTAGTCAGTGAAGAATGAACTGTATCTCCATTCCTTGTCCTTCAGGTACTTGGTACAACTACGTGAAGGAGAATTGACTTTATATTGCATAAGTCTGGGAGGAAAGAACAAGACTGCAGACCCTGTAACAAATACAATTAATTTGTCAGGTGGTAATGTGAGTGTCAGCAAGGAGAATGGATGCAGTACCTTTTCAGTGCAGACCAAAGAACACAATTATTTGTAAGTATAGTTGGTAATTAATGATTTGTTAAAGCAGAACTACTGAGAACAAGGTCAAGCAAGAGAGGATCTCAACGTCCCAGAACAAAATACAATAGTGGGGAAATGGGGCCATCGGAATTATATAATTACCCCTCCCATTGCTCTGCAGTGATGTGATGAGTATTTTCAGGAGGGATCAAAAGTACCACGTTGTGGAATTGGGAAGATACATTGAAATACTGCCCACAAAGACTTGTCTAGTTGTCGTGTCAAGAGCCAGTGAAGAGAGATATCATTCAGCTTGATAGGACAGATGTGTGAACAGGTTCTGACTAGCTTGTGCAACAAGCACAGTAAGACGTAGCACATTGTTCACCTTCCCCCAAGGTGGAGAAGAGGAATTACGAGGAAACTGCACCACAAAGTCAATATATGGCAAAACTTCAGCTCTCTAACCTTAGACACGTAAGCAATTAACTCTGTCTGAAAAGGTCAGAGTCAGCAGCGCTGGGCTCCTTTGACAAGGAAAGCTGCTGAACATCATTCTGCTTAAATAAGAAATATCTGTGGCTGTATTAGTCAGCATGTTATTTACACTTCCTTGCGTTTATATACGACATTCTTAAATTTCAGGTTTCGAATACCCTTTACTGTCCAAAATAACAGGACAGAGGATGTTAGCAAGCTCCAGAATGAATGGGTGTCTCTCATAGAAAGGTACTGTCAGCTGTGCAAGGGTGCCTCACTGCCTCAGGAGGGATCTCAGGGATGCACCTCCTCTGAAGCTGATTATGAGGATTTTACTGTACCTCTGAATGAACAGAAAGAGGAGGCCCTCCACTCTGGTGTGAATTCCACAACAACCAGTCTGAACAAGTCTTCAAGCCCCCAGACAAAGCCTGAGGAGGGGGAAGCAGTCCCAGCATCACCATCTCTTCCTCTTCCCATAAGTAAGGCAGAGGTACCGCCAGCCCCACCTGCATTCCCACAGCCCTGCAGCCTCTCTCCATCAACAAAGAGAACCAAAGCCTTTCACTGGGATGTTGTTCCTTGGGATAAGGTGAGGATGAAACTGATGGTAGCTGTTAAAGGAAAAAAAACAATATTGTAGCCTGTATTACATATATAGTGATCATAAAAGTACAGCTGTGCCACAAAACAACCTGGATACCCTTCTCTATGTTTGGATCGAACAAAGTGCCTCTGTTCTTTTGGCTTTTTGTTTACTCTGTCGCTCCTATATTTTTA
Source organism: Morus bassanus (assembly GCA_031468815.1). Classification (NCBI taxonomy): domain Eukaryota; kingdom Metazoa; phylum Chordata; class Aves; order Suliformes; family Sulidae; genus Morus; species Morus bassanus. The sequence continues at coordinate 39,493,641 of CM062575.1, forward strand.
GATTCAAAAATCTGTCTGGGCATCATGTGACCCATGCAAGAAAAAAGTAGATGTATTCAGACTCTGTGATCAGTTCCAGATCCAGGACATGGCAGCATTTTCAGGCAACGAACCTTCAGTGAATCAGCACATCATGTTAGATCGAAAAGTTGCACATAACTTCAGTAAGTGTATCAATAAGAACTGTCTACTCCTATTTGGAAGACTGGGGTGAGCACGGCATGCATTTTCTATTTGTACTTTCTGCCATTCAATAGGCAATGAGACAAGCTTGTGTCTAAATCATCTTTTAATTTGGTCCCCCTCTACTCATTTATAAAAATAGACCTCATGGCTCAGTTGCTCTAAATGTGGTCCTTAGTGATGTAGAGTAGAAGCACCAAGCTTATCCTCTTCTTGTACAAAACATGTGGATGTGCCATTGAGCTGTGATGCTGTTGTCTTAGGGCAGACATGTAAGATCGTGTATGACACCTGTGAAATCAATGTTAGGACTCTGACTTCAAAGGCTTTTCAAATTTCGTGGGCTGTCTGGGTGAAACAAGTCAACAGAAACAGCTTGGTAGCTAGAACTTTGAGTACTGCGCTCAGTCTCTCCTACATGGACTTCAAGAATATTCATGTAGATGTTAAGATGGGTTGGTGTAAGAAGCCTTTGAGGCAGCTACAAGCCAGGTCACAGGAACTCTCTTGGCCTTTCTCTGGCCTATAGCTTAGACTGTGAATGGCTGTCTTGAATGATCATGAACAGGATCCTTCCCGCTCATATCCCAGGTATGGTTCTGCCAAAGGCCTGACCTACAACAGTCTTTCACAGCTAATGAAGCAGTTCAACACATAGTTCTGGTCTTACTAATAAAATGATGTAAAGGTCTTTCACTTTGATGAGAAGCGGTAGATATTAAAGGAGCAAGAGTAATTGTTCTTCAAAGACTAATCTGATTTCTATTACAGAGATGGCTTTCCAAAGTAGTTCTATAACCTAGTGATGTTTTAAGAAATGTTACATGTGTAAAGAATTTGGGGCAGTTAATTTTGAAGTTTTAATGATTTAATCTTTATGGATATTGATAAGAATGAATATATTTTGGAGATCATGTAAAGTTTTAATTGGGAACTGTAAGTGGAGATAACTTGTTGGAATTATTGCATCCATTGACTAACAACTTGAAGGGTTAAAAGGAAGTGAGTGATAGGAAAGTGCTGTTGCAGATAAAGGGAGTCCTGTAATAGCACTTTTACCTACTAAATTATTGCAGTTTCTTTGAGGAAATTTATTTCTTTTGATTTGCAAATAGCACCATTCTTCCTTTTGATCCTGTTCCTCTTACAACTTTTTTCACTGAAACATTCTACATCCAGTTCTTAATCTTATCCTTAAAGTCCCATCAGTGAGATTTTCGGCATATACTTATTATAATGGACATTACTTAGATCAAAAGTTAATTTGATCCTGAGAATTCTGATTAATCTTCCTGCAAGTGCTACAAACCACAGCTCTTAAACTGACGAATAAAAAGATGAAGCTCCAAAATATCAGTAGTTTAAAATTTCTTGAGATTTTGAGTGAGTTTCTGAAACAAGAGAAAAATGAAAGTTCTGAGAGAAGATCTACACACTAAATTCAAGCCCAATGCTTGAGAAAATGCAAATAAAAGCGAGGTTATCCAGTGGATTCTTGTAGACAAATTTCTGCCATACAGAGAACAAGTATCAGAAAGAGAGAGACATCCTCAGATTTCCAATGAAAAAGTTTTGGGAGGCAATATATAATGTGTGATCTAGCAGGTGAAAAACTGATTTAGGAGTATCAAAATACCAGCATCTGTGACTTGATTGGTGCCTGCTTCTCTGTATGACACCCAGTTTCCCATATATACAATCCTTATTTTGCCTAGGAAAATATTTTTGCAAAGTCTGATGACTAGAATTTATTCAGCAGCAAATTTCAACTACTGAAAATGTTCAAGAAAGTATTAGATGTTTTGTAGACAGGTTGTGAAAATTGTAAAATCAACATTTTACTATGAGTTATTCACTCTGTTACAGTCCATAGACATCATCACACCTGAAGAGATACATGTTTTAAAAGGCATAGAGAAACAAAAGATATAACGCATAAAAAGCATAAAAAGGAAAAAGGGAAGATTCTGCCAGGCTTAGCACTAAAGCTAGATCTTACAACCAAATTAAAAGGGTGGAAAGTGTGTCAGAGGAAGAACAAATGGTATATACTCCATTGGCTAACGGTCTCCGGAGAACCATTAATAGCTGATTTGGACCCCAGCAAGTTCCCATAACCTGAAAAACTCTGTTCCTTTTTAGAAATGGAGGAAAAAAAAAAGGTAAATCATACACATCCTTCCTGAATCCTCTTTCCCAACTCCCTTGTGCTTCTCAGAGGAGTTCTGTTATAGCGGAGACTCTAGGACAAGTTTCATGCCAACACTGAGAAGCATTTAAACCTTTTAGCTTTCTCTGCTGATGTCCTCTGTTCACTTCCTTGTGCTTCCTTTTTTTACCTTCATCCTTTGGCAACGATGATGGAGACAGACAGTAATTAAAGAATAACTGGCAAGACAAAGTAGTCTTTTTGGGAGCAACAACCTTACGAAGGGTTCTTCACCAGTCTGGGGAAGAGATGTCTTATTTCCATTTTCCTATCATAATGCCTATTACGAGCCAGCCCCATGTCAGCACAGAAGTCTTAAACATTACAAAAACTCTTAATCAGATTTTAGAAAATCAAGTGGTGTGGAAGAAGTGAGCACTTCTGTTTCCCGGGTTACCTTAATTTTGGGAGTAATTTTCCTTATGTGGACCCTAACTAACTTCTTTTGAACCCTGGAAATTAAACAAAGCAAGTAAACAAAATCAAACAAATGGAAAATTTAATTTCTTTAACCTTTAAAATATTATGATACGCCAATACATTGAATTGTTGTTTGGAAAAATATTTTGACTGTTGAGCTGAGTACAAGAGAAATATATACGAGCAAGTACTTGAGTACCTTCAGATAACAGTATCTTGATAGTTCTGTCTTAAGCATTGTCTATGTTCTGACAGAAATATGTTTTTGCTTGACTACGGCTATGTATATTTGAAGAAAATACCAAGATGAATTTTTGCCTTAGCATTGCAGCAACAAAGTGTTTTGGGGTTTTTCTGGTTTGTTTGTTTGTTTTTTTCCTTTTTTTTAAATCTAGAAAGTAAATATGAAATGTTTTGGTGATTTTCCTTCCCTTGAGCATTTTCTTCCAAGTAATCTAAGAATCGTTTTCCTCCAGATATTTTTCTTAAAAGTTTCCGTATAAAACCAAGCGAGCTGAAAGAAAAACTATACATTATACATGAAAAGAGTGGTGGACTTACAGATGAGCAGATTACAGCACTAAGAAGGTAATCTTTGGGGTTCAATTGTTTGTTTATAATATATGCATAATCTTCTGCAAATAACGCGAAGGTCAGGAAAGATGCTACTGAGACATAGGATCTATCCTGACTGTGAATAGAATATTAGGATTGCACACAGAAATCTCAGTCCTTGCAACCAAGATTTTAGAGTACATCCCCAAAATATCACTTTTCCCTGTGTTGAGTAGGAAAGGGGATTGCAAGAATTGACAGCAAATCTGTCATGATTTTGTGAACTAGTTACAAGGAGCAGAGTTAGTAAAAGAATAAGTTGTGGCAGTGAGCAGGTGTACCGATGAGAAAACTTTACAACATCTCTTACTACAGCCTTACCATCTGTGGTGGGATCAGAAATGAAAGATTTAAAATTGGTTTGAAGAGGAGGAAGGCAGACAAGTGTTAAAGGAGCTTCATGGAATGATAAGATATTAAGAATATCAGTATTTCTGAGTGGCAGAAATTTGTGGGTTTAAAGCAGAATGCAAATTTCTGTATCTTTAAAAAAATTGAATTACTATATTGAGAAAAATAGATTGCAGGTGTGTAAGCAAACTATTGGCATGTGAAATTTGTAGGAACTGGATTTTATCTCTTTGAATAGTTTAAGACATAGAAAGAAAGGAAAGAAGTGGGATCCTAGAGTAGTATCCGTTACACATCCCAGTCTCCATGTGAAACTTGGGCCATTTTATTAAACGCATACGAAAACTTGATGTGAAACTGTTTCTTGCTTCAGAATGAGAAAAAATTTGAGTGCTTTGCTGAAGTGACCTTGGAAAAAGATGACGCTGGCAAAAAATGTGAGGAAGTAAATAACTGATATTTCTACTTCTTGTGGATTAAGTTTAATTTTGGCTTTAAAATCCTGATCCTAAGCAATACATCAACAGTAATTTTGAAGTCTGCAGAATTATGTCTGTACTTAGCAAGTGATGTGAACAGGAAGAACAGACATGTAACATATGGAATTAACGTCGTTCTGTGAGATGGCTTGTACAGAGCTTGCCTGAAGTATGAAGGGACACGGACAAGACACTGAATGTTTAAATGTTCTAGAGATACCGGTGTTCTGGAGGAAGTTTCCGTGCTGCCCCAGTGCTTTACCAGTTATAGCCCACACTGGTGCACAGCAGATTATGAACTGGCAAAAGGTGTATAGGCCCCCTGAAGGTAATGGAGCTCCGTTGCCTTTCAAGAGCTGACCTTAAAGGCTTCATTCAAAAAAGAAAGGTCTTACTGCAGTACTGCAGTTTCTAATTGCAGTGATGGAACTGGTCAGGAGATAAGTGCAGTGAAACGTCTTGGACATCAAGAGTGCTCTCCAGTTACACGTGTGGCTGTCTCTGGAGAAACAAATGGTCGGAGCTGGCAGAAGGAAGGAAATGCCTTCAGTCCTGCAGTACAGCAGAGCGCTTGGGGTCTGGCCAGCCCCGTTCATGAGGGCAGCCTCTGCTCACACCTTGGTTTGAAGGAAAACACTGAACACGCTCTGTTGTTCAAGCCCTAATACAGCACTGCAGATGCAGTCCAGGATCTCCACGCTGTTGAAATTGGCGTAACACCACTGAGATCACTGATTTATAGCATCTGGGCTCTTTGCCATCAGACAATAATAATAATAATAATGATGGCAATGAAGCTTGAAAGATTTTATTTTTTCCTTGAAGATTTCAGAGTCTTCCTTTGATAGCAATAATGCTGAGGAAATTTTTGTAGCAATGGAATGTGTAAGAGATATTGGATGCTGTAATGCTATATGCTATATAGGATCAAGGATTCTGTTCCTGGGATTCTTATTTATTGCCAAAATCTAGGAATGCATGTACAAATCTTGTAGTGAAAGGAAGCTAATTTTTTCCACCTGAACAGTTTTAAAAGTGTTACTGAAATAGATGAGATGCATTTCAGAATTGAGGGCTGGATTTCCAAGGCAGTTCGGTGTCTTACGGCTCCCATTCAGACATCTCATCGAAGGAGCAGATGCTTACCTTGAAACATCAGCACTCAGAAGTTTCTGTTGTACAATGCACTGTAGTGGACTTGGCATGATACAAGTAGCAGGACACTTAGCACTTTTGAAGACCTTTCCACTTGATTTAGGTGCATGGTGGAAAATTTTATTGTTGAAAACTGTGGCCTCTGGTTAATTGAGAACCTGTGGTTGTGACAGGAATTTAATCAGGATAGTCAGGGGCTGGAAAATTCCTCTCTGTGCAAATTACACCTGTCATATTGTCCAAGCCTGAGCAGGAAGTCTAAATTCTACTACTGGAAAATGAAAAATATTTAAAACCAAAACCAAGATTACATTTTCAAGACTGTGACCAGTGAACAAAATGTTCTGCTCATGTATCCAGTGAATGTTAGTGGAGGTGGTGGAATACTATTAGAAACTTTGGGACTTATTTTGATGCAGAAACCTTTCCGTAGTTCTCTGAATGATTCTTTATCCTGACGTCTTAAAATCAATAGCAAAGCACTCTTTGTCTCTATAAACTTAATTTTTCAGAACAGTGGGAGATTTTTTGTTGCACAAATTCCATTAGAGTTGCATTCATGTAAAAAGATATTTATGGAATGCGTTCACATATTCTTGTGCTTCCTTTTCCATGGCTTCTGTTGTTTAATGCTTTAAGCTTTAAACATTCTAGGTAATCTGCTAGTTTCATTTCATATACATCATACTTTAAAACAATTTGATGGGATATCAGACTTCTGATTAAATGAAGAAATTTGCTGTCAGCTTTAAAAAAAAAGTTCTTTTGCTTAATGAATAAGCTTAAAAAGCCAAACTATTTTTAATGATAAATAAAAAACCTCCCATTTGTCAACAGATAACTTATTTTTTTAAATGAGAATTCTTTTTTTTTTCTTGTTGATGAAGGGTGATGAATGGAATATTTTGTAATTTGCTTTAATATAGATTTAATAATTCAAAACCCAGCAATTATTCAATTGAAATGTCATATTAAATTATTGACAAGAGTAGAAAAATCTTATTGTTTGTCCTGTATTTAACATGCTAAAATCTTTGCTTTATTTTTTTCCTTCTTTGAATAAATTTCCTTATTTTAATGAAAATGTATATCTATACCCATGAATGTTTAATCACACTTGCTACAAATTTGGTAGGTTGTTTGCAGAGACAGAAGAGAAGATAGTAGACCGGAATACTTATTAAGATTCTTAACACTCCTTCTCATATGTTAGCTATAACATCGATTTCATTTTTCTTAAGATATGCTGTGAATTCCCATAATGTATCAGTCAGACAGGCAGAAAGATCTCCAAAGGAGGGGAACTGTGGTGGTGTGTTTATTTTTCCAAGTGGAAGCATGTTTAAAGATGTCAGTTTTCTAAAAATCTGTGGCTCTGGAGTACTGTGAGAGAATATTCTGTTACCTTATGCAGAAGGAAGAAAGTTGTGGGTCTGTGTTATGTGCTATCATAACAAAAATGAGAAATGGATCTTGGATGTGATGCAGTGCTTAGAGAGACAGAAAGGCCATTGCCCACTCTAGTTTCCTGGGCAATTAAAAAAGTTTTAGAGGTAGGAGTCAGTCAGACCGTGGGGCCCACCGGTTAATCACACCATAGCATGAGTCTGCTCTGCTTTTGTGCTAATTTTTCAAAGAAGTTATTGCTGGAGACAAGCTGAGCCGGCATGGCTGTAACTGCTCAGAAAGTGTATATTGTTTCTAGGTGCTTTGGGAAGGTTGTCAGTTATGTTCATCCAACCAATGAAAACAAGGCACATATGTACCAAGCACAGAATTAACAATCCTCTTTGGAAATTATGGCCTTAAGTCCTCTGTTGCATGGCTTTACCTTTTCCAAAATAGCCACCCATGCCATTGTGAACTGTCTGTAGTCTGCAGATGAACACTACTGACTGTTATTTTCAAGGCTTATATATATATAAGCATTTCCAGATATGCAGATGTATCTGCAGATCATTTCCATCGCATAGTTGGCTCAAATGTCTATAAAGTTCCAATGGTTAAAGAATAAATATGCAATATGTAAAACACGCTAAGCAGTAAGACATTCCAATGCATGGAATGGAATGATTGTTTTACGTTACAATAATATAGAATGAACAGGAAGAGGACATCTAATTTTCATTTGCTGTTTTACAGATACATGCCAACACCAAAAGACGCAGAAAGGTACCAGTCATTCAAGGGGTCTCCTTCAGAGCTGCATGTGGTTGACCAGTTTATGTTAGAGGTAAGAAGGTACAGCCTTAAAAGACACCACGAGCTCTTTCTAGGACACTCTCTTTTAGATAAAACCACTACAAGAAGCTGTTGTTTGGAACTCAAATTTACAATCTCAGCCAGAATCAGTGTAAGAGGATTTATCTGATAATGAGTTGAGACAGGTAGATATTATGAAGAGAACTGTATGGATCCCCTTGTGTCTCCAAGTCACACGCCCTCCCCTTCCTCCAAAGTAGGAGCTGATTTATTCTGAGCTAGATTTCCAAAATCTATAAGCATAAGATTGTGTGCATTTAACCATTCTTGTTCACAAGAAATGAGTGCCATTGATTTTAATAGCGTCTGGTCCTATGAGCATACAGTGTCCTCTTGAATTTGCATATGCAAATGCTGCATATTCAAGTATGCGCCATTGTATATCTACAGACTTAAGGCCTAGGATAAAATTAGTAAATGAGCACAGAAATTAGGAAAACTGTGGTGCAGATGAATTAATAAATTATGAAAGATATGTGCAGGTTTTGGTATAAACATGGGGTTTGATTCCTTTTCTGTTCCATTCTATGCAGATGTGTAAAATCCCCCACTTAGGCCAGAGGTTGGATCTCCTGCTTACCATACGTGAGCTCCCTGTCAGCATGAGAGATCTGGAGCCTGTAAGTAACGTGACTGCTTCATACTGTGTTCCTAATCAAAATCTATCAGTTAGATAGCAGAGGGCCAAGTGACCTCGATGCAAATTTCAGAGCTCTGTAGTTGCGGAGGTTTTGCTTTGGGTTTTTCCCCTTTTTTTTTTTTTCTATAGCAAAATATCTGACAGTCCATAATGTGAGCAATTCATAGTGTAATAATCCAGGCAGCCTAGTGTATAAAAAACCATTTCATGGCACTGTTCAAAAGTAACAAGCAAAACGGTTAAAAAAAATTCATGAAATCTCTACAGGTCATGGCTTTGATAGCCAAGGAATTGTAAATGACATGACACTGTTAGAGACAGGCTACATTTGAAATACAGTGGCGCTATCGGCTGGTGCATTTGGGAATCCAATTCATTTTACTGTATGATGGTATTCCACAGTTAATACCATCCTTATTCCACTGAGGTTCAAGAAGCAGTTGCTAATGGGCCTGGCAGTGGAATAGACTTCCACAAAGGAGGGAGAAAAGAACAGGAAAGGATTTTCAAATTTTTATTTGGCATTGTTAAACTTTCCTCTCTCTTTGGCCAGTGATAAAACAGAAGTGAATTTCACCATTAAAATTCAATTCCTTTTGTGGGGAAGTTCTTGCCCCACAAGCTGAAAGAATCAATCTAAAGTCAAGGATACTTAGAGCAAGTTTATTCCACCAGCATCGCATAGACATTTGCTATTTTCAGAAGACTGAAGGAGGCTGTTCACCCTAAGGATTACAGCACTGAATTGCAACGTTGCAAACCAGAGTTCAAGTCCTTCTCTGCCTTTTTCAGGATGACCTGGGGGTGGGGGGATGCAAGTAAGCAGTGTTCCAGTCTCACGGACTGGATCTTCCTGTTCCAAACGGCTGCCTTACCTGCCAGGGTTTGCATATGCTTTGATTCAAAACAAAGTCTTTCAACATGATTTTGTTTCTGTGAAAATGTTTCAAAGGTTTTGCTCTCATTCTACATAGGAATGAAAACAAAATTTGAAAGTTCTGCAAGTCCAAGTTGTTATCCTTTGTCTGGCTGTGATTAAAACCATAGTAACAGTGAACAAAACTCAGAAGAGGAACAGATGGAAAACACTGGGGAGATGCACAGATTTCTGACCCTGCCTGCTACACCTTTGCTGTCCTCCTCTGAAACCAAATATTTGATTATTTGGAAGCTATTATATATACTGTTTGCTTTGATGGATATTTAAGGTTCACTGAAAAGCTGATTAGTTGTCTAAGTATTTTCTTACTTATGCGCGCTAATGCATGTTTGTAAACCATAGATTACACACCTAAAATTCTATGGGACAATCTGAATATTGGCTTTCAGCATCCTCTGGCCCTGTGATGTGCTATAAATGTTTTAACAATGGCTTTCAGCTCTCCCACGTGTTTAATACTTTCCCTGTTCTTAAATTTGTGTGTCGGTGACTGATGAAGAGAGGTGTGGTGCTAGAAAAAATCCCAATTCCTAATTTAAAACAAAACCACCTCTTGTGTCTATAGCCCTAGAAGGGAGTTGGCTTCCCTGGGAAAACAGAAATTGATACTGAGTTTGATTACAGGAAATTATTATTCTTCCTTGTGGGGAAACTGTGTTAAGAATTTTGATAAGATAACAGTCTTCAGCTGGTATAAACAGAAGGGAGGGAGGTGAAGGATGGAGAACCTTATACTGCGCTTCAGGCTATCTGCTTCCCCTGGTGCCTGACATTTGGTGCAATCTGGTGCATTCAAATAGCAAAATACTTTTTCTTCAGCAGCATTTTTAAGAGATGAGGTTGAAGTCATTTTGGCAGGGCTGGTTTGGCAGCCAGAAAGGATGTGACCTCCACCGGGGCCGGGTAACCGTGCCAACACCAGCTTTATCTTGGTAGGAGACTTTTAACTGATCCTTCCTGAAAACCCTTGGCCTGTTCCCCCAGGGAAGTTGGACAAGAAGATAGATACCCATCAGCTAAAGTATGACTTGCTTCAGGTGGGGACAATGAGGCTTTTGGCAAAGGGAAGGTATAAGCACCATTGATTTACTCACATTTTCGATTTGAACTGAAGGAAGATTTGTGTGTTTCAGCTAATAAACCAGAAAATCCAAGCAAGTAAGCAGCTGCAATCCAGCCAGAAATTTGTTGCTGTCCTGGAGTACATTTTAGCCATTGGGAACCATTTAAATGAAAAGGCTGGAAAAGAGAAGGCTAAAGGATTTCGATTGTCTTCTTTGACCAAAGTGAGTAAATATTTTTCTTGTCATTAAAATCATCATATTCTAAGGTACGTTAACCATTAATATTAACTCAGTTTTGCCCTGAATATGGAGAAAAGCAATCATTTTTAATGAGAAGCGAACATTTTAACATCCGCTCTTGGTTACACTAGAACAAAATCCTGTTTAACAACGTATTCTTTAATGTGTGTTATAACAAGATGCATTTCCCCATTTTAGACAGCAGCACTGGCTAGATGGGGGCATTGGGGTGTTGAACACACTGTGTTTCTAATGAGGTAGAACACCAAAATGCTGACTGCCCTGATATTAAAATCCCCTGGCTAGAAGAGGCGTCTGAGCTGCAGGCCCCTGGTTAGATGCAACTTTAGATAAACTCTAATTTGCAGATTTGTGCAGAGCACTGTTGTATGGTTCCTCTTCATTTCACTGTGGTCAGAGGCTGTAACTAAGGCATTTCTTCGGTGGTAGTCGCACTTTTACAGCACTGGAGTAATTTCTTAGTGCTTCATTTTACTCCAACACAAAGGTGTTTCGCAACAAGTGGTACAATGCCATTGTAAGGTAAAATTTCAAAAGTAGAATGGAAATAAATTAAGAAATTCAAAGGGAATGAAATTTGCCTGCAATGGTTTTAAACCCCCCGTCATTGCTCTGCTGGATGATTGACTAGGGGATGAAGGTGGCAGTGGTGATCTTTACTCTTTCCTGATAGAGATCTGCTCTACAAGAAGCATCATCTAGCTCTTAATTCTTTAATTGTCTCTTCGTTGGCCTACCACTTGTGTGACATTAGGCTGAGTTTTCCATTAGTTTTAAGGAAACTGCTTTCCCCTCTTCATCAGAATTTGCCATCAGAAAATGCTGCTACTGAGCACAGGTTTTTTTCTCCCTCCTCGACCCAACAGTGGCAGAGCATCATACTCTTATCCTAAAAAGTAAGAAATAGATACAAATTTCCTAAGCTGCCTTGTACCTTTAACACTATTGTAAGATTATGCCTGATCTGTGAATAGAAGACAGAAGAATTTTTATTTTGTTTCTGTAAGGTATCTTTCCCATCTGGAGACTTTAATATATGAGTGAGTGATTTATAACTCTAGTGACAATTCTGAGACAAAACTTGCATTCTTTTTTTATATATATATAAAATGGCCATAATACCACATCTATCATAATGAAAAATGCTTACAAAATAATTTTCTGCCACAGAGCATCTTCCCAGATTCAATTAAGGAACTTTACTACCTTCGTGAACACAGCACACTGCTTTTAAGTGGAAAGGAACAATGACTGTGTGTGGAGGTCCAAAATCATTTGCAATCAATTAGGATACCTTAAGTTAAAAAAGACCCCTGTGGATAAGAAGACACAAAAGAACAAGGAAGGTCAATGGATATGAAAGTGTAAAGCTGATCTTAATCAAGAATGTCTGTGAAATGGCAGATTGAAAAGGAGAAGTTTAATTTCATTGTGTTTTTTATTCTTGTCAAATTTACCTGGGAGCTATCAACATCCCCGCTGTTTCATTTTTTTTTTTTGTTTTGTTTTGGTTTTGTGTTTTTTTTTTTTTTTTTAAAGTATAATAGCTCGCTCTGTCAATTATTGTTCTATTCTATTTACAGTTACCTCTGTTGCGGGGTAAGGAGAGGACGTTCACCTTGCTTCATGCCCTTGTGGAACAGATCTTCTTACATGAGCCTGATTTGGCTACATTTTCTCAGGAGTTGACAGAATTTGAAGCTGTTCCTGATGGTAAGAGGAGGGAGGGGGGAAAAAAAAATCAACAAATAAAAAAATTGAAGTCCTTCAACTTTTGTGGAAACTCCCATCCTCACAATATGAATCATACTTATTAGCATTTTTTTCCCCTCTCCCTTCCTTTCCAGCTTCCATGAAGGGCCTCAGTGCTGAAGTTGATGGTATGTAAATGTGGCTTCTAAATTCAGAGAAAGATTTTAATATGTTACGCAGTCATTTGGAACAGGTTTCCATTGCACTTGTATAGTTTGTAAAGAGAGGTAAAGGTTCAAAACATTGAGGTAAAGTGTTGCTATGGTGATATTTAACCTGCCATGTTACTGTGAAGAATTTTTAAAAAATGAAATATTAAAGTGTGTCCAGGTGGTTTAGAAATATAAAAAATATACTGCCCATGGTAAGTAGAGCTTATCATAAACTGCAAATGTTAAAGTGATACAAGTGCTCCGTCAAAGTGACAGCTGTAGCGGAGTCTCCGGAAGCAGGCAATGCAGTAAGAGAAAACTTCCTACAGTTCAGTCCTGAAGTTCAAGAATTTCTTTGAAACAAACCAGTGTCTTTCTCTAGAAAGGAGTCCAACGCTAGTGAAGTTGACAGGAAGGAACAGAATACGGTTGTTCAAATGTGTCATGGTTTAGCCCCAGTTGGCAATGAAGCACCACACAGCCACTCGCTCCTGCTCCCCCTGCCCCCTGGTGGGATGGGGGAGAGAATTGGAAAAAAAAAAAGGTAAAACCTGTGGGTTGAGACAAAGATAGTTTGATAGGACAGAAGAGGAAGAGAAAATAATAATAATAATAATAGTAGTAGTAGTAGTAATAATAATAATAATATATAAAACAAGTGATGCACAATGAAATTGCTCACCACCCACCGACCGATGCCCAGCCCATCCCTGAGCAGCGATCACTGCTCCCCACAGCCAACTACCCCCAGTTTATCTACTGGGCGTCACGTCATATGGTGTGGGACACCCCTGGGGTCAGTTGGGGTCAGCTGTCCCGGCCGTGCCCCCTCCCAGCTCCTTGTGCACCCAGCAGACCACGGGAAGCTGAAAAGTCCTTGACTTAGTGTAAGCCCTGCTCAGCAGCAGCTAAAACATCAGTGTGTTATCAACATTATTCTCATCCTAAATCCAAAACACAGCACTGTACCAGCTGCTAGGAAAAAAATTAACTCTATCCCAGCCGAAACCAGGACAAAACGTAAGATAGACTTTGGGAGACATTTACAGCTTACCATTGAACAGTATCGCAAGGTGACCAGTGAAGTCAATGGATTTTAGACTGAACAGTTTGAGAGCTGATAGAGAAGGTGTATGAGTGGATGAAAATGACTTGTATTGTGTTGAAAGTTTTATAAAAGAATCTGTCTTTTGAAAATGTGGCGTGGGTGTTGACTGTAACTACAGACCAATATATCCAATTTCAGCCTTTGATAACAGACCTGAATGATAGTTGCTCTCAGCTTTTGGTTTGAAAAACCCCTTGTGCCTATTCTGCTGGGCTTTGGGAGTCAGCCAGGCAAGTAGCTTGAGGCTAAATTCCAATCAACTTCTTAGGAGACATACGTAACCAAAAATAACACTATTTACATTCAGTCATTTGTGTTCTTTGGCGACAATGTTGGTAGCAATTCAAAATCACTAAATATTTTAAAGACAGTTTTGGTAAGTCATGGATAAAGTGGTACAATAGACATGGTACCAGAAACTGTTGGGAGCTATCGAAGGAGGTGAATTATGGGAACAGGAGGAGATTGATTGGCCTCTTCCCGCCATGGATGGATACCTGATGGGCCCAGTGTAGATCACACGCATCTTCTGAGTCCCATTCTCCAGGGCAGAGAAGGAAAGAGATGGACCAAATGCCACTGAACCAGCCTTTCTCATCATTTGGTTCAAGGCATGTCCTGGGGCTCATCTGCTCCAAGTATTGCACGAGCACGAGGGGAGGAAAATGCTGGAGTGCAGCCTGGGCCAGTTCAGGACTGAGCCCCTGGAGTCAAGGCTGTATCCTCTTCCCCCATTTCACACCATGAGAGGTCCCACGGTAGCAGTCTGATGTAGTGCTTAGTGCCACCTGACAAGACTTTTTTACTGTTACATAAAGCAGAATTTTTGTTCTTTTATCTTTAAAGGAACCCTGAACTTTCTACACAAAAATGTAGGTTTGAAGAATGTTATTTTCATTGCTAGTCCCAATGCTCAAAGCTAGGAAAGGTCAAATTTACGGCTACTGCATAACCATACTATCGACCTCTTCATTATTCTGCAGTTGCTTGTGAATTGATCACATACTACTTTTTTTCCATAAGACCTATGCCTCTTTTAGGATTTCTATTTCAAAACAGAAAGTTAATATTCCTAGATTAACATATTATAGATCCATACTCTCCTAAATTTTCCATGTATCCTAAATTAGACATTAGCAGTCCTCTGGACACAACTGCATGCTAGTGAAATTTCTCATTTTCTTTCTCTTCTGTTAGTTTTAAAAAAAGAATTGGAAAACGTTATTCAGTGCAGGCGGCTTATTAAACCCAAGACAATCAAGGCAACACCCCAGGAGTCACAGTTCTGCAAGGAACTAAAGGTAACATTATCATAACTGTACTGTGGGCTGGAGGTAAAAGACGAGTAATCTGCTTAGTTTTTGCGAAGTCCTGCCCTGGCAAGGTGGTCAGGAGCATTTTGGGGAAAGTGCCCTTTTATTCCCCTCTGAGAGTGTCTCATACCATAAGCTGCAGCATGGGAAGGGCTTTTCAGAGTTTCTGCATCTCCTGCTTTTGCTTCACACGCAAATGGGCTGCAGTGGATGAGGAACAGGTAGCCTCACTGTTGCCCACGATGAGCACTTTGGAATAAAAGCAATTTTAGAGCATATATGAATTTGTAATAACTTCCTCTGCCCTCGGACAGAAGGGAGAATAGCATAGAGGAACATCATTCAAGGGCATGCCTACGTTGTGAGTATAGGCTGATCTAAAATGATTCTGCCCACTGGCAGAATGAGATGGGCTGGAGGTCATAATGGCGAGGTGGCTGAGCAGGCTGGAGGGAGCCCAGTTCTGGCCAGGAGTCAGCAGAGCCAAACACAGGGCTTACTAGCTCAGGGGCAAAGAACTTAATGAACTCTCAAGAGCACTGTTGTGCTAGTTATGAATGGGGCTACTTCCAGTGAGGACGTTCCCCTCTGCCGTGGTGTGGACACGCTCATCTCTGCTGTCCTGGAGAGCTCTGTGCTGTGCTTCGCTGAGTAGTGCCGGCACCTCCTAAACCCACACGTTTCCTTCTCCCTTGGAACAGCTCAATGCTATGCTTCTTCAATACATATTGTCTTGCATATGTATATACATATATGTAAATGGATACGTTACAAAGGAACTGTGGTTAAGAAATTTTGTTTCCAAAGTTAAGTTTCTAAGGCATTGTTTCTGGCTCCTTAAGAACTAGCCACCGGGAGTGTTTACTTCACATGCAGAAAGGCTGGACTATGCCAAATGTGGGTGGCAATTATGACCTGATGATGCCTATCTAGTTCTGTCAATTTTAATAGATTTAGGTAGTGCCATTGGATGATACAGTAAAAAAGTCTCTAACATTGATATTTCTTTTTTTTTTTGTCTTTGATGTCTTAATACTCACAAGGAAATGTGTGCGCTTGATGTGCACTTATCTGTTGTGAAATGTGAAATTTTTGTGACATGAAAATTTTGACTTGAATTATCTTGTTTTCACTGCTGTTTAATTTCTGCTTTAATATTATGCTCCTATACCAAATTAAGAAGTTTTATTTTATTACAGGATTTAATTCAGAAATATGAAGGGGAGCTATCCCAGCTGTCAAAAAGATGTGATGAAATGAAGAAGCTTTATAGCAACATACTGGTACATATCATATAAAATGCAAGGAAAAGAAATCTACATTTCTTTAAAAAAAAGGGGGGGAAGAAAGAAGTGCACATGCTTCATAGTTATACTGTCCACAGAAACTGAAAAAAAAATCACATCTAACAGTGGTATAATACTCTGAATGAAAATTTGGCTTTTATTTTTCTCTAGGACTTACAGCCCACTTTTTAGAGGGTCTATGGCCCAAGTATCAAAAAGAAAAGTAGATGTTCTGCTGGTAGGCAGCTGTAAATCTTCTGTTACTTGGGCTGAGGGTTTGTTCTCATGACAAGCTTATAGTCCAGGGCATTGGTTTAGCTACTGTTATTTGAATCCGAGAGAGACAGGGATAGAGATGTTAGCAGTAGCACAGATCTAAAAAAATGAGCAGAGCAGAAAGGAAGCTCCACAGGCAGAAGATTTCTGATAAAGAAACTGCCTGTTCATGTTTGTTCCGACGATATTCACCCACACTTGCACTGGAGAAGCACCTAATTTCCTCAATCATTTTTTCCTCCGATCAGAAACAACCCATCTAGGTCCAATCCATCGGGGAATGTTTTTTGGGTCAGAGGGTCACACCAGAAAGAACGATAAAAGCTCCACGCTGCAATTTTTAACAACATAGCATGTAGATTCCTCATTTAGTACAATGTTCTTGGAGTGTGTTAGAAATTCAGGAGGTCTCTGCTATGGTAACGGTATTCTCAGGCAGAATAGTCACACTAGGAGGTTTTAACGAAAGGGACAGGTTTGCTGAAATGCAGTACTAATCTCTGAAACTGGAATAGCTTCCTGGTCCTGGGATTAGGACACAGCTTTAAGCAGTGGTGGTGGTGGGGGTTTTTCCCCCCCTTTTTATGAGGGGGGCGGATTAGAAGTAAAGTTTTCTGATAGGCAAATGTTACACAGAAGATCCAGCCAGGAAGACCTTTGGGGACCTATCTGAACAGGCATCGAAGATTAGCGATACGTTTGACCAAGGAAATTTAATTAGTAATGTTTTACTAAAAATAATATTGTAACAACGCACAAGGGTCTCTCTGTGCCTCTTGCAGCCTCTCACAAGTGGGAAAAATGCCTCAATGTAGGGTAACAAGCCAAATTTGTATGGTAGCACATAGATGAAGAACTCTGTCCGAAGCTGTCAAAAAGGCCGAAGGACCGGGATAACGGAAGAAGGAAAAGAGGTGGAAAAAATAGTGTAAATGAGAGAATTAACAATTGAGTTACATGAGTGGAAATGGTTGAAAAGTATTCACCAAATTTAGAAGGGGGGGAGATTTGTGCTATAATACCCTTGGGAGGACGCTTCTTGCATGCGGTATGGAAGAATTTGACCCATTTTACCTAAAAGTCATCTTCAGAAGGAGTTAGTATCATGTGGCCGGTCCTGCTCGCAGAGCTGTGCCGTGCTCAGCGAGCGCTGGATGTGCCCCGCTGCATGTGCATGCTCTGCCATGCTCCTGCACAGGCGTTGTTTCTCTCCAGCTGTGTACATTCAGCCAGGAGGCATTACACATGTGATGCTGTGCTACAGATAGACGTATTAGGCTCTTTGCTTTCCTTTCTTGTATTGGAAACTGTCATCTGAGACTCTTATTTGCATCTGAAGAGGAATTCATTTTCCATGTAGCTGGAAGTTTTCTGAAGTTTTAATCCAGCTGCTTTGTGCCCACTCCCCCCCCCCCCCCGCCCGCCCCCTTCTCCCTTATTCTCTAAAGTTAGGCATTTGATATATTTCTCTCACTTAGAATGGATTTTTTTTCTTCTGAATAATGTTATTGCTAGGCAGATCTTTTTGCATATTTATAAAGCAGCAAAAATGTAAAGCAAATATAAAATAGGATGGGTGATCAAAGACCAGGCTATCATCTCAACAGCACTAAGAAGGAATAGTCCAGCTTACCTGGGGGAATATCTGATCTGGAAATGTGTTGTAGGTAGCCATGGAAATCATGTTGCACATAAAACAAAAATCCACAGGCCTACCTTTATGATTTTATATTCTGCTTATAAAATCAATAATGACCTTGGCATGTGACACTTCTATGGAATGAACACTAAATTGGGGATAACTGCCTGTGGTATAGCTGTGGGCTATCAACTTCTCACAGATGGGCTGTAGCTCCAGGAAATGCCTCTCTCATTACTGTTTAACTGATGGTACACCATAGGTGAGTGGCGAGGCTTGCCAAAGATCAAGGGCTCGGAGCACCCAGGAGGTGCAATTAGGAACACAACAGGCAAAACTATTAATCAGGTGTCACTGGTTAACGGTAAAGTTTTTGTAACTGGATTATATGTGAGTGGTTTCTTTTACTGTGTTTCTGATTTCCAGGCAGAGGATTTGCTCCTAAGAACATGTTAGATGATGTCCAGGTGAACGTGTTTAGATAATGACAGATACCAGTCTAGACCTTTCCGTGTATTCCAGCTGCAATCTGAAATACTGAGATACGACTACATTGCTGTTCAGCCTTGGGAGAGCTGTATCCTCAGTTACAGAGCAGCTCGCAATTACAGCCAAGACAAGAACCTGTAGCAACACAAGATGCCTTTTTAAACTTTTTGATGAAGCCTTTGGAGCACGTTCTCTAGATTTGTTCTGCTCAATAAGAAAGCCGTTGCAGGCAGAGTTACATTCTTTAACTCATTGATCCCATTTAGGAGGAATCTTTGAAAATGATGACAAACCTCTTGAATTCAATCTTAGCAACAGATTTAATATCAAAAATTCTCTCCTACCCTAGAACTGGAGAACTTATGTGGAATTGTTTTTAGTTAATGCAGGAATCCCTCTCCGAGTACTGAACTTTGTAGTATGACTGCCTTTCACCTCTTGTTTTATAGTGGAGCAGACATGATGCCAATATTGTTCACGGCTTTTTCAAAATTTTCCATCTGTTCACCTTTTTCAGGTGAAGGAAAGAAGAGAACAAGAAAAGGTGGCTCTTTGATAAATTACTTTTTCTCCCCAAAACGTGCGCTTCCCTATGATTATTTTTGGTTTTTTGCAAAGCAAAATGACAGAAAAGGAAAACTTTTTGGCTTGAACATGCTGCTACCATGCCCACCGTGGAATGCAAACCATTTCCCTAATGTACAGATTTTCTTTTATGAACGGGTTCATCTAACAAACTGCAGAGCCAGGAAACTTCATGATTTACTGATTTGTCTCCTCTTCAGCTGGAGATCTATAGTGCAGCCAGAGAGACTGGGTTATACAGAAACCCAGGTTACTGAGGTAATTCAATGACAACTCCTGGAGTCACTTTTACTTGGGATGCTTTGGATCTCAGCTTGCTGGAGATTTTAGCCAGCTCTAAGTTTATTTTTATTTTTATTTTTTATTATTATTATTATTAGTAGTATTATTATTATTGATGAAGAAGGTATTTAACTTTTCTCTTGCTCTTTTAATTTTATTAAGATCCTGGACATGGTTTAGATTACTTGGCTATACTAACGTGAAATTTTCTTCTTTTTCAAATGTACAGGTAAAATTTGGGGAGCCGCAAGACCTAGACTCTCAAGAACTATTTGGATGGATATCTTCATTCATTAGTGAGTTTAGGAAGGCCTGTGCTGAAGTCATGACATAAGGACAACACAAATCTTATAAAGAGGTGAGGGGAAGAGAAGTCGAGGAAACAATGTTTAAGTTAACTGGTTTGAAAGTTTCTCTACTACTGAGTAGCACATAGACAGTAGATAGTCTGTACAGCAGTATACCTTGATTTTAAGAGATATTCGATTTATAATGTGTAATGTGTAAGATCACAGATCACTTACGAGCCTCTCCCTCATTTTTCCTGATGTGTACGTGCTTTTGTACTTTGAGATGCCTGTATATTTAGGAAGGAGACACTTTTGACATTTTATAATTTCTCTTTTTAATCTTTTCCTTTGTTACCCAGCCTTCTCACTGAGTTTTAACTATTACTTTCAATGAATAAGTTCCTGTATGGTGATCTAATTTTTAATTATTTTTGCTGTAGTTTTCTAAATAATATTTTACAAGTTTTATAATGAAATGGGGAGTTGTTACCCACAGGGGAGAATATTTAGTAAAAATTCTTGTTTGTCTCTCTGCTGTTAAAGCATTGCAGCCTTAGTATGTAATAGAGAAAGTGTCCAGCTGAGTGTTTTGTTTTGTTTTGGTTTGGTTTTTTTCTTTTTTTCCCCCCGAAGTAGTACAATGAAACAGTGCTTTTTATGGCTAATGCCGTGTATTCAGGTAAAACGCTGTAGAAGTCAACCAGTATGTGAGATTTGCATTGGCAGGGAGAGAAAAATATCAGAGAAGCAAAATAAAAACATGTCATGAGGCGTCTAAGTAACGGATACGGAGGTAATTACCCATGGTTTTCAAAAGCGAAAATAATTCTGTTGCATTTGTTGGCTTTTACATACTTTTAATTAGAATAATTATCTGGAGCTCAAATATACCAGAAGAAAAGGAGGCCTATAAATGCAAAGACAAAATGGAATGGATGTGTTTAACGTCGAAAGCAGAAAATAGTTCTAAAAGGTCATTGATAAAATCTGGCATTTTCTCTACCAGTTTTGCAAACAGTGTTGTTTGAGAAAAAGTGTATTACCTGACTTGTTTTAGGCCTGGCTGCCCAGGTCTCACAGTGTTTGGGCTTTGATAGAAATGCTGAACACTCTCCCTGACTTCAGTGCTAAAAGGCGTTAGGGCTAACCATCTGAAAGGCTTAGATGCACTTGCATCTAAAAATTACATTATCACAACCCCCTCTCAGCTAACACAGAAAATTTTGCTATATCCAGTGTTTCATTTGCTTTTCTAGATGTGACCACTGCTGAACATCTAGGTATTTAGAGAAAGGTCCGGTAAAGAGCCCAGACACCCAGCTAGGTGCTGCAATACCTAGATTTTAGTGCTGGTCATGTCAGACAGTAAAGAACAATCACCAGGAATACAGAGACACTTGGACACTGTGTGGAAAGAGGAGATAAAAGAAGCCCAAGATTTTTTCTTCTCTTGGCCTCAGTACTCTAAAGGGCATCGCAAGCTGCAGTTCGTGGGAGCTTACAGCTTCTGGTGTGCCATGACTGGCAGCACTCCCCTATGTGAAAAGGCAGAAAAGTGTTCCTGCAGCTAATGAGTCCGTCACCAATGGCAAGGGCTTCATTTCACATCAACCTCAATAAATCTGATGAGGGAAGGGGATGCAGCTGAACCCCTGCCCTCCATGGGTGCTCCTGTTCAGAAGCTGAATTTGCTCCCAAGGGCAGAAAAATTTTGTTTCAAAAAAGTGAGCAGAGATCATAAGTGCTTTTTTAAAATTATAGTTCCCACCTCTATTTTGAGGAGTCCCCAAGGAAGTGGAATCCTGCCCTGAAGGATTCAAGCCCTTATAATCCTTCCCTTAAAGGAGTGCTCTGGCCAAAAGGTGTGCTGAGCAGGCAGCATCTCATTCCTGGCCAGGGAGCCATAAGTCCAGGGAAACGTCTTCACCAGGAAGCATCAGGTGTTAAGCAAAGATGATGAGCAAAGAGGCAGCCACTCTTTAAGCTTTGTGAGAAGCAAACCTGGCACCAGCTGTAAATGCCAGTGGGCATCACTGCTTAACTTCTCTGCCTTAATCCACCCTTCCTCTTAGAGGATGTCTAAAAAGATCTTTGAGGAAGAGGCTCAACAGACTACACATTTAGTATGCTTGATATCATCTTCCAGGCACCTAACTATCATATATAGAAACAGTCTCACGTGAGGTAGAGGATGGCTGAACTAGAGCTCTGCATTGCAGCAGCAGCAACGTACCCCATGGGTCCCCTCAGCTTTGCACCACCAGTGTTGCTGCCATCCGTAAGCTCTTGCATGTCTGCGCTAACAAAGTGCATCATTTTGGCTTCTCAACAGTCTTGTCAGGACTATGCTTCCAGTTAAGAACATGCAGTCATGTTTCTCAGAGGCAAAAGGAATAAAATAAAAACCAAATAGCAAAACTGGTACTCCTGATACCTCTTTTACAGGAAATTATTTACAGAAGCAAATAAAGGGATTTAATTTTATGGAAAACATATTGGCTATATCTGCCTCAAGTCAGCATCAGAGCAGCGACATCTGGTTGACACTGAAGTCAGTGGCATCTATGTATGCATCAGGAGCTACAGCTTACATCACTCATTTCTGATTGAAAGAGGAAAATTAAATTCCTTCTTAATTTCTTGCATCTCTATACCACAATGCCCTATACGGTGCCTGTACGTGCACTGTAAACACCACTTGCAGTTTTTGATGTGTTACTGCTCCAAAATCTGAACCATCTTCATTTATATGTAAATCATGTAAGATAATCCTGAATACAAGTGCCATTTCCATGGTATCAAGATCCCTGCATCCCTGAACAGCATTCGTGATGGTCATGATAAGTTTCATGTTTTTCTACTATTACCTTAACTCAGGAGTCCTGGGAAGTCTCTTTTAACTACATATTTTTTTCCCTTTTTTTTTTCATGACTCACTTTTTTCCCCTAGTCTTTTTTCTCTATTATTATATCTAACAGCTTGTACTTGTTTTATAGCTCAGCTGGCACGGCCTCTTCCAATTAAAAATATATTCTACACAGTAGTCGATATCTGTGTCTTTGTGTGAATATCCTGGAGCATTAATTTAAAAAATTAATGTCCAAATACCTTCTTGGCAAGACGTTCTAGCCCTTCAGAGAGCACAAAGCTCTCCTATGGGAGCTTACTGAGGAGATGTGTTTCAATTTTCTCAAACAAGCTATTTCTTCAGTGCCTGTAAGTTCCAGAGGCCTCCTGATTTATATGTAAAATTAAATAAATAAATCTTGTTCCCTACCTCATTCTTTTTCCCCAAGTGTTATTTTGCACAAGACTGGGTTTTTCAAGTCTCTTAGAGTCAACGGTATTACTAAGTTTTACTGGTTTAAAGAATAATAGTTGCTAGGCCTCAACATTTATTTGAAATTATATAGACAAGCTCCAAGTCTCCACGTGGATAAAGTCTGTGGAATCCTTCTTGAGCAGCTGACAGTTTTATCCTGCAAACCTGCAGTCATAAAAGTCAAAGCATCGGGTGCGTTTTCTGTTTGTGGAAACTAATACAATCGGGAGTACTCTGACAAGTAGCAACCTGCAAGAACCTGTAATATTTTTACATTTGTAAAATGTACGTTTGGTTATTTGTTTCCCTACAAAACCCACAAAGCTGACATTTGGCATATTATGAAATATCAAAGCTTAGTGATGACGTTACATGAGGAGTTCTGCTCAGTAAAATTAGTCTCGATATTCAGCTGTGTGAAGTAAGGCTGTGGGTCCAATGCTGTACTGATTTTTATTTCTTGACAACTCAGCTGTGTAAGAACTGCTTGCTCCAGAAGGAAATAGAGATCTCTTTTGAAAGTTTGTTTCCTTGAAATGCGCACTAGTGGTAGTACGTGCAGTAATTCAGCAAGAACAGGAGAGAGAATTTCTGGGTCTCATGTTAAATGTTATTTGTCTCCAGCAAAAATGCGACTGAGAGAAGCCCCACACTCCAGGACTGGAGCTCCCCACAGAAATCTCTGACTTCATCCGCCTGCCCAGTGTCTCTGTGTATTCAAATCCGCCCCGAGAAACGCTGTAGGAAATGGAGGTCATATAGGCAGGGGTCACGGAATTGACTTGAGCTCCCAGGGGGGCCAGTGTTACATGTGTACCAGCATCCACAAGGGTTTTCCAAGCATTCAGAGTTTGAAATACAAATATCTTCCCCCAGAGGCAGAAATTTCCCAGAGTTTCCTCAAACCAAAAATGTAAAGAGCTGAGATTATCCAGCGCTCGACTCAGGGGAAAAAAATTAACTTCCATAAACGGATAATTATATCCTAGGACAGTGGCTGAACTTTGCTTTCCAGTTGTGGTTTTTTTTTTTTTTTTTTCCTTTCCTATTTGAACTGCCAGACAACCAGGCAACAGGCAGGGTGTACCTGCTAATTTGTATAAATGAACAGTAAAGCAAAAATAAAAATCATGGTCACTTGGAAGGTGTTCTGTGCATAAAAGCTTTGAAGTCACTCATGTGTGCTGGTCTAGTTTGAATTAATGCTTTTCAAATACAAACACCAATTGTAGGAGAAGAAAAAAATTGTGTTAGACAAAGTGAATAAAAACATGGGGTCTCTAAAAGGGAACCTGTTGGGCACTGACTGTACAACAACTAAAGCCTGAAAGTAGTCTTAGAGAATACTCGCTCCTATGCTTAAGAAGTTGCTGCTAATGATGACTCAGAAGAACCACAAACAAATTTCAAGGTGCTCGCCTTAAAGAAGAATATGTTAAAAAATTTGAACTGCTTTGACAAAGTGCCGAGGTGCTCTGACTCAAACAGGGACTCGAAAGGCTCTTGGTGAGATCCTTCCCTGCGTCACTCGCAGAAGTTTTGCTGTGGATATTCATAGAACAAAGATGTCATTCCCTGATTTGAAAGACATTTTCAAACCGCCAAAATGCTCAGTTATTAAGTTTTCTCACCAAACTAAATGCAAATGTTCGTTTTTTTCACTGTTGCTGCTCACTACCCAAGTAGAATGTACCAAAAGTTGAACCGTCTAGTTTATTCCGAGAGGAACAAAGAAAGGGGGAGCCTTTTAATGAAAACTCTAGCTCAGACTCATGCAGGTATGAATACGTTGTGCAAATACGATTTTATTTAGCATTAACTTGAGTATTTCATGTCACAGCATATTACTGCAGCTGATGTGATATGTCTAAGGAGCAGACTGCGCTTTCTTGGCTATATGTTGAAATGGTTGCGGGGATTGCTAAATGTGCTTAAGCCTAACACTTGCTGCCTCTTTACCCAGGGATGGATTTTGCCCGTTGAGAATATATTAGTCAGGGACAGTCAGCAGTAATTAAACAACAGAAAACTACAAAGTGGGTAAATGTTGCTTTGAGCTCATTTTACAAATACGACATTGGAAACAAAAGGTTTCAGATGCAGATTTTAAGTCTCTGGATGCAATTTTAAAATGCTGCAATGTGTTTTGAAACATAAATAACTGACACTCTTTTCCTTGCGCAAGGATAACTAACTGGTGATGTATGCTACGGTGATGTTATTTGCTCATGAGCATTGAACTAACAAATGAAAATAACCCCAAAGGTTATTGTCCATAAAGATCAAGGTCTGATGAGCATATTTATACCAAAATTCTTCTTGTAGCTCCTAGAAATTTTCCTGAGCAAGCTCTATAGGACTTGTCCTGAAATGATGTATTTATAAATAGAAATTTGCTTGACTCAATTTCAAAACACAAACTTTTTTCAGCCAGTAAATAATTCCCAGATAACTTCCTAAGTTGCTGTCATTAATGCTTAAACTGAAGTTTGTTATTTGGAATCTTGCCATTTAAAACAATCTGATGTCTCACTTTGTTGTCAGGAATTAAGCTGATTAGGAAAATTAAAAACAAAATCCTTTTCATTATGGATTTACTGAACTTGCCCTGCAAAAGGACAACCCGCCTATGATGACTCTGCTCTCCAAGCTAAAGTACAGCTCCGGCTGCATTTGATGAAACAGCCACACGGAGCCAGCCTGCAGCGTGCCCAGCTGACGGGCGCTCCTCTGGCTCTCACAACTTCTCATTTAGAGGCACTGATTTTACCCTATCCGTGCGGGTGTGCTGTGCAAAACAGACATTTCAGGGAATGAAATTTAGAGAACAGTTGTGATTCATTTCAATTGCTCCCACCTTTTCCCCTTGCAGCTGTGCAAAAACCATCAAGTGTTATTGAGCTGCACATAGAATATGACTGTCTAGAGATTGGGCCAGTCAGTTGGAAGGAGGAAACCTAAGTGCCAGTCACTATTTCAAGAAATGCTTGTATATTTTTATATTGAAAATTCACTGGGTAAAATGAAGAACCACCATTGGCACAGAGGCCAGAGCTCACCTCTCCCTCTCTTCAGGACAAGGCTGTGGGCTATAGACTGAGGAGCTAGAACACCTAGAGCCTGATTTCTATGAACATGGTGATTACACTTGGCTTTTTAGATTCAGTTCTGGGGACCAAATGCACAAAAGTCATGCAGAGCCTGTGTTTTAGGTGTGTAAATACTTTTTATCAATTTGTCTCTCCCTTTCTGCAAGCAGGAAGGCTGTTCTGACACCCTCCTCAAAGGGCTGCGCTGCATGCAAAAAATAGCTTCTGCGTTAAAGCTTTTTCATCTGAATCTCTTGAGACTCAGCTAATTGCTTGTTAGCATTCATCTTGATGAAGTCATCCTGTGGAAAAACTTTGAGGTGCCATAGAGAAAGCTCAATGGAAGGCAGTCAGTGAACTTTTGTTACCTGCTGCAAGACAGCCAATGTTTCAAGCTGAAAATCCCATAGATCGGGATTGGTGTAAAGCTGGGAGGCAAGATACAGCATATTAAGAAATGACTTTTGGAATGGGAGCATCAGGGAAGGACACCCGTGTCAAGTATTTTGACTTCAGAGTGATTACTGAATACTATCTTCTCTTCAGAAGTACTCAGTGTCTGGACATTTGTTTCATTTTCCTTCTGTTTTGCCTAGTATTTCTCTTACATATTTTGGTAGCTTCATTGGAAAGAAAAAAAAAAAAGGAGTTTTAGCAGAATCACAGAATGGTGACCTCTGGAAGTCATCTAGTCCAGAGCAGGGTGCCCAAGACCACGTCCAATGTGTTTTTTGAGTATCTCTGATGATGGAGAAGATGGAGATTTCACAATTTGTTGGTGAGTTTAACATTTCTAGAGGTTATTAGCTGAGGACGAAAGAAAAACAAAATGTGAGCTCAGGAGCCTCCTTTCCTTAAGAAGGTGGATTAAAACAATGACAACAGATTGTCACTTGGGAAAGACACCTACCAGCCAAGGGAGAGAAACTGGTAGGTTTGACGGACTTGATTCCTTAGCTGTGAAATATATGTATTGTCTTCTTCTCTGCATCTTTTTAAAGTATTCACTACCACAAAGATAGGTAAGAGATATTTATAGTTCTTGACATCTTTGCTTGGACAGAATGATAAAGGTCTGGTTAAAAATTATGCAGTGACATGTCCAGGAAATTATGCAAACTTAATGGAAAAATGCTTTTAAAAGACTTGATCTTTTTCTGTCCCAGAGGTGGCTGCAGTTCATCCATAAGGACTTCTAGATTACATATAGTTAACTACACAATGTTGGGGTCCTCTGGGATGAATTTGCTTTCCTTAGAGAGTTTAGAGAGGATTTGAAGGAGGACTTCTAACCTAGCTCTCGCAGTGCTGTGTGTTTCCCATGCACTGGCTAATCATCTTCAGTGGTGTTGTCTTGTTTGGCCCTAGATGGTAAATGCATGGTTTCCAGGACACTTTCTGTAGGTATGGTTTGTAAAGTATCACATACACTTACAAATAATAGTGAAAGGTGCTATTCCTGAGTATTTACCTACTGGATTAATGGACAAGCCTTGCAGGACATAGGGAATGTGTTTTACCCTTCATGCTGCTGGCACAATTTTGAGATTAAGGAAAGATGGAAGGGTGGAAGATGGAAAAATTAATTTAATGCTTCTGTACTGCAGTAGGGATAGATGCGCAGCACAGAGGAACACTGTAAATGTGGTGTTGTGCTGGTTTTGGCTGGGATAGAGTTAATTTTCTCCATAGCAGCTCATATGGGGCTGTGTTGTGGATTTGTGCTAAAAACAGTGTCAATAACCCTGGGATGTTTCCGTTCCTGCTGAGCCGGGCTTACACAGAGCCAAGGCCTTTCCTGCTCCTCACCCCACCCCAGCAGCGAGGGGCTGGGGGGGCACAAGGAGCTGGGAGGGGACACGGCCGGGACAGCTGACCCCAACTGACCCCAGGGATGTCCCACACCACACGGCGTCATGCTCAGCACATAGAGCTGGGGGAGGAAGGGGGAAGGGGGGACGTTGGGAGCGATGGCGTTTGTCTTCCCAAGTCACCGTTAGGCATGATGGAGCCCCGCTTTCCTGGGGATGGCTGAGCACCTGCCTGCCCGTGGGAAAGGGTGAAGGAATTCCTTGTTTGGCTTTGCTTGCGTGCGCGGCTTTTGCTTTACCTGTTAAACTGTCTTTATGTCAACCCATGAGTTTTCTCATTTTTACCCTTCCCATTCTCTCCCCCATCCCACCGGGGGGAGCGAGCGAGCAAGCGGCTGCGTGGGGCTGAGTTGCCAGCTGGGGTTAAACTACGACAGGTATCAAGCTTTATAGAGGGTTGAGAGTGCTGAAAAATAAGGATGTATCTAACATGTTCTTAATATTTCATTCAAACTTCAGGGTTTGGGGATTTTTTGTCCTTATCCATATATGATGCTTCAACAGGCATATTTGGAGGAGTCTAGTATCAACGTCTGGGGAATGACTGCTTATGTATGGCTGTCTCTTGCAAAAACCCAAAACAAACGAAAAAGAGCAAAGCAAAACATTGTCATCCTCGCTCTTTTTCTTTTCACGTAATTTCTGTGATGAGAGCGGTTTTAAACGTTTATAGAGACACACAAACAGAAAGCTCCAACTTGAAATCATTTAAACTATGTTTTAAATCCCTGACCAAGGAGAAGCACTAGTTAGGCTTGCTGGAGGCAAGTAAACCTTGGAAGAAAGTCTTGCATTGCTTTGCTTTCATTAAAAAGCATCACAATATTTAACCAGATTAATCAATTCCCACCTGCTACAAAGGTTAGGCTACTCATACTTTGTGTTTATCTCTAAATATGTTGCTAACTTATAACTGAAAATTACTACACCAACTAATGAAGTTGAAGAGAAATTAAAAAACCAAAACCAAGCATCCTTCCTTCTAAAATTGGCTATTAAGCTTCACTTCCAGACCACTTTAGGTAATGGTACAAATGCAAGAGAAAGTGAAATTTGGTCCTGAATCCTCAAACAGGCAACCAAGAGACACAGGTACAGGAAAAGACTTACTATTCAAGCTGCCTGAATAGTTGGATAAGTTATATAGCATTATTCCCTTTCTCTGATTGAAAGACTCATTCACTCATTTTCTAACCCACTACCAGCTGTGAACTGCAAATACTAGAACTGAATAGACGCACCTGATGTTAAATCTTTTGCAGATTTAAGTTACATGAATTACATGCACTCCCTAAGTTGGCCCCACAATTTGTAGAAGAAAATGTACATTGAGATTATAGTATTTGCTCTCCAAATGCTCTATTTACCAAAATATTAAATTGAGAAAATTACACATTGGTTTTAAAAGATGTGCGCTTTTGGGAAAACAGCAGAAACAAGGTTTGAGATACTGAGTTCCGCCTCTGAAAGGCTGAAGTAAAATTTAGACACTTTGAGGTACTTTTGCACATTTGCAGTCACAAATAATTTCTGGAAAGGTCAAATTTTTAGAGGAAATTTCTAGAAGAACTGGGGTCAGATTTTCTCTTCTCCCTCTAGCCCTGCTGATCCCTAGCAAAACAAATGAAAAAGTAAGTAAAAAATAAAAGGAAATGGATGGAAAGTGGAAATGTTGGAACTACCACAACAAAACAAATGTCAAGATTTTTCTTTGAAATCTTGTTCTTCAGAAATTAGCCAGCATTTAATCATAAAGTCTGTAGACAAAACAAACCTCTCTACTTTTCTCAAAGAAAGGATTCATTCGGCCTTAGCCCATTTCTTTCCATGTGGAGCTTTCCTGTGGTTGTTGCACTACTATGCCATCCCAACTTGCCTGGGCAGCAGCCCCTGCAAGCAGCTTGACCTCTGCAGAAAGCTTAAAAAAACCTGTTGGAGGAGCGGAGAATGGTTGCTGGAAGCCATATACTGGGGAGAAGAAGTAAAAAAAAATGCCATGACACATTTCTGTCCCAGTTGCCAAGGTTTTTCTAGGGATTTGGTGGGCTGTGCCCAGCTTTGGAGATTTGCTCTTACGATATTTATTCTGAAATGAGAGCAGAGAAACCGGCTACTTGAAGGTACCACACTGTGATTTTTTTATGTTTCCCAATAGCGTGTGAATGTAGCAGGACCATCTAATATGACCCGTGCTGCAAGGAGGCTGGAAACTAGTCTGAGCAGCAAACGGATGCAATGAAAGTCGGCAAGTTAAAAACTGAAACCTACAATATATAAAAAATCAGTTTCTTTTTTCTTCTGGTAAAGTTGGCACATCTCAATAGATGGCACTAAAAATCCTAATGCAAAGCCATTCCCTGTGGCTTCCTCCCTGAAGAACATCACAAGTCTTCCAGTCAACCCACTCCCTTTAAATATCAAACAAGCAATACAACCAATGGACAGTCTCTTAATTCACTGCCTTAGACACGTCTTTTAATGCAAATTATTCCCTCAGCAATGTTATTTTTAGTTTTTCATTGGCCTTTGCTATGAAAACCACTCAGTGAGAAATTTATCTGGGAGAAATTCTCCTGAGGGGAGGTAATCTGTGTGCCTTGACTGATGTCAAAGAAGATGCACTAAATTATACCACTTCACGATCTAATTTTTCTGTTTTCCTTGACACCAAATTAGCAAACTATATCCACAAAATGTATTCAACAGTTTAAGCTAAACTGACTACCAGCAGATTGCTGAAGCCTTCGCAAACTCCATTCTGAGTTCGCTGTAACCCCCTTGCTCAGTGAAACAGGCTCTGAAGCTCGGAGTAAGTAAAAAACCATGTTCCTTCCCCTTCCCACCTGCGAAAAGGGAAAGATTTTTCCTGCTAGGCTATTTTTCTGGTTTTCTGACCGTGTCATCTGATTTTATTCCACTTGGCAAAAATCACACTTCTTGCCTCATTAAAATGCAATTGAAAAATCTAAGATCACTGCATAGGTCAGCGCAGCGCCTTGCAAAATTATGTATTTCAAAAAATTGCACAAATGTATCAGGTAAATCAGTTGAAAACATGAAGAGTTTGGGTGGTTTTTTTTTTAGACATGAACTGAAATGCAATAGTAAAAAAAAGAATTAAATTTTACTTCATTACAAGTTATATAGCTGCAAGTACTTGCTATAAAGGCAGTTAATGTCTGTAAGTTGATTTTATGGTCTTAATCCACCAAAGCCCTGTTTTTACAAGAGGTTTAAACATGTAAATTAGAAAGAAATATTTTGAATAAAAATAACCACAAGAACTATTCAACTATTTGTGGATAGGCCAGGCAAGATTAATGATGAAATTTACTGGCCTATTGATGTTGCAAACAATTGACTCCTACCTAGGATCTGAAGGAGTAAAAAGAACCTTCAGGGTCAAATTTTGCTCTCAGTTTTACACTGACGTAAATCCAGACTACTGTCTGGCCATAGACACTTCAAACCCTGATTTGCACTTTGTGCTTGGGCCTGAAGTGTGCTCAGGTTTGCAGTATTGGCCAAATCGAAGGCCTTGCTGCGTTAGAAATGCTGAATAAAGCCCTCAAATGCCAATGCTGGCAGCATGTCTGAACAGTTTTACCTTTACACACATGCAGACATCCTGCTGACTTCATTTTCTTAATCGCCTCTAAAATTCACATAGAATTTTAAAATTCTGTTTCCAAAGATGACAATCAAACCCCAAATTTATTACAGCAGAGTGTCGGGGAAATTAAAGAAGCCCAACAAATATAAGTAGACAACTGTTTTTCATTGGTTTCTCTGTTCTGCTGCTGCAGAAAGTTTAAAAAAAATACTTGAAGATGGAATGGAATGAAGAGAGGTACATTAAAAATAGGCAAACGTACAGAAAAAGCTTTCTTAAACAGCCAAGCAAGGTTGGCTTTTAGATTAAAATAAAGCAAGGAAAATCTAGGCTTGATTCTGCATCTGTCTGAATTAAATAGCAAAAACTTTTATTCATTTTACTCATCCCAGCCATATGCATATGTATGGCTGAAGATCTTATTATATTCCTATAGAATCTCTTTACATTTTATGCCTAAATAAATGAAGTGAAATTTACTTTATAAAATATTTACGGAATCTTCTTAAGAACCATTAAGCTCATTAGCCAGGTGAATTCATTTTGGATTCGGCCAACAAACTGTGTAACTAGCTGAGAGCCACGGGGCCAGCTGTCTAAAAGACAAGTTAGTCTGTACGGGAGCCAACGGCCAGATGGAGACGCCAGCCAACTCAGGAAATACAATATTTAGCCTGAAAGAATGTCAAAAGACAGTAAAAAGTCTGACCGCTGAGCTCCATAAACACCGGTTTGAATCGTCATCAGTATTCTGCCTTTGAATCCAGCCTTTCTGCCTCCCTCTCCTCCCGCCGCTCCCGCACTGGTTCACCTCGCACGTCCTCATTAGGACGAGTTCAGCAAAAAGCCAAGGAGAGCAGCACCGGAGCTGGGGTTTAATCCTAGGAGGAGGCTGATGGGTGCTCAACCAGCTCACTACAAAACCGTGGTACACATTCAGCAAACAGAAAGCTCAGCTTGACAGAAGGGAAACATAATTAGGATAAAGAAAAAAGAAAAGGAGAGGAGGGAGGGCTCCCATTACCGAGGGGTTAGGAGAATTCATAAGGCCTCTAGACACAAGGAAGAAGCTCAAAAGCAGGAGAGGAAGTCTGAGACAGATTATTTCTCCCTTTTGTAAGGCAAATGACTAATTATATAAAGCAAGATGTTTTTTTCCAAAGAGATTCGAAAGGTATCATGCAATATTGATACAGAAATTGTATTTAATGCAGGTTTACAAGCCAAGAGGTAAAAGAAAATGTAAATGTAAACACGGTGTTTTCTCCTTATTCTCCCTGCGGCTCTTCCCTTTGTCAGAAAAACGCCTAGCACGCCTGCCTCGGTGCAGAAAGTTCCCTGTGAAAGGGAAAATACTTCCAACTGGAGATTGTTTTAGGCTGTCACTCTATGTGTCCAGAAAGGGAAAGAAACAATGAGTTTAATCTAACTGAATTTCCATTCTTGAGCATTGTTGTTATTTATTTTACTCATTTTTCATTCAAAGGAAGAAAAAAAAAAAAATCCCTGTTAGAGGGAGCTGGATCAATACTAAGAAATTCTTTGTCGGAGGAAATAAGACCGATCATTAACCTTGCTGCTTATGAATTAAATGCAAACTTCACTTTTCAACTTGTCTTTCCCACAGCATCCCCAGCAAACTTCCCTCCCTTTGTTCAGCAATTAAAACCCAGCCCAAACAAACACCATTACGAATAACCTTTAAGCTCTCTTCCCGCTGCATGGGTGGGAAAAAAAGGAGGAGGTATTTTGTGATGTGGTTCAGGCGGTTTGGTGGCGGGGCTCTTCGGTCTGTTTACTGAGGCGTGGATTTGAGGCTGGGTTATGTATATTATTTATAGATCCAATCTCTCTGGGGGCCTCACATGAACAAAGTTCATGGCTGTGCCAGCAGCTCCGCGCCGGTCGATGCGTGGGCTCCCCGTGGCCAAGATCAGGCCCTGCCTTCTTCATGCAACTGGCTGCAGGATCAGCCATAACAGCCCAGTCATCAGCTTGGAAGTTACTGATAGCAGGCTCTGGTCTCCGTTTAAGGGCTTGAGCCGTCACCGCCAAGAATTCGTTTTAACTGCCACCATCACTCTCTGAATTGTGATTGGGTGCCATGCCTGAGCCGCCAAAAAAGGCTTTACCTACAGCATGGAGTGCGGTGCTTTGCTTTTGAATGTCCAAGAGTGCTAACTTCATTGTAGGTTATATTAATTTTATTTCCAGGAAGATTTCAATTTTTACTTTCAGTTCAGCTCTTTCCCCCCCAAGAAGGCACTTTCCCTGATGGCCTTTATTTTGCTTTCCTTTTCACAGAGCAGAGGAAATTTATTAGGATTTCCTCTGTGCTTTTAGGACTTGGCTGTTAAATCATGATTGCTGTGTCTTATTTTGCTCATCCCGTTATTCCGCCGCATTCTCTCCATCCTGCAAATGGCTTATTGCTATGGAAAAGTTTTAACAGTCTTATTCATCTCTGGAATTCGTATTGTTAATAGATGTCATCTGAAATCTCAGTACCGGTTAGCCTTCCGGGCGAAGAATACCTTACTAAAAACATAGTGCCTTCCAGTTCCAAGCATGGAGTAAAATTTCTGATTGAGCTGCTGCTGGTTTCTAGAAGGGAGGGAGCTCCGCCGTCCTCCGGCGCATGCCGGCGGCTGCAGACAAGGGCCAGCGCCGCTGTACAGCCTCTGCTCGGTCCCGTT
This sequence comes from Morus bassanus, assembly GCA_031468815.1. Classification (NCBI taxonomy): domain Eukaryota; kingdom Metazoa; phylum Chordata; class Aves; order Suliformes; family Sulidae; genus Morus; species Morus bassanus. The sequence goes on from CM062575.1 coordinate 39,527,984, forward strand.
CCTTTGACTCCATAAAAGTTGCTAATTTTACTGAGCTATGATCAAGCCAGAAGCACGTCGGAGTCGGCAGTATTCTAGAATATGGTTTAGACACGGGAAAGACAATGATGAAATGATGAAAAGGGTTTGTCCGTACCCTTTTGTAAATAAGACAAAATTTCTTAAGTCAAAGGCAAGGAATTCCAAGAGAGGAAGAGGAGCCCTAGTGTCTGAGATTTTCCCCCCTCCAACACCGCAATTCAAGAGGTCTTTCAAATAAAATAGGGGTTTCAGACCGGAACCACCTACGAGCACGTGCCTAGCACGAATGTGGGCAAAATACAGGGGCAGAATCTGCTCCCTTTTTCATGTTAGCTTTATCAGCAGCCTTATTTAATTGGACTTCTTTCTGATTAGGATACCACTGATGTCAAAATTTAATGCCATCTGCCAAAACATTTTTGGAAGTTGTTGACATTTCTGAAAACGTGATCCACGCTGCAGGGCAGAGTCTACTTCAGTCTCCTTTCGTCGGTGATGAGAAGTACGACGTAAATCATTCATGTCTGTGCAGACCGACAGGTGGTTCTAAGAGAATTTTTGTTATATTTTTCTGATTTTTCCAGAATAGATCGTATGAGATGAAGAGCACTTAGCTTTTGCAGACTGTGATCTCAAAAGAAGGTTTATAACTGCACGCAAAATGTGCGTGCAAATCGGTTCCCAACTTGCATTTAACTTTATCGCAACTGAGCTCTGAAGTTAAGTACTGTGTTCACAAATGGCTATAATTAGTTAGCTGCTTACTTACTTACTAAGTTGTTCACACCGCTGAAGTAACCTGCATGCACAGAAATGTACGCACAGCTCTGGGAGAAAAGCACAGGAGTGAGAGGTGCTTCTCATCCTGGCTTTGCCTGCACTTCGGCATCTGCTTTGTGCAAAACAGGTCCTTAGACATTCAAGTGAGAGAAGCGGAACGGCAAAACAGTGTTGCCAAGCCAGACTTAGCAGGTGCCTGCACCTGCAGACGAGGAAATAGGGAAGTCAACTTTGAAAAATCTGATTCACCTTATACCTTGTCTTACTGATAGTCGGGTTTTTGACGTTACTTTCCTTTATTTCAGTTTCTTCATCTGAGTTTTGGCTATTTTCTTGTCTTTCCATTTTTTTCCCCGCTATAGAGACAGTTGATGTCACCGTCCACCAAAAATTGAAATTGAAACAACTTGTCTGACATGAAAGTTTTTAATTTCTGACAAATGATTGATCTTGCAAAGTCGTCAGCAGTTTCAAATTTCAATCTAAATTTATGTAGGTGTTACAAATATGTTTGCTGCTATTTGTGCAATGTTAAAAGGCCACTCGGCAGCATGAGGCGCAGCAGAATTTTTAAGCATGAGAAGTTGAAATGGTGTGGAATTATTTATACATTTGTATTTATTTACAAAATATTGCGGCACAAAATCTTTTCCTGTTTTAATGCAGCTTTGTTTTGCAAGAGTCCTCCAGACAGGTGTTCCTATGCGTTGGCATAAATCTTTTAATCTGCAGATCCGATTTCTGCAAAACAGACAAAGTTGTGCTGCAAGTATTTACTTTATTTTTTGTTTCTTTTCCTTGTTTACAGCAAGTGGTACTTCTCAGCTTGACTCTTCCATCCGTCTTTGTTGGTGTCACTGAATAAGAGGATATTCACGCATTCTTAGAAAACAGTAAAATTTCTTTCTACCTCTTGTCTGACCAATGGGATTCCTTAAAATTCGAGTCTGGCTTTCTGAATTTTAGAGAGTATTGTATTTGTTTCTAGCTAAGAGGACTTTTGGCTGCTTTATGGCTTCTCAAAGACTTTGCTGAGTTCTGCAGACTTAATGCTTCACCCTCAGTTCTCCACATCAACGGAAAAACAGTCGCAGCTCACATTTGCCTGTAGAAAGCCTTGGTGTTCCGCAGAGAGTGGGTTTCAGTGCTTTTTATTCCTCCTCTTAGTTTCCTGTTGTTTCTTTAATTTCTTTTGTCTGTTAGTGTCCAGATTTACGGCCAGCATTTGTTAGCGCACGGAGCTGCTGTGTCCCAGGCCTCTTCCTTTACGGAATGGGAGGCAGCAAGCTGTGCTGGCATTCGCAGCGCCGAAACAGCTCAGCACCTTTCCCAGCTGGGTTTGAAAAGCAGAAAAGCTGCACCCAGACAGAGACGCCTCTGGGCAAGAAGTGAATGAAGGCTGCTGGTGGTTAATGGTTGACATGGGACTTATTTGTTGCAAAGCTGTTATAGGCACAAAAGCCCCGCTGTATTGAAAGGTATCTAGCTAAAGAATCATACGCTCAGTTTCTTACAAACTGTTGGCACTTTGTTGGTGGCTTGGATGGAAAACTCTTTAGCCAATTCTGCTTCTGGGAGCGCTGCATCATTTCTGCCGGTCTCTGAAGAGGGTTTAGGTTTCACCATGAGCCTGTTTCAAACGGGACCAGGTGGTGCAGGAAAGATCTTCTCTAGAAGCCATCAGCTGCACCAACCCAGTCACGTTTTTAGCAATCTTGAAATACGTGGGAGTACTACGCTAAGGACCTGCTCAGTCTTCCAGCCCTTTCAGCACACATCAAAAAAAGAAACTAATACTAGACAGAGGTATCTAATCAAAACGTTACCAGAGGCTGCCATTTGGCAGCACCATGAGGTGGTACCTGGCAACATTAATCCTCAAAGAGCAGTCGGTGCAGTCCTAGCAGTGATCTAAGTGTCTGAGTGATTGGCTCTGAGGAGGGCTGCTTCTCTCCGGGCTGCGTAACGGGGAATCAACGGCAGCGTGCACAGGGTCGGGGTGTCATGCCCAAAGCCACGCTCAGGAGGTCTGTGCCCTGGGAGACTCCTCCAGGTTTAGACGCTGCCTTTCAACCGGGCTGCGGTTCCTTCCCCCTCCTCCTTTTGAAAATAGAGGATGGCGCAATGGTTTGTTGCTTTCCCTTTGGCTTTGTAGCTGCTTAAAAAGTTGCCTGGGAAGGCAAGCGTGTGTGTCTGCGCGGCGGGGGGGCAATTCCGAGAGGAGCATCTCTAGCAATGAAGCGCCGTATCTGCCCAGCTAGGTGAGAGCGGGGCAGCTTTGTTCTGACATAACTCTTTGGGGGGGTTGTGGCAGAGGGGCGGGGGGAGAGAGAGAGAGAGAGAGGGAGAGACGTGGAGTTTGCAGCACCCCGGCAGTGATATCAGACACGGGATCTAGCAGCTTTGGGGTAAGCTACCAGCGCTCCACTCCAGCACTCAGCGCATCCTGGATCTCCAGCTCGAAGGGGAGAGCGAGCCAGCGGCGGCAATCACGGCAACGTCGAATGGTTTTATTTCTTCGTGACCTCTCTCTTCTCCTCTCTCTCATCAATAATTCACCTGAGGGTTGGTTGGTTGTTTTTTTTTTTTTTTTTTTTTTTTTCCCCCTTCACCCTCCCCACTCCTTCTCGCTCTCTTTTTTTTTTTTTTTTTGATGTGGAGAGAAGGGAGAAAAGGGGGCACCGGAAAGTGTTTATTTTGGTTTGGCAGCTCTATACGGCGTGTTTTAAAGAGCTTGTGAAAGGACCCGGTTGAAGAAAGAAAGGGGAGGAAAAAAAAAAAAAAAAGGAAGGCGCAAAGTGGTGGCGGGGGGGGGGGGAGGAGAAGAGAAGAAGGAGAGGGGGGAAAAAGAGACAGAGGGAAGAAGCCGGAGGAAAGAAGACTTTCGGCGCGGCGTTGCCGGGAGGTGCGGGCGGGCGCGGGCGCGGGGCTGCGCGGGCGCGGGGCTGCGCGGGCGCGGGGCGCGGCTGCCGGCGCTGCCCTCCCCGCGGGTGCGCGGCGCGGTGGCCGGCGCGGGGCGCGGAGCGGGGGCGCGGAGCGGCGGCGGGTGCCGACCATGGGCTGGCGGCTGCTGCCCGCCGTCCTGCTGGCGCTGGCGCTGGGCGGCCCCGCGGCGCGGGCGCAGAACGACACGGAGCCCATCGTCCTGGAGGGGAAGTGCCTGGTGGTCTGCGACTCCAACCCGGCCACCGACGCCAAGGGCTCGTCCTCCTCCCCGCTGGGCATCTCCGTGCGGGCGGCCAACTCCAAGGTCGCCTTCTCGGCGGTCAGGAGCACCAACCACGAACCCTCCGAGATGAGCAACAAGACGCGCATCATCTACTTCGACCAGGTGAAGGGGTGGGGGGGATGCCCGCGGGGCCGGGGTGCCCGTGGCCCCCCCGCCGGGACGCGGCCGGGCGCGATCAACAGGTCCCGCTCACCCCGGGGGTGGGGGGGTGGGGGGGTGTGTCCCCCCCCCCGCGCCCCCACTTCGCCCATTTTCTTAATTCCGGCAAAAAAAAAAAAAAAAAAAGTTGGGGTGCAGGGGGCGGCTGCCTGCGGGGAGCCCCCGCGGAGCCCCCCAAAGCTGGGGCAGGCGGAGGGGCCGGCCCGGGGGGGGGGGGGCGCTGGATGCTCGGGGGGAGCCGGGGGCAGCCCCCCCCCGCGGGGGGGATGTCGCTCCCCGCCGTAGTTCCCCACTTGCCCCCCCCCCACCCCCCCCGGGGATGCGGGGATGGGGGGGGGTGCGGTGCGGAGCCGGGCGGGGGTGGCCGCCGTCGGGGCTGCCGCCCCCCACACCCCCCCCCCCAGCCCCGCCACGGATCGGGCCAAGTTACAGGGCCAATATAAGTTATATATATATTAGCCCGAGGGGGCTCGGCGGCCCCGCGGCGCGGTGAGGGGCGCCGGGAGGGGCGGGGGCAGCGGCCCGGGAGCCGCGGGGGTAGGGGTTGTCTCAGGTGCAAGCAGCCTAGGTAGGTTTTTTTTTTTAGAGGGTTTGTGCAGCCTTTGAGGGGAGAAGGAAGAACGAATTTTAAGGAAAAACCATTTAACTTTTCTATAACAATCCCAGGCTCATAGCACAGCCCCTCTCACCTCGGTCACGAACACCAACGTATTTCATATACCAGCTCCTGTCCTAGGGCAAGTCCACGGTAATTGAGACTGACGGTTATTTTGCTTCCTATACCGTATTATAACGAACAGTAAATTGTTGTGACAACCGAAGCCAGATATGTCACGTAGCTTAATGCTAGCAATGTAAATTACCCTAACCTCATGGACGTTCCTAGTGGCTTTCTAGGGCTGTGCCTGGCATAGAGCAGCCTGAAAATACCAATTAAAAATAAAGCATAACTAAACGGAAAGAAAGAAAAATGTAGTCGTGAAAGAAGATAATTTAGCATATGGACGAGGCACTCATTTAATACGTTCCCCTCTGTTACTCGTCTCCGTTTAATAAAACCAAAATTATTATTAGTGCTTACGAAAACACAGCAGCAGAGGCTCACAGCCAGTTTTTGCTCAGATATGCCAGGTATTTCACTAACTCAGTCTGACCATAAACTGGTGAATGAATTATATCATTCACGCACGTCCTTCCTCACAGCCTGCGACTTTCAGGAAGACGGTGTGGACTTGACCATTGCTTTTTAGCCAAAAGCAGTACGCCACTCCCTGAATTAGTGTTTTGGTGTCATTTCTGGGGAATGATGAACAAAAAAAAAGCCTTTTCTTAATTTCCTCTAAGCACGTGTAGAAGAAAGGTCTTGAAGGTATGATACAGCAGCAAAGTAAGAAATATTTTCCACCTTAGTCTATTTATAGGAAAGCTGTGCTACCAATATATCTAAATATCCATTTTTATGAGTAATATTCCAACTTAATTGAGAGGACAATGAGTAAAACAGCACAGATGCAGATTAAAAAATTTCCATGGGCGAATGTTTTCTAAAGTTAATAGTCTGTATTTTTTATTTAGCACTGAATACCTGTACTAATTCCCGTGCTGTATTTTTGTTTGTAGATCCTAGTAAATGTGGGCAATTTTTTCACGTTGGAGTCTGTCTTTGTAGCACCAAGAAAAGGAATTTACAGTTTCAGTTTTCACGTAATTAAAGTCTATCAAAGTCAAACAATTCAGGTACGTTGATCAAGTATGATTATAACATCTTTTACTTAAATGGTTTATTTAGGATAGGGTCTTGACTGAACACAAGAGTATTTAACACACTTTGAAGGAAAAATAGCTTCGTTTAAAGCAACCTGTGGTGCAGAGTTCCTAGCAGTAGAGGGAATACATTCAAACTGAACGGCTGTAATAAGGCAAGATCCTCACCTGAGATAAATTGCCATGGCTTCCCTTCTGTACCATAAGGAATGAATATCTGGGGTGATACAAAGCATTAAATAGAGAGAATCAATCAAGAGTAAAACAGGGCTCTAAATTTCACTTAATTGCATAAATACTACTGTTGAAGAGTCATGTTTTGCTACAGGTTAAACTCACTGTCTTGAACACAGGAGTTCTGGGGATACGCACCAGGTTTGATTATTTTCGTAACATTTTGTGACCTGGCTGACAGCTCATGGTGCCGGGTAGCTGTTTATGACACCAGTCTGCTGTGGACCAAGGTTACTTAAGGTGGTCTGCTTGTTCTATGCTACGCCAAAATGTTATACCTCTACAGGGTTGTCTTCTAGGGAACCTTTCTAGCAATTTAAACTTTTGTTCACCATGTAATACATAAAAGATGTGTCATACATTAAAAAAAAAAAAAAAAAAAGAAAAAGGAGTGATTCTGCACTTTCTTCTCTAGCATAATAGCAGTTGAACTACCCAGTTAAATATAAGTATGTACTGGCTCAGAGGAAGAGCCTCTAAGTTGCTGAACATCCCCTCGCTGAGCCAACAGTAAATGCCTTGAAGCGCATTCCTTAACCTTCACGCCAGGTCATGCAATTTCGGTGACATACATACGGTTTTCTAGATCTGGAATAACATCTGTGGCTTCCCTTGTTTCCACCCATGAGACCACTTGATTCACAGAAGTATCTGATGCTTTTCCCCCGATCTGTCTTGCTCCTGAATATGGTTTTCAGTGTACAAGGCTGAGATGAAACGGATTTCTGCAGGACTGATCGGCCGTTTCTTTGTGGCAGCTCTGGCTTTGGGTTGCTGCTAAAGCTCCCGAGGAAAGCGTAAATGGTAGAGGTGGCAGAGAAAGCTGGTGCAAGACACATTCACATCCCTGGTGAAATTTCCCTTCAGTTTACAACAGGAAATCATGGTTCCATTCAGGTTAATGACAAAAGTCTTAGATGAAATATTGACCTCATGAAAACGTCTATAACGAGCTTATAAGCTATTTAACGTGCTCAAACTTTGTTGCTTTCACTCTTTTAAAAGCTGAAGGCTGAAACGGCCTAGAATGACTGTATGTCAGCCAGCTTCGTTGTATTTAAAAGACATATTGCCAAGGAAGGTGTCAAGGCTTGGATTCTGGAAGCCCAGCGCAGACTTTGGTGTCTCACGTACCACGTACTCAAACGTGGGAGTTTGGGCCTCTAACGGGGAATGTTACAACCCGCCACATGACCTGAAATCTTTCCTAGGTCAGGAGTTTCTGAAGTGATGGCTGGGTTTGGGTGGCTCCATTTTGGGATAGTTAATGTGAGCCCATCCGAGGCAAACCTGCGATGTGTCTTCTGCTGTGATTAAAATAACTGTAAGATGATCTGCAGGGGAACCTGACCTAGAGAGAAGGTAGCGAAGGAATGAGATAAACTAAAACCAAGCAATGAGTAAACTCTTGATGCCTTTTTTTTTTTGGCATGTGTGATAACTAGGGGGGAGGACCGAAAGCCATTGCAGTGGAGCAAACCAGCTTGAGCCTCAGCCACATGCAGACTTAAAGACCACTAAATCACCTGAAGGCTTCCTACATAAGTGATATTACTATGCCCCTGGAACATCTGTTAGTGCCATTAAACATCATTAAACTGAAATTGGTTCCCTAGGGACATCTGATTAAATGGATTTCCCAGATAGGCGAATCCCAAATCAGGGCCAGATTCTGCTGCCCTGGCTTGTGCTGAGCACTAATTTATTCCATGGCGACTCCCATTAAAATTAATGGGAGCATATGCAAGGCCAGCATACTCGATATGAATAAGCATTTCATAATTCACCCCTCTGTGACTGCATTATAGCTGCTTAAAAAGAAAAAGCAGAAGAAAGCTAATAGTTTGCCACTGGGGAAATGAGAAATGCCTGGATCTGTCCATTCCCCCAGCCCCTGCCCATCTTTATTTACAGAGTGTGTGACGTTGCTTTCAGATCAGAGGCCGCGCTGACTTTCGGAAGTGTTTTATAGAAAAATGGATTCAGTACCCAAAGACAGTGCAGTGGTTCATAAAGCTAAAGGTCTGTTCTAGACTCTAAAACCAAGCTGCCGTCGGTAACAGAAGGGACATATATTTTACTCTCACTGACGTGTAAGCTCCCAGCCTGCTGCAGTACCTTTGACAGCTCATTAGGTGCCTATATCGCATCTCTGGGTGCCTAAGTTTCTTGAAAATGTCTTCTTTGCTAGTGCATGTCTAAATAACCTGTGAGGTAGGCAAAGGGAAACGAAGTGAGGTAATAGCTCGCTTCAGGGTGAAAGGTTCCGTATTACTGGAGAGTTACGTCAATTAATGTGCCCAAGCAACAGACGAAAGCAGTGCCGCGGTACTTTTCACACCGACGGAGCCCGGACCGTGGCACGCAGTGGACAGTGTCCCACTGAATTCACTCAGCGGCAGGTCAAGCCCGTGAAACACGAATGTGCTTGTACCCTCCAAAGAAATGTAATTATTAGTTTAAAACAAACAAAAAGCAGGGAAGATTGGGACCTTAGCAGACCTCTTACACTGTAATTAATATTCAGTGACAGTTCTTGATGTTTTTCCATTAATTAGAGCTTTTCAGTGGTTCTTCTCTTGTAGGTTAATTTGATGCTAAATGGAAAGCCAGTCATTTCTGCGTTTGCTGGGGACAAGGACGTCACACGTGAAGCTGCCACTAATGGAGTCCTGCTCTATCTAGACAAGGAGGATAAGGTTTACCTGAAATTGGAGAAAGGTAATCTGGTCGGTGGATGGCAGTATTCCACGTTTTCTGGCTTTCTGGTCTTTCCCCTGTAAAGTCAATTTTCCTGTGACATTCATCCAGGTGTGGACTCATCATTGCCTCTGTTACGTGAAGATCATTTTATCATCACGGGATTGATGTTTCTTTATTGGTTTTTCATGGGTGAATATGGATTCTCTTTATGGATTTTGGCCCCATCTGAACTACTCAGAAGTGCCACAGAATTTTGTGTGTTTAAATACAATATATTTGGATTGAGACAAAAGCAGACAATAAATATCTATGCTTAATGTTACAGTCTAAAGCTGCCTGCAAGATTTATTCAGATTTCATTTACTGGACTTACTGGATTCATGGGAGAAGCGGATTTTCTTTAATTATGAAAAGACTGGCAAGGAGGTCTATAATTTAGTTCAGCCTACAATCAAGAGTTAGTGTGTTGCTGCCAAAGAACTGTATATTGATATATTGGTCATACATGTTTTTGTCATTGGGACTTAACTGACATGATCTATTCCATTGTCTTGAGAAAGGTAATTATTATTGATAAGTGGTTGACTTCAATTCTCCTCTGCGTATAGTGTGTTGGATGGTTCACCCGTATACTTATGCTCTGTCGCCGGTCACAATCAAGTCTAGCCTACATAAAGCTAAGAGGTTATGGTTGTATTTTAGTTGGATATGTAAGGTATTCCTCTTTTCCACGTGCTGTTTTCTAAAAAGAGGAGCAGATTCTAACCATTAAGAAAAATATTCTTACCAGGGTTAAAGGTGATCATTCAGGCACAACTTTGCAGAACAGCTTTGCCCTGCAGGAAATCGCACACTTGTTCTTCAATTTTAATTAACATGATTGATAATAACTGCTTTATTAAAAACCTAAGGGATTCCTTCCTTAGACACAACCACTTTATTAGCTGGAGATGAGATCCCCTTGTTTGTAATTATGTCTATTTTTCAAACCTTCTGTTGTGTTAAAGTTATCATCTGGTTTTGCCTTAACTCCACAACTGTATATAATTTTAGATCATGTGTTTAACAAATATTAAATCCAAATAGCCGGTACCTAACTTGGTGCAATATCTTTTTGGCTTTTTGTACAGGTCATACGAATTCATAAACTTATTTATTATACCATTGTTACATAATAAAGATTAATATATGTTAGCTGAATTTTTGACCTTTGGATTTTGGAAGCCACTTCATGCTATTTTTTTATTGGATATTATTATTATATGCAAAGCGTAAGCTTTTGGGATTCACAGAAACTGTTCCGGGAGGCAGGCAAACTGTCATAGTTTAGTCTGGCAGAATCCTAGAGGTGATCAGAATGATCTAGAAATAACCTATGCATTTTATTTAAAAAACATTTAGGCAGAAATCCTGGCTTCACTGAAGCTAGTGTTAAGAATCACATTGATTCCAAAGGATTTTGGATGAGACCTGTGCTTTAGGTTTTGCCATCAGTATTAAACTCCAGTGCAATCAAACTGAGTATCAATTAAAAATGATTTTCACATGAACTGCTAATGAAACCTCCATTCCTCATGCCCAAAATATACACTGAATTTGATGGATATTTGTGCCTTGCAATATCATGAAGGATACGATTCTAAATTAAAAAACTTGAGAAACGTTTTGGGTGGAAGAACATCCAGCAATCTGGGACCTTCTCTAAAAGCCAGCTTACGCTTGGATTTGCTGTTTTAGGTAATCTGTTTCCAATTTCTTCACTTGTTAGCCAAGTGCAGTGTATCATATTGCTCTAACCGCTGTAAATGGATATTTCACTGATTTAAAGTCTAATGCATGGCTGGTTGATGCTCCTGATAAAAATGTCAGGGAATCAGTGGCACAGAATTGTGCCTGAATTCCTTATTTTTTCGAGACCCAACATACAGGATTTTTGGGGGAATTTCAGGAAGATACGCGGGTACATTTGCACCCCTATGGGATAAGTCAGAGGAGGAAGTAATTTGTTAGACACAGGATCATTTCTGCACAGAACCCTGCAGTCTGGGAGGAAACGGAAAGACACGGCAAGAAGGCGAATGATTTCCATCGCTGAAAAGTATAAAAAGGTTTCCCATTATGACTAATCAAAGTGTATCACCACTGTACTCCAAAAATGTGTGTGTGTGTGTGTGTATATGTATATCTAAAAAACCCTGGCATTGCAGCACATAATATGCATGATATTATAAAAAGGTTGTTTGTCATAAGAGTTTATTTCAGAGAGGAGCATCAGTATTTTGTATAAAATTGGTAGAATCTGAAAGCTCACCTTACCCATTGATACACATGTAATGTAAAGGAAATATTGTCCTACACAGACGGAAGGAAAACGCCATTAAAGGTGTCAGTATACTTTTCAGAATGATCAAGTGTATCTAATTTCTTCTGTTTGTAAACATATGATCTTTAAAAGCTGCCTTTAGCATTCAGCAATAATACTGAACTATCTTAATACACTGTTGATTTCCCCTTGGCAAAAACATTTCTGATTGCTTCAGAGTCATTAACAGTTATTTAAACTTTAACTAGAGAGTCTAGCAAGTTATTCAATTAAGGAGATACGTTCTGATGGAAATGTCCTAAATTTTTCTTCTCAGCCTCTCAAATCAGAATTACTAACTAATTATTTTGCTAGTTAAAGGAAGAAAAAGTTTCAGAGGAGTCACTGTAAAGCAGCTTGTGTTATCTTCACGCAACGCCGAGCGCCGACTCCACTCAGAGGTGGCCTCTGGAGATGGGTAACTGCACACCCGTTCTCTTAGCTCACATTTAAACACTTTAATAATCATAAGCTATGGTTTTTAGACTACAATTTGAGCTACTTTCCAGATCTTGAGCTCACTTTCATTGTATCGTCCCATGCTGCAGTTATGTCAGGAGGAGTTTCTCCCAGAAGAGGTGTTCCCAGTAGATAAGCTAGCCTAGGTGGAGCTGGGACTGGAAACTACCGTTTTTCTTCTCTCTTTCCTCATTCCTCTTCCTTCTGTCTTCCCGTGTTGCTGCTACAGTACTTTTCTTGTTCAGAAGCAACAGCTCAGGAGACACTTCAAATTTCAAAGGGTATTTAAGATTAGAGGTTTGATTTATTTTAAAGAACTTAAACCTCCCTTGAGCTGCACCGTAAAGGTTAGAGCTGAATTTCTCATCCTGCTGAATTCGATGACGCTAGTCTTATTGATTTTGGTGAGGGCAGGATTTCCCACTCTGTGTGTATCCCTGCTACGGAACACGCTGAGGACCTATACCCACACCCTTCAACATATACCCACTTTGCAGCCAACTTGGTAGCTTGCAAAGGTTGATCGTGCAAGAAAACTTCCTGGCCGTGTGTGGTAAAGATAAAAAAACAAGTTGCTTTCTGAGAATAACGTATATATTGTTATTACCAGTGATCTCTTTACAAAGGAGATCAGTATTTTTACTGTTTAATCTGTGTTTTGTTTATATTTATATTTTATTCGTATTTTATTATAAAACTAAGGGGGAAAAAAAAAAAGAACCATATTGTCCTCCTCAGGTGATGTAAATGTTTTTGGTAGAGCCAGGAATACCCTGGTCTCTCCTAGATTCATCCTGTGCAGAAAGCTGCTCTGTTCTGCTGAATCCTGTTTGCCACGAAGAGTTGAGGCTATATATGCCAAACGACTGCGGAGCCAAAAAAGATACTGTTCAAAAGAGCCTGGGTAACGGAAGAGTTTTTGGAAAAGGCACTGAGGTAGCTTTGAAAATTTCACAAGCAGTTTTGTCTTTACATAAAAAAGGAAAAACTAACTTTGAAGCATAGAGAAGGCAAACATAATATTTCTTTTTTTTTAAGCAACGTTTTGTTCCGTGTTATGTCATTTTCAAGGAGTATCCGAACATTTTCTGAGTGTTAATTAAATTACTTTTGCCAGGTCATGGCAGAGTAAATATTGCAGCCTCAGTGCTACTACTGAGAAAATGAAGACGGGGTTTGGGAGGTGACCGGTGCCGTTCCCAGAGTGCCAACTCATCCAGTGCCGGTGCTTGGTCCTGTTCAGTTTGCTGGATTGCTCCTTTTTCTGACACAAGGCCTTTTTTTAGAAGAAAGGATGTTTCCGGAGTGAATGGCGTATTGCTGTATTTCCTTTTCCGTAGTATTTCGATGTCTGTGTCCGGAAAGATGAACGCAGTGAAACAGGACAGTTTTGAATGACCTAAGAAACTCACAATTAGCTATCAGCACTGTCTTTTTTTTTTTTTTTTTTCGCCAGCCCCCAAAGGAACACATCTGCAGTACATATAGTATTTTTACAAGCAGGTTTTAGGATAGAGAAGATAAATGCAAGAAGCAGTATGTCATAATCACAACAAGGAAGCCAAACCATTAACATGAAATATGGGCTGAAGCAGAGAAGCTCCTTTTAAAAGGGTTTCTGAGTTGGTAACGTGTTTTACCTTAGCAACTCATTACAGTTGCCCTTCATATTGTAAGAGCTCTTTATAATATTCAAACTCTTTCCCTTCTAAAGGCAGTGTTAACCAGATGACTCAATGTAAATAAACGAAGATCCCCAGTGACAGAATTTATTGGCTGGCACATGCCACAACAACATATTTTTTGTACTATTGCTGTCCAGACGGAAAAGGCTCCTTTGAGAAAAGACATTGTCTTAGACACTGAGCTAAAGTTATTTATCTGTTGCTGGTTAGGAATGGGGGGGTGGGGGGAACCCTTTCCTACCCTAGAGCACTAAGGGAAATGCATACAAAGAATAATGATAAAATCAGTCACTGTTATGTAAGTGATGATGAGAATAATGGAAATGTGGCTTGAATAGTCTGTTTAGTGAAAGCTGTGATCTAAGGCGTTTGATGGAAGCAATCACTATTTTAATCTTCACAGTTTGGGGGAAGGGAAAAAGCCAGTTGCATCATTTTTAACAGGTTCTTTTCCTTTTTTTTTCCTCCTTTTTTCCTTCTGCCTTGTGGTTCTGCTTAGCTGCAAAAAAAAAAAAAAAAAAGTGATCAGAAATGATCTAAGAAAAGTTCATTTCTGAAGAGGGATGGGGAGGGTTGGGTTTGTTTTTTTTTTTTTTTTGCTGGTATCTGATGTGGGGGAAAAAAACCGAGCAGGAGAACGGGGGGGAAATGACAAACTTGACTTAACCTAAATACATTCTTGACCTATCGTCCAGTTCAGTGAATTGCCTAAATACGTTCTGCTTATATGCGTAATACTTTTCTACAATGCATGATACTGACCCATCCTGTTAAGGCCACCGTACTGTAATGTGATGGCTTTTAATCCTGCTGGAGGAAACGAGATGTAGAAGTGTAGTGCAGAGCACTGGAGATCGGCAAATAAAACAGCTTTATCTCTGTACTTACACGTGTGCCTGGATTTACTCCTACAAAGCAGGTCTGTCATCCCTGGGGCGTTTTGGCACAAAGGGCAAATATGCGTATGAACATTGACACGCTCGAAAACAAGCTGAGAGTATGGATATTTCTGAATTACTGCTGACACAAGGAAAAAAAACCGTACCCTAATCTCATTGTGAGGACATTTAAATGCGCTGTATGGTCCTAATGCTGAAAGGAGGCAGATCTCCATGGCACCTGGGCAGAGTGATCAAAGCTCTGCGGAGGGGACAAGACCTGTCTGCAGATGGAGGGTCTGTATTGACCCAAGTGTTAGGTGCCTCTGTAGAAGTCTTAGAGCAGTGTTATGACAGTCAGGCATGCTGTTAGCTGTCCTGGAGTTTTACTCAATTTAAAAATCAATGTCTGGGGTTTTATTTTATCCCTTTCTTTGCAAACGAAGGTCTATTTACAGTGAACATATGGGATTCTCAAACAAAGGCAGTCTTTAAAATTAACACTGTCTGAAAATAAGTTTAAGAAAAAGTTCTAAGTGTATAGCAAGGCTAAATTTCTCTTAAGTTGAAGGCATGCAATCAAGTAACAAAGCAAATTAAAATAAAGATACATCTGTGCTCTACTACGCAACTAAACATAAAGGAGCAAAATTGATTCTGGCGTCTATCCCATGTACCTGCAAAACAGCTCAGAAGCTCAGTAGAACAGCATAACAACTCATTATGCTGGCTATTCCCACTGTGCAGTAGTGGAAACAGCCACTGGGCAGCCTCACCTGGCAGTGCTGAGATGGCTTCTGCTAATGAGATGTATTTCACGAGAAGAAGGTTAGCGCTGGTGTTGGAGCGTCTTCCTGGAAGAACAGGGCTTGATGTGGCTCCTCCAGAGCCTCTCAAGCACCCTGGCAGACCTGACCAGCCTTTGCTACGCTCTGACCTACAACAGGTTACAAAATTTTACTTGAAACAATTCCCTACCAGGAAACGCCATTTGAATTCAATTACTGTTTGCAAAAAGCAGACACATTAGAAGAAATGATTTTTTTTTTTCTTTGCAAATAAAAGGAGAGAACTGTTTTGGATCAAAAAGCTTTTATATTTAATTTTAAACTCACTCTCTATTTGGAAGATTAAAGGGGTTCAAATAGAAAAGGGAAAGAATTAAAACTGAAATAAAGCATTTCAACTTTTGAAATAAACACTTGCAAATAAAACATTTAGACTGCTCTAAAATGACTTTTGTCACCAGAATTTCATTTGGGTAAAAATTATACAATTTTGGAAGTTTGTTCAGATTTTTTTGGATGACTGTATTTCCAAATCTCTCTTTCCTTTATTTTTTTAACAGAAAGCAAACATTTTCCCACAAGCTTTATTTTTGTCCTATTAATTGATTTGCTAAAGCATACAAAACTGTCTGTTGAAAAGTCTGCACAAAGATTTAATAAACTGTGCTTTTTTTTTTTTTTTTTTTAAATTTCAGAATGTATCTTTAATGTCATGGGAAATGCTGTTTTCATCTTCAGGGAGGATCAAACACTGCAGATTTCCTCTGCTGAGAAAACCCAAATCACGTTAAGCACACCTGGCTTAAAGATTCCACTAGAGGCTCATATTAGTTTTCAAGTTCAGTGAAATTCTCATGAAGACCTTCGACACTTTAGGGTTCAGGGTGTAGAAGAAGGGGTCCAGCTTTCACACAAAAGACGATTTTCTTTGTGCCTACAACCTGACGCCACCTTCGCCCTCAGTTACACCTTCCTAACATGAAGCTGGTGGCCAGTCTGTTTTATTTGTTTCTTTAAGCTTTTTCATAGATTCAAATTCTGGTAGTCTTGCTAGATGCTCAGAACTGGCTAAGAGCTGAACGTCTGGCCAAGAGGTGTCATCAGTCCCATCGAAGCTGAGGAAGTGGGACATTTGTCCTTTCACCCTTTGCATGTCAGGCAACGTACTCTCTGTGGGCTTGTGGCCAACCAGAAATATTGAAATCAATATCGCTATTGAAATGCTGATAAACATGTAGGCTTAGTTCAACAGTTATTAGTACAGGTGTTAGCTCAGTTAACCAACCACTACGCGATTTGGTCCTGTTGGCCAATTTAAAAAACGTATTTCTTTTAATGAGGTAAGACAACCAGAAGCCTCTATGGGCACTGAAGAAAGACAGTAACCAACTGCCTGAGAAGGCATTCAACACCAGGCATGGCAGTTGCAAAAAGTTATACAGAGCAGTTGTAGTCATCACTGTACAGGTGGAACTACTCAATGCAAAGCAGATTTATAACTAGAACAGCAGAAGGTAACCTGATGTACATGTAACCTGTTTAAGGACACCCCATTTCTCATTTCTTTGGGAGAAATAAGCTCTGGTTCATGCCTAGAAAGCAAAACTGTGATCCAAATAATGAAAAGACTTGAAGAATGGGTACGTCAACCAGAGGAACATCAAGGAATATCACTGCTGTATAAGAGAAATGAATTCTGCAGTGGAATTATGTGTTTTAGCTTTTGTGGATGGTTTAAATGGATGCCTACAAAAATAATAAAGGCTTCTGAAGAAGATAACTCCAAGACCATCTATCTTAGTTGTCCTGAATTCAATACAGGTTAAGTAAGATAGTCTAGGTTTAGTCTGTTTTAAACAGTGATTCACTGGGCATGATTCAGCTGTCATGTACTTTTTGTACAGGAATTACTACATTGAATCAGTATGGAAGATACTTTTCTTTGCATCTCTGAGAGACAGCTGAGGGTATATAACTTTGATCACATAACAATGTTGGAAACAGAAAGTATGTTGAGTTTAAAATTCTGACTAGCAGGCTGCAATCCACATCCCCAATTTATATAAGTTGTATTGAATATTATGCACATACATCTGGTGGAAAAGGCTGCGAGGGTTTTTGTGCTTGTCAGTGTCAGTCCTGGCTAAGATATAAGAGTTGTCTTAAATGGGGTTTCCAGTAATGGTGGCATGCAAGATAACAGGAGCATTTCTAAACTCTGATGGTTTGTCAAAAAGTCACCCTGAGATGAGAAGTTTTACTGAGCACATAGTCTAAGGGTTTCAAGATGAAAGACTGCTCAGTAGAGCTGGACAAAATGTTGCAAGTACATTTTATGGAGAAAAAAATTGATGGCTCACAATATTGTTTTCCTTTAGACACGGGGAAAAAAAAACCCCTTATGTGCAACAGCACCTGCAAAACTTGAAAAATAACATTCAAAAAGCCTTTTAAAAACACCTCTGCCTCTTGGAACATCATGATATAGCCTGAAGTTAGGGTCACCCAACTGATATATGGAAGAGTCAGGTCAAAGTTTCTGCTTTGCCCTGAGTTTGTGTCTTCCAGACCTCAAATGTACCCTTAAAACAGCTAGGTTATTTGGTGGTAGGTAACAAGGGTAAAATCTTCAGAGAAGAATGTCTGTCCAGATCAGCAGAGCATTCACCCCAGCGTGATATGAAATAAAGTTACAGCCTTTCTTGGTGCTCCTCTTGGCTATTAGAGCATACGCTTTGCCGGCGGTTTCCGCTGAAGGCAAGAAAGCTGGCTGCCTTCCCCTGTTATGGATGATTGTCAACAGAAACATCCTCATCTCACACATTGTTAGTGACAATGGGAAAATATTGTTTAAGTAGTAAATAAATCAGTAACTGTTTAAGCACTGTAGAGTTGTGCAACTTCAGGGGCCAGCCAGGGCTGCCTATAAGCTTAGTCTTTTTCTCTACAGTAAATCTGAGCTTAAGGTGTTCAAAAGGCATTGTTAGATTTTCTTCTGTTTTCTTCTGGAAAGCTCAGCTAAGGAATTTGGTTTTCATGATGCCCCTTAGGGTCCCCACAAAGTAATAAGTCAGCATCATTTTCTAGCTGCAGTTGATAACATTTATTGCTAATTCTTTAAACCCTTCTTTAAAAGAAAACAAGTCTGCAACCTGCATTGCACCCACAGGAATAATCTTTCTTTTCCTCAGTTTGGTAATTCAATTGTGACTTGTAAACTTGTGCAGTTGTAGCAAAAAAAGTATACAGTCAACTCTAATCTATCTTGAGGAAAGTAAAAAGTGCTTACCACTACCGGTGTAGTAAATCCTGGCTGCTTTATTAAATAAATGTAGAATTCCACTCAGAAGCCTTAAGGAAGAAGAGTTTTAGAATATCTGAACAATTTAGCACATTTTGAAGCTGAATAAAGATGTATTCAATTTTGGAGTGAGATTTAAACTGATGGCATACCAAATCCAACTTAAATTAACTTGAAAAGTATAGGCATTATTTATGTCTTCTGAATTGTGAAAGGCAAACCAGTCTACTGGAGAAATTCTTGAGTATCATAATCCTTCCGATACTGGAAAAATAAAAACTCTAGAAAAGATCCCATAGCTATTTATAATTGTAAATCAGATCTTGAATAGTCTTTACATAATCATTACACATGTAAGCAGGACAAGATCCAGCAGACAGTTAAGCACATGTATAATGCTAAAAGCTGAAGCGATTTCACGGATTTTGATGTACTTGCTTCCACGTCTAAAGTTACACGTCTGCTTAATTCTTTGTTGCACCAACGGAAGAGAATTTACAGGAATAGGTAATGCTTTAAAAAGTAATTTGACATGCAGTCAACCAACCAAATTTCTCTTCCTGTGCTAAACTAAGGACATTGCTCAAAGATGAAATCTCCTCCCCTCTTTCAGGAGTCTCCGACTGAACTGTAACAGTGCGTGGGTGGATTTGGGCACCAGATCTGACTTCAGAGAAGGACAAAGTCAAGATGACTCACATTAGTATTCATAAAAAAATATGCCATCTTCTAGCAAAGGAAGGGATATGACAAGATGATAAATATTAAAAACACACCCCCTTTAGCCCAGGTGGGGTTATGGGAGCAGATGTTGCTTTAGCTGCTATGCTGCAGCCACCCACCTCCAAGCCCTACCTGGGCTCTCGGCTGGGAAGAGGAGCGGTGCTCAGGATGGGACTCGTGGCAGTTCCCTGCTCTTTTGCTGGACTAAAGATGACGTCAGCTCTCCCAAGGTTATTCTCACAGCATAGTTTCTTTCTCTTGAGAACCAAAGGAGCTGATCTCCAGACGATGCTGTCCTCCAGTCAGCGCTGGTGAGCCCTCCCTCATTTTGGAGTACTCCTCATTGCCCACCTGGTGGGAAGACAGACTCCAAAGAATTTCTCTTTGCTTCACCTTGAGACCATATAATGCCTCTTTCAGTTTTCAGGAAGATTACAGTGAGGTTTGTTTTTTTTTTTTTTCCAGAGCACTATTAGAGTTCATTCAGAGACTCCTGAAAGAGGGAAGGATCCTGGTGCATGTTCCTGCAGCAACAGGCTCCTCCCGTTGGCCTGGGTAGGCAGAGAGCTGCCAGGCTAATGGCTGCCACCCTGCTTTTCTCAGTGAATCTGTGACAAGAAAGTTTGCTTTGGCAAAGCATTGTGAAATGGACTCCTACAAATTTATAAAAGCCCAACTCTTTTGTTCAAAGAAAGAAAGAGTGAAAGCAAAGATTCAGAAAGATTTCCTCCAAGCAGAATTCACTATTATTTCTTCCTTCATGTTATTGCAAAAAGATGGGTAAGTTTTACAAAAGAGTCTTCCTATTCTTTGAATGAGTCATGGTAATAATACGACATTTTATACTGCTTTCTCCATCTGTGGAACCTCTCTTATCTCAAAATATTCTAACATGCAGAGCTGTCCTTATCGCAGCTGTAGAGAAAGAGAAACTGAGTCATAGACAATTTATTTGCTTGGCTTGTCCCCAGTCACCCAGGGAACGATTATCAGAAAGGGACACAGAATTCAGGTTCCCAAAATCTGCTCCCCAGCTCTAACCAATTCCTTTGTCCTTAGTAATTTGAACTATTTTAAGCAATGATCTTCACTGTGACTTCACATAGCTTGGTGTAAAGAAGGGAAAGCTCAACTTACATCAAGAGTTATGTAGTCACGTAGGTGCAAAAATGCAGTTGAGAGCTGAGCAGGGTCACGGCTTGGAAAAAATGTGTTTATGTCACATAGGGGCATGCCAGAAAACATCCAGAGAAACAGAGGCGCAAAGTCTGTCTGGTCAGCTGATTCCGACCTCCTGCGAGTTCACCAAGATGGGTTTTTAATATCTTCTGTTGATGGAGCATGATCCAGGTGATGAAGCAGAGTATTGTCATGTACATACTGGGATTGACTGGACTCTGCAAGAGTCTGTACAGTCTAGTCCTGTATTTTATATAGAGAAACACTGGATTTGATATGTCTGAGCCATCATATAGGATTTGGAAATCTATACTTGTTTGATCATCTCTAAACATTTCACATATTTTTATCCCCCCAAATAACCAAGGTTATTGCCAGTGCAGAAGTACCAGCATGGAGTGGGTTACAAAATATATTCTCTTTTAATGTATTAAAGATGCTTTCTCAAAATTCATACCGGCACTGGCAATACACAAATTCCCTTTGGCATTCCATCTGATGTTGTCTGCACAGATTGAGGCGAGTGGTTGGCATTTATCTTTGAAATGGTTAGGAACTGGATTATTTATGTATTTATGCATCATGGTTCCTAGATGCTTATTCTTTACCAACAGATAAGGAGTCCCCGTTTCGACTTACATTTATAAGTCTGGGTGAAATTGTAAACTGCAGAATGTGACTATACTGCTAGGAACTGTTTTGTAAGCAAGCTTAATTTATGTGGCAATGAGCTGCCAGACCACAGGTCTTGACCATAGCACTGTGGTTAAAATATAGTTAAAACAGTAGCTTAGAGACAATTCTGAACGGCTTTCGGTATTGGTCATATGACTGCGTTTAATTCACTGCAACATAAGTTTTCGATGGGAGGGGGCTGGATGTCCTTGCTAGCTACATAAGTAAAAACCAGAACTGAGGACCTGAAATGAAGCGGGATTAAATCATCTTAATTTAGGGCCAGACTCTAAATTCAAATCTCCACATCTGTAGGAGTTGTAGTAAAACAATGCCTGCCCTTCAAACATTGAGTAATGTGCTCAAAGGTAATGCAAAATGTAGTACACCAACAATAAATTTTTTTTTCTCTTTGAAGTTGGAGAATTTTGGAATTGGTCACAGAGAAAGTGAGAACCAGACAGCACAGGGACATTTCTTTGCTCCCAGCTTTCTTCCCAGCTACTATTTAAAAAAAAAAAAAATTACAGAATTCAACAGTGCAGCTTAGCAAAGTTTTTCTTAGCTCTGTGCTCATTACTATGGTTCTGTAGGCTACAGAAATGCCTGTAAGCCACATAAATATGTTAGTGCACTAAGTGAGGGTCAGAGCTCAAAGTGCTTAAAACCTGGTTCTACTTCAGTCCAAATCAGCTCACAGGCAGGGGACTGATGGCTACAAAAGCCATTGGTGTGAGGGGAGCTGGAGAAGGGACAGTTCAACCCGAGACCAGAGGGATACACTCAGACTCACCTTGGCTACTTAATTTGCAAGACTTGGAGGATTTCTGGCTATAAAAGGAGCACAACTGACTGCCGAGTCTGGAAATAAAGCAAGCTAAAGAAGTGCATGAATGCGGTGACAAGAGCCTCAAGCACACAAAAACAGGAGAACATATGCTTTATTGCAGTGGTCTGGCCAGAACTGATCTACTCAACAGATGATCCTATGTGCCCAACAGATCCGTAAAACACAATGTTCTTACCTGATATAGGAAACTCCCTCCAGAAAGTGGTATGTATTGCAGAGTGATGTGCGAAGACAGTTCTAAGTTGCAATCTTGAATTTCAGATTTCTAGGAATGGAGGAACTGAATTCAACACAGAGTCCTCATTCACCCCTGCGATTTTAGTAAAAGTCACATCCAAGCACAAGATGGAATTACTTCCACGGAAATTGTGAGAAAAAAATCATACATATTTCATACTAGGACTTCAGCTTGATTAATTCTTATTCCAGTTTCTGCATATTTACAACCTTGCAAAGCTCTCAGGGTGGACTGGATGATTTGTCTTGAAATACGTAGGATTTGTCAGCAAATATGTGTATTTGCGACACTAGTATAGATGTCCATTTATACTGCCTTATGCATCCCATATCTTCATTGTGAAGCAACAGGTTAAAGTCCGAGTGTGAATGCTCTGCTCAGGAGTAAAATAACCTTAGGTGAATGTAGATGAATTTCAGAGTAGTGTCTGGGAGGTTTATGCTATCTCATACTTAAGGCACTTTTCTCCTGAGCATTAAACATTTTTAGTGCACTCCTAATTTATATACTTTATATCTTTGGTTGAGTCTCTTAGACTGTTGCTTTGGGAAAAAAAAAAAAAAAAAAAGCCATAAGTAAGCATCAGCAATGCAACCGGACAGCTTAGCGTGTTTTGCATCAACCTGTCGTGCAGCGGTGCAGGGTGGTCCTCGGGTGTGCAGAGCTGCAGGCTGAGCAAGTCTTACTCTAGGGAGCAGCAGTCAGGGGCAGAGAGCAAACAACCCCTGTAGTTAGCATGGCCAGTAACGCATGAACGCTGTGACTGAATCAAGTATTTGGCTCCTTTCCAGACCAGCAGCTAGCTTGTTCGTGATAGCTGTTCAAGCCTTTTAAATGCAAGATGTATTTGCAAATACAGAGGCTGATTCACAAGAGTCTAAGCTGCTGGTCTGTGAACTGGGCCAGCTCTGCTTATTGCTGCTTTCCATTTGACATGGCTAAAATCGTCTTACTTGCTTTCATAAGACTTTGGCTAAAGCCCTTCATTTACTGGGTCTGCAATTTCTCAGGAAGAGTGTGAGATACTTTCTATTGAATTTGGATCTGAAACCTATACAGACTCAGCCTATTCCTAGCCTGGAACTGAACTGTATCTACTTTCTCCAAACCTAGATTTGATGACATTTCAGCATCACAGATAATATCTTTTCTTAATGAGAAGAACTGCAGAGCCTATACGACGGAAGTCAAATTACCAGGCTTAAAAACAAGGACACAGAGCAGTGTCTGCTCCTAGGGCGTTTCTGTCTAGCGGCATTGGCACTTGGTTTTATTACGTGGTGATAAAGAAGGTTGTTTGCCTTGTCCTTTTTGGATACTTCAGGCATTCAGTATGTGGCCACAGCTTAGAAAAGCTGTACTTCAAGGAACTTGGTTGACAATTCTTCATTCTCCAACACGAAGAAAGCACAGGAATAAAATTAGTCCTGATTGTTAACAAAGATATATCGAGTCACTGATGAGCTCAGCATCCCCCCTGCATCCTGATGACTGCTTTCATAAAGTTCTCCCCACTGCTGTCTGCCAAGGTTTTCTGAATGCGGTGTGTATGCACGGGTAATACAGTCTTAAATAAATAGGCAATTACTGTCATAATCTTCAGCCTATTTGCTAAGGCCACCCTCCTTCAGAGCTGCACACTGAAGGAAGGAGTTGGGATAAAGAGTAGGAGAAGGCAAAGAGCATGCTGCACAGGACAGGAAAGGGGTTACAGTAAATCGGTTCCAACCAGGGAGCCAGCTTGTTTCCCTTTTTCCATCAGCTCATCACTCAGTGTCTTCAATGGCCAAAGTAAAACCATAGGTAAGCACATCAGTACGTGTTTGAGTTCAGGCGACTGAGCCATAACTACTACCACGTGCCTGACAGTAAGTAATTGAGGCTAAGATAGCTTATAAATTACTCTGCTTATGGGAATAGATATTTTCTTATTTGAGAGGAATTGTAAGTGCTATAAGGATTATGAACAGAGACCGACCTCATGTGACAGGAAAGTTGGTACTGATACAGTATTAGGAAAAAAATCCTACTGCTAATGGAAAGCGTAATGTTGGATCATGACCTGCGTGTAGTCTGGATCTAGACAGACAGATTAAAGGTCAAAATAGAAGATGAAAATTAGGAAAATCACTTTTCAGGGCAAGCAGCCAAACCCCTTTATTAAGAACGGGTCAAGGTTGTAGGGAGTTTCAATAAAAACCTCTGGTTAAAACCAGATTGCTAGAAATCCTAAGCTCGGTGTCTGAAAAATACCAGCCAGCGAGAATCTGGAAATCTGAGTCCTGTGGAAGTCATTTGTTCAGTTCAGGGCTTAAGTTCTCACCCCTCTTCTTCCTGCCCTCACCAACACCTACGGATTCAGCTGCGTAAGGTCTTTAGGATCCAACCCCCTGTTTGAGGCCGCAGCCTGCCTCGATTCGGGTAAAAATAAACCACGTCTTATTGTCTTTTATGAAGCAGAGCATCAGCAGCAACATCTGGCAAAACAGACACCGGTGTGTGTTAGGTTGCAGCTTTTTCACGTGGTGCTATCTCACCCTTCCGTAAGATGCAGAGAGAAGTTTGTTAACGTGAAAACTCTCCCGTGAAAAACCTGACGAGATCTTTTTTTGCCTTGCAGTGCCGTAAACTGGGCCGTAACCAAGTCCGTCTATGCAGCTGCCTAATAACATTTAATTGCTTTATAACTCAGAAGCAAATTGTGTTGATTTAACTGTGTTATAAAAGAAGGCTTTGCTATTATTTCTTGCAAAGTGCAAAACCCTGGCTTGCCTTTTGGAGCATTTACTGTCTTTTTTAAATTTCAAGTTAATAGCTCTTCTGACAAATGTGAAAGAAATGTATTTATGACATTATCATCTCAGTTCTTACATACCTCAGTCTTGGACTGTCATCACTTTTATTCAAGTGTTACCTTTTGTTGCAAGTTTGCCTTATTCTAGTTTTAATGAAAATTTTAAGAATGTAATGAAAATATAATCCTGATGCTTAATTATGGCATAAGCCTAGTAGAGTTTATGCATAACAAAAATGTCAAGGCCCGTATATTCTGCTAGAAGCCCTTACTTTTAAGCAATGCAATTAATTATACTTGAATATCCTGGAGGTTTTATTGCTTCAGATAAAAGCATTCAAAGCACCTTCTTCACTATTATTTCTAGGAGAAAACCAATGTAAAATAAAGATAATTGAAGTATCTTTGACAGACAGTTGTTTTTTTTTTAAGGAACTGTGTTGCTTTAATGAAGAACCTCCTTAAATTTATGAGAAACTACTTTGCATACAAAATTTTGGTTTATGTCAGCCTGGGTCATAATTTACTTTATTCTATGCCTTTAAATATACCATTGTACAATTACATTGGTGATCTGGATGCCAGTTTAATTATCTAATGTCAGCTTCTATAAGACTGATAAAACTATTAAAACAGAAATTCGGTGCTAGGGTGGAATGGTGCTACTAAAATTGAGAAATAGCCCTTTAGTTCTGTCAGCAGTACCGGCACCGCTAAATTTCCTTCCAACATAAAAGGTGTTTGGTGTAAGTATTGCTGAATGGAAGCCCACGACCACATTATGAAGACATACAGAGCTAAATCTGAGGGCTGTGCCTTCAAGAATTGTACTAAGCTGGCTATTTTATTGCGGTTAGGGTTTTGACACTAATTTGATTGACTGCCATATGCATCTTCTGGAAGAGGAAAAAAAATCCATTAAAACGTTACACTTAAATAAAAGCCCCCAGCAAATTGCTTGCCACAGAGAGCTGTTTGCATGAGAAAGAAGTAAGGACATAAGAAGCTTTTTCAAACTAGTGGCATATTTTTTCTTGATAAAATGTGTAATTCTCTGCTTCTCATTGTGCATTTTAGTCATCATGTCTAGCTGTAAGAAACTCACACTGACTTTTATCAGTTTGATTTAAAAACAATGTATTTTTCCAACAGCCAGATTTAGTAATAGTTTCTTATGGAGCGGCTTTTATTTTGTTTCATCAATGATATTGATTTCCCTTTAAATATAAAGATTGCACAGTTCAACACTGGATGCAACAACAGTATTTTAAAGATGAAGTGACTGCCTGGTTTGTTAAGGTCTCTTCTCAACAAATCACCCTTCGTTTAACAATTTTGTTTAGAATGAATCTTCATGAATTGCTGGCTTTTGATCCTGCGCAGTGAAAGCTTTATTAGATGTTAAACCAAAGGTCTTTATCGGTGTTCAAGGCCCCCTATATTCATTCTGGATTATTTTTTCTAATTAACTTTTATTTAAGTAAAATAGCATTGTAGGGATTTAATTTCGTATGCCTGTCAGCAAGTCCTTGTCTTCACCTCTTTACCCTGAGTTGCATTTGTCATCACGTTGGGCTCGTTGGGTGTGCAAGCACTTCTCAGAGTGATTAAGGATTATGGAATCAGGCTCATTACTACGTGTATAAATAACAGACATTGGGTTGAGGGAGCGTAGCTACGGCGGGGCCAGGTGGGACCGAGTGCCGGGGCTCCAGCAGCATCCTCCTGGGGAGCAGCCCCGAGCCCTGGGCGGTCGAGCTGGGGGTGCAGGCTGCTGGGGGCATGCGGTTGGGATCACAGGCGGAACACAAAATAACACTCTTAAAACAACTACTTTTGGACCATAAATTCTGGTTTTGAAGCTTTTGTTCTGATCCCTTTTCCTAGCTATTCAAAAGAAATATCTATTGCATTCGGTTGTGGATTTTTTGGTTTGATTCTTTTTTTGGTTTTGTGTTTTTTTTTCTCCTTTTTCTTTTTTTGTTTTATAAAAGCTATCGTCTGGAATTCCTGGGCTTCTTTAGATTTGATTCTCCTATTCTTTTAAAATACCTTCCTTCCTTCTTTCTATTCTTGATGGAATTACAAACAACTCAGAACTAAGAACAATTAAAAGCTCCTCCTCATCTCACTTTTCAAAGTCTTTGCCATAGAAAATGTTGGAGGAAAAGGTCTAAAGCAAGTAAGCTCAAAAAAAAAAGTGTTTTCATTCAAAGTATTTAAAAATATTATTAAGTAAGAATGCATTCTTAGCCAGCCCCAGTTCCTCATCCCTTTTTTGGTTTTCACCAAGTTTTTCCTGCAGTAAAAGAAGACCAAAAAAAAAAAAAAAACCAAAAAACCAACATCTTTACATTCTCCGTGTTTCACTTTGTTACAACTTTCTGTAAAAGAGTTTAAGAAATGTTAGATAGTGGTAGTGGTGAGGGGAATCTGTTCCCCCAATAACTCCCATTTTCCTATGTAAGAAGTTGAAAGGACCTAAGTTTTTAATTCAAATTATTAGACTGGAATCCAGCTGAAAGAAGAATGCCTATTTCATTCTGGGTTGAAACTTTTGAGAAACCTTTAATGGAAAATTTCTGAATGGATTTTGAACACCAGAAAGAATTACAGGAAAAAAGAAAGCAAAGCGTTTGGCCATCTGCAGCATGAAATGTTGAAGTCTGATCTTTTTATCCTTTCTGTACAGAAAGGCTGATGTCTCCTGAGGAGAGGTGGTTCTCAGTTTCTGCTGTTCACTGCTTCTGTGTGCTGCTTTTATCTGAGTGCAGAAATTCGGAAAGCTGGTGAGGCTCATTCTTAAAAACATTTATATTTATTAACTGCAATTAATACTTTTGCACACCGTTTACACCTAACAGAAGAGATCCCTAAGCTTGCCACAATGTGTGAAATGCATTTATTTATACTGTCCAAAAATATCCTAATTTCTTTCTTAGCCAGTCTACATAGTCAGCACCAGAAAAAAAGAAGCTGTAAGAAACCAAAAAGCCCCTTTCCAAAACTCTTGAATGAAGTTCACTCCTGTACAGAGGAGTGGGTTAACTGGGGATTCAGAGACACAAAATCCTTGCACTGGTGCTATGCAAAGGGGTAAAATTCATGATAGGAGAATTAAGAGGAAAACTCTATCAAGATTTGAGCTAGTGTATAGGAAATTGCGCTGCTAAATGTCATGGAACATTTAAACTCCAAATGATACTTCTAACGAAAAACCCCAAATGAACCAAAACATCTGTATCTGACAGAGTAAGATGTTAATGAATTATGATGGCAACATGAAATACTGCATATTTTTGCTGGGGATAAGACAGGGCAGGTACAGAGGCTGGTCCACAGGTTGCCATCCTTTCCCTTGCAGATATTTCTCTTTGCTCAGTATGTTTTCTCCCAGTCCCTTTGCTCCATGTTGTCCTACATAGAGCTGAGCTGATTATATTCATCTGAGAATCACTAAAAAAAGCCGTTGGTAAGACAAGAAGTGGGAGTTGGAAACATTAGCTCTCCGTACTCCTTGATTTGAGAATACCTTCAAGAGGATGACCATGAGCCAGGGCTGTGCTTTTGGTCCCAGTTACCATGAAACACACACAGTGATGACAGCAGAATTACAGGATGAATGGCATATACATATTAGAACAATTAAGCATGTCTCCTTTCACATTGAGTGTTCTGCCCATTTTTAGGAATTCGGTGAAGCTACACAGATTTATACCACCTGGAGACCTGGGCCCATATGCTGTTGTACAGTCTCAGAAAAGAGACCAAGATCCTGTAAGTAGGAGTTCCTCTAGCTCTCAATTCGTGCTCATGGCTTCACGTCTCTCCACTTCATCCTGAGACCCTCAAAATTGTCTTCCCAACACCATCAAACCCTATTAGTATTGCCTCTATAGCATAACATGTTTGATATCCTATAACGCAATAAGTCAGCTGGTCTACATTTGACATCTGAATTGTATTAAGAAAGGAAAATCATTATAAAATGAATCTGGTGAGATTCCAGTACTCTGGATGATACTCTACTGAAGGCTGCTCATGTGCCACTGAAGCCAAGGAGAAAGAAAGGACATCATAAATGCCATAAAGGGTTTGGTTTGTTTTTTTTTTTTTTCACAGACACAGTGCTGGAATATGAACAAATTCTTATTTACTTTGTTCAGTGCCACAATTAGTGAAAATCAAAGTGTCTGCAGCTGCATTTTACACTGTAAATTATTAGGTAATTAACCTTAATGCACCCCGCTCAGAATCTCCAGCTTTCCAACATAGCTGAGAGCATCTTTCAAATGCAACAATACATATGACTGCATCACTGCTTAATTATAAATAAAATGAGCCGCTAATGCAATGTGAGGGATTTGGATGGTGTTAATGGAAAGTGTGCAGGAGGAAGAAGGAAAAAGAGAGACAGAGAAAATGAAATCATCTTTCATCAGAGCAGAAAGACAAAGATTCATATCACAAGGACGCAAATAAAAGAGCATCCAACCAAAGGATGCTTTACTTCCACACTGATTCATTTTATTAAGTTTATTGTCTTCCACAAGGGATTGTGTTTGTTCTCTTTCACAACCAAAAACATTTTATGTTTAAAAAAACAGGGATAATAAATGAATAAACCAGATTATCTATAAATAAAACTGAGATTGTTGGAACCTACATCAGGGCTATTCATTTCTGGTTTTATGGCAGAAGTGGGCCCTAGCAATGTCACGGACCGTAAGACTGAAACAGGTGCTTTCACCTGTATTTTCACAGAGTGACAGGTAATGTGATTATCTTGCAGGGCTCGATAGAGGATCCTGCCTCCCAGCAGATGGAGTTTGCACAAAGCAACCGGGACCGCTTAGACTTCCCACAGTAACAGGGTGCTGAGGTACGCCTGGAGCTCTCTCTATTTTCCACCAAAGTATACCAGCTGTGTTCAGCAGAAGAAAGACAATATTAATTCTATACAATGGAACATGTAGATACATGTATTAAATAAAATATTATCCTCTCTGACCGAGGACATGCAGGGGAGAGAGCTTTTACATTGCTGCTGACTATAGAAACTTGATTTAGGTTTGAGGCCCTGAAGTTGCAGAACCAATGTCCTACCTCCACATCTGAAAGCTCAGGCAGGACAGCTTAAGGCAGCTTTGCTGGCAGCAAATTTCCCTCCTCCTGGGATGGGGTTTGTCCTCTAGACCGTTTCCCTTTGCATTTCCCATGCACGATATCCGGAGCCCTAGAAAGACTGGTGATGCGGAATAACCCAGAAGGGATGCATAACATCCACAGGACACAAGCGTTACCGATGAGGTTAGATGAGCTCTAGGTTAGGCAGCAAATCACCGTCAAAGGCAGAGTCCAGGGGAGCAGACCCACATTCTCTTAGTGCTACCAGTGCAGCTTACCTTAGGCACGTGTCCCACCCTGCCTACGAAACAGCTCACCCAGTTTTGTCAAAAACGAGTGTGTTACCTTTTGCCTTCAGCCTTGCAGCTGCAGCTGTTACCAGAAAGTAGCTAAATTACAACTTACTCCCCAATAATATTAATACGAGAAATGCATTAGTTTCACAGTGAGCGAAGTTGCTGTGACATTGTATTTGTACGAAAAAAAGAGAAAGAAAAAGGACACAACTAATAACATATTGCTGGTTATGTGACTGTTTCAAAAAAGCAAATATGAGTTGATTTTGTATCGTCTGGAAGGGGAGGAAGGAGGAACAGGTCTGATGACACAAATGAGATCTGTCATTAAATTGCAGCATTAAAATAATACTTCACGATTTCCATGTGCATGAAAAGAACTGAAAGGGCTATTTGTCTCTTCATGGCTGTGAATAACTCCTATTGACATTAATGTGATAGGTTTGATTTATGTTGAGCACAGCTCAAGAGATGAGGTTCGTTTACGCTGAAGAAAAGTGGTGAAGCTTATTGGAGGAATATGAATAATCTGAGAGATGCTTTTAAGTTTAGCAGAAACCTTCAACCCCTGTGTGCTGTTAGCAATGACGAGCTGTATTAGCTCTCCAATGCCAAGTGAGGACTGCAGACTTCTTAAAACAAGGGAATTGCGGCTGCGGTTCCCCCGCTGTGAGAGCACGTACGTATGCAAGTGTCAACACAAGAGTACAGGGCTATGAGAAAATAGAAGGAAACAAGCCTTATGCAGTGGATTGTTCATCTCCTGTATTGCAGCTTTCTGTTGTGTGCTGGCATATAACACGACTGCAAACGTTGCACAGTCCATGCTTGAAAAAAAACACTAAAAAACATTTATGAAATTGTCAGCACTGAGAAACAGAAAGGATTAGGGATAAGACTCAGGGCTGTTGGATGTGGATCTGCTCCACCCATGGATGATGTTGCAGATGTTGGTGCTATACCTGGCAAGAAGAGGAATGCGCCCAGGTGCCCCAGTACCAAATAATGGAAGGGATGAAGGCTCCCATTTTCAGTGAGAATTTTCTTTGAAGTTCTGGGAATGTTTTGACCCAAAACAAGCACTGTTGGAAGGGGAGAGGGAAAAGTGGGGTAGAGGAGTTTTGCCAGTCCAGGCAAACAAGCAAAACTACTACAACCTTGCAGGAAGTCTCTTACAGCTCAATACGAAGTGATCATTTTCCTCTGTCTTTCCAGTCATCACTAAGCCAAACCCAACAAGCAGAAGCACATTGTGAGTCCCACCTTTAAAAATGGCTTGTTACAAACCAAGCTATTTCTGTAAAAGCTGAGCAGCATAGGTCAGGTCCAGACACTGTCCGGGGCTTTTCATCAAAAGGCAAGGAAGAAGGAAAGAGGGTTTTTTTCCTTCTGATCTTGATCCAGAGTCAGCTGGATTTTTGCTCTGCATAAAAGAAGGTACCAGACACACCATCTTTCCCCTCTCCTGGGCCTTCCTCAAAGGCTCAGCATCATCTTCAGTATAAAACACAGCATCCTCCCCACTCTGAAGGGGGCAACTTTGTCCACCTATCTACTCCACACAAAACAGTTGTATTTCTGGAAGTGCTGCACCAAGACCAACAGCTAATATTTCATTTAGAAGTAAACAGGCAGAGGTTTACAACTGCCAGGCTACGCAGCTCTAACAGCCATGTCATTTTACATCCAATATCTGAACCGGATTTTCCCTAATCAAAGGTCATTGACTTTTAGCACATATAAAGGGAAGACATTGTTTTTCTATTCTTTTTTTCGCTTGCAAATGAGGTGTGGCTAAAAACATCCATATTCATGAATGATAGTTCAGCTGAAATGTATACTATTTTATATAACCACTAGATAACAAATCAATACAAAACAAGGAGCACAGTAACCCTCACAAAGATGAGTCACACAGCAAAAAGAAGTTACAGAACTTTGAAAATAAAACATACAAATTTCTGAGAATAATCACCATTTCATGTTTGCTTATAATTATAATTTAATTATGAACCCAATTTTGCAACAATTTTTTAAAGTAGGTAGTTAGCATTGAAGTACTTTATATGCAATTATCTACTATTGAGCTTCCTCATTATACAGCAATTGCTACATAAATTTTCCTGTTGTTTAAGCGTATTTTTGCCATTTGCAGATTTCACTTGTAATCTAATAATACAAACCATTTGATCCAAGATCAACAGGCCTGTTTTACACGCCAGTTTCCAAGAAACAATTGTTAAATATTTGAAATAATACATATTGACAGAGAAGCTCTTCTTATTCTTTCCTCTTGCAGGCAAATTGACAAATAGCAAAATTTTGGTTATTGTAATAGTCTTGCCCACCCCCATAATCATCCATCTCAAAAAAAACCCAACCAAACTATTTAATAAATCAGAGCCTCACCCCATCTGAGGTCCCCTGCTCTTGAGTTAAATTTCTATCCCAGCTGAGCAGAGGGGAATCCTGAGGCAGATTGGCATAAATGATCTCGATTTCATGCAGTTGCCAACTGGTGCAAACTGTTGATCTGACTTCAGGAGAACAAGGGCAATTTATGTCACCTGAGGATCTGTCACCTAACTTCTAGAAAGGAAATAAATTTCTGCCCTTCATAGTGGACAAAAATAGCCTGTCTCACAGGTTGAGCAACGGAGGCTCCAAAGTCAGCAGAGGATACCCCTTTGTGAAATACATTGCCTTCTTGCGGCACAGATGATGTTCTGGTAGGTAACGTAGTGGAGTCAATATGTAGAAAAGGACTTTACATTTCATGTGAGCTCTGTAAGAATAATATTGCGTAAAGACTTTCCTATGATTACATATTGACTCTTTCACAATATGACAGAGGAAACTATTTCATTTGAGCTCACTGAGAGAAAGGGAAGGAGGCGGAACGTGGATTTTTCTCATCAGGCTTTCCTGAGAAGTCTCTGATTTTTTATTGTGTATATGGTAATAGCTTTGGACAATTTTAGAAAATGGCATGAGGTACATCTTCCAGGGAAAAGGAAGAAGACATGCTTTCACAAAGAAAATCAGAACATATTAAGGTATGAGTGTTTGGGGATAGCTGTGAGTGCATTTTAAAATTAGGTGACTTTTGCCTAAAACTGCCACATTGTGGTCTACGGTTCTGGGAGCTGCAGTGGCCTTGGTAGGACCCTGAGCTGTGCCAGCCAGCGCGGGGCTGTCGGGAGGTCCTTGAGCTGCACTAGGCTACGGAGAAATTCCTCACGCCTTTCCAGACGTTCAGCTGTGCTGGGAGAGGTGTTTGGCGAGGCTCCCAGACGTGTCTTCAGTTCTGTGGGAAGACCCAGGTAACCTACGACAACAAACGCTGCCAAATCAATTATATTTGAAAGCCGAGAACAGCAGGGAGAAGGGAAGGACTGGGTTTCCGTGTGGCATATGCTCTTCAGGTTTCCTTCTCTAAACTGTCATGCAGAGTGATCTAACAGTATTGCAAAGACTAAAAGAAATTGATTTAGCCATTAAAAAATAAGAAGAGCTCTTGGTGCTGTATCAGCTGTAGCTGGAAGGACAGTTCAGGCTAGCACTAGAAAATTTATTAAATTGTTAGAGTCCACAGAGAAGATGAACTTACAAAAACTCAGTGGTTGATCTATTTTAGTGTTTTTGGAGAGCAGCAGAGTGCTCATCTCCTGAAGTACCAGCAAAGTATTCAGAGAGATTTTTATACAACCATAGTTCTGCTTTGGCAAGATGATTAATACTGATGACACAGTTCTATAATTTTCTTTAATCCAACCTATGAAAGGCATGATTATCCTGGCCCCAGACTGAGCCGCATCCTTTGACTTCCTAGAGTGGAGTTGGAACTGCTCCTAAATTCCACTGGGACAAATCAGAGGACAAATCTTTATGTTTTAAATGAAAACGCTCTCCGTTCAATATGTTTGCATTTAATAGAAGTAAAATGAACTCAGGAACATACTAAGCTAGTGTGAATCAACATCAGTGAATAATATGTAAATCTTTGACGGGAGCGTCCTGTTCAGTTTTTATATCTATTTACACTGATACATTAATTAATACTGAGTTATTCATCACTGTAGCGATTTGATGGCAAAACTTCTAAGTATTCTGAAAAAGGTAAAAATACTAAATAAAAAGAGATGACAATTTTCCAGTAGCCTGGACTATTTTCTATTAATAATTTCACTTGAATGTAAAACATTGCACAAATCTAGCTAGCCAAGGAATGAACAGCTGGTAAATAGACATACATTCCTCTTACATCAGGAA
This sequence comes from Morus bassanus, assembly GCA_031468815.1. Taxonomy (NCBI): domain Eukaryota; kingdom Metazoa; phylum Chordata; class Aves; order Suliformes; family Sulidae; genus Morus; species Morus bassanus. The sequence continues at coordinate 39,562,501 of CM062575.1, forward strand.
AAAATATGTCGTTGTTACATAGCATCTATAGTCAGAAAGCCGTAGTAACACCCAAATAAACTTCACTGCCATATTAGTAAACATAGAAATGGTATTCTAACAGCATGATAAAATATTCCTAGATGAAATCCAAACAGGTAAGACGCAAGCCGGTATGAGTCAGTGGGTCCCTAATTTCTTACGTACTTGAGTCACACTTGAAAATGGAATATAAGCACAGATTTCTTCAACTCCTGCATCTTCAGACACTTTTAATGTTTTCCACTCTAAAAAGCTCCAGAGAAAAATTTCCCATTGTGAACACAAATGTTCTTCCCTTGGATTGATAACTTATTGATGCAATTACCTTGCTATCTTGTGAAGCCATGCCAGCTGAGTTCATTTAAACTCAGTGAAATGCTGTTCACTAAATCTCTCCGATCTCAGAGAGAAAACAGGGCTTGAAGAAATTAGAAGGTAGCAAAAGCATCCAAATTAGAGAGAGCAGCTGATCTGTGGATGATGAATGTCCACTCCTCCAGGTCCTCCTTGGTCCACCTTGAGCAATGCAAGACATAGACTTGACTCTGATTGTCTGAATAAATGACCACCATGGGGTTTTTGCTTCAGGCATAGCTCCAGCCATTTCATAATCACATACTACAGCTTTACAAGACAAAATAATATGGTTGATATGATCCTCTTCCCATAGCTTTGCTCTTTCATATTTAAAAGCACAGCTGGAAACTTTCTGGGGATGGAAGATACAAGATATACAGAACAAAATACAGGAATCTTAAAGGTACGAACTAATATTGCATATATCACAGAACAGTCACTGGCCCCAGATTAGATGATTAAAGAGACTGATTTCTGTGAAGTTAAGCTATGCCGTTCATAAAATGCATGTGTAATTGCTTTCCTAAAGTGATTAAGCAATTCCCATGTCTGTGCATCCCAATCAGGTAATTGCAGACCTAAATATCCATTTGCATATTTTCTGTCACCCAATTGGCATATACAATTACCATGCTTGGCAACTAGGAACATTATTTTGCATCCTAACAGTCTGAGAATCAAACCTTCAGGTCTTTTTCTTATCTAACTCTTGTAATACATTTCACATTGTCATATTTAAAGTGGATGTTGGCCATTCCTCATTCAGAACAAATAATATAAGTTTTTCACTATAAACTGAGATAATGAATCAGACAGTTTCTGGAGGGGTTTTAGATAAGTATCTCATGTAATTAATAAAGCTAAAAGAATACACACTGATCCAGTTACTTCTTGTCCACCATTGACAACAATAAAATATAAAGTTTGTGAGGAAAACTGAATATTTATGTAGGAAATTAATAGAAAAATAATAGAATATAATTTTCCTTGTTTCTCATTCTTTTCACGTCTATCACCTTCTCTCCTCTACTGCACTCTTTTATGTAGCTTTATTGGATCTTTTTTACCGAATTAATTATTAATTATCCATTTGCTTTATCACCTAAGGCCTCAACCGCACCTGCCCCAAACTGCTTGTGGACAAAAAGGAGGTGGTGGTTTCGGAACATGATTTGGAAGCAGAACTGCTCTCCTCAAGGTAAGATTTTACTCCAGCCCATGTAAGCACTAAATCTTTATCTCTTTTTGAAACGAGAATAGGTTCAACAGGAAGAGTGAGACGAGCACTGGCCTGGGAACAAGGGCACGTTCCTGGGGGCTCTGTCTCCGCTCCCCAGGCAGAAGGTGGAACTAAGCTGGGTGAGTGTGGCCCATCCAAAATGACCTGTGGCCCTGCTTCCCCTTGCTTATTACAGCAAAAAATTGATCGTCACTTCCTTTTAATGAAAAAAAAGGAAGGAGTTTTATGAGACAATTCCTCAGGTGATGACAGAGTAACAAGTAAGATGTGCAAGTGCTGGTTGTTCCCTTCTCAGCCAGCACTGGCAATCCCCCTTACTAATGTACTGTACCTTGCGAGACTTAACTCTGAGCCATTTTGCATCCCTCCTGCACCATGAGGAACGCATGCACAAATCCACAGGGGACAGCCATTGCCAGATCAGACGCTGTGATGCTTCGTGGTGCCAGTGCCCAGCATGGATGGAGGTATTTTTTGCCTTTTCAAAAGCAGTAAGGAGAATTGCTCGTCTCTGAAATTATTTAGTTAGCTCAAGATGCAGATAAAAATGACACTGTGATTTCTGGCCAAATTTGAGATCCTGATGCAAAAGTGTTGTTAAAGTGTTGTAGGTGGTATTGAGCTTTAGCATCACCCTTCATACACATAGGCAGGAGTCAAGTTCCCACCCTTTCCATCGTCAGCCTAATGCACGAGACTCTGAACTAACATCAGTTGAAGCTGCAGGAGATTTTTATAAATTTCTGATTTTACCAAGTCAGATTTTATGGCTAGAAAAAACAAATAGCATCCTCTTTAAAGGGGTCTATATCTCCAAGATAGGAAATGCGTAAGCCACATTAGTGTTAATGGAAGTAGCGTGCATGCATGCATAGCAGAATAAACACATTAAGTGCTGTTAATCATCACCTAAACATAAAAATCTCTTTGACTAAGAACAGTGCTGGCAGCTCCCCTTACTACAATGGTTTGGGATGCAGAGCCAGAAATGTCTTTCACTTTTTAATGATTTCTGAAATTATGTTATATTTTTATGGATTAAACTCTTAGAGGGTATGAACTGACAAAAACTGCATTAACTTCTATGGAGCAGTGCCAGTTCATTCCTTAAGGCAATCTGTCTCTATATAAGAACAAGAGGTAAGATTAAATATAGCTAATATGAGAGTAACTTTTTTCTAGATTTGTTAAAAATACACGTATTTCCTCACCATTTTCATGAGAAAGTAGCCTTTTGTGGCAACAGAACTTAGAAATTTTTTCAAAAAGTTGATTTTATTATAACATAATAATATAGAATTAATACTGATTAAAAAAAGCTTTTCTATCTTTGAAAGTAGCTGCCATCTTGAGTGTTCTTCTTTGGACAGAAAAATTCCTATGGACAACATTTACAGCTTGAAAAGTTCAGTTTCATTGAAAATAGCCTACTTAATCCAAAATTAACCTCATGAACCACAGACAAAGAGCATCACAGATCTAGCGGTTATAGTATCTGGAATCGGCGTGCAAGAGGGAAACCTCTCAAGCCAGTGGAAGAGGAACAGGGACTTACGACTGTTAGCAGCCTTGAATCCTCCCCAAAGCCATATCCCGCTATATGAATTTATGTTTCTTATCAATCCTTTTGCACCATAGCGAATCCTTATGTGACCAAGTGACAGAAGCAACGATACGCTTCAGATCCAGTGACAAGCATCAGACACCAGAGTATGTGCTGGTTCAAATAGGTTGTTCACATCCCTCCCCATATCGATGTCCTTCGAAAAGCTGGAGTTTTCAATATATCTATGGTGACAGTTAGTGAAAATTCAGAGTTGGTAGGTCCAGTCACAGGTTCTGCATGGATTCTTATATCAGATATTATTTCCCACCAAGGCCCAAAGTATGGAGACAAAGTTTACTTAAGCGTCTTGCCTATGTCCATACTGCAGTCTGGTTCACACAGCCTGGTAGAAAAGGACATTCTTGAAAAAAATCATAGAACCGCTTTTTCAAATACTTTTTTTAGTAGCTTACTTATCTAACGGACATGTACTTTCTCCTGGTTTCTCAACAGTTGCTGGGTACAGTCCTTAGGAAAAGTTCTAGAAAGGCACAAGACATGATCCACAGAACTATTCATCCATCTCAGCCTGCATCTTTTTTGCTCTTGAACTACTTCTGAGTGGCTTATTAAAATGTGTGTCAGCGAAATAACTTTGGTGCTCAGCCTATGTTTTCACACCAAAGAAATTATACTATTTTGCTATATTAATTATACTATTCTGGGTGAAAAGATGATACTGTAATTAATTTATTCATACCAAACTGCAAAACTCCAAATTACGCAGTCCTTTCAGACATATTTCTCCCTCTTTGAAGTTCTCCAAACTTAAAATCATTAACATGGTCAATGTCAATTGATTCAGCCACTACTGAAAGAGAAGAAAAATTCTGGTCTTCTGAAACACTGATGTTATCTGGAAGCATCAATTGCCACTGAAGAAAATACATTCCCAGATAAAACATTTGATTCAACCTTACCACAGCCTGCCAAAATTGAGAGCTAGCTCCTTCCCGATGAAGTATTTCTGTATTCTGTGACATGTTATCAACCTCCAGCTCTTTGAATGAGGTTCAAATCAGACTGAGACTTTGTCAAATGTGGAGAAATAAATGGAGTTTCAAACTCAGCCTTTATAATGCAGCCCTGGACTTGTCACTGCCAGTGCTGAACACTGCCACCTCCTCCTGCAAGTCAAATTGTCTCATCTCTAGTCTCAGGGGCTGGTTTTCTTTGAGGTCAACACATATCTGGAGTCGAGCTGGGCACCTTATAGGGTTTTAATAATCACTTATATTTTTTTTGGGAAAAAATACAGCCTTAATGAGCTCTTACTTGCATTTTTTCCCTCAAAAGATAAGCTTAGCTACAAGATTTTATATGCAGAGATAGTAAATAATTTCTACGTTCCTTTTCCTCCGATGCCTTTGGCGATCCTCAGGAGCAGAGCCCTGCCAGGGCCACTGTTGTGATTCTGTGTCTCCAGCAATATGAGATGAACATACCTTTGATACGCTCACTGTTTGGAGCATGCTTTATTGCTAGTCTGCACTGTGTATTTGCTTGCCAGAGAAGTTATAATACAATTGGGAGCACCAGATTGACTGTTTTATGAGCAACCAGAATTCAAATGTGGTTCCATTCCATTGGGCCACTAAGGAAAGAAAGAGAACGAAATACCTGCTGGAGTGGAGAGCCAGCATTTCTTCTCTTATACAAGCCACTTACTTCTGTATCATTTGTAGGAGGTATTTTAAAAGGACAAATATTTTTAAAGCCACAGTCAGATTTTTATTGCGTTCTCATAACTTATTTAATGCCTCAAATCAAATGCTTTACCCTACTATGTTACAAAAAATATGCAGAACACAGCTATATATCATCTCTAAAAACGTCACCCACTTTAGTTTCTTCTATTAAAATGCATCTTTATTACCTACTGTAATTATGAAAAATTTAGGCTGGTTCATATATTTCCCAAGATACGAAAATCTACAGCATCTATTTTTCCCGCAGACAGCAATGCAATGTGCCTTTCTCATGGCTAAGTCTATCATTATATACTAAGACTAACCAGCGATGTCAGATACAGAATATAATTTTAATGAGATTCTTCTGATTTTTTTATTAATGGCTTGAACGATCACAGCAAATTTCAGATGATGTGTGGTAGTAACTGCTTTTCTGGTTCAGATATGAACCATCACTTAGCCTAAGAATTCCTTGCAGCTCAACTGTGATTATATATACAGAAGCAGAGAAAATAGGCCTTCTATTAGAATTAATGACAAGCTGACATAAGTCATTGGGATACAGGAGCAAAGATCACTCATATGAGTAAAGGCTTTCTGGATTGAGTCCTAAATCTTTAGGGTGAAACTCTGGCCCCACTGAAGTCAAGAGTTGATCTAAATTGTACCTACATAGTACAAAGCAGCTTCTCACAAAACAGATATTTGTATGAAGCCTCCTTTGTTTAAAAGTCTATGTGTATTTTGTCACGTACATGGAACAGATTGAAGGGAAAAAGGATTTTTAAAGATTAAACTGCTGAACTTTAAGACTTTTCTGGACCTCATGCAAAGAGAGGTTAATATAAATAAAACAAGACTTCAGTAACTCTGAATTTTGTATTATAATGAAATGATTTTCACTGTGTTCACAAGCCCGAGGCAAAATACTACTCTCGGTGATGTAAATAGGAATCCTTTCAATATGCATAAAAGATACTGACCAGGCCCCAGATTAATATTTTTCATTAGACCAATCTGATCAAAAAAGCTGTTTTTAAACCTCCTAAGATTAGACAAGACCGTCACGGAGCTGTCACCTGATAATCTAAAATTATTTATGAGAGTTCTGCCTCCCATCCTCGTACTGAGAAGTACCCCAAAAAAAAGTTCTCAAACTTTTTGATTTAAAAACTGCTTGAAAATGTTTTTTTCTTGAATTTGACATGGCCATATTTGCCTGCTGTCGCTTCAGCAGCAACAACGTCCCGAGCGGATGGTGTTCAAAGAGCCTGGCACGCTTGCGCAGGTGTTCAGGAATCGCTCAGAACCACCATGCGGCTCATCCTGGCCCGCAGTGCAGGAGGAGGAGGAACATCGCCTGCATCCCGGGTGGGTCTGACTGCTTCATGAACGTTTCAGGTTGGAAGAGGGGACAGGAGGAGTCTATAGCACTTGACCTAAGCCTAAATAAAGCCACAGCAAGTTGCTGAAGCAGGCAACCAATATTAGCATCTTATCAGTTTGACTGCACCCATGTATTCCTGTACTGTCTAGTAAACACTTTATGAGTTAGGCATGTAGGTATCCTGGGATCCCATTTTTGATGTCTCAGATATGTGCCAGCTATCCCAGAGAGATAAACCCTCAACGACAGCTCCCACCGGGCTCAATGGGTGAGAGATAGGAGAGCAGCTGGGTGGAGGTGGGAGTCAGAGAGGGTGGCGGTGGGTCTGGGAGCCCCAGGCACAGTCTTTCTCCAGGACATGAGCCAGAGAGATGGGAGAGACAAAGCCCGTTAGACTAGCAGACCTTTAAATGAACAAGGGACCGGACTGTGGACCCAAACAGAATCACCTGGTTAGCATCCAGAGAGGAATCTGATTGCAGCTCTGCCAATTTAGTAGATCCTTAATTTACTTAAATAATTACTTGGTGATTAATTCGATTAATTAATTGCATCTGAAATCAAGGAGCTACACTCTTAATTTTTTTTCTCCTGGAATCAAACTGAACTGTAATAGATTCTTCCACGTTGCATTTCTAACTCACAGCATTCAATTTAACAGGGAGAAGCGAAAGTTACATTAAAGCAAATCAGCTGTAGCCCTGATTTCCTTTTTCACTTTTTCAGCTACAGAGAAAAAATGTTGCTAATCAACAGGAAATGCAATTTTGGCTGTGTGAAAACTGCCTTTTGCAACTCCAGGCAATTATAACAAGTCTACTGAAACATTTGCACTCTTGTGGTACTGTTGAAATGCTGATATTTTTCAAATTACACACTAGATACAAATACCGTATTGAGCAGCCTTTTCCCAGTACCTTGGGATGGACTCTTATACCCTTATCCTTGCTGAACAGGTATTTTCTCCAAGAGCAATGCTATTGACTTCAGAGGTGCTATTTCCAGTATCAAGTTTTAAGAAACTCAAAAAAATCACCCTGAAACTATTTTCTACCCTTGGTTTCAGCTGGCTATTAGGCAGAACCGAGAAGGGGCCCAGGATCCTAAACCCCAGAACAGTATCTAGAGCTCCCTCAGCTTCTGCCTTTGCTAATTCAGAAAGTATTTCGGTCAGCAAAATCTAATTTTTTTCACTTTTCTAAAGTCAATATGAAAGTTTTCACACTGGCCTAGCAATTAAACTTCCTTGGCTGTGATTCAGTAGGTACCAGAAACCAGTGCCTGGCTGGTTTTCAATGCTGGGGGTACCAGCACAGGGCGAGCTGTAGGCAGTAAGAAGCGGGAGGAAGCCTGCGGCCGCCGTGCTCTGACACACCAGCACTGAAAGACAAGAACCAAACTTCCTCCTGCTTTCCTCACAAAACAGTCTCTTTAGGTCCAAAACGGTGGGAGCAAAAGCTGCACTGCTCTTCTCTTCTCCCTGTGAGTAAATGTCCTGATTTTAAGAAAGCTCATTTCCGATGTGATTAATTTAAAGAATATGCTCAACTCCCATTGCATTCAGTGGGTGCTAAGTGCATATTCACGGCTTTCTGGATGAAGATGGACTTTACCACCACTTGAGAGCTGTGATTCACAGCTTTGCTAAATTAGAGGATTTCCCACAGTCTCACTGCCAATGGCACTCCAAGCTCGACGAGCACTGAATTCAGCAGTGCTTTTGCATGCAATGTGCACACGCTGCTTGGCGAACACGCGTGAGCTACGGCTACACTTCCCAGCCATGAATCTCATACGTTAAAGTGGATCCTTGGTTCATCATACTGATTGGGCTGGTAGGTTATTGGTGTTGGAACAGAATGGTATTTCCTATAGATTATTAAAATTAGGATTAGGCTGAGAATGAGCTAGGAGAACCAGAAACAGGACGAGGAGCTAAGTCCTGTACTCAAAGTTTACAGAATAAAATTTATTGGGATATATCTCACTGAAGACAGGGGCTCTCTGGAGGCTGTACTTGATGTTTCTGTCTAAAAACACTATTTGTGTTTTACCACTCAACTTCTCTATTCACAGAATGCATATGTAAGCTGCACTGGTTTCTAGTTTAGAGGTTCAGAAGTGTAATACAGGCCTGGTTTGGGTAGCAAAACTATGGCGTTTTTTTCCCAGTATGTAAAGCGTGGTATTTGATTTCAGAATATCCTTTCAATTAAAGGAATGCTTGGATATAACCCAGAATCTTATAATGCAATTCAGAACTCCTTAATCCTCCCTAAGTTCTTTTTTCTGGCTTTTCCAAAAATTGTTTTAGTCTCTTTTCTTATATTTTTCCTTTAATTTTCAGTCTTATTAATTTTTATTCTGATTAAGCTCTGAAAAGCCTTTCTTCATATCATATTCAGATTGATAATTAGTTCAAAGGTATTCATCAGCCTACAATAGCTTTTGTTATTGTTCAGTTTTTATAAAAAATAATTAAAATATTCCTATCTCCTCACTCCTGAGAAGCCTGTAATCCAACTTCCACAGATAACAGGGAATAGGGTACAAGTCCTGCTTTTATATCTTTTGTGCCTTGGACTCCAGAAAGAAAAGATACATAGATTTATACATAAATATCTGTTTAGTCAAACACTGACACAGATTTAGCAGAAAACAAGGGTAATTCTAATTGCATTCACTTAATCTATGACGGTTAATACTAACTTCCTTTCTTACTTCTGTTTCCATCATCACAAGTGGGTAATCCAAGGAGGATACAAAAAGTTTTCTCCCAGCGTGCCAGCGTTACTGTCAGGTTATGTGACCTTCCCTTGGTCTCCAGACAGAGATTCCTCCAAAGTTATGTGGACAGCAGTGGACCTTTGACAGCACTGCTAAATCACGTAATCCGCCAGCCTCCTGTACAGTGGCTCAGATATTCTTTCCTATGTATTTACTGCCTTACCAGAGCTTGCCAGAAGACCTACTGAGGGAGACACTAAAGCTGTTCAGGTCAGTGTGAGGAGCCAATGTGAGCACTGATTCAGTAGGGTTAGATGAAGCCCCGTGCGGCATCACTCAATGCCTACCACCTTCTAAATCCCTTTATGTGCTGCCATGCACGCAGTTCCAATTGACTCCCTCGTAAGTGAAACTCCTCACAGGCACAGGATGAGGATTTGGTATTTTCTTGATAGAAAGTACTATTACTAAAACAGATGGTAGAGGAGGGGGTAAGTATCAAGAGAGATTATTGAGTTTTTATCTTGCAATCTGTCAATAATCATGGATTGGTGCCCTGGGATGAAGACAATGAAAGAAACCAGGAAAAGAAATCAGAATAGCAGGTGAAGTCAGACCTACGAAAGCAGAAGGGATAAAAGGAATTGAAAAAAAGCTTTCCCCTCCTCTACCTGACACTTTAGGAATTGCCTTTTTACTCCGTTTCGTTAGGGAAAAGACATAACAAAAACCAATTTGCAATTAATTTTCCTCCTAACAAACTTTAAAAAAGCTCCTAATAGCCTTTCATTTTGTAAGCTTTATGAAAAAACAGTCAAGTGTTGCTTCGCCCTTGTTTCATACAGCTCCTGTGGTTAATGCTGAGGACCCGGCTCTGCTCCCGAGAAGATGCCTACGCTACACACCAGGTGCACCACGCTCCTGCTCTACCCAGTCATCCAAGTACTGGGGGACACTGGAGCTCCCTCCCTGCACTTTGATTTTTGTCTCAAGGGGAGGAAGGGCTGTACAAACCTGGGTTCCCTCTCCTCATCCCGGCACGGGGGAGGCCACAAGGCAGGACCGCCGCATGGAGCCCAGCGGGCTGCAGCCTAGGTACCAACAAGTGGATCCCCTTGTAGGTATTAATGAAAGAATCTGACTCATATGAAACTATGAAAAAAAGAGCCTGTAGATTTCATCCATCCCGGTGCTGGCACAGAAACTCAGAGCCTGCTACGATCACGTAGTAAGGAAACTTGTTTGAAGGTAATTATTGCCTGGCCTCTTGAAAGATCAGGGAATAAGATGGAGAAATATGTGCGGCTCTGAACATACCTTTTATAAGAGCCAAACAAAATTCTAACTTCAAAGGATTTGGGATGTGCTTTAAACCTAGAATAGGGGGTCTTTGTTTTTCCCTTCATGAGAAGCAGCTTCTCAAATCCAGCCTGAACAGGAGAAAATGAGAAAAATAGGTAGGTTGCTGAGCATGATAACTAATGAATTCTGATTCCTATGGAACTGTGTTGCCTGATTAACTAATTCTGCCAGAATTCTACTAAGGTATCCTGTCATCTGCATCTACCAGTTTCTGCATGTAGTTACCATCTCCCCTGTTAGCTGTATTGATAGATATTAATTCCCTGCAATATTTTCTAGCATAGACAAACCCCTGGAGCCTGGTGTTGCTACGCTTACAGAGGAGTCCTGAGCAGCCTGACTTTACCCAGCCCCTCCTAAGTCCCTATAAATAGCGATTTCTGAATGGTGAGGACTAAAGCAATCTACCATCTCTTCCTTCCCCGCAATCCCACCAGCCCCAGGCATTGAACAGTCCCCAGGCTCACTGGTTAAGGACCTTACCCACCCTCAGGTGCATCTCCTGATCGATGCCTGGTGTGTTTAGAGTTTGAAAGCTTTCTTCTGCCACGTCACAAATTCCCCCATGTAGATTTTTGGAGCTCGAGATGTTGCATGCCCCCAGTAAAGCTTTTTCAGCATTTTGAATCTTTAAGAGTTTATAATGCTGCTAGCTGGTGTGGATTCTCCTGTGTCTAGTAAGCTGCAAACTCCCACTGCAGCTTTTCTCACTTGCTTGTTTGCCTGAGAAAACTGAAATCAATCAATGGGAATTTTTTAGAAGGGAACACAGAAGGACAGATGTACATGGATAAACCTCCCACCCACCCCCAAACCATGAGGATTTCCCTAGGGAACCAGGCTAAAAATGAGAAAAAATAACCCTCGGAAAACTGTCAGTGTTTGTATATCTTTGCAAGAGACTCTGCTGCCTTGAATACAAAATGGATGTCTACCTCGAAAGCCAGAGGATTCCTTAGAGATTTAAAGGTATAACATACAGCGAAGGATTTTGTAGTAGTTATCCGGCTCAATACAACATTCAAGCATTTTTGGCAGAATGAGCTTTTCTATTTCTGCTATAAAAGCCATTGGAGAGCAGAATCCTTTCGCAAATGTCAGCAGCAAAAAATACATATTCCAGTTTTTATTAAGCTACCCTGTGCTAATCTGCTTTAGACACCAGTTTCAAATTGTGTAGCCAGAGTCTTTTTTTCGTGTTCAGAATGGGTTGGTTTGACACGCCAGGTGCAGAAATGCCTTCTGCATACTGAGACACAGCCTGAATCTCTGCCAGCACTTAAAGAAGGTCCTGCTGAGACCATGCTACAGAAAACTGCTTCTGAAGCTGGAGAGTTTCTCTTCCACAGCTCATACAGATGGTTAGGGCTCATCTACTTGACTTGTCAGCACCAGATACTGTCAGTTGTGCACTCACCTGGAGTTTCCCAAGGATCAGTAAAGGTTGATTGACTATCTGGCTCACAACTGAGTATACAAAGAAAACCCTTGACAATATTACCCCTCTACCATCTCGTTCCCTCTCTTGATGCATGTGCATTTTTTCAGGGAAAGGGGTTTTCATGCCAACAGGCACGGTTGGCAGCAGACGAGAAGCCTCCTCTCTACAGTGCTGGCAGCAAATTAGCTGGAGATCACAGTCTCCACGGAGCCAAGGAGCCGGTTCAAAGAGACAGGGACTGCACTCCCTGGGAGGCTGGCATAGGTAAAAATGGCAAGGGGTCCCCACTTCTGTATAGTTTAATAATTAAATGGGGGAGGTCTTGATGAAAAAGTTTGTGATGCGCCCTTTTCTGATCAGGGAGGATGATGATGGGGGGAACTCAGAGATACTCCTCCGTAAAAGGCCCATTTACTCTCTATCTGACACCGGGGAAACCATGAGGGACAAGACCTTTGTGCAGCTCTGAGGCTTAACATCTGTGGCATTTCATATAGATCAGCTAGCCTGGCACGTTGCTATAGCTGCCAGTCAATAAATCTCACCCGCTGTGAAGATGCTAGACTTTACTAAAAGATTCACAGAAATAACTGTATGGTTTCACAACCTAATAAGTGAAACAGTCATTCCAAGTAGTCAATACACAGAATGTTTTTTAAAAAAGTATCAGCCCAAAGCAATGATTTGGAAATAAATGTAAAAAATCTTTAGCTTCTGTCAGATTAAAGTAGTTTACACTGTGATAGCAGGCATTTCTCATATGCACCAAAACATGCCAACTATGGCACAATCTGACTAATTATAATTACTCATGATATTTTGCAAAACCAGAGATGATACATCATGTCTAAAAAAAGAAAAGCCATCCGTTTGCTGGTTGCAGTACTCCCTGAGATTTTAAAAACTGAAGAGGAACCCCAGACATGAAACAACCAGCCAAGAACAGACATTCCTAAATAACAGTACTTTTGGAACCCCTCCACCCCCACCTGTCATCCTAACTTTAAAAAAAATATTTATCTGCATAAAGTTGTCATTTCAACTTTAATACCGATAATTGGGAGACAACGATGTATTGCCAAGATCTGTGTGTATCCCCCGAGCCTGCTTGCCATGCAGAGTGAGATGCAGTGGTAGTAGGTATGCACCACCAAGCCTGCAGATAATTGTATTCTGGGGCTGTGATACGCTCACTGCATACGTGTAGTTAAAAACTTGTTATAATTAGTGCTCGGTATACTTGAGTTGTAGCCCAGCTCAGGGGAATTGTGCATACTCAACAAGTCAGTTATTTCATATTTTTGGTAATGCTGAGTGCTTATTTTGGGATGGAGAAGCGGCACATCAATGTATTTGTGTCTGCAAGCACCTTGTGCAGGCATGGTTAACCCATGAATGATTTGCAGGTTCTCAGCCGTTCAAAACCGGTTCCCATGCTTGGCTTACAGCACCTGACGGCATGCAGGACTGTGCTGTGCAAGAGGCTGGTAAGCATCCTGAATTTCTGGCTGGGATAGAAAATAGCAGCAGGGGCTGCTGCTGCTGACATTGCCTGGCAGCCAGCTGTAACTCTACCCCAGTCCCATCCCTCAGTGGGAAAATAGAGCCTCACAAGAAACTCTTGTTCCCTGCCTATGAGTCGCTCGTGTTCCCCTTAAGCTGTCTGAAGCTCAGGGGCTGTATTTTGTTAGCTGTCACCTATTGCTATATGTAAGTCCATAGCACCAGGAAGGCAGGTACCCTGATCAGTGGGTTTTCAGAAGTGCCAGCGTCTGACACCCAGGGCAGTTCATTGGGAATTAGCTTCCTCCTCTGCTAGTCGCCAATGCTTGCCCCTCCCAATATGTGTATCTCTAGCTCCCTAAATGCCTTTGTACCTCTCAGTCCTGTTCTTTCTTCAAAGGCAGTCACTTTTTCCTGCCTAGGGACTAAATAGTAAAATTTGGACTTTATATTACAAGCATTTAACAGTCAAATACTTGAAAGGACTCAAGTCCTGTACAAAACCACATGATACAGAAGGATTTTCAAAGACTTTGATTTTAGGCCATTTCCAAAATCCCAGGGTCACATACCTTGGGTTTTAATTTATTTTATTTTCTCCTGGACAAATCAGAAACAACGCCATTGGGGTCAGTGGAATAGCAATGGTTTAGAAGCAGCCTTAAAGAACTAAGGATTGTAAGGTTGCATGGAAGCACATTCTTGATGGCAAATGTGACATGAATTTGGCACAAACCCTTCCATAAAACACACCGTAAGAGTCAAACTATTGAGACTACTTCAATTCCTTTTCTCAAGCCTTGTCTATCACACTACATTGGGCATGGCTAGGCTCAGCAGCAGATTCCCCTGAAGACACCAACAGCATATTCTTAAAGGTCTTTTGGAGATCAGCTCACTTTCGGTAATCTTTTTTCTATAGATCTGAGGAGGCTAGGACTGACAATATTATGTAAAACTAATGCTTTAAAATGATCCTTCAAATGTAGTGAGTGCCTTATTCCATGGAAGTTTATGCAAAAAGATGGAGCAAAAAGATGAAGGCAGTCAGGAATTTTCAATGAGAATCATGGTTTAAAACCCAGCATTTTATCTGAGAAAATATAATTTTCGTCAAAAGAGTTCAAATGATTCATCTGGCATTCAAATATCTTCCAGTAAAATGGGAAAACCAGAAGCCAAAATGTGCATTTGAAGACTCTTGAAACTTTTTTTTTTTTTTTGGCTGGCAAATTGGAGAGATTTCTGTTTGTTTGGGAAGGGGTTAGTGTTTTGTTTTTGTGGTTGGTTGTTTTCAATCCCATATTAAAAATGAGATAAAGGTTATGTTTTCTGGCCATCAGAACTGGCTGATTTTCTTACGTATCTTATTTATTTTTCTGATTCTACATTCTTTCTTTTATTGCCAATATAGACACTTCCATTACTGTTGAATACAAACTAAATGAAAATCTGTGGTCCATTGTACATTCCCTTTTCATTGCCTAGGAAACCATGAAAGATTAGCACAGCAAACTTGTGAAGACACATAATATCCATCACCTGTATGGCTGTATGAAAATGTATCTCAGGCATTAATACTGCTATGACAGTAAGACAGTAGATTTTTATATCCAAGGCACAAAGGTGTCAGCAAATCCTTTCTGAAACTGCAGAAGTGAATAGTTCAGGGGGCAGCACCTTGGATGTGGTCTTTATTCGCAGTCATGCTCCTACTGCGTTAGCCGTGGCAAGCCGCTGCATCATCCTATATATGATCATCTTCCACTAGATTTCTTTTTATCAGAACTTTCAGGGCTGTCTGTTATCCTGTGCCTGTTTGCCCCTACTGCAGGAAGACCCTGATTACAGTTGAGACATCTAGAATATCAGAGCGTAATATTGTGCCATGCAAACTTTTTTTTTTTTCCTACTGCTTTCCTTAAAACCTTTCCCCCCCACTACAAGCATAACTTCACATAAATTACAGCCCATCCGTCTCAACACAGCCTCCGAGTCTCGCTGAACTCCTTTGTTGTGCAGAGGACTGGATGGAGCTGGGGTCTGGCCCAGAACACCATTTCCTCTGCCTCCTCCTAGACCTGCCTACACTGAAACATGCCACGGGAGCTGTTAAAATCTAAGTTGCAGTATCTCCTTTTTAAAGTATAGGAATGTGTTACAATTACCACAAATTCCTAAGGCAATGAATTCTGAGCTTTTAGCAGCACCCATTGTATTCACTTCTTATAGTCCTTTTTTGCAAGCCAAATATTTGATGGAATTACAGTTCTGGCATCATGAAAGGGAATGGTTATCTGTTACTTTTTCAGTGTTTCCCAGCCTGGGGCGTCTGTCTTTGCCGATGACAGCAGTAACACAAAGCACTCTTATCCCAGTAACCTGAAGTGCTCTGGATCTCAGACACATTACAGATTTACATTTACACTTTGTTGGTACCCTGGATGAAAAGAACTGCAAACTCATCATTATAAAGAGATATGCAAATCCCTCTTTTGTTTTCAAAGAAACCATTTAATTGTCTATTTTTCATCCTCAGATTTTTCCCAGCAGTTTCATTAGCTGACATGACAAAATGCCAGCTCATTTCATATTTAAATATAGGACCAATTTGAAATAATATATCTTTACTTTGGGAGCAAATTCATCTGTTATTATTCTATGAATAATATCCAAAAGAAAGAACTTAAGCCCTTCTCTCCTATTTGCAAGGTTGACAGAAAATTTGTATTTTCTGTAATAAAAAAAGGTGCTTCTGGTTGTTTCCTTCTTTTATTTTTGCAACTGTAGATGCTTAAAAAAATGATGACAAAAATGGAATGAATCCTACGAAGTCTAGCACCTACACTGACTGACCGCTTCAATGACCTGTGGGAAAAGTAGACATGACTTAAACCTTAAATTTTGGGCCACAGTCCCCTACTGAGGGATGTAGGCAGGTATCTTCCTCCATCTCCTTTGCTCCTTAAGCAAAAACCCCTCTCAGAGGCCCTTGCTACAATAAAAGCAGGTCTCAATCTTTCGTTTTGAATAACTGGTTCAGATCGGCCGCCACTTCAGCTTTTGACCCAGGCTCCTGTACAAAGTTATGACTCTACAGGGCGCATCTAAAATAACCTGGTCGTCATTCTGGCACTCATTTTCGTCCATGCAACTGCCTATATCTGCAAAACCATCGCCACACAGTGGGACTGATAGTACCTGGGCTTGAAAACAGACATTGGCAACTGGTTCCCCACCAGTGCAAGAGAATAAGTGAACACACACTGTCACCCAAGGAAGCCTGCAGCTCCCAACGGCTACTTGCAAGTCCTCTGCTTTTTCCCAGCCTCTTTCCTTACGCCTTCTCCTTCCAGGCTCATAAGAAAATCAGTGGGAGCTCTGCTACAGTTTGGATAGGTTTTAGATCCTCCATTGTTGAAAATGTTTAATTCACTTATCCTCCCAGCTTTAAGTGCTTTTCTCTTTAACAGCTCCCACAAATAGAGGGGGTGTGGATCCTTGGGCTTCTCCCTGCAGAATCATCTTCCCTTCCTATTTGCAGATTTTACTGTCCTTAAATGTAAGTCTCCCCCTTTCATGCATGCAAAAAAAGGAGAAAAGAAATGTAATTACATACATCGCTACTGATACTTCCATTGACGTAATGGATTTTTTGCTAATAATAGACAATAAATGAACACAGTAAGAATGGATTCCATCTGAATTCTCACTTACACTAAACTGATAGAAGAAAATTCCAATTCCTTTACTATTTTTATCAGCAACTGCCAGTGTAAGTGACTCATATGGTGGATAATGGTTTCCCATCCCCGCTGGAAGATTAATGCCTTAGCAAAGTCCATGGATTTATAGAGAACATGCTTGTAATGTCTGAAGCCTGGTTTTATTCTTTA
The DNA here is from genome assembly GCA_031468815.1 of Morus bassanus. NCBI lineage: Eukaryota > Metazoa > Chordata > Aves > Suliformes > Sulidae > Morus > Morus bassanus. The sequence goes on from CM062575.1 coordinate 39,579,732, forward strand.
GAGGGGACACAGAGAGGCACTTCTAGGCTCACGCACAGTTCTAGTATTACACAAGTACTTAATGATTTATTTCAAAAGAGTTAAGGAACCTGGCAAGCAAACAGGAAACCTATGTCCTCTCTGTCTTACTATGAAATTCATCCTGAGACAGAAGATCTGCAAAATGGTCCCAGGACTCATTTAAGATCTTCTTTAAGTACTTAGAATAACGGGATTGAGGCTCTCTGTGTGGCAGCATTGCCATTCCTTTCAAAAAACAGGGTTTCTAGCCCTGGCTTACGTCCTATATAAGTCCCTGAAAGCTCCATTAAGTGGTTTCTACATGGAGCTCAGCAGGTTTTTTCAGGGAAACACAGGTCAAACAGATACATAGTAAGTAAAACAAGTATGGAAAGATGTTGCCTTGCTCCTGAAAAATCACACTCCGGATACTGCTAGCCTAGTTCACCCAGGAGCTAAAGAGGAGAATTTGCTGTGGAATGTGAAATAGTCTCTTTTTCTCCCCATCAGTACATGTTGACACATTGAAATAGGAACATTTTCCAAGTTCTAAGTAAAATTTCTAATCAAAACATGAGAGAGAGAAGGAACTTACATAAGACATGGAAAATCTGAGGTCATGTCCCACCCTGTCTGATGATGTTCGGATAAATGTCCTAATTGCACAGCTCTGGGTACCTGGGGCAGATCTCACACTATCTCCTGAACAATTTCAAAAGATCGGAGTTTCATTCTCCCACAGAACAAAAAAGTCTACTTCAGAACTCCCAGTATTTTACAAAATACGTAATCCTAGACAAGTATAATTTCTGAAATCAGGGAGCTTCAATTTACCCTTCTTCAAGGAGGACTTTAAAATACCAACCACTCCATACAATCTCCTCAGTTGCAAACACAAAGAGCACCAACACCTCCAGCCCAACCCCTCATGCACATCTGTCCATTGCTGTGTATATTACATGGGGTTTTGGTTTGGTTTTTTTTTTTGTTCATTCGTGGTTTTTTTTTCCATTGCCAAATTCTGATAGAAAGGCAAGATTTCATGCTGGAAACCTCTACATTTAGGCAAGACAGACCTGATCTTCAAAAGCATTTGGTGACAAATGCTATTAAAGGATACACCAGACAGTGGTTAGTTTGGTGCTGTAACTCACTGGCCCAGCTCTAACACTTTGGGTTTTTTTCATGCCTTCAGGAAATTGCTGGGAAATGTCTTTCCAGACTACTTTAGCCTATGGCTGGAGAACGACTAAGGAAAGAGTGCAAAAATTCTTATGGAACCTGTAGAGTCATGGGCGGTAACATTTGGGGAGAAATCAAATGGGATATAGCACATGCAGTGTAATAAAAAATACAATGGCTGTAGTAACTAGGCAACAAATGGTGGTAAAGCACTGGAAGGATTTGAGGGAAAGCCCTGCCTTTGGGAGAGGCAGGTATATGGCAACTGCATTTGCACAGCTGAACATCATTCTTGCCTGTTCTATGGTGCATCAGGTCTTGCTTTAGCAGGTCACTGAAAAACATGCTTCAGGCCGATCGTATAATCACATATTTCCTCAAATGAAAGACAGACCTTCTCTGACCTAGTAGTTTTGTACCCGAAGGGCTTTTTTTTCTACCCAGAAATGATGTTTGTTTGTGATGCAGTCTCAAAATTTTAATTGTTCTCCTCAGTTTTTGTTCTGCCTTTAATCCCAAAGCTGCATTTCCCTTTGTCATTACCTCAAGCACCTTTCATGATGCCCTTAACCTTGGGCACGTATCACTGTCAAAAAAAGGTACTTCTGTAAAACTGCTTTGTCAGTAAAAAAAAAGTGCAGCTGTTTTCATAAATATCTGCACCATGTTACTCCTGACAAGGACTGACAAGAATTCCTCTCACTGAGTCTAGAGCAGGGAAACATCATTTTACGTGAATTATAGGGAGTTACATTATCCCACAGTTTGACCCAAATTATTTGGAATATGACCAAATATCTTTCTAAAGTATACCCTTTATTTTTTGGGGAAGGGAGCTCTTTCAGCATTGGCATGCCTTGAAATTCACAGCTCATCATTGGTAACGTAGTCACAGCACTACATTAATTGATCTTACTCAAGATGACTGCCTGTCGCGCTTTAACCCCAGCCGGCAGCTCAGCCCCACGCAGCTGCTCGCTCGCTCCCCCGGTGGGATGGGGGAGAGAATCGGAAGGGTAAAAGTGAGAAAACTCATGGGTTGACATAAAGACAATTTAACAGGTAAAGCAAAAGCCGCGCACGCAAGCAAAGCCAAACAAGGAATTCCTTCACCCCTTCCCACGGGCAGGCAGGTGCTCAGCCATCCCCAGGAAAGCAGGGCTCCATCACGCCTAACGGTGACTTGGGAAGACAAACGCCATCGCTCCCAACGTCCCCCCTTCCCCCTTCCTCCCCCAGCTCTATGTGCTGAGCATGACGCCGTGTGGTGTGGGACATCCCTGGGGTCAGTTGGGGTCAGCTGTCCCGGCCGTGTCCCCCCCCAGCTCCTTGTGCCCCCCCAGCCCCTCGCTGCTGGGGTGGGGTGAGAGGCAGGAAAGGCCTTGGCTCTGTGTAAGCTCTGCTCAGCAGGAACGGAAACATCCCGGGGTTATCAGCACTGTTTTTAGCACAAATCCAAACCATAGCCCCATACAAGCTGCTATGGAGAAAATTAACTCTACCCCAGCCAAAACCAGCACGCTGCTGCATGTCATGCAGGCTATCCCAGAGCTAAAGTAGACAGTAGGCTGTTCCTTGATATATTATTTAGGGCAGGAGAGTTCTCTTCTGAGAATACAAGTTTTTTATTCTACCCAAGTTTCAGAAGCTCTTGTTTGGGAGATATTCAACAATAAGGCAAAGCTTTGATCTCTTTCCTCATGAATGATGGAAGAATTCTTAGATTTATTGCCTAAAATTTCCACTTTATTAAGCTGTCAAGTTTTGCTTGGTGGCCCACTACAGAGTGAAATACTAAATTTGATTTAAAGGTCAGAGGAGATGTGTGGCACCTACAATCTGCCTTTGAATTGTTTTTGTAACACTAAATAGAGTTTACAAGGAGAGAAAATTGGAACTGGTCAGCATAAGTCATTCCAATCACAGTGTCTTTGAAAAGACAGCTCTACTTTTAACTACACTAAAAGATAAAGGAAATAGATACATTAGTGTGTTACTCTGGGATTTATGAAACTTGAAGCAGAGTTCTGGGACTGTAATTGTAACAGCTAAACAAGGGGAAAGCATGAGGAAAATGTTTCTAACGTTAATGCAGCAGCCACAATTATAAGAACCTTAATTTGGGAAGATATTTTAATTTGAATTTACTAGAGGTCTAAACAAACTCGCAACAATAGGCTCTGACCACTCTCCCAACAGACCTTGTTATTATTTCTCCATCTCTACATCTTTTAATTCACAACCCAAATAAGGCCCCAGAAGAAATTACTTTCTTTTAAAATAATTTTACAACTGCAGCCAAATATATTATCATTTTAATTAAATATATGAAGTATAACAAGGGCCAAGATATAAATTTCTAGGAGACTGAAGCCTAATCTAATTTCCACATTTAATATATAAAACTCGTGACATATAAAAACTCCTAATATCCTCATTTGCCTCTTAGTACAGTCCTTTATCATGTACATTTCATTAGTCACATAGATAAAAGGAAACAATTACAAACTAACGGGTAAGTCTATATGAGACATTACTTGGTAACAAAATTTGGTGTTATATTAAGTGGAAATTTCTGTTTCAGAAAAAAAAGGAGAGTTAGGCAATTTCCCTCCGCCTCGTTAAAGAAAACAGGAGTTCAGTCATAATCACCATCTAATTCTCTACTGGTGTCTGACTTTGGTTTCTGATTTTCTTGCTTGGAAATTTAGAAAAGAGTAGCTCTTCCCGTAAGAATCCTGAAAAAGAACTAAACCTTCAAGAAATCATTCTGTCATATTGTTCCTCTCTATATAGGAAAAGAATTTAACACTGGACAAGACTGAAACAAATGAAAATATTGACATTCAGCTGAGAAAGTACCCGGGAAGTGAACTTGTCCCAAACTTGCTAATTCCACCTCCTGACAATGAAACACAAAGCAACCCGGGCTGACTGCCTGGTAGCACATTGCTCGGATTCAGCATAATCCAAGAGTAGATTAAGCAGGAATACACGATGGTTGTTCTCTATTTTTTGACCTGACAATTGCCATTTGGGCTGCATATATAATACTTCATTTTGCAAAGCTCACACATGCCCTCTCCTCAGCTGTTTCCCACAGCTTTCAATAAAAATGCCTGCCTCTCGATTTTTTTGGTCTTTCCTCTTATATCAAAGGTCACTAAGAATTAAAAATACAGTTTGAAGGGAGAAAGTGGCCATGCTTTCCAAGTTCTAGCTTTTGACTTTTTCTTTGAGGTTTCACATAAAACCCTTACAGTGAAAGCAAACCTAAGCCTTTGATCCAAAAAAGATCCGAGTATAGTTCTAGCTCAGGTCTGTTCAAAAAATATGACATTTCAGAGGTACAGTCAGATAAAATTTATGAATTCCTTAAACCAAATAGCTTTTGCACTTTCCTCCTGTTTTCTGAAGGTCCTTTAGAGACTGCGTGGTAGATTAAGACGAGAAGTAAAATATCTGAAGGAGTTCAGAAACTCTGCATTGAATGGCTTCATCTGGAAATACAGCTTCTGCACTGACTCATTTCTAGGTTTGTCCTAGGTCCTAACCGTGCACCAAGACATGGGTAAGAGACTGCAATCCTTTCTGACCCAGCTCGCGGCAGACCCACAGACCACCCAGTTCTACTGATTTTGACAAACAGCCTGGGCTTGAGCTTTCCTTCTTGGCCCTTCTATGTTTTCTTCAAACTCAAACTCAGGCTCCTGTCTACATACAATGTAGGTAAGAAGCAGGTTCAGGTCTGAGCACAGGGTTTGCACTGCAAATACAAAATACGTGTGCCTAAGATGGCGCGTTGCCTGACGAAGTATTATCTGGGTAAGGAGGAAATCCTGCTGCCAGCTGCGTGAGACTGGCAAACCTTTCCTGGTTTTCAGCTTAGTCTTTCCGTTTAGTGTTGTAAAAAACCCACTAAACACAGCTTTTCTCAAGGTGGTATTGCAGCTGAAAGAGGTCACCCCACTCGGTCTGTGTGACCAAAGAGGCTTTTTCCACATACTTTGTGTCAAAGCCAAGAGACCTTTCAATTGGGTTAAAACATCTCCAGTTCAGCCCTATTTGTAAATAGGACCTGCTGACCATTACCCTTCAGCACAAGCATTTTACATCAGTCCTTAATAAGTTACAGAGAAATGAACCACCCACGACTGCTAGAGAACTCTTAGGGAAAAAAAAAACAACATTCAAATGAAGCGTGGAAAACTTGAACGCGACTGCAACATGGCATATATTGGTGGGGTCTGAATTTTAAACAGTAAAGTGGCTGCCTGACAAGTATTGCAAATTGCTGAGAAAGACAAAAAATACAAATGTATCCTGCTTGATCACTTGGGATTCTCCTCTGAAGCAGCAAATTCCGTAGAAAATATATAGAGGGTCTACAAGCATTTAGAAGATACTGAGTGCCCTCAATTTCTATTGATCACAGTTCTGCATCTTTGTAGACTATAAATGATGAGTTACCTGATTCAGTAGCTTTAAACAAAAGAAGAGCCTAGATGGAAAATATTTAGAAGGACCCATTTAATAAGATAGCACAGAAAAGATGGTAAGGCTTTCTTCCTACAAATACTTCCAGTTGTAAACATAGAAGTATATCCATGGATTTATGAACTCTCATTATTTTGATGTATTGCTGCATTTCTGCCTAAAAATAAAATGAAATGTGTTAAGTTTGGCCTGAGATGAAATACTGCGTTTCCAGTACTAAAACGTTTCAATTATTCATACTGAAAGATCAGGAAACTAGCAAGGAGATAAACATTGTTGTTCATATACCCACAATGTGTGCCAACTGTTAGAAACATGTGCTTCTATTTCAGAATAATCTAATTAACATTAGCACGAGTGTCAAGTCATTAACGTATTCTTCTGAACAAAGTTATCAGGAGCTGATTTAAACTTCATTTTCACTCAATTAAATGTATAGCCAATTTTCCCATCATTCAAGTAATATTTTATTTAAAAACAGAAGAAAAAGAAAATAAAAGAAAGATATAGCGATAGTCACCCAGTAACTATCTGACAACTTCAGCTATCTCCGTGATTAATCTGTTTGGATAGGCAGGAAAACATGCAGTGTGTAGATTACAAGACAAAGCTGATGGACAGCATTTTTACTGCACAAAAGTTAGTTCCAATAAATTAGAGAGTGTTTAATAGATTTGGATTTATCAAAGAAACAACAACAAAATGGGCAGAGACTTCCTGAATGTAGTTTTTTAGGGCTTACAGCACAGATTTGAGAGTTGATCCCGTTCTTAAACAGAAGGAAGATCATACACCTGTGACTTAAGATTTCAAACTTCTGTACTTGCACCGTGGTTTCAGTTTTTGCCTGAAGTTTTGGTTTGCAACCATCTCCGCACAGGAGCGAGCATGGGAAACAGCGGTGTTGGAGATAACCCTGTGAACCCACTCCAGGCACACACTTCAAAAGCATCTCCACAGGGATTAGCTGAATAACTAAGATTAAACGCGTTGAGTTCTTGTTTTAAGTAACTTTGGGTCTGTCTGGTTTTTGGGGTCTGCCTGGTTTTTTATGTTCTCATTAAACTCAGTGAGAAGAGTCCCTTTATTTGGGCAGAGCCACAGAAATTTCAGAAGCTGGATGTGGTCATTACTGCTAAATTTAAATCAAGGAAAAAGAAGATCTAGCTAGAAGTCAAATAAGCAACATTTATACTAGAAGACAATATTTTCAGAACTTTTGAAGGCTGATATTCTCACAGCATGAAGGTATAAAACAAGATTGTGAGGTAGCTGCAGTTAATGATTAGTAAGCAAACTTCCATGATCAACAATCCAAATTTGTTGAAAAAACATTTACCTGTCTATCTCTATTTATTTATTATTGATTATCATTAATTGTAAAGGCTCTGACTCCTGCAATATCTGACTGATGATTTTTCATTTTTCATGAAAGTCATTAGCTTATTCATCCAGATATTGCACTTTCAAGTATCATAACTCAGCTACCATACAGATTATCTAATTATACAGTATTCACCTATAAAGAAGAATACCTCAGACATGAGAACTGTACCAATAAAAGCAATGATTCACAGTTTGATAGGAACTTTATTTATAATTTGCAGAGATGCAACTTAAAACACGAACACAAACAGTTGGAAATTCAGAAGCAAAGCCCCTTGCAAACAGCACCTGCAATTCAGCGTAGCAACGCCCCATCTGCCACCCACGATTTGGTACGTGCAACGAGCAGACTGTGATTCTCCCTGGAGCCCGAGTATTGATGCTTCTTTAAGCTGGAGTTTGCACAGAGATTTTATGGCAGTATCTCAAGAAAAAAAAAAAAAGTGGAGAAATGGGAGTTTTTTTCAGTTATCTCATAAATGCCATTGATCAGTTCTAGTCGTGACTGAGGAGCGACTTGAACTGCAAGGCAATTCCTGTGCAGGGGTCGGAGTTGGGGGCCAGTGCGAGGCATGGAGACTCTCAGCAATTGCACTCAAGGGCTTTTGAATCCTCCCAGCGCTGTGCTTATTTGTACAGCAGCTACAGCACTGGTGTGTTTTTCCTTGACATCATCTATGACACTGAACTATGTCAATACGTCCTTGTAACAGCACCCTCTGCACCCTGAGAGCCCACCCTGCAGGCAGCCGCCAGCATCGCTTACCCGGTGCGGTCTCTTTGCCTTACCCAAGCTGCAGGCTGAAAAGCAGCTCTTCATTTGGCCCTCACGCTTGGCGAGATGCTCAGGTACTTTGTTACCATGCATGTTGCTCGACTTTCCGAGACCTCTTGAAACCATGCAGTGGCTTCAGGATCCAAATTAAAATTCTCCCACACCAAATGTATACTCCAAACTCAATCAGACATTAGCTGGGTAACACCCGAAACACAGAATGGCTTATTCAACCGATGGAGCTCACCCACTGTACCCTCAATAGTTTGTTTCAACTAAAAATGTCCATTATGTATAATACTGTATGCTTTTACTTGCAGTTTAATAAGTGACTGCTATGAAGCTCAGCCAGAATAGCAACTGTAAACCAACAAGATCCCTATCAAACTACTGAAGCAATGAAATAATAATATATATCAGATTCCTAAATGACCTCCATAAATCCTTGTTCACCAACAGTGATATTTGTTAACAACAAAATTAACTTTTATTACTTTCTTTCTGTGACTGTATTTGCCAACAGTCATTTTTGAAGCTCCTCAGATCAACCAGAACAGAAAAATTACATTAAATTAGGGTTACTGGCCAAGATGTTAAGACACAAACGTAACTCTGAGGCTTATATTAAGCCACGATTTGAAGAACTTCATATAATGCACTGTACACTGGAGGCTAACAGAGGAAAAGAAAAGGAAAAAGAGCTGCTATCTCTGATGCTTACAGAACATCCTCTGGATATTGCATACATAAAGGGTTACCTCCCAGCCTGACACACAGCATATAGTACTTGGTGCGGAGGAAATATAAGCCCAAATAAAACCTGGTCTTTCACTCAAGGAGTGGCAATAGGACTGTGTTCCGAGCAAATGCTATGGACTAGTTTCTAAAATGGAGCCATAGGTGGGGCTCTGAAGTGCCAAAACAGCAACAGGAATAGCGTTCTCTTGGCTCAGAGGAGCATAAAAAATGCCTGAGACGCACAAAAGTGCTTACTGTTTCAGAGAGGAGGGCAAATAAAGGTAAAGAAGTGATCAGAAGATGGGAACAGCAACCTCCACCTTTTGTTAATTATGGGACCCAATTTTGTAAAATGCTTTTTCGTGTGAAAGTCACGCAGGTGGCAATAGTAACAAATAATTCTTTTTGGAAGCTTTTATTATCCTGGACACTGACAGCTGCCCCAACAGCCACGACACTGTCGAACCTTGGGAGTCCCTGCGATGCTACCACAGCCCTGGTATTGCACCCCTGCAAGGTGCTCATCTAAGCGAAGGTCATCGCATCTGCCGAGTCCTGCAGAGGCTACCGTGGGGAGGACTCTCCTGAATTTTACTGAACGAGGCTGGATTACTTGTTTTCTGCTTTTCACACTGGTGTCTCTGGCTCAGTGCCAAGGAGACAGACTTTAATACAGGACCAGTGAACACTAACCTTGGCTCTCACTGTGAAAAATTTGCTAAGTTAAGATATAACGGGGAGGTATGATTCATTTTTATCCCATCAAGATTGTCTACAGGCAGCAGGTAATGCGTTTTTTAACACACTGCCTTTATTCTGGAATTTTCCTTGACAACTTTGTGCTGTTTATGAAGAGGGGATGTTAGGATCCTTGGCAGAAATGTAAATTACTTCTAAATTTTCTTAACAATTCTTTGGCTTGAATTTATGTGAGAAACCAGATGTGAGGATTTATGAAGGACACTTGTGACAGGTCTGCTCTGCAAAAACTGAAGAGGGAAAATCAATAAACAGCATTGAAATAAATAAATACAAAATAAAAATTTGAAAGTATCTCAAAACTCTCTGATCCATCTCTAAGCAAGTTCCTAGCAATGCTCCACTATCTTCCAGTGCTCTGCCTGTGCATTAATCAAATGACCCAGAATGAGGCAAGAGACCAATTTAAAGTGCTAAAGTAACCAAAGAGAGAAAATTAACCTCACTCCAACTTGACTTCCTACAATTTTGCAGTGGCTCCAGTATTTTGTAAAGTTCTTAAGGCTTGTCTAGCGAAAGCAACTGTGAAATACCCATGGGTAAGTGTCATCCCTACGGCAAAGATCAGCATGAGGTCTCATCCTGCTCCCTCTGAAGATGTAAATGCTGCATGGGGTCTTGTTTTGGTCCAATGAAGGGGAAAATCACTATAGTCTGACCTGGAGATATGTTTGCCATCTTAGCTGAGAATGCGAGTGTGCAAAGCTTCTTAAAGCTTATTCCTAAAACAGAACTTCTCAATGTGCAAAGGCAAATTATCATTGAGTCCTTAATTTTACTGATGGGTGATTTTTGGCATGAGACATGTGACCTTCGAGTGGAGGAGGTTATTCTTTAAAGAGTCAATGACCAGTTGTCACACGGTTTTGTGAGAATCTCAATCTACAGATACGGGAAATAAATAAAATCTTGCCTCGTGGAGCAAATCTGAAAGGGAGAGCTGGGAACCATGCTTCGTTTATCTCAGAAACCTTTGTCTAAAATGACAGATGCTTGCAAATATTTTTACTGTACCAGAGCATGATGCCCACAGAGCTAAGTCAAGACTCTCCATGGATTTTCCCAGGGCCAACGGGCTTGTTACTCCAAAGTTTCCACTTCAGAGTAACTCCTTATTCTTACTCCAAAACTTATTTAGGAAACAGTCCCCATATGCCTCTATAGTCTTACCCCCACCTTCCCAAACCTGTTGAAAGCTGAAGCATTTATACTTCTCCAGTAAAATGCTATAACCTGCTCATTCCAGAGGGATTTGACTCAAATAAATTCACTCAGAAAGAGTCAGTTTAAGAAACTAGCTCTGTTTCTGTTAAATACTGAATTAGTGAGTTTATAGCACTGTATGGCTTTGCATTAGCTTAATAGTCAGGACTTTCACGCCTCAGCTGGAAACCCACCCCCCTCAAAAACCCACTCCAGCTCCAGCTTCAAAATTCTCAGCATTGGCATTGCTGTGCTCCCAGATGTTGGCTCAGTACCGTCCTGGGTGCGACAGGGCTCCAGGACCTGCGGTGTTGGTGAGGATGCTCAGCCTTCACTCTGAATTGAGGGAGGAGCTCTGTGCTGCAGTCCCTGCCCCGGACCCCTGGCACAGAGCTTCGATTGGCTCTATAATATTTCATTGTGAGGTTTTGTGGTAACGTCAGACCCAGAGGTGTTGTGGGCAAAACATTAGAAGCAGACAATAGTTGTTTGGAAGAAATGTGTGCTCTACGCCAAGACTGCAAAGCAGCAGCTGCACTTTTAATTAAAACTTATGTCCTATATATCTTTGTGTGTTTGAGTGTTTCTTTGTTTTTAATGAAATTTTTAGATAAAGGGAGCTTTTTTAATTATACTTCTGCCTCCTGGTGCACTCCTTCCTTATTCATTTTTGCTATCATGACTTTTTTCAATTTACGTTAACAGATTAGGCCATATCAGAGCTTCTCAGTATATTAAAGGTGACGGCAGCAAAACACAGCTCTGTTTCTTGATCTATTCAGTAATAGTCTCTTTAGTCACCCTTCTTTATCCCCCTCCCCACCATACAGGCTTTAATTACCGTGACATATATGGATCTTAAGCATATTTGACAAAGAGTAATGAATGAAGTCTCAACACTCATCAAGCAAATGCCTCAACATTTGCATAAGTTAACACTACTATCATTCTGTGGATCTGCGGGTTAAAATTAGGGATTTTTGACTTGGGGAATTTGAGTGGAACAGCGATGCCCAAAGAGCTACTGTTCCAGTGGACTTCCTCACATAGAGCAGTCTGAATTTTGGAAGTGCTGAACTCGCACTCAAGACCCGCAGAAGTCAGGGGAGGATTTTTGGCTGCTAGGAATAAAAACCTTAGAGCCTTGTGAATGTGCAAATATGAGGAACAAGGAAGCTAAAAGAAAACTGTAATGGGATCTGGAGATAAAGAAAGAGGAAGCCAAAAGCTCTAAAATAAAAGTAAATAATTAACCATAAGAATGAAGGGTTTAATTTAACTAGAAGTTACAAAATTAAGATGGAAATCCCACAAGAACTGAAAAAGATGGCATTAAACACAATGTACGCATCATGGCCCAGGTCTTCAGATGCACCGTTTTGTGTTCGTTATTTGGATGACACATGAAAGAGAATTCCTTGCCATTAGCTTGATAGCACAACAAGCAGCGATAGGAATTTGCCTACTTGACAATTAATAAATAGATACAGGGAAACAACTGAACTATGCTAAAAAGCTGGCAGTTAATTTTCCTGCCATTGCCTTGCTTGCTTGCTTCTCCTTGCTTAGGTAGAAGACTCCTTTAGTTTTCTTTTTCCAGGCTAAGACATAGGACAAATTTTCCTTCATATGTAGAATGCAGAACAATTTTAGTATGTTGGCCCTTAAAAAGCAAGAAAATTTGGTTTAAATTTGGTTCCAAGGAATCAGACAGGGAAAAGGATAACTTGGATGAAGGAACTCTGAGTTCCCAGTCCTGCTACAGAATTTTGTCTTCTGAGCTCCTTTTCTGTCAAGACTCAATGTCTTACAAACTGCTTGCTAGAGTTTTAATCTTCATGCAAAATAACTGCTGAGCGTAAAGTGTGTTTACATCAATCATTCTAGAAATGTAAACAAAATAGAAGCAGTGGAATTATGAATGAAGAGTTGATTAAGAAGTAACAGCAAAGATATGTGATAACGAAGGGATGAATAGTGCTTGTCTGGAAATGTGCCAGTTACTTGCAATTCATTTTGATAGCTAGTCAGCAGGATACCTGCTGGCTTGCAAACAGAGCGGGCATTTTCTACCCAGGTTGGTATGCGTCTACAGACTCTTCTGTACTAAGATATTTGTAATGTTTTATGGCTATGGACTGGAATAACAAAAGCACAGTAGACCTAACAGCCCAGCGTTTGATGTTAAATTTAGATGCTCTAACTGTAGACTGTTGTTTCCAGTGCTTGGAGTCCTGGCTTTCACCAGAACTGCTCCTATCTGCCTGCTCATGGGCATGCCCAGAGCCACCTCTTCGTAGGACTGACAAAGCAAGATCTGTATTCACAAACCAGTTGGAAGGTGTTCACCCAGCTAAACAGGTAAAATGGCATCCTAGATCAATCGATGATACAGTCAGGATATTTGCTTGAGAAGGGGGAGATGTGGGTCCCAGATCCTGCTCCATAAAATGGCCAGCCAGGAGCAAGAAGCCAGTTTTCTTCCCAGTGAGCATATTTGCCTATAGAAGCAGTTTTCTATGGTGCATTCATCAGTTCTCCTTTAGAGAGATGGATTAACGGAAATGGATAAGCGGAGACAATGTCAGATGTAGTGTGTTTTCTGAAATCATACAGCAAAGAAGTGACAGACCTGGACAGCACGGCCTTGGTGTAATGACATTCCAGGCTCTTATTCTGAGCGCAAGCCCGTCTTGCAGTCTGCTTAAATAAAACCAAATAACCCTACATCAAGCCTCTAGAAAAAACACATCACAATGTATCCACAGGGTCAATGAAACAATTCCCTTATGCTCCTTAAACTCTACAAAATGCACATTTTTATCTACTAGCTGAAGTATTTAACTATTCCCAAATGTAGGCTGATGACTAATCAATCCCCAGCCAATCAATCTATTGAATTCAGGAATAACCAGCATCCCACATACTTTGTAAGAGCTGCTGTATGAGAAGAATTTCAAAACAACATGCAAGTCTGAATGGGTCAAATGTTTCCCTCTATTACAGACAAATTACATCAACACATTACAAAGAAAGTTTGAAGGTAGGATTATTAAAATGCAAAGTTTTTGCTGGTTATATGATTAGGAGCATGAAGAAAAACCAGGAGGTGAGAGTGTGAAGGTAAAGTAAAAAAAGGAAACCAAATGATTCATTTAATTAAAGAGCTGATTAAACTTGAAGATTTGTTATACCTCACATTTTTCATTAGCAAACATTTCTATCTAGGGGATGTTTTCTCATTTTTTTATTGAAGCTTTTCCAGATACAGCATGCAATTTATAGCGTGCGATTTACGGGCCCAGTCCTGCTTCTTTTGAAATCCACAGGATTCTCTGCATTGGTTGAAAAAGTCAGTCATTATACAAGCAAAAAACCTTCCTTTATGAAGTCTCACTTCAGCCATAGTTTTGTGAGTCCCAAATGATTTTATGTTAAAAGGCTCTGGCATCACAAAATTTTAGGAATGCAGTTCGTTTTTTGCTGTGTGATATTACTCAGACATAAATCTTAGGACCTACAGGCTGATTATAAATTACCTTCCCCATTATTTGTCCACATCCTATGTCACTGCAAACACTGGACATAGTCAGGTTATTGAGATGTCTCTCAGAGGGCCAGTTAATACAATCATATCTGCTGGCTTATCAGAACAATGTTAGAAATTAATGAGGTTGCATTTAGTTGGTGCCAAGTAATTAAACAGAACGTAATGAAATGCTAAATATATCCAAAACTTTAGGTTTTGGTTTTTTAATATAGAACTTGTGCATGTGAGAGAGAGCAAGAGAAAGAAAGAGTCAATATCATTTAATCTTTTATGCTTCTCTCATTTAATTTTCAGCCACCCACCCATTGAAACAGGCAAAGTTCAGATTTCACTGTGTAGCTGAAAACTAGAGAAATTAAAAATTTTTTAAAATTAATAGTTACAATGAGTGCTGAAACTGCCCCAGAACCTCGGGGACTTAGCTCACCTGAAGTTTTAGTCAATTAAAACTTTAAAACGTGGTTAAAACTGTGAGTGCACAATCATGCGCACACCCATACAAAATAATTGCTGAGTAAAAAATGAACCCTTCCTCAGAGGCACCTCTGCATACAAAATTTGAAACATCAAGGTCCAGATTACTAAGTGATCTCAAAATCTTTGGTCTGTAAAACTTTGCAGAAAATCTGTGTAAGAGTGAAGCTATTTAACTTTTACAGTTTTCTGACAGATACAGCCCAAAGGCGAACTCTTTCTTGGTCCTCAGAGCTCAAAATGGAGCGAGAGAAAATCTGGTTCCTGAGATGGTCCAGTTCCAGATCCATGCTTGGCCTAGTTCCAGATCCATGCTTGGCCTTACCAGGCAGAAACTGGAAATTCAAAATGCTTAACATGTTCCCTGCCCCCAAACTGTTCTACATTCTCTACCTGTTCCTGATTCAATGTATAACAGATATCACTGACTCCTCCCAGTCAAATACCACTATTTAATATATGTGAGGGATGCAGCATTCAAGTGAACTTGTGGCTAATTGCAGCCATGCAGGAATTTCAATCCCAACAGTTCCGTATTGATTTCAATGAAGATTAATCCTGCTCGGAATCCTGCTTCAAAATCCTGGTTCCAGTATTTGGGAATAAAATGACTACCATTCACTGCTTGTTAAAATAAAGGCATCGGTAAAGATTCATCAGTAAGTAAAAATTCACAGGTTATATGTTCAAAAATGCACATATACCAGAAGATATATGCCATATTTTAAAAGTGTTAAAAAGCACACCATTTTATTGATAAAAACACTTAAACTCTCTCTCTGTCTCTCTCTGTGCTTCTCTTGGGAGCTTTAAACTCAAATGACTCTGATAAAATATGAAAGCTTCCATTGATTTATTGTTAATAGCAAATAAATAAATTTAGGGGAGAAAATGTACTTTGAGACATTATTGTCACTGAGGGACCAACAATGTCTTCAGCTTCCATATATCTGTACAGAAATCTGTTGAAAATCTCTTTTGCATATTCATGGACATGGTCATTCTAGTGGGAAATATCTCTATGCAAAATTTTTCATTCCCTTACTGTCCTGTCTAGTTTACAGGAAAAATTTCACCATCAGTATTTAGCTTAAAGGTTAATATTAAAAGTATTCTTCCTGGGATGAAGCAAAAAGGATCCTTATATAAATGATTGAATAGGTGTAGAAAAAAAACAACAACAGAAAAAACAGCAATAGATTCAAGATCATTGGTTTAGAGATTCTCTACAATATTCACTTTTTCATAGTTTTTTGTTACTTAAGACACATAATCCTGTTGTGCCTTTTTTTTTTTTTTTTTTTAGGGCTACTTCGCTACCTTTTCTCTTAACTATTGCTATTCCCATTGGTCCCCTTGGCCCTCATGGGCACGGTGTGGCACAGAGGCACTGCACAGTCCTACAGAGCATGGATGTACCAACGCAGGTGGGCAGTTCTGAGGCGGGATGAAGGAAGGCAGAGTCCTCCCGAGCACCTGAGAAAATTATCTTGGGCCTGATTTTCAGAAATGAACGCCCAAAGCAATCCAAATGCTGTAATTGTACAGTAAGAGTCTATGGAAGGTTGCCAACTACATTGCTGAGTGAGATCTGGAGCCAGCAGTCTTCAGGACCTGCACTGTTCCAGCAGTCACTATTTAAAGGAAAGACAAAACTCACCCCAAATCAGGAAGAGCCTGAGGAACCTTACTGGGGCAGGCCTTTTCAGTGAGAGTTACCCAGTTTTCCTACCAACTGATTGATCATGTTGCATGACAAAATAATTCATTTGCATTAGGTGAACCTTTGGATGGCCGATGTTTAACAAGATGTTCAACAAGGCAAAGGCTGGGGGAAGATGACCAGTTCCTGCTGATTTGTCAGCACTTAGCTTGAGCCTGAGACTGATACCAATCCAGAAATGAAGTTTTCCTTTGCCTAGGCCTGTTGAGGAATATAATCAAAGAAAGGTGTAGGCAGAGCATACCTACCACACACTATTAAAGCTAGGATCCTACAAAATCAACTGGATATGGGCACTTCCTTACTTTTTTAATTAGGAGCCCTAATGTCTTGGTATAACACCAGAGAAGAGCAATGGCCTAAGTCAGGTTGGTGTCAAGTTGTCTTTTGTCTTCTCTGGCTTCAGCACTTTTAAAAATGACATTTGGTATTTGTATGAATTTGAAAGGATCAAAATATCTTTGAACATTTGGCCTTTGATGACGATATGCCCCCATTTACCTAACTGTATATTGATAATGACTATCTTTACCTTTGAGGTCTACAGATCAAAGAGATATTTTGAAATGATCCCTAAGAAAAGAGATTCCCTACTAACTCTAAAAGTTAAAGCTTACACAGCTCAAACCAACTTCACGTTAAATGTGATATTTTTTATGATTTATGCAATGTTGGTTTCTTTAAGAATTTCCTGGAAGGAACCTACATGCGCCATATGTAAATCCTCGACCTCCATAATGAGCACTACAATCCAAGTGTGTCCTAACTCCATCCGGTAGATGTGCTCTGCTGCATTATGCCATGTAAGGTGTGTCAGACTACTTTAATTTGTGTTACTCGCAGGCATGACCTGCACATGGGATAAACCAAGCCAGGCTGACAACCTCACAACAGGAGACATTCACTCAGGAGCTGAGAAAGAAAAATCTCCCAAATGCCTCGAGAAATCCCTGTTTCTTGTTAAAATGCCACTGAAAAGAACTCTTGCTTTTTTGTGTGGGTCTTTGTGCTTCCTGAAAAGCTGCACCGCCAGATGCTGTAGCTGGAGCTACAAAGGTTTTTCTTTGCTTATTCTAATGTTAATAAAGAAGGAACCAGGAATCGTTTGAACTGCTTTATTTGTTAAGAGTATTTCTGGCAGTGTATTTGCCTTGATGACAAAAAACCAATACGCTACCATGGATTTTTGTTTTCCTTTTTCTTCTGTTGCTTTGTTTATTGCAGGAGCATTTTAAAATATTTTTATTGCAGATTCTGTGCTCAATTTAGGGCTTAAAGTAAATATTATGCTCTAAACTGCTACTAAAATAAAGCTTGTAGTGTAGAACCTACTGGCAGCAGAGTGTGACTTGTATTTCATATTTCACAAATGTTATGAAGTCTTACTTAACAGAAAATCATGGTTTCACAGCCTAAAGCTTGTTATTTAAAATCAACATTTTTTTGGTAAATCAAGCTCAGCACTACATAGTAATAAAAGTTTACCTTCAGTACCTCCATAATTCCCTACAGTCGCTGTGCTAAGTGCTGAATTACAACATGCTACTGAAATGCCACCCAGCTTTGCCAAACAGGAGGAAAATGCCTCAAAAAGCACTCCTCCTTTCTAGTTCCACAGCCTATAAATACAAAACACTGTAGAGATTTATGAGTGAAAAAGAAAAAAAGCCCACTCAAACACATTGTTGCAGCTGAGGGCTTGTTTACAAAAGTGTGGTATTTCCCTTAGATTATAATTCACTCTAAGTAGAATTATTTCACAGCTCTTTCATGCAGATTCACTGCTGCATGTTTTGCCATAACCCATTTAAACTAGACTGTCGTTCCCCTGGTCTAGACACTTAGGTTGTGATTTGGCTCATCGAATTTCAGCCCTGGGGAAAAAAAGAATCCATCCATAGGGAAATCTGGGTGGCTTGGCTCCCTCCAGAGCTGAGAGAGGGAAACACAAACCTCTGGGTAGCAATTCCTCAGCCTTCTTGCACGTCTAATGTCGGTGGAGAGCCCTGCTTTCGCTCCTGCCTTGAGAAGGAGCCTACCCCATGAGCTGAGCTCCAGACCTGCCCATGAAGTGAGCGCGGGTCGCCCACAGCGTAGCCCGAACCTGCCCATCTGCACCTGCGTGGGCATCCTCGCTAGCGGCACGTTTGTGCCTCCCTCCCCTGGGTCACCTTAAGGGACCTCGAGTAACTGCGGCTCCAATAAGTCACTGACAAAGAGCAATAGCAATTCACTTCATTAAATGATCAACCAGAACTACAGGCGAGGATTTATGATTTCCAGAATCCCTTGCACCAGTAAGCTGAAGCAAAGCACTTACAATATAAAATCCTTGGACAGAAATTTAGACCTGTTTGCAGTGCAGTTACTGCAGTGGGGTAGTTGATGACCTTGGATGAGGTGGCTGGGTACCAGTTCAGATAAATATTAAGTGGAACAATAAACTTAATGGCTCTTTCAAAAAATGCAGTGTGGCTCAGACTTTAATCTGGTTTGTTTATACAGTGAAAAACATTTTCCCTCATAGGCTTCATATTTTTTTCCCCTTACGTAGACTTGGTTCAGCTGGAGACTTCTCACTCTGTGCTGCTGAAATAAAATCACTTAATGTGTACCTTTAAACCAGGTCATTAATCTTCCATCATTCACCTCCTCTATTATGCCTTAGCTTCCAGTTAATGGAATATTTAACTGCCTTAAGAGGAACAATACATTGAAGTCAACGCTTCCCTTCAAGTTTCACCCAAATAAAAGAAAAATTGTTGACTGAGCACCATTGTGATGTTTTCTTAATAGCATTTTATTTGTGAGTATACAGTGAAATTCCATTTCAAAATGTGCTAGCAAAAAAAGGATGGCTTGTAAATCCCTCAGCTTCAAATGCTGCACAGACTATAATACACAGAAGGGTATTTCCTTGATTATCCCGGGATAACACATGGCTTTTAGTGCTATCTGCAGGGTTCTAAAAACAAAAGCCTTTCTTGTTTGATTCTGAATGATATATTGTTTAAAGGAAAGCGTATCTTTGATGACAGGTTTCCTCAGCACAGTTGCTAACAACAATGAAATCCAAAATTCCCTTCCCACTGCTCACACCCAAATTTCTTTCTCCACAGTGAATTCAGATAATAGCAAACCTTTCCTGACAAAAACCTCAGCCAATTTTTTAGGTCTGCAGCACGCACTGAAGATAGTAACACAACAAGTAAAAAACAGACTCTAACAATTTTCTACAGGAATTTCAGGTTTATGGGCTGTTGCTTCAACCCCAACTCCACCTGTCCTCTCCCAGGGAAGTCCATGGAGTTTGCTCCAGTGAGGAAAGGGGAGACCCTCTGCTCCACCAAAATATGCACATAAACGGCACCACCAAAACACTGTTTGGTGGAGATGCAGGATGAGATCATTACACGAAGAAGCTAATTCCCCTCTGTAACCGGCTACGTGCAACGAACCTCTTTCACTCTGGAGCTGCCCTGAAGACCCACCCAGGCTGCAGCTGTCCCGACACCAACCACAGAACAAAACTCAACAGCAGAGCGTTTCCATCCCATTACACATGCCAAAATCATGCTCATATAACTTTCATGGTTTTGGTCTACCCTGCCTGACCTGCCATTGTGCCACAGCTTTTAGAAAAATGCAACCAACTAAATCCCAACAAAGCATTCCAAAATGCTGATGTAAATACAAGAGCAGCTTTGAGGCTAGTTTTGCAACGTGCTGGGGAAACGGCAGTCCGTCCATCAGTTTATGGGGAAACTACGAAGACACACTGCCTGCCATCTGACTCCCTGCTGAACACTCTTTTGCAGACTGATTTATTTTTTTTAAGGAAGCGTGCCTGCAAATATTAACAGATATCTGTTACTGTATGTATGACATTCCTCTGTGCCTACAGGAAGACGGTATCTGCTCTGACGCATGCAGGTAATGATAACAAAGCTATAGCAGGGCCAAAAGGCTTGTTTACAGTATTGAAAACTACTGAAGAAGAAATGTAAATGAAATGTAAGAGAAAATGCTTTCTTCACTGCCTGATAAACTTTTTTGTATTATGAAACGAAGAGAAAGCAGTCTTTTGCCCCACGCCACGTGAGGGTGCTGGATGCTGCGAGGCTTGAGCTGAGATGACATGCCCTACCAGCACTCTGCTTTAGATCCCTTCTTGGCAGCTTTAGCAGCCTGCTGGGAGACTCACAGGTGCCTCTCCTTTCCTCTCAAGTTCTCTTGCTACTGTTTCTTAGTTTACCTGGTGCTGCATGAGAGGCTCCTGGCACAGTTAAAGGCACTGTCTCAGAGTTCTCCTTAAACACCATCTGACCACTTCCACCTCTCTTTCAATGGCACATTCCTGACAGCCTCCCAAAATACAGCCCTCGCAATGAAACGATACCAGGCTCAAGAATTTCATTATGGATGCATTTTTAAAAGCACAGTATTTTAGTAAATGAATTGTGGGTAAGATTTTTTTTCTTCTGACTTTGGACAAAGATTTGCTAGTGTAAGGGAAAAACTGAAAAGCCTAACAGCTTTGACCAGCTCAGTTTTGAGCTGCATGCATCACCTGATGGTAAAATGCAAAGCAACATCATCTGTGGATTGGGTTACCCATAATCTTTGGAGTCTCTTACAGTTTATATTTCAACTACAGGAGTAAATTACCCTCTATCTGTTGAACTAGATGTTTCAAACTGGGGTAAACCAACCCGATAGTCTGCAAGCAGCTACCTGGGAGACTCGATTTGGCCTGAAACATTTAAATGTACACCTGATCCAAAGGGAAAGCTGAGCACTGACAGCGCAGCGCTGCCACGGGGCTGAGGACCAGGGCTTATTCTCCAATGCCAGCCCAGCATCACCATCTCCAGCTGGCTCGGGATGAGTCCTGGGCAGCTCTGGGTGGCTCACAGGGCCAGCAGAGCCTGTCCCTGCCTGTCTGCAGAAGATTTTTCATGGGGGAACATAAAATGTGACAGTTGCTTTAGGAGAGAAAGTGATGTACGCCCTAATGACCAGTCAGAGATCGTGCCCAGTCAGTTTATAACCAACCTCTGAGGGCAGATATTCAGCCTGTGCCCTGCCTGCAGCTGTCTGCCTGTTTGCTCGTGAGGTTTTTTGCTGCGTGAGACTCTCCCTTCCCCAATTATGTGCAGGCAGCAGCTTCCTGCCATGTATGCTTTGACATTGCCCAGATGGCCTTCACGAGTTTCAAATCCTTTCCTCATTCCTCCAGCAAGTACAATTTCTGGTGGCACGTAAGTGCCAAGAAGTAGGATCAAATTGATAGGTACATATGGCACAGCGTGGCTCCCGGATCTCACAAGGGCAGACTTCCTACAGAGAGCCAGGGCAGTTGCACTGTTACACAGGCTTCGCATATAAATCACAATTACTGTTATTTACCCTCTACGGAGGGAATCTGGCAAAGTTAGGAGCGGGCCCAATGCCTCTGAACCAGATGGCCTTTGAAGAAGTGGTCCAGGAAACCATATATTTGTATCAAGTATGTTTGAGAGGATAAACACAAGCCAGAAATCTCAAGTGCCTCTCCATCCTTTGCTTGCTCATCCATCCCATGGGATAGCTCCCCTTTCAGTCTTACTCAAGAATGAATTAACTTTCAAAATTACATTAACATCAACTGGATGTAAACCGCAGGTTTTCTGTTGGCTTCAAGCAATAGGAAGCAGCATTACAAGTGGGGTTTTTTTTTGTTCGTTTTTTTACTTTTTTTTTTTTTTTAAATGGGAGATTGTGAAATAGAAACCTCCAATAGATTTCTTTTCTGCATACCACGCACATGATTAGTCCTTAGTATAGAAATCCCACAAATGGTAATGCAAAAAGCAGCGCAACCTCAGTTTGTGCCAGGGACAGTTACTCGGTGCTGGAGTGGCATAAGCTCCTGCTCACGGGGAGGCTGGTGGCTGGAGCATACTCAGGGCATTAGCGGTCACCGCGTTGTAGTTAGCATCTGCCAGCTGCTCTGCCAGACTCTGCAGTCAGCCTTGGTGATGCCAGAGCAATTTGTGCCGACACATGCAAAGATCACATAAACCCTCGTCACTTCTGTTGGCAACCTGTGTAATCACAGATGTCCAGGAAAGGATGGAGCTGGGTGGGAGACTATCAGGGGTCAGAAAAAAGGTCAAGACAGATCACTAGAAATTGCTTTCCTCTCTTTCTAATTTTTGTACATAAAAACAGTTCATCTTTTAAAACTAAACTCTCTGTTATCAGGGAGTCTCTGGCCTCTTTATGGACTTATGAGTGAAAGATTTTCAGGATAGGTATGGCTATTATACTCTTTTAGATGCAGAAAACCATAAACATGTACTACAAGGATGTAACCAGATTTCACTCTGCGTGTGTTGCACTCCTGTGTGAACAACTGGAGTTACACACATACTCTGAACAGAAATGGTTGGAGATTAAAATGCGCTCATCAGCTTGCACACAGCATGGTGGCACATGGTCTGAAAATCTGCCTTTGTCCACATCTCCTAATTAAAAAGTCAGAGAGAGGTACTAAGACCCAAGCCTATATAATACCATGCTTTGCAAGTGTGGGTCAACATATTGCCTTCATCGAAAGGAAACAGCAAAGCCCTTCTGTAAGGTAACGGAACCTTACACGCCTGTGGACAGCACGCCCGTGGACGTGCTGCTGCGCCAGCTCCGTGCATGGCCTTTAGTGGCAGGGGTGGAAGCACCCAGCAAGCGCTGTGGGCGCACACACGGTGCCTCTCCACGTGTAGGGCTCAGCTCTCTTCCCGTCAGGATACTCTGGTACTCCAGAGAATCAGCATTTGTCCCTTGAGAGTGTCTGCTCCAGGTCTTTGCTGCTATTATATCATGGACTTTAAGCCAAGTTATGAGCCAGCCCCATTAGGAAAGTATCATTATTTCATTAAATCATATTAAATACTAAGAGAGTACAATTTACAGATAGTCAGCATGCATAATTCTTCCTAGGGAAAAACAGCGTAACCCTAACTTGATATTAAAACTGGAGAGAAAATTAATCTGCATAATATGATATTATTTAATGTCTAGATCACAATAAGACTTTGCAGGTAGTGAAAGTCATTCAGGCATCAGGCAGTAGCAAGGTAGCTTTAAAATGGTTTATATTAATCCTTGAAAATCGGTGATTCTCCCTGAATTGATATTTTCTCTTCACACCTGCTGTTCAAACAAATTTACAAAAAGGAAAACCAAGAAAGAACCAAGGCTTGGATCTCTTTCACAGCATTGCAGGGATCTGAATAAAATATTCTCCCTTTCACCAGCTGTTAAAAGTGCTTTGGATTAGAAGCTTATCTAATGTCCTCTTCTTCTTCCTCTAGGTTTTGAAGGTTGTAAATGTTTGCACATCAGTCAGCAATGAAAATCCAAGTCCCGTAATGGATTTTGGAAATTTCTAATCCTAAGGATAGTAATGACAAATTGCTACAAAAAGGTCAAATACTTTGTGACAGTTCAGCTCATTGGAGACTGACGAGTTAATGGAAACCTTATCCAGTTTTTGCATGTTACACAATTCCTTGGAAAATTTTACTTTTAACTTCGCTTGCCCCTGTGACATTTAGAGAATAGGCATTTGACTTTCCTCCAGAGCTTAATGAGATAGAGAATGGTAGCAGTGGAAGATGGCATGTGACATGCGATGGCTAAGCAAGGAAAATATCGATAGTAGCTCAATATACACAGCAGTGAGGGGTCAAATGGGCTAATACACGTTGGCATGAAGTATCAGCATTTCCACCATGTACATGGCGCTTTTCAGAAGCAGAAGGCACAGACTGGAGAGCCTCACATCTGCATCGCCAGTCTGAGCACTGAGAGCAATCACGCAAGCCCTGACAGTGTTTGGTAGGCATGGCCTGTTGTGATGAGTTGTAATCAGCGTGTACTTCATGGATAAAAAGAGCTCTAAAGTCAATGACAACATAAACACAATTTTTCCCATTGATTTCTTGCCTTTTGTGCTCCTAAAGTGTCTTCTTTTCATTTCAGCCCAGGGAGAGCCCAGCTATGGTACACCTCCATCATGACACAACTAGGAAAGAGCAACTCCTTTCAGCCAAATCCTGCTCCTCTGGAGGCCTTTGACACTTAACCCTGGCAGTCCTCGTTCGATGGATAAATCACCATTATGCCAGTACTTACTGCTCAGGAAAAAATGGTGTCTAGTAGGTCTTACATGCCAAACTCCTGATTCTAATCTCTTATTATTGTAATTTAGTGATCACAAAGGTAATAGGTCTGTTAGACCCAAGCATGCCGTAGATGCACTTTGTGTTTTGGAAATTCCAACCATATCTCCTGCTCACCCGGTAGATCCTATGAACAACCAGATGTTGAATTTGGGAGTAAGTATCAGATTCCTATCAGTCAAGCCAAAGCAAAACGTGTTTCTCTAAGTTTTGAGCCCACTGCTATTTGTTCTCTATGTAGAATACAGTTATTGTGAAAATCTATAAAGGCACTTTTAAAACACAACATTGGGCAGCTCTAAACAAGTACCAATACTCAGTAGGAGCCTGGACTCTGACCTTTCCAAGACACACTACCAATGATATACCTTATAAACCAGCAAAGCTCCTATATCCATTAAGATTAATGTGGTTTTACTTAGACCACATGCTGTCCTTCTAGCATTAGACAGATGAGATGGCATGGCACCAGCTTAGACACTGGCTTAACTTTTAAAGATATAAATAGCCTCACTGAAACCAGGGAGAGCTAAGTACGCACTAAAATAAAGCATGCACTTAAGTGGTTTGCTCAGTTAGGGTTATAGCTGTGAAAGATGGACTACAAGTTAAGGCTTCAGTTGTAGCCAGCTTTTCCAGCATGGTCGTGCAAGAGATCCAGCCCAGAGATGTGTAATGGACACAACTGAGAAAAGAAGGGCGGTGTTCAGGGCTGTGCCCTCATCCTGAAGGCAGGCAGAGGGTGAACAGGGTGCAATGCTAGAGGTTAGCCTGGAAGTAGCATTTAACTGACCAACGTCAGAGGCACGACCCAGTTGAGGTCCCCAGGCTGCCCACCTGCAGACACCACAGGACGGGTAGAAGCCGCCTCATACCCAGGCGCTGCAGGATTTATGCACCGCTGGAACCCCTCTTTTTCCTGCCTGCAGGCGTCAAATTAACAGGTACTTTCGAAGCAACCTAGCAAAGCAGTTTTTGGGCAAACCAGCCATCTGGAGAGCAGAGAGCCAGCCGAAGATACTGCTCTTACATCAAACAAGCAGTGTTTCGAGGACCCCATTACTGCGCCGGTGCTGCTCTGGCCTTAGCCTGCCTCCAGCCAAGCAGAAGGGACAGGGTGTGGATGCGGCCGGGGGAACGGTCACTTCTGGCAATTGTGCTCCATTACAACCCCTTCATTGCAACATCCCTGACACCTGAAGAGCTGCAATTTGATCAATTCCTGCACTGATATTAAGAGATCCACAGTCCGAGACACAAACCGTGTCTGAGGGAGGAGAAGGGAAAAGTCCAGAGGCTTTTGCTTTAAGGGTTATAATAGTTTTATTTCTCCTGCACAGATCATAGAGCAATTTCACCGTCTCTGGTTTATATGGTGAATAGAAAATTCAGTTTCAAGTGATTGCGTTTAGGTTTCCAAGTAGCTGTTAAAATAGAGCCCAAATATAATGGAACATTGCTGGCATCTAAGGGCTCTTTGGTGTTCTTCATGAAAGGCGCGCAGTTCAAAAAGGAATGAGTACCTACAACCTAAAATACCTCGGCACATTTGACAACCTCATTGAAAACCTCAGCGGAGAGGCCTGTTCTCGATTTTACAGGTGACAATTGAGGCAGAAAATGTAGGGTTGGGAGGATCCTTCTTCCACTGATGTTCACAACTTTGTTTGAAGACGTCTTCGCCCAACAGTTTTGCTCATAGCCCATATCAGCAAAGCGTTTGGACATACGCTGAACCTTAACAGTGTGAGTTTTCCTGATTAATTCTTTGCCAGTTCCCCACAGGACGCTCTGCCCTGAAAATCTTTGATGATTTGGGGCTTGGAGTCACACAGATTGTGGGACGTGAGTGAGAAAGAAAAAGGGTATGATGGTTCCTTATTTGTTACTGTTTATGTTTTGGTGGCATTTTCTATGGCTTTATTGAAGAGCTCATTAGCACAACCTTGTCTGCCTTGTCATCTACCGAGATAAATAGAACAAACATTTGCATATATCGTGAAAAAGGTAAATAAAGCACCACCCTCCAGGTTCTTCACTGAAAAACCTGGAGTATTGCTGATACTGTTGCCCCTCTCTGGTTGTTTTATGCAAAGATTCAGCCGTAAGTGTCAGAAATGGTGTGTGGGCTATGAGGAATTAATCAAGAGCAAGCTGCCAGAGACCACAATACACACAGTACTTAAATTGTACCAAGTTCCCAAGTCTCACAGCATAAATGGAGATGTCTCATTAAAAAGAGTGTATACTGAAACCTTTTTATCAATCACCTCCTCTTCTACTTTTCTCTTTTCTCCCCCTCAGTGTTTTGGTTTGTGATCTGCTTCCAAAAAGCCCGAATTCTCTAGCTGGGAAAGCACAAAATCAAATTTCAAAGTTAATACCTGATTCTCACCTTCGTGTATATTTTATTTTGCTGTTTTCATTTTTAGCTGCAGTGTAATTTTTTTCCTCTCTCCCTTGAGAAATTTTGCTTGGAAAGAGACCTGAAACTTCACAGCTTTTATTCCCTTTTCACCGACTGTCCTAGTCTTTATAATATATAATTTTGAATTCTTTGTGGTTATTGAACTGCTACTTTCTTTGAACCACCTAGCTGGCTGAGAAATAGACTGCAATACTGATATTGAATAACAGTAAGAAAGGTAATAAAATGGTTATCACCTGAAAACTCACCAAAACAAATCTCTGTATGTTTAACAAAGGGAGCAAATTTTTTGTGGTGGAACACACTGGTATGAAGGGAAAGCTGAACAGAACAAGTGAGGGAGAATGGTTTCATTTCAAAGACGAAGACAATGGCAACACCAAAATATTTAAAAACAATTTCTAAAAGAACGAGAAAGGACTCTGCTCTGTAACCTGCAAGGCTTCTTGCAAGGCTCCTGCTAGGGCTGGCTGAATTCAGCGCCGCTGAAGGCACAGCAGGCGGATGACGTGGGGATGCGCCGCTGCCTGCAGGGCGAGCTGCTCCCCAGCTGCTCGGGTACCTCTGCCCCGCTCGCAGCCCCCACCTCATTACTGGGGTGAACATCCCCAGAGGAAAGGCATTTCAGAAACCATTTGGAGCCAAAACCCCATACTGCGCCATCTACACTTCTAATGTTTGAGGAATAATCACCTTGAGCGTACCGTAGAAGAGCAGTGTTCAGCGTCTCCCCTGCTTCTTGCCCTATACCAGGCACCGACTTGTCCAGTGATCCACCTGCCAATTGTGGAAATACAAATCCTGCATTACTTTGTTCTCTTACAAGGACCAACCTGCGCTATATTTTGTTTAAAGAATCCATACTGCTATTACCTGAACATCTTCACTTTTGGCTGACCCTTACCTATAAACTATTCGTAACAAAGAGAACCAAGGGATAAATTACATCCTTCTGCTTCTGATGTAGATAAATATGATCATATAAAATTACCCCTTCATTTACGGAAATTGCCTTTCAGTTTTAGAAGAGATATGTGTGTCCATTGTACCTCTTTCTTGATCAGATACTATTATATGAATCGCCATCTCTGTGATTCACAGTATGCACCCTTATAATTTTTCCAGCTACATCTCTTAGTAATATCTCCAGAGAGAACTAATTATGCATGCAAAGACAACTCAAGAGAAAAACTGCTGCTAACAAATCATCCAGAATCCCAGTTCTTAGTGAGTTTTTCTTTCTCTTCCTGCACTGTTATGATCATTTTATTCATTTCAAACCTCTGAATTTTAACTCCTTTACCTCCAGCCCCTGCCCCCCCAGTATCTTCCTAAAGCAATGATGCTAATAACAGAGGAAGTTCTGATCATTTATTTCTTTTTGGCTAAACTGAGTAAGAGAAGCATAAGATTTCAAAACCTGTCCAGTAAAGACACCTTTGCCTGCCTTCCCCAGCCTCCACAAGGAATCAAGTTAAGGAACATGTAATAGAGGGATAAGGGAGACAAAATTAGAGAATGTAGAAAGCTGGGATTGGATTTTAAAGAGTAAAAGCCTTCCTCACCATTCAAAAGAGAGCCATCACCACCATCACAGAACCTTAGCATGACTTCACATCTGGTCAAGAGATTGCTCAGAGATGACATATTAGTGGAAAACACAGAATGTTATCAAGCTACATAGGGAGAAATTCATATTGCTTGGATTATCAGTCTTTCCATTTTCTGAATGGTGCATTTAATAATTTAAGGAATGGGAGATGATTACACAGTGTTTTTACTATACAAAGCTCCTTGACCCATAAGCTTAAAAGTAAAGTTTTAGTTAGCAGTTGCCAAAACACATAGGGTAGGGCCATCCCTTGAACCTGCTCTCTGCCTGGGGAGAGGCCCCGGGTCCTGCAGACTCCCAAGACTGCCAGCTCCCACTGCGACCCAGGACCCACAGCCTTGCTGTGTTATGAAGGCAGCAGACTCCAAATCAACTGGGGAAAAAACGTGACAGAGAAATCGGAATATCCTTGGCACTTCTAAGAGTCCATAAGGCCAGACCCTACTGTGCTTGGGTCAGTGCCACTTCATCAGGCACTATAGTACTGTAAAACCCTTGTCCTTGCACTGGGTATTCAGAGAGTGATGCTGCACCAGACTGCTCACTTTATAGACCCTTCCTCATCCTCATTTCTTTAGATTTTTTTTTTTCTCTATATAGGGCCTCTGATCAGAAAGATTGTTATAAGAAGAGGTGTTGAGTTAATTCTTCAGTTTATGGAGTCCATTAGTATAATTCAAGTTTATTTAATAATTAATAGCCATTTCAAGTTACTCAGCTGGAGCACCCTGTGCACTCAGAACTCACAGGAGCACCCCAGCACCTAAGAACTCATTTGCTTAAAACTAAAGGCTTAGACTGGAGTACTTCGCTGAACCGATGTGCAGGACCTGCCCTCCTTGAATGCCATCCCAGCAGTTTTACCCATACTCAGAATTTCCTGTCTGTCCTCACATTTCTCTGACATCTCCCGACAGTGAGGGATTTTCATATGGTGCAATGGTTCCTTAGATGGATGAGTCTTGACTGCTGATATTTGTAAGTCATATTTAACAGCATTGTGTAACAATCGTTCAAAAATGTGTTCACACTCTTCCTTTCCTAATCAATAGCTAAAGCAATTGGCAGTAAAAGTCAAATATGAAATTATGAGAGCATAAAAGGTAAAATTGCCCCAGAATGCCACTCTCAAAAGTCTATAAAAGACTCATTTCATTACAAGTTATTTCCCTAGGTTTGGGCTTTTCTCAATTCCTGATGATTGATGTGGCAAATTTTATTTTCACATTTAACAGATTTTAATCTGTAAAACATTTCTGTATCAATATGAATCTGGAGATGCTTCTTACAAGGTTTACCTCCCAATAAACTTGTGTAGACTTCTCCCAAGCTGGCCATAAGCCTGTCATTTCAAGTTTAACAGCAGATTCTCCGTAACAGTTAGAAACGCTGTACCCTTGTGACAGCTTTACAGTGCAGTAATTTCACTTTGTCCGTAACCTTGAAGATGCTGCAATCCGGCTTACTATTGTCACATTGGAATGCACGGGTTTTCTTTCCCATGTTAAGTCTATAGAGCTTCAAGTGAGAATAATTAAACACAAAGCTAAGGTTTGGGGGCCCAGCGCAACACCTAGAGTAAGTCAATATATGCTGTCTGACAGACACAGCTCTATGTTGCTTCTCACCTGCCAAAGTTGTTGCCCTTAATACATAAAAATATGTGTAATGAAGTGTGGCAATTATTGAGGCAATCTGTACATTTACTACAATATCACTTAAAAACCCCCAAAACAACAGCACCATTCCCACTCCCCCATTTGCAACTCCCGACAGAAGATCTTGACTGTGCTGAAACCACCATTCAACAAAACCTTTCAACATCACAAACAAAACTAAAGGTAAGAAATGTTTGGACCAGCTCCAAGTTTTTTTTATCACTTGGCTCTGGAGATTTCCACAGTGAAAATTAATGTTTTACCCTAAAAGCAGATGTTTTCTCTTATTTTTAAAAAAAAAAAAAAAAAAAAAAAAGCCCAACAGCAAAGTTTGCTTGGAAACCGAATTGCTCTTTGAAAAAATTTGGACATCAGCAAAAATGGAAACCCTGACCACAGCCATTTCTTCTGGCTGCACACCTCCTTCCACAGGATGATGTAGTTAAAGGACAGCAAGAATATTAGAGATCAGAGAAGGATTAACCTACGTGATCGTGAACTTTTCTAGCACTATCTGCGTGCAGAGCCACCTAGAAAAGGACAAGAATAATTTCAAGCATGCAGTTTTCTTCAGTTTTGTGTTTTGAGAAACCATGGCTCATTACTAAGAGAGAGGTGCAGTCTATACGTTTGCCTGCGACTGCCTTCTTCCCCTCTGCAATACCCTCCGTGCCCAGCCCAGAGCTTCTCCAAAAGGCAGGAAAATTGTTGCACCAAAAATATAAGGGCCTCTGCACGCGCTATATCTGAACATTTCTATGTAGAGATAAATCCTGTGTAAATAACACCGGGTGATTGCAACACATGCAAGTATTTGCTTGGATAAGGCAGAAATGAGAACGGGAATTAAAGATACCGCGTTGTGAAAGCATAGGGAACTTTAAATCCAGCTCTGTCATCCAAACCTTTGAAAGGGCAGGCGAGTGTCCACGTTTCAAGCAGTAGCTGTTGTTACTCTATTACATACCTGATAAATATAACTAACTTGGATCTGTCATTGTAAAATGATATTTTGAAAGCCCCAAATTTATAACTCATATTATTTGACTTATCCTTAGCAGCCCATACACCAAGTGGCATGCTGCCCATATTCACCTTTGAAAGTTGTATTGCTCATCTCCTGAAGATAAAGGAAAAAACCTGTCTTCATAAAGTTGGCAACGTAACTGAACATGGGGGAAATGGCGTTTTAAATCAGGTGTGCTACAGTTTTCATGGTTAATGCAAGTCTTAAAACTTGATTTAGGTAACACACGCCTGTGTTACTGCGGCAGGCTTTGCTCTAAGATAGAAAGGGCATTGTTTGATTGAGGGCTTGTAGCTTTAAGTAAGAACAATTAAAATGTGTCTGATGTTTGAAAACACGCACACTCATTCTCTGTATTGACTTTTAAAATCTGCCAAGCTGAGACTATTGAACCTGTCAATGGGCTCATGCGATGATTATAGACAGGAACACAGTGACTTTATTTTGAAAATATACAGGAAATGCTCGTTCTGGTAACTCAATTTTAAGATCGATACTGTTAAATTATTTAGCGTTTTATCCTTATGGGTAGTACAGACAGTACTATTGTGTGTAATGGAGGAGGTAGGCCTTGGGTGTATTTATCAGATATCGCGCACTGCATAACAGACTGGAGTTCACACTTGTTAGGCAGCTTTCAATATGTTTTAGAGATCACCCTGACTCAGGCCTGACTCATCCTGGGGAGCTGTGTGTCCCTCTAACCGGTGGCAGAACCAGCTCGCAGCCATCCCCATCAGGCATTGCCAACATGTCGGCACCAGGTGGAGTGGGGGGATGTCACCCTCATCGCGGCGAGGTGACAGCGTGGGGTGGCATTATCTTAGGCACGAAGCAATTCCTGGAATACTGGTCCTGACAGCTCTTTGTTAGCATGGCCTCAGCTGAGCAAACATGCTGAGGAACTGGAGAGAAAACTGGGACAAATGACTAGTAGACAGATGATCCATGAGCAGTTGGATTCAGGAAATGGGTTTTGTAGTTTTTTCTGGGAAGCAGTAGGAGCTGATCCTTCTCCTCACACTGACACCGAGATGGAAGCTGTAACGGAAAGGTCTCTGTGAGACACGTTTCACTAACATTTTATGTCCCAGGGATATCCTGT
This sequence comes from Morus bassanus, assembly GCA_031468815.1. Classification (NCBI taxonomy): domain Eukaryota; kingdom Metazoa; phylum Chordata; class Aves; order Suliformes; family Sulidae; genus Morus; species Morus bassanus. The sequence continues at coordinate 39,612,074 of CM062575.1, forward strand.
GGGACAGCATTATCACTTGCCACTAAATATTGAAAAACATTATGCAAGAAATGCACGCTGCCATTACAACTTAATACAGCAGCCGCCATCAATATTTCACAGGCAGACTTGGCACAAGCTAGAGCTTGAGGATTGACTTTTTTTTTTTTTTTGGCTTGCTGTTCATTATCAATTAATTAGAACTCGTAACTTGGAACTGAGTCGTGTTTAGGCATATCCAGAAGCCAGTGGCCCTAGTCATTTCATAGTTTTAGACCTCCTTTTCTCCAACTGTACAATATTCAGAAGAGTATTGTATCGTACGGGAGATGTGAGCTGAGCTTTTACCAGTATTTGGAGTAGGATGACTTTCTATATATTAACTACGCCTTATATTTGCAGTAGCAGAGATGACTGTGAAAGTATGAAGTTCATGCTCAGTGCTGTAAAAAGTAGCAATTTTAAAAATAATTGATTGTTCTTACCACTAAGAAGGCAAGAGCGAGTGCTCATGCTGTGGATTAAGAGCCCCTGGAAATGAATTTGCTGTACTGTAATTTGAGAACATGGGAGAAACAGGAATATATTGCTATTATCTGCAGTGTTTTGCCTATTTGGCACCAGACTGCTCACGCGGAGCAAGCCCACTCGGGCTCAGCGGGCACTCTTCGCTTTGGTGCTGGGCGATGCTTCTTTCCAGAGGCTCTGGCGTCCTGCGCTGCACCCAGCACCGCAGGCACAGGCGGCGCCTTTGGGGACCCTGGCCAGGGCGATGGCACAGCAGAGGTGCTGGTACAACCAACACCTCAGTTTCAACCGGCACCCTCTGCAGATCAGGCCGTTTTACCACAGGAATTTAACACACGAGCCCTAGGGACAGACACCGCGCCCCCGGCGGCAGCGCCGCCCCAAGGCAAAGCGCGGCCCCGCCGCGGCTCCCTCCCCTCAGCGCCCGCGCCCCTCCTTCGCGCGCCCCGGCCCCGCAACACGCCTCACGCTGATTGGCCCGGGCGGGCGGGACCCGGGCGAAGGAGCAGCGCGGACGTGAGCGGCGGGCGCGCGCTGATGGCCGCCGGCCCCACAAGATGGCGCCGCGGCGGTGGGCAGCGCGGGCGCCCGGCCGTGAGCCAAAGTCCTCCCGCCGGTCACGCTGCCTCCTACCTAAAATCCTCCCGTTTCATTTGGACATAAGTCAACTTAAAGTCTGTTTAGATCAATGTCAAAAACCCCTCAAAAAGAAGAGCCAGCACTTCACCTTCCGTGACGCTGCTGCTACTCTGCAGTCTCCTTTTTCCCCAACGTTTAAGTTGTGTTTGCACAACATGGGATTCCACCCCCCAAAATTACTGCAAATAGATTTTGAATATAACGTAAATCTACAGCGAAGGCCTAGCAGCATTTTCTATAAATTATAAGACTCTGCATTAGTCTAGTTCACCCTGGGAATGCATTCCACTGTTAAAACCTTCATTACTGAAAACACCTTAAAGATTATTACTGTTTCTCCCTTGATTTTATGGATGATGGAATCCTTAAAATTTTGTGGCTGAGGTCTGGAATGGACTTTTTCTTTCCTTTGGTTATCAGCAGCTACAAATCGTATAATTCGTGTCCGCGCAGTGAATAAATATGATTGTGTTGAACAGTAAATTGCAGTTAGGAATCAATACATTATATCCAAGAGTGTTTATGGAGAATGTGTCCATCCCCTCTGGAATGATGTAATATGGCTCTATTCCCCTCCCGCCCCCATTCTCAGATTTACTGTTGTTTGCTTGCAGTTCGTTACGTGCAATGGTTCTGGTGGAATTTGCTAAAGAAAATTATCAGGACATTCCTTTCTCTGTTACTGTCGTACTGAGCTGCTCTCAGTGAAAACCCAGGGCCAACAAATTGAATAAGTTTATAGATGTCAGTAATGTCTGTCTAGAGACTACCACTCTCCCTGCTATTAAACCACAATACCCACATTAATTGATCAGTTAAGGAGGGAAAAATCAGTCTTGCAATTCGCTCAGTCTAACTTTTCTGATAAGTACTTCATGCCAACTTAAAATAGAAGGAAATAATTTTCTAGTGAAAAATCTTCCCATGCCAATGCATTATTCTGTCAGCTATTATAAGGATATTAGTAACTTTTTTTAAAAAAGAACACCACATTAAAAGCACAGTGTAGATCGGTGTCACAGGATAAATACAGATTGCGCAGAGCTGTGGAATGAAAATAAATTAAGAAGTTCTTTGTCATACTGCCTGATCTTGGAAAACAGGAGCATATTTTCTATTTGCAACACGCCTTCTGAATACTGTTTTATATTAAATGATAATATAAAAGTATTGTATAGTTGAGCAGTAGGAGAGGGAAAGAAGAGAGAAAAAGTACATCAAAAGAGATGGTGTAGTCATGAAGCCCTGCCCCATTGACATAAGTGTGAATTCTGCAGTTTGTTTCAGTAAAACCAGGACTACCAGTGCTAATCCTAAATATGATTCAGAAAAACACCCCACCATTCCTACTGATTTCAGTTGAGCTGACTCACTTGCCTTTCTAAAGGGAAAGTAATCCAGTTTTGACAGGGCCAAAAAAAATTTGAGAAAAGATTTTGACAAATAATGATAGTAAGTTGGGAAAGAGATGATGAATGCAGTGCTCTGTGTCTAATTGTATGCCTGGAGTACAAAATCTTTTTTTTTCAGGAATAAAATGCCATGATAGCTGTCAAGTATAAAGCCTGTCTGTGCAGAGCATCCCCCAGAAACTTCCATTTTAAGTCATCCAAACCTTCCAAAATAACTGTCAGGTGAAATGAATTATTAGCCCTAAGACAAGAAAGTTCTTTGCCTTTATTACTTAAAGAACTATTTTGTTTTGTTTAAAGTTATGTTTGTATTATGTGGTACATGGATACCTACTTCACTCTGTCTCTGCTGTACTGAATTATTAGTTTAAAATCTAAACACTTCCTTTTGGTTAGTGTATTTTTTCATCACAGAATTTTCACTGAAAATGATTTTCAGTGACATATTGAGATCAAAAAGTTCAGGTGAAATACGTACAAGATTAAATATTAGTTTTTCTGCTTTTTTAATTCTAAGGTTTACATTTGTAATGCTAATACACTAATGGAGTTGGCTGTTCCTTGTCACAGCAGTTTCTGCTTCGGGTCAGTAATTGATTATCACATCTTCATTGACTTGCAGGACAAAACATGACTCAAAATTACTAGGGTACAACTAGTGCAGTGCTAGTTTTTGAAAGATCACTGAGGAATATGATTACTTGAAATTGCAACCCAAGAACTAATGCACTACAACATGTGCAATGTTGAAGAGTCAAACAGCCAGAATTAGTAAAGGAGTTCAATGCCTATTACCGAGATGCTGCAGCACTTTATATCTGAGATTGCTCCAGACCTAAGCAAGACTCATAGTCTTCTTACATGGACGGGGGAAGATAAGTGCTTCCAAAGGGGACTTTGAAACCCCTTCTTGCTGAGCTGAGAGCTGCCTGCAACTGGTCAGTAGGAAACACTAAACTAAAACCAGGTCTCTAGATAGATTAATTAGTTGGATAGATTTATATCCCAAGTCTGTCCAGAGATAAAAGTCAAAGATAGAGTGATCAGTTTCTGCTAGACCTGTCCTAGAAAAAAAAACTTCCTGTCTCACCCAAATCCTGCAGTGGGCAGGTGTTTTGTTCATCCGTACCTATTCGAATAGCATCAACACACATTTTGCATACCCAGAGACAAAAGGTATTAAGTATGTAACCATTGCTTATTCAGTATGTCTCTTGCATGTACGCCCAGCCCTGATTTTCCCTGCAAAGAAGGGCAGTATAGAAGTTGCCATGCACATTAAAAAGATATTGGAGAAGCATCAAGTACTCTTCTGGACAACTCCTTCCTTCCCTGGCTCAGTGACAACCCCCTGGCACTTTCTTTCTTTCTTTCTTTTTGTTTTCAAATCCAAACTTTGTTCCCCCCCCTTTCTGCTAAGCTTGCAAGCCTTTCAAACAACACCATTTTTAATAATTCACTAAATAATATCTGTCTTAAAACTTTTATAGCACTTCAGGTTTGCAAGCTGGAAGAGTTTTTACAGCCTCTGAGGCTGCCACAAATCAGAGAATTCATTATACAGCAAAATACAATCTCAAATTGAGAGTGTTCTTGAAAACAAGCCTATTTTTTCTGCAATGATAGTTGCAGAATAACTGGAGGTTTTAAGCCAAATGGACTCCTTCACCTATGAAATAAGAAACGTCTGGGTTAAATAATTTTCCAGGCAGACATAGTTGTGGAGAAGGAGTTCCCACTGCCCTCTTTTCCCAAAGTGACCTAGCCAAAGATTCATTTTTAATCAGTTATGGCATGGCTGGAAGGGCTCAGGTTACTGCAGATCAGCTGGTTCTGACAGCGCTGCAGCTTGTGACCCTTGCTATTCCTCTAGTAAACTATTCAGAAGAGGGGTTTTGGTTTTTTTTCCAAATCTTTATTTTAGCGTGAGAGAGATGCACTCGTGCCCTGAAATATCAAAAGCAGAGTTTAATCACTAAAAAAGCTAAACAATGGAAATGAAAATGGAAATGAAAAATAACCCTGGGCTTAATGCTCTTCATTGCTCCTTCTCTTGTGCAGTATCAGGAAGAGTGTGATTGCATTTCTGTGCTCCAGCCAAGCTGCTTCTAGTAAACAAAGGGAGCCAGAGTAAGGTGCTGGGGATGCCAGTTATTTTGGGCAGGGGCAGAATGACGAGCGGATGTTTTGTGGCAAGGCAAATTGATAACATTTCATTATTTCACAGTACTTTATAAAAGAAACTAAAGTAAGTTTTGGTTGTCTCTAAAGCAAGCCCAGAAAATATGGCAGCTTTATGCAGGATACTTTCAGGACGACTTTGTTGTTGCTCTTTCCCTTGAAGATTTGTAATGCCTTTCCAAAAAATCCAAGATTTGTCCTGATCAGGAGAAATTCAGACCCCCCCGTGTGAAGCTGCCAAGTTCTGTCCGTTTCCCAATCAAAGTTAGGAGATGACAGTTCACACAGGTTATACCTGGCAAGGATTGCTAAAGACTTCTCAGTCGAAGGTACCACCGAAGTGGGTGTTAAGCAGGTGAGTGAGACGGTGTGTCACACCCATGCCTGCATGGAGTTAGAGGCTGGATCCATTTTACATTCAAGAATGGGAAGGCTTATGCTCTGATGGAGGAACGGTTGCGAGCAGTCAGCCTTGGACCTAAGAAAATGCTTTTGTTGCCGCAAAGATTTCCCTGACTTTCACAGCATACCTGTGCTATCCACCACACCTCTCCCATTTTGTTAATGCCAATGTTTTTTTGTCTTTTCCTTCAAAACAGAAACAGGCATCTGTTACTTGTGTAACTAAAGGTCAATTTTTTCTCTTGACTTTGCAGCTGCTATAGAGAAGATCATTTTGTGTGTTCTCCTTTACCATACACCTAATATATACTGATTGCTTTTGGCAAAATCACGTTAGCACAATCTCACTACATTGCTTTGTTGAGTGTCTCTACGTTACAGAAGATCTACTGCCATTAAGAGAGAGAGGGAAAAAAACCCCAAAATAAACCAACAACTCTTCCCAGTCATTTGGTTTAAAATAGGGTAGGAGATGAAAACACTTCACATTGCTCTTACCGACTTAATTCTAGTTCCCTGGGAACATTTCCTTTCACTTCTGCTGAAGATAGATTGGGCTTTCTTACTCTTTTACTAAGTCTTCAACAATCAAAATCTAAATAACAGAACTGTTAAGTAACACATGATGAACTCTACAATTTACTTACTGGAGGGCTTCCTAAGCAGAGCTTTTTCTGTGTGAAGATTAAGGGCTGTCAGTGTACTTCAAAATCTGTTGCTTTTCAAGCTCTCCCTTGCCAAGAATACATCTGGTTCATCTAACTGACTGTAAATGTTGAGCTTTAATTGCTTGCTGGAAAGACTGCATGACAAGTCTACAACCCAGATTCCTTATTTAAAGAATTTCCTGAATATCTTTATTAAGAAAAAAAAAAAATCTCACTTGATCTCATGGCTTTACTTTTTTTTTTTTTTTTTAAATACACTTGCTCAAAGGAACAACAGCAACAAAAAATCAGTTGTCTTTGTTGTGTTCCATTCTTTTTATTATTCTACACCTCAGTTCTTATAAAAATTAGAGGTATGGGCATAATTTTAAACATACAAATATATATTGTCAAGAAAATTATTTTGTCATTATGATGCACCTGTTTAGTACCAATCCCAGAAGGGGGAGAAGGAATTGAAATATAAAACTGCTCCATGGGGTAGGAAGTTCAAAATATTTTCTAATAGATGCACTTACAAACAAAACGCATCTGTCAGGGAGACTGGAAAATCTCCATTGCAGAGCTCTGAAGGAACTGCTCCAGAACAGAGACCACAGTACCCAAATTTAAGAAAGCGGAAGAAAAATTTATTCGGGCAATTAAGGGCCTGTAAGTCCAAATTAAGCTGTATACAAGGTTTTAGAACAAAATTTGAAGGGGGGAAAAAATACCCCAGGACTGACCTTGTTTAATATTGGCAACTAACGTTGGCAAATACATGAGGTGTGTTAATGAGTGAGAGAAACTCAGGAGGCAGTGCCCACGGCACAGTCTGAATCGCACACGGAGAAATACCTGACCCTGTACTGAAGGGTAGAGAGGTGGCGAGATGTAATGGTCAAAAGGCAAGGCCAGGCTCTCAAGAGCAAAGCGCTATTCTGCTCTGTGGAGGCACCGCATCATCTGAAAGTCACGAAAACAAAGACCTGCAGGAGTTAGATGCCCTTAGGAACGACTGTGACTGGCCGTGATTCGACTCTTGGGGAGTTAGTTGAAACCACAGAAATGTCTATCTGCTGTATTTCCAGCGGCTATACTATCTCCTTCTCTATACAGATAGAATGGCAGAAAGCACACGGGGCTGCTTTTTACTCTTTACTCAGTTTTTATTTAGGCAACTGCCTGTTGCTTCTCTGAGCAGAAAATAGTCTTAGGTAAAAACTTAGCCTATTCCTTGCAGTGCTGTTCTGCAGCCACACTCAGTTTTGTGCATTGTAGCCCTCCCCTTCGCAAGCACACACACATTGTAGTACTCAGAAAGTTATGAAGAATTGCTTGAATTTGCCCTTGTCTTGACCGGGTATCTTCAGGGATTTAATTCATGCACAAGGTGGATTACAGCAATATGCTTGTGGCTGATCTCTCAGAGGTGGGTGTTGGTAAACTACAAGGAAACTGTTGCTGTCAAGCACTTGACACATTTAAAGTACCAAGAGCCCGATTTTGTCAGTTTTGTGTTGGCTGTCTGTTAAAGAATGAAAAGAGTACAAAATCAGCCCAGAACAACCAATGTCACTAAAACCAGATCTATGAATTAGAAGGCATAAGGATCAAATAGGTCATAATGCCCTTTCCTACTTGCCCATCTTCTCTTTTACAGTTACATCCTGCAACTAACTCTGCAGCCTGTGCCGTCCGTGCAGTCATGGGGAAATCTTGCTCCTGTCTGCATCAGTGACAAAATTTGGCCAAGGGCAATTTGTCATTTGGAGACATCGAATTTGATTCTTGTCTCAGTTACACAGCAGTAAAACAAAAATACATGGAAGTGCATGAAAATTACTGTCTTTCCTATAATTCGCTCATTACAATTCACAACATTTAAATTTTCAGTGTGTTTCCTACACCTTTTCCTTAAACGGGCTTTCTGTCTGACAATGCTAGTCTTTAAGTGACTTCTCATATATTCATGGAGAGTTTACAGACTAGAGAACTTATTTGCCAAATTAGTAGTTTCCCAACCTTGGGAAGGGAGAAGTAAAACAATGCTGCCGTATAATTCTGTAAATTGAGATTAGCGTGAAATATGTTATTTAATGCAAGCTGAAAAAAAAGATTGTGGAATATGTGTGAAGTATTCCAAATAATTGCTTGATTGTGATGCTAATATGAAAGAAGAGGACTTGCATTTCTCTCTTGCTTCCTCCCTCTTTTGTGTGCATGTGTGTGAATTTCAAGACCTTTTCTGAAAGCATTTCCAGTTTCTAGTCATCTTTAATTTACCGGTATTCAGAAACACAAGGAGGAAGGAAAGGGAGAAAAAGAAAGGTATGTTTAAGCTTCAGAAAACTCACCAGAAAAAGATGAATGCCCAATTTAACTCCAAAATGCAATACCATTTGATGTCAGATAAAAGGCTGGATTTTCATTTACTTTGTTAATCATAAATACAATGAAGAGAGGAGAATATCTTTTTTAATTATTTCATTTCATCACAAGTATGATTCCAGTGATGCAGATCATAAAAATGCATTCACTGAGGCGAATGAAAACGCTTTTACTTACATACTCCAATAAAATCACCAGAGCAAATTGTTTTATTGAGTTCTCTTTACCAGCTACTCATCCCCTCTTGGAGGCAGTGATCTGTATTTGTGTCAGACACTGATCTCCAAGTGCAGTTAGAAGTATCAAGGACAGCTGGAAAAGGAACTTGCTAAATAAAATGCGGCAATAATAAATATAAATGAATACTCATCCGTAATCACAGACGATCACAAACAGTGAGGTCTGGACTTGTGTTGGGCTGTTAGGAGGACATCACCAATAGGTGGTGGATGAGGGTTGCAGTGAGGGCAGTGAAACACTGGCCCAGGTTGCCCAGAGAGGTGGTCGATGCCCCATCCCTGGAAGCAATTCAAGGTGAGGTTGGACAGTGCTCTGAGCAACCTGATCTAGCTGGGGATGTCCCTGCTCACTGCAGGGGGGTTGGCCTAGGTGACCTCTAAAGGTCCCTTCCAACCCAAACCGTTCTGTGATTGTATGGATGCTGATACACATCCCTGTTACCCTCATGCCAGATGTTGGCGTCAGCAACACGGAGTAGGTGTGGCTCATGCAAGCCTATCATCAGATAGTGGCATTTCTAAAATTTGGGGAATCCCATCTGCAAACGCTTGCAAGAAACCACAGTTCCCCAGCTGCAAAGAATGAGTCTGAGAAGTGGGGGAAACGAACAGAGAGGAAAAAAAAGGTCAGGTCATTAACTCAGAAAATACAGGAAACTAAATGAATTAGTCAGATACTGCTCAGATAGGTATCGCGATCTCCACAGGTCTTGGTCCCTTCCCCATGCTCTGAACTCCACTTGCACACAGCTGGCAGTGGGGAATGCAGTCCTGCGGCAGCTTTGGACTGGTCTGCCTCAAATCTTTTGTGAAATGTTGTCACCTCCAATTCTAGAAGTCCACTTTCCAAAGCAGTTTTTTTTCTAAGTGACTACACAGAAACGGCCTTATATGAATTCACCCTTCACTGCTGTAGCCCTCTGCAGCTGCAGGAGAAGGCTCCTTAGTGACACATTCTCCTCAAGGGGCCCTGTGTTACCCGTGCCACACTATCGCTTCTGTTTCTCATCATAGTGCAGAAACGCCATTTGAAGTAACATATAAAAACATCACTGTGTCCTCACTGGATGAAACACCCTCCTTACCAGAGATGGTGTTGTTTCCATCTCTGAGACCTAAACTGCTTTCTCAGCTGAAATCAATTGCTTAACCTATTTCGTATAATTTTTGCAGTATGCTGGCTCACAAAAGCGTCACTGGAGGGATTTGGAGTTAAAGAGGAAGAAGCTGCTTCAGTCCAGACTCCCAGTCTCGAAGCATTGGAAAGGACATCTCCACCTCTGTAGTTTTTGCCTACTATTTCTGGGCAGTAGTAGTTGTTCACCTGCTAATGCAGATGAAGAGCTTTTGAGATCGTTCCTCCCTGATCATCAGTGCAGAGGGGCAAAGGCCTCCTTACCCGCTGCAGCTTTGGTCCACAGGGCTTATAGGCATTGCTCAAATGGAAGGCAACAGCAAAGGATCACAGAAGGATCAATGTATGGAGATACAACTCCAAGAAATCAATCTGCAGAAAGTCTGAGGGAATCTCCTTATTTCGCTGTACGTTTGTTTTCTGATATTCATATAGAGAATAGGCAAAAAGCAGGTTTAGAAATAAAGTCCCCATGGAAAGGCTGATTAATATTCTGTTTATATCTAAAGAAAGGTATGGATCATTGAGTGAATAGCAGGATTTTGAGTGAGAATAAACAACTACTAGTTTTTCCTCCCATAACTTTCTCTCACTGTAGCCACACTGCATTCCTAATGTTAATAGCAAGTTTAATCCCGCTAAATCCTCACTTACAGGAGTAAGTCTTTAGTTATGCTGTTAAGTAACACTGTGTAATCGAATTAGTGTTTTGATGACAGAGATACAAGAGCCACCAAAAGCAAGTACTGGCAAACCGAGGAGCTGCCGTCAGTGTTTTCTTAGGTCACTTCTGTGGCTTATCTCTCCAAAGAACAAAATGTTGCTTTAATAAAAACATCAGCTCATTAGCAACCTCCACATTTACTTTGGAAACTGGAATGAGCTGAGAACCAAAGCATCTTTCTACTGTTTTCAGCTGCTGCTCTTCAAAATGCCCTCTGGTTCAGTAAAACGCTGTTGCAGTCAGTAACGCCGGGGGCTGTGCCTTGCTCTGTGCCTCAGGTTTCAGAATTCGCCTGTCCGTGTGGCATTACAGCACCTCTTCTGTAGCACACAGGTCTATTTGCCATACTTTACTTCAGAAGCACTAGGCTTAAAAGTCTTTGTGAGCAAACTGTGGTTGCAGAAGGTCCTATCCTTAACTAACCCTTGGGCTGTATTGCCCAGGATACGGCCCCAGCCCATCCCCGGGAGCCAGCAGTTTACAACGAGCTGCTCTTGTTCCCCTGGGTGATGGTGCTGCAATGAGATGCTCTTCTTAAATTTCATTTGTTCTAAAAGGAAATTCTAAGTTTACTTCGACTACAGCAGTTTTTTTTGTTTTTTTGCCTTTTTGCTGTCAGGGATGTCCAAACTCAGAACACTTTACATGAACGTCGCTCCCATCCCCCAAATTTTAGTGCTTTATTTAAATCACAAATTGGGTAACCCCACATCAGGTTTCTCTCACTAACATACAGCGTAGCAGAGATTTGCAAAATCAGTACAGAAAGAATTCCTGAACCTACTAGCTGTTTTTATTAATCTGGGCTGGACCTGAGCATGAAGGGCCTGCTGAGCTGTCTGTCGGTGGATTTTTAGGGGCAGTGCTCTGGAGAGGACACGCTGGCACAACAAAACCTGCTCACACAGCAACACCGGCTCACTGCTATGTTTTTTTCCCTGTGCAGGCAGCAGGGATGACGCATTTCATGGATCAGTCGCAGTGGGCTGATGCTCTTCCACAAAGCAGATTATCTCTGTGTTGCCAAAGAAGAAACACAAGTGGACTTTTTTTTTTTTTTAAAGCGCAGATCCAGACACACTGAGCAGAGGTCTTGTTCCAGTGTGTTGCTCTGGAGTACAAAGTCACAGCGCTCTCATGCAAAGTCCGGACGATGCGCTAAGGATTGTTTTAACGGGCTGATTCGGCTCCCTGAACACCGGGTTCATGTTGCTGCTTGACTAATACTGAAGAAACATGTCCTGAAATCATCACTGAGCAAATACAAATGGAAAGATGTGTGTGCTGTTCTCTGAAGACTCAAAATAAAGCACACTTTGAATGCCTAATTTAGCGGAAAGTATTTCAAATAAGAGAGGCAGGAAAAAATAAATGAAACGTAACTTTCTGTTGCTGGAGTTTGGAATGAAACATGCCAGGGATGTACAGTGCAAAAGGGCCAGGCAATGACAACTGGGGAAAGCAAGCAATCTGAGGGGGAGATGATTAAAAAAAACCCAAAACCAAAACCAAAGCAAACAAAAAAAAAAAACCCAAGAAAAAAACCCACCAAAAAAAACAAACCTACAAGCTGTGAATATTTGCTGATAATCAACAGAAGTGAATCAGGACCTGACTCTGGAAACTCTGTCACAGTGTTGCACTGGCTGCACCATAAATACAGTGGAGCTGAACTGGGCCTTTTCAGAATGAGACAGAAGTTGGGTGGTCTAAATGGCCCCCCGGAGATGCCCCTTCCTCTATGCTGTCATTATACGGGCTGCCTTCATTAGGGACAAAGTTTATAACTGTTGGCCCTCAGGTGGTTGCCTGAAGCTTTGGAGGAGGAGGAGCATCACGGCTCTGAGCACAGGTACCGTGCTTTCAGGAGCTGAGATTGAGGGAGAGTTATCCAAGTACTCAGTAAGGTAATAGCTATTGAAAATAGTCCTAGGAAGGAGCCGCTGCAATAGGAGGGAAGTGGGATGCCCTGGGGCCTAGGGGAAGTAGTTGAAGCGTTTTGACTTTAGGAAGAAGTACAAAACATGCTGAGGAATTTTTTATCTGAACTTTGTCACAGAAATGAATGTGGAGAATTCTGCTGTATTTATGAAACACAGTGGAAACTCCTCACCATTAAGCATAAGCAGCTAAAGTTACTACCTGCGCCAGCCGAGGGGTCTGTTCACCTCCCAAAGCAGGGCCAATTGCTGACAGCAGCAAAACGTTCACTAACTGTAGTTATACAAATTTGGCCCTTATTATAATCAATTTTCAGGCAAACCATAAATAGATGTATAACATCCCAGCAGATGCAGCCTCAAAAGGGTAAAATGCATTAAAAGAAAAGCATGCAGGATACAGTCAGTCTGGACTGTGGAGAGCAGCAGTAGCCAAAAATTTTCTTTTGTTAATATTTAGTTCTTCCCCCCTGCCCCCCAGATTATTTACAAACACACTTGGTGGGTTTTCTGGTTAACTTGTTCATTAAAAATTATTTTCTAGACGGTTTGTGCTAACGTAGTTCAGCCTGTGAATTTGCCGTGACTGCTCTTGCTTTAGGCAGTCATTGGTTGCTCTGTGCGATGGGTAACCCGTATGACAGGGCATCGTTGCTGCTCTGTAGTGAGCCAACTCTGAGGCTCCCCGGGAGCTCTCAGCGTAGGTGGTCGGCCCTCTCCAGGGGAATGCTCCCCAAGAAACCTGCTTCTGGTTCCGCAAAATCCTCGGTAGGAAAAAAGATGCTTGTGTAAATATTTACAGGAAACAGGTAAAAGGGGCAATAATTCATGCATACAAAGTGATTTCGCTGTTTTCATCAAATAGCATCCGCTAAACGTTTTCTTTCCATCTCTCCCATAGAGATTACTTTAACTAAGAAAACTCTTTTCTGTTTGTTATCGGAGAAGAGATACTACAAAGACTAACAGGAAAATTATCAGGAGATTTGAAGAAAAGTAAATAAATTTCATTCATATGTACTTGCTCTGTCTCCATCCATTAATAATAAATAGTAATGGAAATAGCCTCTGTGAGCATTTAGGATATCCCCAACCAGTGCAAGTGTTTCGGGTTCCCCCCTGCCTTTGATTTTCCCAAATCATTTACAGTTTTCACCAAGAGACTAGACCTCCCACCACTTTCCCTTATCTTTATACATGCAAATTACAAAATTTGCCTGATATTAATTCATTGTATTAAACTTTTTTTTTTTTTAAAAGCTAGGGTGCAAGTTTGATGCCTGGGCAACACCTGCTTGGCTGGGGTGGCTCCAGCAGTCAGGTGCTGAGCTCTCTAGCTGCCATTTGGCAACAGAAATGCATTTTTGCAGCTACGAAATGACTCTGCTCCATACAGTTGCGACCATTTCTGACTGCAAAAGCCAGCATGCAAAACCAGAAGGCAAACCAAGGGTGACTGAAAAATACAGTCTTTAATATTCTGTATTCTTTTCTCTGGAAGCTTCACTTCAAATTCTGTATTATGTATTCATTGGGAAGGATCAAAAACTATTATTCTTCCACTCGCTGAGTGGTAGCTTTTCCCAAGCTCCTGTATGAGCTTAAAGCCCCTTTCCACGCCTGGTTGCTTTGCGGCGCAGGCAGGGACGGTCCTGCTCTTCCTGCACCTCCCCTGCCAGCGGCGGTGGCAGCCCCCGGGCCCCTCCGAAGCAGGGGTTGCCTGACCACGACGGACGCCCCGGGACACGCCGGGGAGTACCACCGCACCCGGGGTGGTCCTTGGGACCCACCAGCAGCGCTTGGCAAGAAGCACCGGGTTGCCCGGCGGCCTCTCTGGTGTTTTCAGGTGCCGGCTGTGCAGGCCCAGCAAGTCAAAACTTGTAGTTTAACTTTTAAATTTCCCCCTCGCCATGTTAACTTTTAGTCTCGGGTTCAGCTAAGTGAACCATTAAAAGTGAAGCAAACTGAGCGACAAATTAAGATGTGCCTCAGGCAGCCAACATGTTTCTTTTTTAACTTCCATCTGTCGAGTGCCGGCTTCTGAGCTATGTGACAAAAAAGCGCCTTTGCTTACGAACAGCTTTTCACCCCTGCTGATGGGTGGCCTTACTGAGGGAGAGGAAGGAGAGACTGTATAGCCTATGGATCCTGAATCTAACGCTCAGGCCGTTTGAATCTGCTGGCTGATTTGGGAGCTACGTGGAAGAGGGAAATAATAAATCAGAATTTATATAACATAGATATCTTGAAAGCTGGCTTGGATGAGGGTATTCATTTTCCCTTTAAAGAAAAATAACAAGGGGCTGAGCCGGAATACTTGAACTTAAGTTTCATCTTTAGACAGGAGAGAGATTCTCCAAAACACAGTGTGAAACATCCAATATAGACGTTAAACCATTAGGCAGTACAAATATACTGCTAATACCTGATAAAAGAGTGGGGACATTTGTGGCAGTATTATTATTTACTGAGTTGCAGCCCCAGTTAGAAAGAGGACACTAGAAACGCAGTCCCTTCCCTGAAGAGTTAAAACCAAGAGCGTTTTTTGGCAGTACAGAAATCAATGCATTCCTCCATTTGCTCACGGCAAACCTAGATGCATTAAAAAAATTACTGACTGACAATCTAAAACACATTGAAAGTGTTTCACTGGCAGTGTGAGAGAAATACCATTTTGGTTTTTACAGAGTCATGTGGGGCTCAATTTTTTTCGCTTTCCTACAGCTCAGGAAACTAAAAGCCTCCGACAGCTACAAATGAAGGGCTCTGTAAGGGCTTTGTGGGAGCTGAGGAGGGCCAGCTGATTAATTCTCTGGAAAAGAAAAAAAAGGTTGATTGAAATAAGTGGTAATAATTCCACCTGAAGTTCACCAGCAAAGGCATTTTTTTTTTAATAGGTATATGAATGGTAGAATGGCTTCTGGTGAGTCTGGGGTATTTCTCCCCAGAACACTATTCACAAGACGATGCTGATCCTCAGACCAGCCCTGGCCCGGAGGGTGCTTTGCAGTTTGTAGGCAATGTTCAGCACACCGTGGGATTAGTTCTTGGAGGAGAAAGAAACGGTAGCAAGGGAAGTGCCACAAGTGCAAACTGACTGTGATATAGCATTTGTGCCCAAGTTGTGTTTAAATTGGGTTCCCTCTTAATTTCTCAAGTATTAGAAAGAAACCTCAGTGCAAATGAGATTCAGCTCTCCGGTGCAGGGTGCTACTTTTAGCAAAGTCCCCTGCAAGGGTTGCTTAGTGACTGATGAATAGACCTCTTAGGAAGACAGTAGAAGGATTACATTGCAGGCTGGTTCACCCCCTTCCCAACAAAATAAAAGCAAGTTTGGGTACAGGGAGTTTATTATGAACATTTGCATCTAGAAGTGAACACCTGCCAATGTATCTGGTCTACCATGCCCTTTTCCAGCTTGTTCTTTTTAACTAAAGCTTTTAATCTTAGCTACTTCTAAAACAAACCCCTTAAATAAATAAATAAAAAGTGCCTGGTGTGTGCATGTGTCAGCGCTTGAATAAGAGCTGGAAAGCCATTCACAGGTTAGTGAATGGATATATATGGTAAAAAAAAAAGATACAACAAAGAAGACAGAAGGAAGAAAATACTTTTAACAAATGCAGAAAGACAATAGCCTGTTGGCCGTTCCTGACTGTGTTGCTCTGGATCCTATGGCTCAAAGGTCCTGAAACAGCCAGGTCTGGGAGCTGGAAAGTATACCAGGGAAAGGCTCCTCTATATGGATCATGTTTCTTATGCCATTTCCATAAGTGTTTTCCATAGCATGTTCCAACAGGAGCTGGAACTAGATGGAAGATGGTCAAAATTTATGCACTACATTCTAAAGTTCAAGAATAATATATGCTGACATTTCTTAAATCTATAAATGGAAACAAAAAAAGTACAACAGATTTCTTTAATAAAAATTTCCAATTTTTTTAAATGATTCTGCAGAGCTGACTTTTATGTTGAAAAGTTAAGAAATCTTCAGCATTGGGCTTCATTTGAGGTTAAAATTACAGAAGTAGAAAGCTTGTGTATTACCCAAAAAGACTCTTCTCATACATAGACTTGATACAAATTTATTTCAGCCAAAGAACTTCTTAATGAAACTTGATTTCAAATGCTTCTCTCAAACAAAATATTTCATAATTTCAGAAAGAGGCAAAGATTAACAATAGGGTAAATAGGAGGATCTTTGTCTCTGTTTGATTTTTGTTTGAGACTTACTCCTTGAGTAGCATTTAATTTTGCCTTTTATGTCCCTGAGATGTAGTGCAGATTTGCCAGCCAAGAAATCCAAATTCGACCTCTGTGGCACCTGGATTTTCTAAATTCAAATACCCTTCCTTTCACATTAGTTTCAATATGCACGTTCTGAAAAAAAAAATATTTTTTACATCCATTCCTTTCGTTATAGATTGAAGCTCAGATACTTGGCCACAGCTTTGCCTGACCGCAGCAATGCCGATTATTTCCAGCATCCGCAGTAGGACTCATAATACTACAGCTGTAGCAGAAAACCAAAGTACCAGAAAGGCCATAAAGACACCTGAGAGATATAAAGTGAGCACAATTTATAAAAAACCCACACCAGTTTGTGACAATACCCATGCAATACTAAATGCTGGAAAACACCTGGGAATTCACTGGGGAATTAGTTCTCTCAGCTTCCTTGGTTCCTAACGCATCATCCTCTTTTTTCTCCCTAGCTCATAGCAGTTTTTCACTGACTAGGCAACCCCCCCGCCCAGCAGATATTCTGCATAGGATCTCATCTGAGGATAGCACTACGTAGAGATATTTTTATTGGTTTCAACATAACCCTGTATTTTATACAATTATTAAAACCCTTTCCATATGTTGAATTGAGACTGATTTTGTTGCTTGGATAGGGGAAAAAAATTGTTCAGAGCAACATCAGCTCTACTGGTTGTGTTGAAATATTAAAAAGTATAAGTTATTTATATACAGACAGACACAGAAGAGAGATGAGTTCTTCAGAACATCACGTATATAAATTATATACAATGCTTGATTCAAAAAGAAGTTTAATTTGTTAGAAAGCATCCACCTGAACTTACTTAATTTAATTTTTCTCTTTTTAAAAATCAATGTTAGCCAAGGTTTAGAAGAACAATATTGGAATTTTAGCTCAACACTTTGAAAATGGAAAAAAAAAAAGAGTCCCATCAACGATAAACATTGTCTCCCTCTCGCTATGACAAAAACAATTACACATATTGAAGATGAAGATGTGCCTTGAACAAACGGGAACACCAAATTTTTATTGTAGCAATAAAGACCTTCATAAAATAATTTCTAAGATATAATTTCAATATTTGAGTTCTGCATGTACTCTGCAGGACAGCCACAGAGTAAAATGTCACCACAGTAAAATCCCAGCTCTTTACAGCTCTTAGTGAAGGTTTTATTTAATTATGTTATAGTAGACCAAGCACTGCTTTAAGAGCAAAATTGCTTAATATAAAAAAAAAAATCTACAAAAGCTTTCCTAGCAGCGTGGTTTGTTCTACTTAAAGAGTGGTCTCTTTTGTGTTGCTTTCTTTATTCAGGTTTTTTGCCGAGACTTCTTTGAGGTCTGGATCAAAGCTGCGGTTTAATTTTCTTTTGCATTGGGCAGTAAAACTTCTCACATATAAGCTTGCAGCAGGGAAATAAATATCCTCTCACCTTAAGTGCTCATTTATTGTTCCCGATATGTCACAGTTGATTAAAATATAGAGCTTGCCTCCCAGGCTGAAATTAGCTTTTCATTTTAAGTGACTAGCATTCAGGTCTGAAAAATAACAGGCCATTTGTTTCAATATTTGCCATGTCCATTCGAAAGGGGCTTACATTATGACCAATTAGCAGTTAATTGTGATCCATAATTCAAACATTTGCTTGCTATTTGGAAATGCAGAAATTGGCTTGCACGCTCCCCTCCCTACACCGCTCTGTGCCTTTCATTGGGAGAGGAGTCATGACATAGACTTGGGATGGTGCTGCAACAAGAACTGTCAAAAATTGGCATGTGTTAATCTTGGGAAGAGAGGAAAAGAAAGACAATATGTAAGTTGTTCGGGAATGCAAATTTATTTGAAAAAGTGACCAGACACTTGCTTTGAATGCCTGCTTTGGGGCTGTGAAGGTGTCCACAGCAGGATCCAAGTTCAAGACAATACACATCAATTCCTGCTCTCTACTTGCTGGGTACAGACTCCTCAAGGCTGTGTCTTTACAAGCCCTTTACTCAGTGTTGCTTGCTTGCTTTTCTGTCTCCGAGTATGTGTATGGGAAGGGGCAGAAACAATTTTTCCTTGGATGTATTTCTGCGGTAGAGCCCTATATGTGGAAGAAGGAATTGATGTCTCCTTAAGCCATATGCACCCTTACAGGGGCAAAGCAGTTTAACACCTGGTTATAGCAAAAGCAGCCAGAAACTCAGTCCAGCCCATATTCATCCAATGGGCTGAACTGGAGAGCTAATGAGCAGCCACAGATCCCATCCAAGTGATTTGGATGGCAGGAGCTTTCATGTCCCAACCTGGAAGCCCAGCTACCCAGGAACGCCAGGCTTTCTTTGAACAGACACGCATAGTACTTTGTGGCCTTGTGTCTGGTAGGCATTTAGTTGATTTTCAGAGGTATTGCTATTAGTAAGGATGTTCTGCGCTATCCATGAAGGGTACAAGTATCCAGCAAACAAGGAAAGGACACTCATTCCAGTCTCAAAAACAGCTCAGGAAACAAGTACACATGGTCAGATTGGGTGTAACAACACTTCACAGGTGACCTTCTCCACTGCAGTGTGGCCAGCATTGACTCCAAAAGGAAGCACGGTTTCTGAATAACTCCAAAGGCGGCTTTCCTCCCGAGCTCCACATACGACTTTGTGTGCCCCTGCCAAATTTGGGAAGCCCTCAGTGCTGCTTGTCAGCAGCCACATACAGGGCTGCGAAGTGTACGGGGCTCGCTCGCCAGGACTTAAATCTTCTGCTGACAGTTTACTGCTTTCCATTTAAAAACGTGATTCTCCTGGATTATCATTGCTACGGACAGTGCTCTGTGCTGAAGGCAAGGGGAATAACAACTTCCAAACAACTTTATTTTAATGGCTCTTCTAGTGGACTGTAGTTCTGAAGACAATTTTGATAAAGCAGCACGTAACAGGATTGAATTCTTAGAGCAATCAGTCTCCCAAACAGGAGACAACATGAATAATGAGAGACTGAAGTACGCCCAAGATGTTTTTCCCATGCTGTCTTACTCATCTGCTAGCTTCTGTTGTTCTCTCTCTTCCCTACATGTCCCTGTTTATTATTTTCAGAGCTGTTTTATATTTAAAAAAAAGACTTCCAGAAATGTGCCCTCAGTACCAGGTTCTCAACAATTTCAGCAAGGACTGCTACTAATCTACATTGTAATTGGTGCTCA
Source organism: Morus bassanus (assembly GCA_031468815.1). Taxonomy (NCBI): domain Eukaryota; kingdom Metazoa; phylum Chordata; class Aves; order Suliformes; family Sulidae; genus Morus; species Morus bassanus. Next base: position 39,631,734 of record CM062575.1, read on the forward strand.
AATTTTTTTGAGGTTCTCATAATAAAGGCCTGTTGCAAACTACTTGTGGCACAGAGTTCTAAAGTAGTGTAAGCACTTAAAAAAAAAAATCAATGTCACCCAGCAAAGTAGCCACTGGGAGATCATCATTTTAATTACCCATTTTAAGAGGCAGCACTGAGCAGCTGAATTTGTCACAAAGCTTTGTGCCTAAAGGAGGGGATTATTCCAAGATGATGGTTTTACCCTTAAACAGTGAAGCGACTTATTGAGATGTACTGTGACAACTACCAAATTACAGCTCTGGAAGCACTTGTGTGAAATAGCCAACCAGAGAGGCTTTTCTAATCAGTGGTATCTCGACTGTTTTATTAGCACTGCACCTGTGATGCCTCTGAAATGGTAGTGTTGCTTGTCTGTAATACAGTATTTTTAAATGCACCTAATCTGTAGGATCTCAAAATGTTTTGCAGTCGATTAGTATTTTAGTGGGCTTTCCTGCCCTCCCCTCCTGCTTTTGGTGGTAAATTGCAGGCTGGGTAATATGTGGAAATAGGAATGTAAAAAAAAGCTGCCTTTTTTTTTTTTCTCCTAAAAAAACCAAACCAAAAACAAACAAAAAGTTTTCTAACATTAAGTCTTTGCAAAGCAGGTATCGTTGTCTTAAGGTTCTTAAAAGTTAATGGCATCAACAGGAGTTACGGGTTTTCTTTAAGTCCTGTTATATTTAATTACATGATACAATGTTTGTTCATTATTTACACCACCGATATTTTTTATGTGTATATATATATATTAGTTTTACTACGGAAAGTGACCTGAAGCATAAGAGATGAAGTGATTTGTCCCTGAACACATATTAGACCAACAGCAGAGTAAGGCAGAAAAGAGCCACTGGGTTTTGAAAGCAAGGGCATCTTTGGGAGGGAACACCTAGAAGTCTGCAATGCAGAATTAATAAATACTGGAGTGAAGTGCCTGGGATGCGGGACAGGACGCTGCATAGAGTCTCCAGACTAAAAAGACCAGTACTTGCTGGGTGGGTACAGAGTAGCACAAAAGGAGTCCAAACCTGGAGGCATTTAACAGAGGAGAACGGTCTGTTGAAGGTCACAGGGCTACAAAGAGACACCAGTGAATTTTAAGGAGCTCTGGAGGTGGTAACTCCGTGCCCTCCCAAACAGCTGCCTCAGCAGCTGGAAAGGTGGACGTGTTGGGGTGTAGGTGCATGCTGTGCCCGTTACCTCCCTCTGCTGCTGAACGAGGGGACGACCTCATGCTGCAAACCCCTCTCATGAATTCTTAAGTCTTACACAGGAAGAAGTGAGACACATTCAGTTTGTACTTGAAAGAAAAATTCATTCTCTGCTACAGTCACCTGGAAAAATCTCTGAAAAACAAACCACCCCCCAAAAAACCCACTGCACCAAACGCAGAAGACCCAACCACCTTTCGTTGCCGCTCCACTTTTTGCTAAATAGCTCAAACCTAAAGGTAGTATATTTAGTTTCAGAGTGACTTGAGGGAAATAAATTAAAACATGCAACCGTTGAGGCAGTGGCAAATACCCAGAAAACATACAGCCTGTCTTTTAAGGTTGCATACGGAAAAAGATGATAATGCTTCCTGATGCTCTCCCCTAAAACATTTCATTGTCTCTAAAGGTTAGTTATCAGTTAAAATGGGTTAAACAATTACATTTCATAACTTAATAGAATGCAATTTATGAAAGGCAATGAGTTTCCTGCTTTCTGAAACAAAAGAGCGCATTGCTCCAGAACATCATATACCAAGCTCCAAGACGCACTGCTCCGTCTGGGTAGGATCATCCTGCCCACTTGGCTTTTGTTTGCAACAGCTTATTTCACAGATGAGGGTTAGGAAGTGCACACGCAATTAATTCCCTGAACTGCGTAAACCCACATTTCATCCTTCTTTCCAAGAACACTCTCCCAACAAGAGCACAGGTGGCTCGTGTTCTGCTGAAGCAGGTGTGTTTTGCAGACCCTTCTTTCTGCCCTACCCAGTAGGGAAAGCTGAGCTCTGCGCAAGCTGTACCTACACTACAGGAGAAAACACACAGCCGTTCTCACCACCTTCCTCCACACACCCAGATTTTCTTTCAAAGCAAAGCCAGAAATACAGGGAAATGCCCCCCAGGCATTACCCATTCAGCTAGAGAGGGCAGGGGGAATCACAGAGTGCTGCCCTGTAATATTGAGGCAAAAAAGCTGTCAGACAGCTGGGTAGATTTAAAACAAATGGGAAATTTCCCAGCAAAAAACCAACCACATTGCAAACAAACTAGGATAAAGCTAGAATAAAGCTTGTTTCCCAAGAAATACTGAGATTTCCTTTCTTTCTCAAAATACAAAATCCATTTGAATGTCTTTGTAAGCAAGAGAGAGAAGCCACCTACCAGAACAAGCAGGTCCTGCCATGCTCAGGGCACTGATGGGTAAGAGATGTTGGCTTTCATCCGAGCTCTGCAGCACTGCCTCCATGCAAGTGCCCAAACCCCCTGGCCCATGGCTATTACGGGAAGGAGAAGACCAATTCACTCTTCTCAAGTTGCTGAGAAAGGGCATCATCGACACAACAAATCTTCTCCAACTAAAAATACCGCTTCAACTGATAAAACTGACACATATTCCCCAAAATTTTGCAAAAACAAAATCTAGCAAGCATAGCCTAATTACCCCCAGGTTTGTACCTTGCAGCAGGTTGGCTTTAGCATTTGTGTAGAGTCAGGCTTTTAATTGAAGCTTCCTAAGTGACTGAGCATTTAGAAGGAATTTCTCCCAGGTGGTGTCTCTGATGTCTAAGAAGGTGTTAATTGATCCTGCAGCTGGGATCAATTCATTAATTGATCCCTCAGCTGGGTATTGAAAGGTCTCTTCCCTTACTAGAGCTGTCGATGAGTGGGATCACATTAAGTCCATATTTCCCTCTGCCAAAACATTTTACCAAAAGGTTTTTCCAAACAATTTCTTAAAGAAAGGGCATTAATCTTAGGCAGTCTCCACAGAAAGACAAATATTTAAAGAGAAGAAGATTCCACCCCCCCTCACCCAACCCTTTAATGTTATTTCTTTAGAGTTAATTTAGTGCATATTACCAGGACAGTAGAGATAAAAATTTTGAGTCGTCTTTCGTCTGGCTGCTCTGTGGAGCTCTGACGCTAAAATGTTTAACAACTGAGTGGAAATTAATAATAAAAAATAGGAAACAAGCAGGAATACGAGAAATTCTGTAAAACAAATCCATTCACGTGAAATCATGCGTTCAACACCCTGAGATGCGCAAAGCACAAAAAAGGCTAGAATCGGCAGACAAGAGGCAATAAAGCATTACGATGAGATGCCATAACTTCTTAGGAGGAATTTGTCAGGCTGCTTATAGCAGGTGCTTTAATTTAGTCTTAATTGAGGATGCATGCAGGATGAAATATTTTGAAATTTTACTACTCAGTGTAAAACCTCATCTTCTGAGAAGAAAACTGACCCACCTAGAGATAAGTAAAGAAACTTTTGAACAAAGGGTTAATAAAGCAAGATAAGCACCACGACAAGATATAATTTGTGTGTTTTGAACTCTGGTAATTCCTTAATTAGAATGTATAACACCCCTTGTCACTGCGAGTCCATTTTTTCTAATTCTCTTATTTTTCTTATTTTGTTGGTGGTTTCCCTTTCAGATTTAGCAAATTAGGAAGGAAGAGAGGACAATGAAACTGTTGCTAAATGGCCAAATGCTTGATTTAACACCATTTCCTTTGCAGGACAGAAGTTATGTGTTCTGCCCATGCATGGAAATAATTTAATTTTACAACATAGTAAACATTTAGAAAAGCCTTAATATTTGATGACTAAGTGATGTTATTTTACTGGTGCCACTTCTTTTTAAAAATATTTGCTCTAAAAAAGTATAGATTAAACATCTAGAGGATAAAGTGTAAGCAGTAGTTGAAACTCCCTAGAATGGCTTGCAGAGAGGGATGGCTTACTGGCCTTTAAATTAGTCCATATCCTGGGTTTTAATAGCTGACAAAGCTACCTTTAAAATTAATCAGAGGGCTGCCTGTTAGTAGTTCAGTTTTGGTATGCGAAGAAGAATGATTAGGATGTGAAGAAACAAACCAGAATGGCAAATTAAAACCACGGAGCGGAAGAGCTCCAGAAAGAAATAGAGAGCAGTGTTTGCTGGGAAAGCCAACAACCGGATGGTCGGGCCTTTTGTTTAAGTCTTCTTTTTGATATACAAAAAGGCAGAATAGGGAACTGAATGCAGGAGCCTGAATTTTAACCACTGGATTACTAGCTATTCTGGATTAGGTCTCAATCTCATATTTTGTGAAGAAACAGCAACAATTTGGGTGCCTTTTTCTGTTCCTCATTTTCCTTAGAAAAATCCATTGACAGGGACAAGTGAATAGAATTAGGAAGAACACTTAATTCTCCAAAAAATTTTGGTCCGGACAAACTCATTTCCCACCATGCTGTACTCCAGAGCCATTTTATTTGCCAAACGTTACTTTTTATAAAGTCCTGTAAGGAAACATGATGAGCAGTCTGGCTGGAAGGCAATAGACGGAGCCGCTCAGTTAAACTCCTGCCCTGGAGGCATCATCCGTGGCATCCAGCACCGCACGGGGTTTCCATCGCTCTCGGACCTCTGTGGTCACTTTGCAGCTCTTCTGTGCCCCTCGCTTCTCCTCTGAGGTGGTAATCTGCAATTTTTTACCAGATTCAATGTGATCCATTGAAATACTGCAGGCAGGAGGAGGGTGAGTAGCTGACGTCTGGGATACAAAGGGATACCGCTTGTTCTTTTTGTTTGGGATAGGCCTTTAAGTATTTCATACTGCACAGTTAGCATCACATTTCTGCTCTCTGCTTACCGAGGAGCACCAGTTCCAACTGAGTCAAGGACATTACACCTGAGGAAAAATAAAAGGCATAAGCAAGGTGAGAATTAAACATAAGTGTGTGCCAGCAGTTGCAGTCTGGGAGAATTAATATCACTTTTGTGGGTCCTGGCTAAGGATTATATCCCTGCAACAATTATGCTTTGGTTTTTCTATCTTGCAATTCTTTCTTTTTCCTACTGAGCTTGTTTCTGGTAACATAGTCATTCATTCCAGCTATGAAAATGCATCTTTTTAGAATCAGCATAGGCTGAACACAAGTAACAGAGAGTTTTCCTATTGAACAGACTGAACGTCTGTTTACTTCCGCACCTGTTGTCCGAATAAGGGGTAACACAGCAAACGCAAATGGCAGGTATACCTGTCCTCACTAACGAGGTGGCAAATCTCAGTCTTTCCGCTTCTATCTTGCATCTAGGAAGTCCCTACCTAACGTTAAATCCTCAAACCCATTGCCTTGCTGAATATGGATTTTTCTTTTTCCTTAAAAAAAAAATTCTTTCCATGCAGCAAAATATTATCCATAGCTCAGACCTAAAGAACACTGGGAAAAAAAAACCACAATGAAAACTTGACTCCTCCCTAGGGATCCTTCAAGAATAATTACTTCCCCAGCCTGGCTTCAGCTGGGGATCCTCCCAACAGAGGCACGCATATTTTCCTGCAGAAAACAAACATTTCTGCTGGCTTCGGTCCTGACGCCTTGCCAGTTCAGGCGTGAGGTGTGGGAAGCTGCAGGAGAGTGATGCTCTACCTTGCTAAAGCAGCAGACTGCTGCTCTGCACCTGCAGTCATCATCCCTTGGGCAGCCCCACTGCGTGCAGGCAGGCGGCTGCCAGTCTGTCAGTGGCAGTGAGACAAACGGACTGTTAAAAAAGTGTTTTAGTCACAAGAGTTCTGTCAATGGTATATCTGAAGGCACAGTTATTTATTTTCACACATTCTCTCGTTCTCTCTTTTCTTTTTCCATTAGGTCTGGACACATTTTCAAATGAACAATCGAGGAAAAAATGTTTTCAGTAGCTTTATTGTGAAGCACTTGGCATTCCTTGTTCCTCTCTCTTTAAGGGTAAAGTGCCTTTTTATAATAGAGGGGGTCTTCTGAGTCTCCTGAAATGATAAAATCGGATCATTTACATGTGGGAATTGCCAGCTGGAGAGGAGAAGACATACGCTTGTGTTCAAGAAAAGTTTCACATGACGTTAAAAGAAACCATCTGCTTTTTCTTTTTTGTTCTTGTTTAAGAACAGCTTGTGTTTGCAGATCACAGTTTAACACATGGTAATAACCTACAGGACTTTGTGAAGCATGGATCTTGTTTTCCTGCTTGCATAAAAAACCATAAAAGATTGTGAAGAAGACATTTGCTTCTGATCACTGTCTTTTTGCGCTTGGTTATGTTTTCACAACGGCTGTAACACTGCAGTAAAATCCAACTGATGGGTATAAAATGTAATGTAAGGCATAGATACTAATTTATACTGTACGCTCAAGTAGAGCTGAGCTTTTCTTTCTTCAGTGCATATGCAGCCAGTTTCTGATTATGACAGGCAAACAAATTATTCATCTGCTCATAGTGTAGACTAAGGTTTCAGTAGTGTTAGGAACTTCAGTTGCGCTAGTGATAAAAATATCCCTATCAGCCACAGAACTGCTTTGAGGAATTCCCTCCAGCCCTTTCTAAAGACCATTTCATTAGCTGTCTCTTTTAGTGAGCGATTTTCTTCGCATGCTGGCAGTAACTAGAGGTAAGGTATATATGATATTGCATGAGTGATGGCTGACCCCTCCAGGGGCAGTTTAGCGTAACCTTCACACGCACTGGCCCATTCATTGTTTTGCTCATCTGCTCTGCGGCATTTCTTTCTGAGCCAGGGCAGATAGACGATCATAAACAAAATGCCAGATTTCCAGGCAGATTTTAATTTGCTCAGCTGTAAAGAATTCACTGTCATTTCATGTTTCAGCAGAGCTTTGGGGCCCAGTCTTATCTTTTCTTAAGCCCCTTCATGATTCCTTAAGTCAGTAAAGAGTTCAAAGTGCGTAGCACAAGACAGGACTTCTGTGTGCCCTTTTTCCAAGGTTTCCAACAGAATACCCTGCAGTAATATATGAACGTCTGATTTAAGGGTCGTGTCTTCAGACTTTTTAGTCCTTGTGACTGTCTGCCAAAAAACTGGCAGAATCAAGGACTAACAGAAGTTAGTGAACGTGAACAATGGATTTTTGCTCTGGATTGCAAGTCTGGCTGAATCTCTGGCTGAAATAATGCACTTTAGTTAGCCTTAACAAAGGTAGGAAATCAGTGAGGGTATGTCCCCTCCCTGTGCTCTTCCTTGTCTCTTTCTTATATCCCCTAGAACATCTGATGATTTGGTCTGGCACATGAATGATCCCATATGTACCATTATGATATCAGACATCTGCTACCCATCAAGATGTCAGCTTAATTTGAAAAGAAAGCCTCTATAAACCCATGCACAAGCACCAGCCAGAATGCTTTTTGACCTTTGGATATTTACTTTAAGAAATCAACGCACATCGGATAAAACCAGAATTATGATAAGTGTGAAAAGGCGTGGTGTGAGTTTGTTCCCTTAAGTGGAATTGTGAATTCAGGAACATTTTATCTTTATTCTTTGCCTCAAAAGGTGAAGTGACCTTCATCAAGAATGACCAAAGAATCTCAGAGCCACACGTTTACCCCACATTGCTCTGGTGGAAGGGACAAACTCCAGTAGTTCTAGTACGTATAATCTGCCATCCACTAGATTTCTAGTAGATCTGAATGCAGAAAATTGTGGAAGAGATAACACTTCCATCTCCTCTCTCTGGCCTGATCCACTTCCCTAGAAAGCAGAGGAATTCCCAGGTTCACTCCAGTGAGAGAGAAAACCAGTGATGGACCATCAATTGTTCATAAATTCTGACAAAAGAAAAAAAGTACCAAAAAAAAAAAAATTTAGGTAGGTGGGGGAAACCATAGGAAAAAATCAGCCTAGGGTAGGATGGTGGGGAATACCCTGTTTTGGCAGGATTAGAAATACTGAGGGGTCTCCTAAATTAAAGTTGGATATGCGTGGTGATTTAGAGAATTATTTTGACAGAAAAAAACATGGCCAGAAACTGCGTTGGTATTTAGAGTCATCAGCAACTCTCACTTGTATATTTTATGGTGGCTTTTGATTGCTGTTGAAGAGATGGTAATAGGAAATAAGACTGGTCAGAACACAGGTGCCATTTAAACAGAAAGAGAAAACCATGTGAAGATGTAAGATGTTTTAATCCAAAAGAGCTCCATCTGAGAAGAGAGGGAACCGGTTAGTGTAATCAAGTTTGAATGACAATCTCAGGAATGTAAATGCAGTAGAGGATTAACTGCTTTAAACCAAAGATGTAAAATCAACCTGGAATCTGTAGTCCAGCCTGGGGGAATAGCTCCAACCTAACAGGTTGAAAAAAGTGTATTGTAAGTAAGTAGAAAACTGCTCAACAGTCAGGCTGAGTTAGGCTTTGCCAAAGGATATTAAGGAGTAAAAGGCATTTTAACAATATAAATAAAAGGAGAGCAAGACTAAAAGTGGCCTGCTCTGCAGTGAGAATGTGGTCAAGAGCAAAGATAATCTTGATATTACCCCCAAAATAGTGCTGACTTAGATTTCGGTGTAGGGTCAATAGCAGAATGGATGATGGGGATGAATGTACTGCAATTCATTACCACATCCCAGGTGGCAGCAAACCCTGAAGTGTTTCATACACTTTAGGTGAGAAAGCCCATTAATCTCCATCCCAGATATCTGAAAGAAGCAATATAGGAAGCAGCAAGTCTAGCAGCAAGCACTGATGAAACCTCATCTGGACAGGCATAGATCTGGTTACTGGAAAGGTGAATTCATATGTGGGCAGATGCAGAACTGGGCTATGACAGTGATCACGACGATGGAGAGTGTCTCACAGAAGGAGGCTAAAAGAGGCTCAGTATGTTCAGCCAAGCAACGAGAAGGCTGAGAGGCTGTAAAAATGCTCTCTATATTTTTTTCATGGAGCAAACGTAAGGGAGGGAGAAGTGCTATTAAGCCAAAATAAAATAGGATCAAATAAAGCAAAAGACAAATGTATACACATTGACTGGGCATAAACTTTTGTGGACAGTTGGGAACCTTCAACACTATCTGGAGACTGATCCCTGGCTGAACACTGGGAGCATGTCAGATACAAAGCCAGGCAGAAATCTGCAAGCTTTATAGTTAAACCTATGAGGTTTATGAGTGCATTTCTGTAATAGCAAAGGCTCAGATTAGGTGATTTAGGAAGCCCTTAATCCCTGCACTGTGAATCCCTCCAGGGAAGAAATCACTAAGGAGTGCCAATGAAATGTAAGTGCAATCTCAGTTGCTCTCTACAGACCCACATAAAACTCTCAGATAGGGAAATACAAAAAAGATTGCCTAGTATTCCTGCAGCAGTGCCTTTTAAGGCTGAGCTCAGGCTGCATTGTCTTTTCCTGGCACAAGCAAGCAGGCTTATGGGGAATCGGCCAGCACCGCCGCTGCATCATCTCCCCTCACCAGAAACCAAGGCAAGGCGATTTGTCGGCCGTTAAACACTGGTACTTCGCATGGTGGACCAGCTCAGTGCTATTTAGCAGAGATGTCTTCTTTAATTGGGCACACAGGGTGGCAGTTGCCATGTCCAATGGTTTTCAGACCACTGGATCTTCTAGCCATGAGCCAGCGCAGAGCTGTGCATGCGTTGGGTTGCGATGTGGGAGCTTCCCTCCCTTCTGGCCACGTTACGCACGGGCAGGGTTAGGTAAGCAGCGTGGAGGGATCCGTTGTCATGAGCTCAGACCTGCAGGGCCATAGCGAGGGTGGGTTTATGAGACACGGGAAGGTCCCTCTGCCTCATCTACTGCACTTTGAGTGGGAATCAGTCCTGCAAAATGTGGCTAAAGTAGAGATGACTGCTCAGAGGGGCTGGCAGAGACCGAGGATGGGAGAGTGATTCTCCTTTTGCTGGAGACAGATAACAAGAACAACACTTTCTTCACAAATCTGGACTTCGTAATGTGAAATTAATGATACAAATGAGAAGTTTCTCAATGGGAATTAGAACATCTTAATCATCTTCCCATTGAAAAATCTGCCAAATTGCATCATAATGACCTTGGATCCCCAAACTCTGACAGGAAAGCACCTTCTGTCATAAGATTTTATGCTGTCCTATGCTACACTTCTAATATACAACTGATGGCACCTACAAGAGGAGGCACGCCTCAGGCTGGAGTATGTAGGGACAGATTGTTTTCCCAGCTTTCCAGTCTGGAGAGACTGCAGAAATTGGACACTGCATGTCAGATTGGCCCTAGGGATTCAGCATGGCAGGTCAAGCAGTTTACATCCAGACCAGTGTCTGTAGCCCACCTTGTTATTATGCAAACACCATCCTACCAGCCTGCCATATGAAGTGGCTAGCCAAGAACAGCCCTGCATGGAGAGATGATTAACCCTCCTTTTCCATGGTTATTTCAATGTTTGCATGGTGGTATCTCATTCCTTAAATTTATGAGAAAGATGACAAATACATCAAAGTCTAGAATTTGTCAAGCCTTTTCATCAACAGTAGAAAATTTCTTTTTCTGGCATTCCTTTCCCTTAACACGCATTTAAAACCAAACTAATTACTGGTATACATATGCTAATGATCAGAACAAAAAGTTTGAACCTTGCTTAGAATCTGAATTAGCTTTTTAGAAATGCTTCTGGCTTTTAAAGCCTGTTAAAATCCCACCAGTACACAAACATCTCATTTTAAGAAGTTTCAAATCCATGCTAGTGAATCTGACCAGATCAACCAACAACATAAAAGTGTTCGCAAGTAGGTGACTACCCGCAGCAGCTGGAGGCACCTAATCCTTTACAACTTGGACATAGCTGAAGATCTTTGAGGTGCCTCCCCTCCCCACCAAGCTACGAAAGGAGATGAGCTCACAGTTAAAGAAACTTTCTCAAAAAAGTTCAGGTTTTAATGGATCAGATGTAAGCTAATTTCACAGGGCTTTGAAGACCCTGAAGGTTTGTCACAATAAATAACATATTCTCTGGCCAGCTAACATCCAGCCTCCCGTCCCTCTGAGCAGCAGTGACAACGCTGACCTCCCCGTAGTCACTTTCTTCACAAATCTCGGGGTTTGGAGTGGTTCGTTCTCGTTGAGTTTGAGAGGTCTGCTAATTTCTTTCCCATATATTATGATGCACTGGAAATAACGTGAATTAATTTAACTTGGTGACCTTTTACAACTGTCAGACTGCAGTAATTTCAGCTTTCTTGATTGTCTCTGGACCGGTTGAAAAGTGGTAGGAAAGGAGGCCTAGTGTGGCCGACGCTTTGCATTGTATCACGGATATGCTTGAGCCTGAGAGGTTACCTGATGAACTCCAGTGCCAAGAAAAAGGACAATCTACCGTAAAATGACAGATTTTGATTTTGAGATGTCTCTTAGGCCCCTTCAAAGTGAACAGTCATGACTGAAATGCCTTGCTCATAAACTTAAGTTAGAAACCTACTGGATTGTACTTAATACAAAAATACACATAGGAATTAGAATATGAAAGCAGATAAAAGATAATATTTCAACAGTTTCATACTTTTTGCTACATAGATTATGCTATTAAAATCTGACAAGTCAGCAGTCAAAATAAAACACTGGCTTTGTTCAAAAGTAACAAAGATTTGGACTCTGCAACTATGTTAAGCAGCTCCAGAAGAAAAAGAAATAGTCTAAGCATTTTGTTCTTCCTATTATAGTTTCTGTGGTGTCTCTAAGGATAAACGATAGTAAGAATGCTCTGATTTTTGTTTTGACAAATTCAGTGACTCTAACCCGATGCGTATGTGTAAGTTAACCCATTTCATTTTGTTATCCACGGTAAAACATATCTGTCCAGACAGATCTGCGCAAGTTCATAAAAGCAGAATTTTCAGCAACCATTGTTGTGGCTTAACCCCAGCCGGCAGCTCAGCCCCACGCAGCCGCTCGTTCACTCCCCCGGTGGGATGGGGGAGAGAATCGGAAGGGTAAAAATGAGAAAACTCATGGGTTGACATAAAGACAGTTTAACAGGTAAAGCAAAAGCCGCGCACGCAAGCAAAGCCAAACAAGGAATTCCTTCACCCCTTCCCACGGGCAGGCAGGTGCTCAGCCATCCCCAGGAAAGCAGGGCTCCATCACGCCTAACGGTGACTTGGGAAGACAAACGCCATCGCTCCCAACGTCCCCCCTTCCCCCTTCCTCCCCCAGCTCTATGTGCTGAGCATGACGCCGTGTGGTGTGGGACATCCCTGGGGTCAGTTGGGGTCAGCTGTCCCGGCCGTGTCCCCTCCCAGCCCCTTGTGCACCCGGCAGAGCACGGGAAGCTGACAAGTCCTCGACTGGTGTAAGCACTACTTAGGAACAACTAAACATCTCTCCATTATCAACACTGTTTTTAGCACAAATCCACAACACAGCCCCATATGAGCTACTATTGAGAACATTAACTCTATCTCAGCCGAGACCAGGACAAGCGTTCACTGGCAAATGGCGTCAGAGCTGATCTGCTTAACAGAAAGCGCCTCATGAAAGTAAGAACTCTTCAAAATAAACCTACCAGAAAACAGGAGAAGCTCTTTAGAAACTTGAGGCATATAGTAACACATAGGAGTTGACTGGCAATTCAGTGCCCCGTTTTCACCTTTAATTCCCACTGTGCATGTTCAGTACAGCTAACTGTATTTGCAGGTAAGTCCTACTCTTTATTTATGCTCACTTCTGCTCAGCTTCTGTGCTATCACGGCTACTTTGCACTAGTCTGTCCACGCAGTTGATGTCTGAAATTGCTGGGTGCATAAATATTTTAAAATTGGAAAAGGTATTCAATCTTGTCTTCTCTTTCATTTAGTGTCTACTTGATTACCTGTAAATTAGCTCTTCTAGTGACCTGTGCTGCACTTGCCCTTCCCTTATGCATACATAAACCATCCCGGTGCAGATGTATAGCTACTTCCATTAAGTCACTTTTTGCAAGAAATTTTGGCTAGTGTTACTCATGAAGCTGAGATCCCACTACAAACCAGAACTTTGGGAGTTAGAGCCTCATTTTACACTATTTGTTGGAGAATACACTGCAGTGACAAGAGTCAATTGATCTATTACCATCTCTGGTGCTGCTTGCCTGTCCTGGTCCTGAAGAGTCGTTACAGAAGAGATTTGTTCCCAGTACATGTTCACAAGCTGGTTGAAGATTTCTCCCATGGCTACATTATATTACCCAGCAACCAGAGCAGTTAGTTGGTCTGAAAACATGCACACTCACATACACAGGCACACTCATGCGACGATGACCCAAAGGCAAGGTTGAGCCAGAAATGGTACTTCCCTTAACTTTCACAACAGAAAAAACAAACAACCCCCCCCCACCACTGTATTAAAAATTACATTTTTCCACAACAAGAAGGATTTTTAGATAAACTGTTTCCTTTCTCTTATGTCAACTAATAACAAAGGGGAAGAGTTAAAATGAGACATCTTATATTTGAAAAAAAAAATAAGACCCAAATTTTGCAACGTGTCTTTTGGCAATGAGTCCTTCTGCAGTGTGTTTCAAGCATGCTATTAAAGCCTAGTTTTGCCAGCACATTCAAGCTGAGATCTGAATGTAATTGTGCCCAAAATTACTTCCCCTCAGAAAACTGCAAACACACAGTTTGCTCCCTCTACCAACTGGAAAGCAGATCTATAGTGCATATACATAAAGCCTATGAAAGTACCTGTATATCCCTTCTTTTGTGCACTCAGGAGTTCCCATTCTCTGCACAGAAGCTTTCCTTATCTTGACATCTGGGGAAACAATGCCAACGACCAGGGCTGCGAGGCTGTCTGGGACTACCCAGAACTTGTAACCATCCAAAACATTTTTATGGCTTCCATAAGAATACCCAGAGCAGTAATAAAGGCGTGATTCACAAGCCAATCAAAAGCCAAATGACACCAGTCTTAAACAATCAAACTAACAGTGATGTTGCTTTAAAACAATAAATATTAGTTTTGTTACTGCGTAACAGTTTCGGAGTGCTCTGCTGAGTCTGGCTGTCACCTCAGAAAATCTTGAAAGGAAACACAAACACAAAACAAATCGGTATTTTCAGCTGCTGTTGCAACTTCAGATCAATTTTCTCTGGAAATGTTGTGATTCTGTTTTCCCATAGTAGTGACAGATGGTGCCTTATACTTTTTAATTGAGTTTAATCTTTTACTTACCTACAGAAATAAAGAGAATTCTTAAGTGTATCATCATGCAAAACGAAGAGAAAATGGCATAAGAGGAAAGATTCAAGGAAAGAATCTAAAGGGCTTTTTTTCTTGTGTCTGTCATGAGGAATGCTGTGGCTTGTTATGCCCTTTGCTTGGCATTCTCTTGCAGAATTTTTCCTTTTATCCTATGCTGATAAAGAAAAAGAAGAATATACAAATTAAAACCTGTAACGTTGAATTTTCAGGAGCAGCAAGGTGCGATTTGGCAAACATATGCCTGATTTTCTTTTTCTCTCTCTTTTTTTTTTTTTCTTTTTTTTTGTGAGCACTTTTCAATTTGCAGATATTAGCTTCCCTGGGTTACAGGTTGCTTACCTGCAACCTCATTATTACTACACTAAATGAGATTACTTATAATCAAGAGGAGTCCATCAGACAAATACTATAACACATTTAAAAATGTCCTTGCTTCTGCACCTTCCTTTTAATAGACCACAGCCCTGATTAGCATTAAAACACCCAGGAGCAGACGCAGCCCCAATGTGACTGGGGATGTCAGGGCTGTGCAGCCACACAGCTGTGACACCAGCTGCCGTGAACAGAAGCACAGGCTAAGGGAGTGAGGTTGCTGAGCTCTGTACCTTGCCAGGAGAGCCAAGTGCCATCAAATGGCACCGCAGTTTGCCAAAAGTGCATCCTTGGACCCCTGGCTGGAGCGGAGCTGGGTGGGCAGGAGCACTGGGCTCTGTAGTCTCAGCCTTAGAAGAAACCTTGCTCGCTTTGCATGTACCTGAAAGTAGTGCCATCCTGCAGCAGTTTCTGTGGGTCCCGTAGTTACTGTGGAAAGTGGACACCTGTGGCTGTTTTGTCTTTACAATTGTTTAATTTCCTTTTAAGTTTCTATCCTTTACAGACTTTCAATTTAACTCCTAATATTTTGGCAGATTAACATCGAACAAATAACCTGAAGGCCATCGTATAGTCAAAAAAATTACTACCCGTAACCCATTTTACACAATTAGCAGAACACAATGAATTGGTTAGCCTTCAATAAGAAAAAAAAACCCTAAACCCAGAAACAATCAAAACCTGGGAAGAACACTTGAGAATGCGAAACCGGCATTATGAGCTACACCACAGACTCATTTTCTTGTCAACAGTGTTAGAAGGAAGGTTTGAAGAGAAGCTCACGTACCTAAATCACCCAGAAAATGATGCTCTAAAAAGATCTTGAACTCAATACAGCTCACCATAGCTGTTTCTTCTTACACTGGGGGAATAAATGAAATGCTCTCGACTCCCAAAAGATACAGGCACAAAAATAAGCTGGACTTGCTCTTACTGTGTAGAAGTTAAAAGCAAATGAAGGATCATCTTTCATTACAGCTGAGTGAAAAGAGTAATCTTTCTATGCTGTTCTGTACTAAGCTGGATGGGTCACTCTGTTAAGTGCTCATCTTTCAATGGAGCGAGCTGTAAATGAATTGTACACAGAACTGCCCAAAACATGTACAAAAATCTCACCACCGAAAAATACCAATTCCTGGACCTATGAAACAATAAAATATCTTTTGAAATGGCATGAAAAAGTTTTGCAGATGGAATTCTGGGGAAAAAAAAAAAAAAAAAAAAAAAAGAAGTTCAGAAGGCTAAAAGCGTGCTACCTGCTTTTTGAGTTAAAATATCTGTGCCTGGAAGTCCATTAGAATGAAACACTGTTTTCAGTGGGGACCAACAAGCTCACTTCTTCCACAGCTGGGCAGCTGAGCATCAACATGGGTGATGTTTGATCAGGACATGGGGACATTCGTTCTTGCCAGATGTTTGTTGTGCTGGGGGAATCCTGAACCGCACGTCTCACCTGGTGATTTCTTCTGCCCCCAAGAAGGACTTCGTGCCACTGCTGCTTGTGAAGAGCAAACAGCATTTTCTTCCCCAAGTCATGCTCTGTTCTGCTCCCCGTGGTTTGCTACCCTCACTGTCACTTTGGCAATTCTCCTTTTCAGTTTTAAAGGCCTTCTTTCATGGGGGAAGATACCAGCAAAGAATTCATAATCCGCTCTGTCAGCTGTCAGCTGAAGAGAGTGATTGATGCACTGTACTTTCTAAAAAAATCACAATAAAGCTGTCTGTCACTGCTGGTTTGCTACTACAGGTGTTCTTGACCCAGGCAGTTTGCTTCTTCATACATAGGTGCTTTATTTTACTTCAGTTTCTTCATATAAAATAAAGGCATCAGAACTGCGTTGATTTAAGAGCATTTCAGATGGCACTCGTGCCAGGCCAGAATACAGAAAATGTGTTGCAACCGGCGTATGTCCATTTGCTTACACTAAATGAATTTAAAAAGAAAGTGTAAATGAATTACAGGTTTGAATTTTAGCTCTTATGCACAAGGTAAACCTTTTGGGACCCTTTTTTTCTTATGGTTGCCATCATGCGCAGGAGGCACCAGAGGAACAGTACTTCAGTTTAGGAGAGAAATTCCCCAAGAGGGATACCAGCCTCTGGAATAAAGTCGTGACAATTTTCTAGTGAGGAGCCAAGGAAGACAGACACAAAAATACCTTTGGAACACCCTTGAATAAAATTACTGACAAGAGTTAGCAGATTTTACAGATTAAATGAACTTTTGCTGCAAGTGGAAATATCTCCCTTCCCTCAAAACCGGTATCATTTTTAGTGATAGTTTTATTTCTTTTGGCAAGTTTCCCCCATCTTTTTCATGATTAGTAGACTGGGAAAGCAGTTGCATTGGGAAAAAAAGGGAGACAATGAATCCTTCCCCTTTCAGTAACTGTAATGCCAAAAGATCTGTAGCAGATCATCGCTGTAAAATACTGAGTTCAAATCCAACAATACGGTAGTAATAGAAACTGCAAGTGTCTGTTCAATGGAAAGGTGCTGTAGAATACTGACCAGGGAAGAGATTTATAAGTGATTACAGAAAAATCCCTAAAGCTGTCTGCTCATTGTAGAGGCTCAGTGGAGGAAAGCAAACAAGATTCTCAGATACAGTGAACTGCTTGAAGAATATAAATGAGAGTAGCTAGCACTGCTGCACTCTGTACTGAGCAGCCCTCTCCGAAAAAGCCGTATCCAGCAACGATCAAATGGTCACCACACTTTCAAGAGTGCATGAGAACAAGGAATGGCTAATGCAGCCTGATAAAGGAGCTGAAGGAGCTAAGCTGGGAAAAGGAACGGGGAAAAATATGTCCCTTTCTACCTGGAAAGAAGTCAAGATGAGAGCCATGAGAGCAGATGAAATGATAAAGACAACGTGAGGGAAGACAACGGTGCAGATGCTTCTTAAAATGTAGCAGCTTGGATTGATCGATCTACGTAGAGATTCACTGCCACACTGACTGCTAGAGTAAAGGGAGGCAGGGAATAGATGTCACTGGCTACAAGCTCAAATCTGGCAATACAAGCAACAAATTAGTTGGTTTCTGCTCCTCTTACATGAGAATTTGGACACACTACGATTGCTCCTTGCTGTGCCTGTAAATCATATTTGATTTTCCAAGTAACCAAAAAATTTCAAAAGTTCTTCTCAGGACTAAGACAGCACAATTTGAAAGAAAAAGATTATATTTAATTTATACATTGATAAAAGTGATGCTTAAAAAGTCCACACTAGGTAATACAATATAGAGAGGAACTGGTCTGAGAGGGGAGTCAGCTCCCACTTCAGCTGATCATCATTTATAAATTTGAAGGAATGCAGTCATAAATAAGCCAAGTCCAGACTAGACTTATCTTATATTTCATTTTTTATGGTAAGATTTACATTAGTCTTAACTTGTGGTTGGAGCTCTTGAGCCCTCAGGCTGTTTCCTCAACTCGGTGTGGAAACAGCATTGTTATTCACTTCTGATATAACATAACGAAGGATCTGCAAGCACATTCAGGAGCCGAATTAGTGCCGGCACCCAGTGTCTGCTCGTGCTAGTAGAGGCAGACCTAGGGGTTGGCCCTCCAAGGACCTAAAGGCAAAATTATTTAAATCAGTATGACAAGCATGGCTAAGCCTAGAAATGAATAATCAGGAATGACCTTAACCTACACATTTCGCCTATGACCTCATTATAATTATTAGTCTTGAAATGTGCAGAAAGAGCACAAAGTGAATTTTTTGCCATGGTTGTCTGCAAGGATCTTTGTGTATTTCCCTCTCTTTCTCTGTCCATATGCATCGACTGTTTATCCATCCATGTATACCTGCCCGTACATACTCTCACTCAAGCCTGTGTGGCCCTTTCCAACACAGATAGCTCCCCAAAAGGCTGCACAGATGGCTTAACCAGCCAGCAGTGGGCTCTTGATGTAGCTTGTTGGGGGTTGAGGCAGTAATGAGACACATTTGGCCATCTGCATGTGTTCCAGTGAGCTAGATCCCAAAAGATGAGTCTGCAGCTGTAATATCCATTGACTTCCCCAAGAACTGCAGGAGGTCAGTGGGGTGTTTCTCAGTCCTTCACCGACAAGGGATAAGCAGCAGCACACTGAGGTGCCTGAGTTTCTCTGCAAAGTATCCAGAGAAACCAATAAAATGTTGGTGAATCTCTTAAAGAAAGAAAAGGGGTTGAACTCACAAATTACGTGAGATCCCAAGGGAAGCAGATTACACTAGGCAATAAAAAGATTAATTGACACAAACTTAGATAGTGTCAAAGGAAGCAGCGCTTGTAAAACAACGTAAAGATAGCTGAGAATCCCTCCAGTGCTGTGATGGAAGACACATGAGACACATGAGAGGCGGGCTGCTGACAGCTCTCTTTGAAAGTCTTTGGACAGGCCCAGGAAGCTCCATCATCATGGCCTTCTCAGATGAAAGAAATCTGGGGAAAGAAACTTCAAAGCAAGATTCAAACCACTCACGCAAAACATTTCTCCTTTTTTTAAAAAAGTCATTATTATTGTAAAAGTAATTTAATGCTACTATTTTAGGGATTTTTGCCACTGAATGCACAGTATTGAATATCTGCATTGTTACAAGTGGATGCAACTGCTACTCATGGGGCATGTTACCCTGAAATTAATTACTTTCCCTGCCTGTAGCTATTATGAGTGTTAAGGCAGCCCATGGAACTAGACTCAAAATAAAACCATGTAGGGTGGATTATTTCCAGTGGAATAGGGTCAGTGTCATGAACATGTAGAGGAAATAAAGATTTCAGCTCTAGCCCTGAAGATGTTGGCTCCAAGGTGGGATCACACTTGATACTTGCTACTCCTGGTTAGCACTGAACGACCTTATATTGAACAGCTTTACTAACGCACTGTAAAAAAGGAATGGTCCAGGCCTCCACACGTTTGTGGGTGGTATGCAATATTGCATACAGTTAAGAAAAATACACTTTTAATGCAAGTAATAGTTACAGGCCAGTTTCTGTTCTCTGTCACTGGTGGCTGCCATGGTGGACCGAGCTGTCCCCAGAGGCACAGACCCAGCACGGCCGTTCTCAAACTCCTGTCTCGTTTCTGTGAAGGAAGGACAGTTGCCAAATTAGGGAGCTCTGTATCTCTGGCCCTTGTGTGCTTTCAACTGAGCCATGAAGAGACACTGCCAAAAAAAAATTCATCTGGCATAAGACTAGAAATTGTTCCTTCAGTTCTTACGGAACACTGCTCTGTTGAGATGTTGTTTTGGATATAAGATATCAATGTGTGTTCCTAGTAGGTGAGTCACTAATTCCTACATGTTTCCTCTACTCCAGTCCCAACTTGTCCAAGAAATGGTCTTATCTTTTCATGCCATCACTTTCTATTACATGAAACCAAGCCAATTTTATCTGCTGCTCTGTGTCTGAACAGAATTGGGCATGTGAAATATGTTGTCACCGAGGCAATCCAGATGTACCAGCATGAGCTGGAATATAAATCAGAAAGGGCTTCTTCCTATAGGGAGTGTTGATTTCAGATTTATTACAGTGCATCTTAGACTTTAGAAGGTCACCACGTTATGCCAATTGATTTCAGGGAGAGCAGAAACAGGCCCTTGTTATTCAGAAAGTAGTTTTTCCTGTAGGGTGAAAAAGAGAGTCTTCTACAGGAGGCAAATGTAATAAAAATTAATTGGTACAACTAAATAAAAAAAATGCAGGTATGAAGAAGTCTGATACCACTGAGTCCTTCAACACCAGTCAAATGTAGAGTTAATCAACTGCATATTCTCGTAGCTGGGCACCCAGTAGGCCATGTTCCAGAAATGGTGGATTGAGATATAAATTAAAGCCTCCTGAAATTTAAAAAAAAGAAAGCCCTAATCTTATATTTTGGCTATGGATCAGCCAAAGAAAAACTCTTGTTGAGCTGAAGAACTGAGCCAGGTCTTGCCGGATGTAGGTCAATCACCTCTAATTAAAGAGACCAAGCCAATAAACACCTTACTTTAGAAAGAGCATCATATAAATGAAGACTACCCTAGAAGACCACCAAGTTGGATTTTTTTTTTGCATGATTGCTTAGCAAACAAAGGGATAAATCCACTGTTTGCTTTTAGAATTTCAACCTCTTCTTATTTCAGATGATTCATGCCAGGAAAAGGCCAGCCTCAGAAACTATTTGGAGTAGAGATCTGTTGGTTGCTCAGCCAGACATTTTTCACTAACGACACGAAAACTGATCTTGCTGGCCCGTATATAGAACTGACGTTAATCTCCAAACTAGAAGTTGCTTTGAATTCTCCGCAGAGATTTCAGATGTCTTTGTTAAACCATTTCTTCTCTTTCCTGAATGCATCTCAGAGACCTGTGGAGTCTGGTTTTCTCATCTGTTTTATGCTTGTTTTACAGTGGCAGAATTCTCTTCAGATTATTGGTTTCTAAATAAACCAGGTCAATACCAAACGCTCTCTGTTCTAATGCATAGCAGCAACATTTTATACTAGATCAGTCCAAATCTCATGAAGGTGCCTCTTTAATTAGAAGGTGGAAGAGGGAAGAAAAATATTGTAAAAGTCTTGGTTAAGACTCTAAAGCTAATATAAAACAAACAAACAAACAAAACCTCTTGCACAATTTCTTTGGATGGTAATTGGTAGTTTTAAATTCTTAAAATACTGATATTGAATAGAAACACAGCAGACTTGTTCTTAACCATAGCATTAGCATGGATGTTGGAAGCCAGAGGTTCTGCGGCATCTTGTCGATTTTAATAACATTCTTAGTTTCTTAGGTTCTTTAGGAATTAGCCATTTTTTGTGAGCCTGGAACTGTTAGCATGGAGTCGGCTATAATAATTTTACTCACATTGAGTGACATGTTTGAAAGTAATTGTTTCCCAATAATCTCCGCTAGGTCACTGCAAACTGTTAGATGGCACCCAAAAGAAATATTTTCCGGCAATGAAGCTTCCATCTTTCATCTGCACATTCGTGACAACAATAACAATGAAAACATGAAGGATTTTACTTCAAGCAATATCCTTGATTTTCCATGATTTCACAGCTTGTCTAAAATATGTGCTGTAAAAATTGGTTTGGGAATAAATAGGGCCTAGGATAAGAAATGCCAAAAATAATAACAAAATAACAGTTATCTTTGAGGAAGATGAAAGAAATAAACAACAGTTGAGCTCATGAGAGCCAAAATGTCTGCATATTATATATTTTGACACACAAAATGCCATTAGAAGTCAGAATAAAATTATACCCTCTTCGAAATTAGCAAGGAGACAGAAGGTTCAAAGGAAAATTGTGGAAACGTTGTGAAGTTCTGATGTCCAGCAACAGAACAAGGGACGCTATCACGTTATTTCCAAAGCAAACCGAAGAAAACATGAAAAGAGAACATCTTATGTTTAAGAGGCTTAGCTGGCTGTCTCAGTCTCCCCCGTACTCTGTGTAAAACCATGCACTAGTTGCTCTTTGCAGCCTGGCACCCCAGTCTGTCCAAATTACAGGCTCTGCAAGTGGGGGACTACTTTGCATTAGGTGTTTGCCTGAGCCGTGACATACTTGCATGAGGATCCTGACTGAGTTTTCTAATATGATGCTTCAAATAATATTCACAGGATACTGCAAATAATATTTAGCTTCCTTTTTGTTATTAAATGAGCACTGGAGCACTAGAAGGTGGTTTTTCTATGAGCAATGAAAAGCGCAAATTAGTTCCTTGACAGTGCTCAGCAATTCCACTCAGATGCTTGAAAAATTTGAAGTCTTTCTGCATCCACAACCAATAATCAGCACAAAATGAATGGTCTATACTATCTCCTGTTTCATCCTTTTTATTTCTTAAATTAATGTATGTAAATAGAACACAGAGTAGTTTGTTCATGTCAGAATATAGGGGGGAAATAACACAGTAGAAAAGAAAACATTTAGGTTTGATACCTCTGGAGTTGCAGCAAGTTGTGACTGTGTGGTTTGCATAGAGGCATTTAGAAATACAGTGTGTGCAGAAGGTGCCAGTGTGTGAGACGACTCTATTTTGAGAGTATACATGAACAAAAATAAACATCTCAAATAAAGGCTCACTAAGTTAGGGACAGGAAAAGACACACTGAGGGCTCTTAAAGCTGTGAGGGCTCTTATCTCTCGGCAGTGTTATGCAAAACAGTATAACAAAATTATAGCAGGTTCAGTTTTTGGATCTCAGCTACTAGATCTAAATCTCAAATGTATTTGGGCACATTCTAGCATCATGTAGGAAAAGTGACCCAAATTATAATAGCATCCCCTGCTCCGCTCACTGACACTGGGACAGCTGGTGTATGAGCCATGCCTAATGGAAGCAGTGTGGAAACAATTCAAGACTCCAGGTAAAATCAAGGAATGGAGATTGCTGTTGCTTCTGCTCTAAAATAAAGAAGGAATGTCTTTTTTTTTTTCTAAATCGGAGACTACAGAAATACTAAGACTCAGTTCTACAATCAGACCAACACTGTGACTGTATTTCAAACACAGTTGTATAAGTTCAAGAGCGATAACAGCTCCTAAAATCCATTCTGAGTCTGCATCTTGCAACGCTGCAGCCCACCTCCTTTACCTGCTCGCGCTCTGTCCGCATTCTTATATTAGCAACATCACACATTTCCTTCACACAGCTAAACAAACTCAGCAGGAAGTCAAGAGCAAAGGGATTGTAGGATCACACCCTAAATCCCCAGCATGGAGCTAGAGCATCTGCATTTTGGAGAGAAATTAGTGTTCTAAACTAGCTTGGAATAAATTACCCAGTCCAGGGTCACCTTAGCTGAAGTGAGCACTGAAATGTGAAATCTTCTTTTAAAAATACTGGACAGAGAGTGAGCAGTGAAGGGTAAAGTAGTATATTTTGTAGTGCCTCATGAGAAAAATATATCTAACCTGGGTATCAGTTCAGCCATGGTGAATAATTTAATCATACTTGTAAATGATGTTGTAATAAAAGGTCACCAGATCTGTCAGACCCTCAACTGCTTAGGTAAAATTAGATCTGCCTTACCGATATTAAAAAATTGACATGCACAAAGAGTTAGTCCATTAAACCCAAAACAACAAAAATAATGAATTCTGGAAGGAAGGACTTGGAATCCTCCCTGCCAGGAACAAGGATAAGAATTATAGATCCCAAATTAGCAGCATACAAGGGACTAGATTTCAGCCTTCAGCCAAGCCATTTTGTACTGCTACAGCAATATAAAATAACTTTAAAATCACCTTAGAGGGTTTTTTTCCAGATTGTGCTGGCCATTTCTACCATGATTCACATAAGCCATGTCAAGGGTACGGCTAAGGTGAGGTACCACTCAATACCATAAGCTCCAGCAACAAAACTTCTCACTATTACAAGTATGGTCTGAAGTAGCCTTAAACGATTTTTTTAACTGCATGAAGTACATATTTGCCCCCTCAGCAGCTCCAGAACGATCCTGTGGTAAAAAAAGAACAAGGTTCATATCAGTGCACACCTACCAATCTACTACCCTGCCATTACACTTCAAGCTGTGTTTGTGTTGAATGCTACTGTAGCTGACTGAGCCTTTGGCTTGTCTTGCCCTTCATGTTCAGTGACAAAGGGAAAGCAGATCTGTGAGATCTTGGTGTCTATCAGGGAGTAGAGATTGCCCAGGGAAGGAGAGTTCATGCACCAGAACTGGATGTTTTGCTTATTCACATCTGAGGTAGATGTTTTCAAATAATGGAGCATCCCCAAAAGTTTATTTACCAGAGATAATTCATAATAAAATCTTTGTCATCACTCACAGCTTGTTGTTTACCCATGTGATAAATTGGAGAACCCTATGATAAATGAACACATCAATTTATCAAGCACCTTTTATCACTTCATCTGTACTCTGAGAATCCATCATCACACTCACAGTCCAAATGTCTTAGCATCCAAACTGCAACAAAGAAAACAAGCTGGTCTGTGAGTAGCAGAACTGCCTTTGCCTGGCACCTAGGGATTCACCCTACATACCCCTAGAATTTGCCAGTGCAGTCATCCCAGTTCTTCCTGTTATATTTTGTAGAATCAGCCACCAGATGCCTCAGCATCTCTGGTTCTGCCTCATGAGCTCTGCTCCCCCTAACGTTGTTATCCCTGGGTTTATCTTGAAACCCCTCAGTAGTGGCTGGGCAAGAGGCATCATATACTGTGGGTGAGCCCCAGCTCCACACAGGGTTTTGCTATTATTAAAACCATTGTAAGTTTTGTACCCATTAAAGAGGGATAATGCAAGAGCCAGTAGAAACCAGCATCTTTGCATGCACGTGGGTGGGCTTGAGCAGGTGGATTTGAACAGCTTCGCATTCTTCAGTGTAAATGAGTTCTGATAATTCATGTTCTTCAGGTTTTTTTGTATAACTTGTAGAGCTAGAAACGCTAACAAAGGTGCTAGGCTTTACAGGAAAGATTACAATTATTATTAATCACTTCTGTTATTAATCACTTCTTTACAAACTTTAATTACAATTAACCTCTAAACCACATTTCAAGTATTTCTATAATATATATAATGCCTGGTATTTGAGGTAGTGGGGTAATGGAGAGGCTGAAACACATTTGTATTGACCTGCATCACTGCTGTCACTTTTGAGTAAAAGGGTCATGATAAACCCCTGCTGTTTTTGCGCACACGGACAGGCACATGCCAGGAATAGTTAGTTATCACCATGAAGCTGCCTAATCGACTCTAGCTGTTTTACCCGATTACGCAAAATTTAATCTAAAAGCTGCAAACCTTAGCGATGCCAAAGCGATCGAGCCGTGTCCTCTTTCCTCCTAGTCTACTCCCTCAAAAACTTTTCCTTAACCTCACTGAACACAAAGCCGAGATGGAGAAGTGTATCTTTTCCCTTTCAACTCCTTGAATTATTGGCAAGAAAAGTCCACACACAGATGTATTTGGATTCCTTATCTGCAATAATCTTCAGAATTTTAGCACCCCTCTGAATTACAATCTGCATGTAATTTGACATGCTGATCTATCATAATTAGCTGAACTGTCAGCTGTTGAACAGAAATTCTCAGGAAACCACCAAAAATACCAAGTGAATAAAAGTATACAAATAGCTATACAAATATCTGTAAATTTATAGATATTTCATTTCAGATAATGGCCATAACGTCCACAAAATATGTAATTTTTATTTGTTTTTTGTATTTTTTAAAAAAATTCAGATGATCTGAACGTGTAAAGATTCAGGTTTTCCATTTTCCACATTTGTCTGATCTCCCCTTTCACTTTCAGCTATAAGACAACAGAAGGAAAACATAAGTGGGATGAAAAAGGAAGGGAAACAGCTGTCCTCTAGCCCCTCAACACCCTCTGAATAAATTGAAAAGGAAAGGCTGAAAAAAGATGCAGAGAAAAAAAAATGAATTAAGGAATCTGTTACATATTTAAAACATGACGTGAAAATGATTTTCAAAATACTTTAAATTTTCTATCAAAATAATTTTCCATTTTTTAATCAACTCTTAAAAATTACTTATTTCTCCACTATTTGCTTTCTGTACACTGATTCACTGGAAAAACTGTAGAAATGTTTGCAAAGATATCAAGGAATACTGACTACCATCCATGAGTGTGGGGAGAGAAATGCATTGATTACTTGCTGCAGAAGCTTAAAGATTGGTCAGGCTGCTCTGCTGAGGTGACATGTTTTTTTACAAAGTACCCGATTATTTCTCTTTTTTCCTTTTTTAAAGTTTTTTTAAAGCTTTTATAGATAGACTATCTCCTTAAAAATATGTTGTACAAGAGTTAATGGAAAAAAAAATCATCATTTAAAGATCACAGAACTCAATGAAGGCTTAAAAGTACAGTGAAGTGAATGAGAAGATCACCAGGGAAGTTGTGAAAAATACCCTAGATGTAACCAGGACTGTGAAGATTTAAGGGATCCCTTTGCATGTACCGCTACAGAGACAATGAAACATGCAACTGCTGAAATGG
This sequence comes from Morus bassanus, assembly GCA_031468815.1. NCBI lineage: Eukaryota > Metazoa > Chordata > Aves > Suliformes > Sulidae > Morus > Morus bassanus. The sequence goes on from CM062575.1 coordinate 39,658,326, forward strand.
GGAGGCAAGACAGAGCTAGCGAACTAGAAGGAGAGAGTTTTAGATAAACAGACACCAAAGACGAGTTTACAACAACGTACTTGGTGCTGTCATGCATGGGTAGGAAGACGACAGTGGTAGCTGTGCTTATGATGATTAAAAATATGGTGAGTGCTCTATGAGACGTGGCAGGCAACAGATTCCCCACTCAGGCAATATATCTTCCCACTTCCCTATCTCCATTCACTCTTATTTTCTGGCAGAGGGCAACTTTGGTGGTAACTAACACGTCGCTGATGTCTTCCCTTGAACTCAAATGCCAGAACACAGGCAGTTGTCTGGCACAAATGTCTCCAATACCCAACATTATTATTCATACATGAGTTATGATGCGTTTTCAAAGCAAAATCCTCAAATCCAACAATCTGTGGATTTAGAAGCTGTGCTATTACGTGCTGTTTATATTTATTGTCAAACAAACGTGTCTGAAGCTGGTCATGCTTCAGAAATATGAAAAAAACTTGATTCAGCTCCATCACATGGACATAAAGGTGTGTTGAGCAAGCGCTTCTTTGCTTGTGCTTTGCTTGCGTGTTGCTTCTCCTCCAGCCTCTCCTTCACATGTACACGTGCCATAAACCAAATCAACAAGCTTCCAACCCTGCAACCCATTAGAAAGCTCCCTGAATTAAATACAGAGGATTTCCACTGGCCTCCATGAACCCTGGTCTTCCACCTACTTTTATGCTGAAGCACATTTTTGCTAATTTGTAATCAGCAATTTGTGCAGTAGAGAGTGTCAAGAGTTTTTATGAGCCACATATGCAACAAAGAATGTAACCAATGCGATGGACAAATTCTAGTGGGAAAAAAGACAAAAAACCAAAACCCCAAACCAACAGTGTTTGGTATCGGTGCTTCCGTGGATTTCCCATAGTGTCAATGCACGTTGGAGCTGGGTGCAGGGAACTGCCACTCTGCCTGTCTTTGAACGGTACTGGAAATGGTTGTGATCTCTGTTTCTTGATTGTATGCTATTCATAATGTCTGAAAAAGACTGAATGTGATTTACCAAGTGAAGGACTCTATGAAATTAGATGATAAAATGAAATTAGTAGATGGAAAATTCATACACATGTAATAAATTACATTGAACTATATTGCCACCAAGTAAAACTTTTTTCTCTGCAAATGCAAGGATGGCCTAAGATTCCTATAACAGACAACAAAAATACGCATTAAAAAAAGACTGCTCTCTGCCATACCTGCAATGATCTGTCTTACAAAATTATGATCTAAAAGCTCTTGACTAGGCGATGAATTTCCCTCCTATGTATAACGCCGCTCTCCGTAAAGAGGAGGTGTTCCAAGAGAAACAGGGTGCGGAAGATAAAATTAAGGATGGTTTCAATAAAAGAAGGAGAAAGTCGTGCTGAGGATCCACTGCTTCAGATCCTAGATGCACAGTGCAGAGTGCAAATGAATAAGGGCACAGTACCTACCGCTGGGGTCTTATGACTGACGCAGGTACCAAATTGTAAAAGGATGCAGCACTGGTGCACAAACAGTTACAAAAAAATTACACCGTTATGAAAATCCCAGCTAAAAATTGGGTAGCATTTAAGTTAGACCATCGCCTTGTTCTGTGGCCTGAGGTGGAACTAAAGTGCTGTCTTTAGATTGGTTTTACATTATTGATTTATTTATTTGTATTTATTTCGTAACAAGGAAGGGCATTTACCCAAACACCCAGATATGCCTGACGTGAGTTTCAAGAATGAAAATAAAATTAAATTCAGTTTCCTTTGTGACAGTCAGCCAATAAACTTTACTCCCTCAATATGTATAGGTACTTAAACATTTTGCAGCCTCAAAGCTTTCAGTATTAAGTTGGTAAAGGCAGAGTGACATATCTGTTCCTTTTATTTGTTAGTGGGTTTGCAATTATTCCTGGGTCTCCAAGGACACAGCCTGATAGATGATGTTTCAGGGAAACAAAATACAAGTTTTGTTATTCTCAGCACCTTTTTGCATAATAATGAGACTGGGCAGAGGGAAGGTTATGCTCAACTATAAGTGCACAAGGTTTGCCTCTAGGCTGCTCTGCAGGAAACCTAAGCCCATAACAATTACAGTGTATGTTGCTGGAAAAATGAGCGAGAGTAATTAGAACGATGCTCTTAAAATCACCGGCTCTTTGTAATATATGCTTTCTAATTTAGTTTGGCAAAAGTGGCTTGTAACAGTGTGAGTACATATTAAAGAAGAAGCAATTAGGCAACTAAACAACCATGATGACAGCTTTTTAGTAAATGGTTTAGCTTTTAATTTTGAAATGGCAGGTCCCACTGAGAACAATATTCTAGAACTGTAATTTTGTAGAATGTGACGATGTGTTGTTGGCAATTAATTAAAAAACCCTCTCCTTTTTTTTCCTGAGGAGACATAGGGTAGTGGTCGCCTGTTTACAGAGTTCGCTCTGTGATTAACACCACTTTCTGTAAAACAGTTTGCAACATACCAAGTACAAATTGAACGTTCTGTTCGGCTTTTGTCTGCAGTCATTTTGCAAAGTGGGAACTTGAAGTATCCTCCAGCTGCCACAGGAAGGGCCCCTGAGCTGGGCTTAACTGCACTGTACTACTGAAGACCCTGGCCAGCTCCCTCTGACTGTGCCAGGTTGTGCTCTTCAAAGCTATGACACATCTTGCTTATTTTCCCTAGGTTACCTGAAGGCCTCAGAAGAAAAAAAAAACCCAAAACCAAACCACTCTTTTTTGGGCAAAATCCTAGCTGAAGGTGGGTCTGGTGAGCCTGGCAGGGCATCAGAAGGCAGGAATGGTGGAATCTACTCTTGGCTCCATCCCACCCCTGGTTTGTGTCCTTGGGCACATCCCCTGATATCTTTCCCCCTTCAGTTTATCCTGCTACTTACTTTCTCCAGATGTGTGAAACGTGTTATTATAGTAGTTAAGTGTGCAGGTGTATTATAGGATCAGTGGTAATCAGGGGATTTTAAACCCACTTTGGGTTTATATGAGTGGTCTATAGGGGAAATGTGAATTTCAGTTTCACCTCCAGGGACTTTTAACTTCAAAAATCAATGAGCAGTTGCATTAAAAGATTTCAACTCTTTTTTTTTTTTTTCCCCTCTTTCCAAACTATCAGTAAGGATTTTAACCATCTGTTTAACAGAAATCCATTAACACAATTTCATCATATCAAAACAGAAACGTTAGAAGCACAGATACGCACCGGGTCACGGTACATAAACATTCCTGTCCTTGTACCGTGGTTCTCGCAGCACTGAAGAGGCACACTCAGTGCTGCTGCCTTGTCATCAGGGAGATCCAAATGCAACTTGCTGACCTAGAGAAACAGCATGAAACATGAGACGACCCTCCTTAAACTAGAAGGCCTCCACTTCACAAAACAACAGGATTTCCAGAAAACAGCAACAACATTTTTTCCCCTCTGTTTGCTAGCACATTAATGGCTTTTCCTGGCACGGAGCCAGCACAGCACTTATGTAGATAAATTCAAGCATTTGAGTGGTTCCATTAAACTCGATGGGGATACTCACATGTCTCAAGCTACACAAGTATGTAGAGTCCATGCTGGATCAGGCCCACAGAAAGGAGGAGCGGGCCACCATGATATTTTATTAAGTACCTGGAGTGTGGGAAGAAACACCTTAACATTTAGAAACCCCTTGAAAAGAGAGACAGAGATCATTAAGCTAAAGAATAAATGCAAGGGGCAAACTCAGCTGCATGCAGGGATAAACTCCAGCGTTTTCAGCCTTGCTGTTCTGCCGTATGGACTAGGATGAAGCGAACTACAGAGCAGAGAAACCCATCTCAGGAACTAACAGGAAGCTTGTTTGCTAAAAGTACATATCAGTCAAACATGGACTTTATTGGTCAGCTCGATCATCATACACAGCTGACGGTAAATATATTTACCTCTAATGTTTCTTACCACCTAACTGAGCTAAAGTGCTAGTGCTGATCTCATTTGGCTTCCTCAGTAAATGTAATGGAGCAAATCTCGTAATTGCTTTCCGATCTAACCTACTTGGAGATTATTTCCCATTCTGCTTTTAAACCTCAGATGTTCAGATGATCTGAATTGCCGCAAATTACCAAAAATGTCATTTCTCTACCATCATTTTCAACAATTGCCTATGATCCCAATAAATAAACTGTGCAGTACTAGAAGAATGAGATTAAGATGTAGAAGACAAGCTGATCTGATTTGACTATTTTCTACACATATCATGATACTTGGAAATAATTTATTGCAATGTTAGAAATGAAAGTTCAGCTTTAAATATAAAAATAAACCAGTGCTGCAGTTGCCAGCAACAATGCAGTAAATTTCACGTATGAAGAATGCCAGCTCATCCTGTAGCCTTTCTCTTCTTTCCCATCTTACTGCATTAGTCTGATATGAAGTCACATAGCAAACTGCCTAGAATTGCCGAGATGAGCTATTTCACCACCGGTGCAAATTATCCAAAACAATTATTAAACAGTATGTTGTAACATATATTACGCACATTGTGACAGAAGGAGAAATAAAACCTTTAAAACATGATAAACCGAAGCCTGATAATATGAATAATAATAATATAAACTGAATATTAAATAAGTAACAGTAAAAGAACCCAAATCTTGTGCAAACCTAGTTAGAGTTAGTATGCATCTGTTGATTCTCCTGTTACAGATTTAAGTGTTAACTTGGAAGAAATGATCCCTACGTGGATGTAAGAGTAAGCAGATTTTTCCCTATATATGAAAAAAAAAGTAAGCAATACAAACAACAAAACATAACTGATTCCTAGAAAACTCTCCACTGTATAACAACTACAGACCAATAAAACTCACACATCTACTTTAGAAGTAAATTGGAATTGAGTTTGACTTTTTGTTTTTAATATCTCCTCTAGGCAATGCTGGAGAAGTGTTCTGATAACGTACCGCAAAACTTGTTTAAATTTTCCCAACTTGATAAACACTTAAACACACAATTCAGAAGTAACACTTAAATATGGAAAAGGTAGCTGGCACTGCTTACAGCCAAGAAAAGAAAAGAAAAAGAAAGAAGGGCATATGGTATTGTAGAAACTTTCTTTCCTATGCCTCAATCTGAGAGCTGCATCATGTAAAAATAAATCCATTCCACTACACAATTTCCAGAGCGAGAACTACCTTGCAGCTGCTGTATTCATTTTTCTTGAAATAACTGAGAAGCAGTCTAGCCCCATTAACTAAAAACCAATACTTGATTTACTGCTCATTTAAATAGCAGATACTCATCAGATGTCACGTATTGATCAGCATATGCGTGGATACCTGCGCTTATCTAAATGTTCTGCATTTTTTGTTCTGTCCCTCCGCGTCTCAGAGTACATAAGTAGTGAGGAATGCGTGACTGAAGGACTGTAATTAGATCAGTTCATGAAGGTTGTCAGCTGTGTTATGTGGCTTTTATTGCTAACAGGAAAGGAACTAGAAACCCACTGAATCCTTAGGCATGATCTCTTTAGAATAAATTGTTCTTGCAGTCTTTGTTCTCCATTTCTGCTGAATAGGTTTATGATCAGAGTTTTCTCTCACTGATAGAAGCGTTTATTCTAAAACCTCTCTTCAAAGGAAAACAAATCAAGTAGAAATCAGAACATTCTGAGCAATCGGAATTTGATGTTTTCTGTGATAAAACAATTGTTGTTCACTGTGGCAGTGCGTTTCCAAGAGCAATTTCAAGAAACTGGCTAACTCTCTTTTCATTAAGTGCAGTGGATTATGCGTAGCTAGTGCAAGAGGTCCAGTTTCCGAAAGCAGCTGAGCAGGAAACATGCACATGCAATTTGTGGATCTGAAATCACACGTGCAAATTTGGAATTAAAGATTAGATTCTTCTTTCAGGATAGATTAAAGAAAAATGTCCTGGGGATCCCTGATTGGTCCCAGATACAAATTCATGGAGGTCAAGAATCACTTACAGCTTGGGGACTGGCTGTTTGGCACGTAACTGCTCTCGGCGAGAGCTCAAGCAGCACGCGTTACCTGGCCTCAGAGCACAGTTTTGTGTGAGCTAGGTTGGCAGTTCCTCTACGTGGGTTAAAAATTCCATGTAAAAAAGGCTTTAAGTAAGAGGCTAAGCCAGGCATTTGCAGCAGGGAGTTTGAGCAAATCCATATTCCTTTATGTTCCAAAAATTCAGGGATGCTTACTCATCTGGTGCTGCTTTTCATCAGGGAAGGCTGTAGCAAACAACTGAGGGACACTGAATTCTTAACATCCTGCAGCTCTTCTGCAAGTGAAAATCTATCTATCTCTATCTAGAAGAGCTCCTGTGGGAAAACAGAAGCTGCAAACCATCAATGTTTACCTTTTTTTGAAAAAAACAAGAACCAAAAAGCATTTTTTTCCCCTGAGAAAAGCTTGAAAAGAAGAAGAATAATAGTTTTAATGCTCGTGTATCAACTTTCAGAGTATCTAATACACATACAAGCTACGTTGGCAGAACAGCGTCCATATAGCAAAACCCAGTGGGTTAAAGTTAGGTTGTTTGTACAAATAGTCTTGCTTGTGCCCGTGAGGCATGGTATTGTCCTTACTTCAGTGATCACTTCGATTTCTGTAATGAGAGTGAAATAGCAGCACTTCTTCAAGTCAGGGTCCAGAAAATCAGGTTGGGAATTGAGAAACTGAAGAACACAATTAGTGATGAGCTGCCTACGTGTAGGGAGTCTGCGGCAGGAGCACAGGCGCATCCAGACACACCAGTGCAGCTGAACTGGGCAAACCTGAAACTTTTTTTTCCTTCTACCACCCCCTTCTTGCTTCATATTGCACTTGAGAACTTCAGTGCAAGTGTAACAACAATTCCAATGGGAAACAGATTTCTTTGCTGAAAAGCTTATGTACTCCATAGGCTTGAACTTCGTTTCAATCTAGATATTGAAAAAGGCAAACACCTTGTGAAAAAAGTAGCACACAGTCATATAATTAATTGTGGCATTTTTCTGGAAGAGGGAGAAAGACCAAAGTGAGACTGTATTGGCATTTTTATGCTGGCATTTCCTAACCATAGCAAAATTATTCTTGGCACCTTCATAATGTTATTCTAACATAAGATGCAATTTTGTAGTAATGCCACGGGTTTAGAAAATAAGTAATCTAGTGGGAAATAAAAATCTCAGCACATAGGACTGACACCCCTTCATCATTAGGTAATTCATCATTACCTTTGGATCTGCTTTAAAAACCTCAGGAACCTTGTATTTTTCCTGTCTTTTATTGCAATTTAGCATCACCATCTCAACAGCAAGCTCTCCATGGGCCAAAAGCTTTGTCAGGCTTTCAAGAAATGCTGAAAGGTTCATGTGACCTTTTATTAACCTGTTTTCGTGGCCTCTCTGCCTCCTCACGGAAGTCTCATGGGACAAAGCAGTTGCAAGAAGTATTCAAAATAAGGTAGTTAGGCAACTAAAGGCTACCGCTCACAGTAATTAATACAAAAAACGGTACAACACTCTGACTTGAAAATCAGGCAATTAATAAAAGTCCATTTGGGAAATTTTTACCAAGTTAAAAGTTCACACTTGGACTGGCAAACATTCTAACTTTTCTTTTAGTCTTTCCTAAACTCATTATGGATAACAAGTCAGGACAACGATCCTTTGACCATTGACGCCTTGTCAGAGTTTTCATTCATTTACTGCTGAAGTCAGTGGAAGGCTTTTCACAACCATTTCTGTGTTCAAAGCTCCAATAATAAGTCTGCTTACTGGTAAAATTAATTTCCCCTTTCCCCCTCCATTATGCTATTTGGTGTATGTTTTAGCTACAATCTGCCAAAGCTATACTTTAAAAGGAAACCTATCCTCTGATGAAGCTGCACGCCTTGGACATTCTTAAATATATAAGATTTGCTTTTGTACAACAAAATGTTTTTAAGGAAGTTTGTTCCTCTGAAGTATTTCACAGTTACACCTCTGAAATCTGTTAATACTGTGGTACAAGAGAATCCTTAGGTAGTGTTTTATGCCACTGCAAATAGTGGAGACCTGTGAGACCCAAGCTGTAATTCAGAATATTTGAAAAGGTCACAACTTCTTCATCAGAAAACGGAGTTAACCCTGAAGCAAGGATCTTCTGGTGGCTTTTAAAACTGGGTTGTCCCTCAAGTACTCCCTCAAGGGTCCAGTGATGCCACTCTCATCCACACCTTCTTCTACGCGCTGTCTCACTATGGGCGCTACCCAGGGTGAGAGATGGCGGCAGAACAGGGCAGCGTCACAGCAGCTCCAAGCTGCCGGTATCCTGTTGGAAGTATTTTCACAATGGCTTTACTCAGCCTACCACATCCCAAGCTCTAACGAAATCTGCAGCTTTGTGTTTTAAGATCATTTGTATGGAAGACATCAATTTTATTCTGGACCCCCATTGTTGCTTGCTGGAAAATCAGTCCCTAGAAAAAGAAAACCAGAAAAACATGGTTTCAGAGGTACTTCTGCTGACATAGGTGGAAGAAGATGCATTGGTTATTTCTTTTCTAAGGACACCAAATGCTTAGGAAACTTCTGGGACACTTGAAGAGTTATACGAAATATTCAAGATATTCAGGGAAGCTCAGTCTATTTGTCCCTTTACATACTATGCGACAGCAGTGTTTAGAGATAGGGAAAGGCTTACCTTAAAGACACACACAAAATGGAATATATGCTCCACAACCCATATTGCTCAAATTGTAATACTCACAACATGCAGGCACAGAGATTACCACTGCTCCTGAAAGGACCAGTTGTACAAATGGGTAACCTGAACTTCAAATATGAAAAGAATACAAAAGATGCAAATCACCGAGATTAAGAACATTAGTTAGTAGCTGGTTGCCAGGAAAATACTCTCCAAAGGAACAGATAATTTTCCTTAGTGGAGCTGTTGCATCTCTCTGTGAAATATTATCATTGGTCTCTATTGAATAGAAAATCTTGAATTTAATGAGTGCCTGGCGGGATGCAGGATTTCTCATCATCATACCTGTGCATATGTTTGACCAAGGGATACTGGAAGCTGAAAATCAACCACTTAACGGGGAGCCCTTGCTGCGTGCATGCTGAATGCAGTGTAATTAATACCATCTATTCATTCTGACTGAGCTTTCCCTATTTTGGCTCTAAGCATCACTACTGCCTATGAATAAGGTCCAGACTATCTGCTGGAAAAGCTAATCCAAGGATGGAAGCTTGCTTGTAAATAAATGTAGATGCTAACCTTCTAATACTGCCACAACTCACAGTGGATACAGCTTGTTACAATATTTGTTATTTAAGAGACTACCAGGAATAAAAAAAGATTGTAAGTTTTGTTGTGTTTGATGTCAAAAAAAAAACCCAAACAAATCCCACTGAGCCTGTTTTGCAAACATGCTGAATTTATGAGGATGAAAGGCGAGTCAGAAAAAGGTCATGCCTATTAATTTCAATCCTTGTGCAAAACCAGCATATTCTATACATGCCTAGTAAGATTTGTGGCATTTGGGTAAATCCATTTGTATTCCTTTAATGCTATTAATAGTATCTATGCTTTGCATTGCTAAGTATATTTCAAATGGTATCTTTTGCAATTTTGATATACGTCAGTTAAATGCAAGCGTGATATTATAGGCCTATAATTTACTATTTCCATCACATTAGCTCCTTCTCACTTGGTGAAATCCTTTATACTTTGAAAGGTCTGTTAATAGGATTCGACAGTTTTGTGCTTTCTACTATGAATTTTTACCTTGACATCATCATAATCTGGCAATGTCTTGTGATGTTTGGCAGTGCACAATTAGAACTGAATGGGCAAGGTTTGAGAAGAGCAGGACTTCCCCATCCCATTAGCACTGCTCTTTGTGGCACATATCCTCAGCCACATGACGGAAAGATGCTCTTCTCATCCCACTGACATCCTTCTTCACATCATGTCTATATTCAGCCCTGCAATGAAAAACATCTCCTTTTTGTACAGGAAGAAAAAAGTCTTCTTTCATCTTAGAATAAAACCAAGTCCCTTCTAAGCTTCTCTGTGAAAGCAAACAGAAGAGAAAGCCCAGCACAGGACACTGTACTATCAGCATGCTCATCTAAAGAGCGTGGAAACCAGGGTTCAACTTTCATGTCAGTCACAAAGAGGAGCCACCAAATGCAGAATATTTTTCCTCTGCATATCCCCACTGGTTTTGGCAATAAATCAATCCTGGCTTTAAGGTGATCTGTTACATGGAGATAAAGGGAGTTTTGTGTTTGTGGCAGAGGGGAAGCTGTGGAAGAAGGAAGCCAGAGAAGATGCATGTGGAACAAGCGTGGGGATTCCTGAACCTATAAGGTAACAGAGTTTGGCAAGTATCTTCAGGGCTTACAATCATGTTGTGATTAGCAACGGCACCACAACGAGGTCCTGCTGGCAATGGAATAAAGAATGTGGGGTTATGAGAAGCATAAATAATCTATAAGGGCTGCGTAGCAGCTCTGTGCCATAAGAAGCTCTTTGACTTCTGCTGTATATAGCAAGCCATAGATTTGTCATCCCACTTTCACTGACACGTTCATTGCTGGTGAGGTAAGTGTCTGATTGCTCAGCAGAAAAGCAAGAGTTTGTATTACAGGATGGAAGACATTGGATACAGTCAGGTTGGGAAGGAATTCAAAGATAAGATTAAAAGGTAATTAAGAATGGTTGTACAACACTAATCTTTTAAGTGGGCATGGATGAGTCAGTTTTCATCAGCTTTGTTTACACCATATGTGAAATGTTGATGAGGACTGTTTTTCTACTTTGCCTGTATCAGTATTCAATAGTGAAGACTATATTAGTAAATGAAGGTGAAGTAAGGGCTTATACAGTAGCTGATGGGACTGTATATCAATGCTGCAGACAACACGCACAATGTAATGGATGTTTTGTGGCTAGGAAACTTAATTGTTAGCATGGGAAGGAGGAGCTGAATGAAGTGCTAAAATGAAAATTTGAACACTAATCGCAAAACTCCCTCACATAATAGTATCAACAGCAATCTTCTGTTCTATCTTAATTTACTAAACACCAAGACCACATTTATTAATTAGGAATCTGATCCTACTAGCAGTACAATCAGAAAGCAATTTTATTTGTGTAAGTACCTCCACTGATTTCAAAGTCATATGCTTCTGTGTTTGCAGAATTGCATACTAGTTGCAGTATACCTGTCTGGGTGAAATACCCTAGTCCTATAAAAACCAGACTTCCTACCAGCGTCCTGGAGACAGCCTCTCAACATCAAAACCAGCTTAGTTCTGCTGAAGAAAAACCTACACGCATCTCGATCAAGAACTATTTATGTTAGTACCTCATTTTATATTGAATTTTTCAGAATGAGCTTGCAACTGTTTACAGGTTCTCAGTTCAGGTCTGGAGGCAGTGATGAGAATTGCTAAGACTGTGATTGGTTTGGGTCTGTGTTATAAATCTGAAATGATTATGAATTAATCATCAATATGTTTTTTATAGCTTTACCAACTGGTACAGATGGAAGAGCCTGTCCCATGAGTGAATGTGCATTCAGATCAATCACTTTTCACAGAATTGACTTCCCCTCCACAATCCCACAACCACGTATCATCCTTCCCCCCATGAGCTGCAAGCAGATTAATTTGTGCCTCATAGACCTACTCAATGCTGCATGTATTTACAGATCCTTTTAAGTTCTTCTGAAGTAAATGCATATACAGGCAGGAAGGTATAATCTAATAGCTCATTTGCAAATGAATGAATCTGTTGCCAGTGTCTCACCAAGAAAAGCAGGCATCTGCCCTAAACACAGTTGAGATTGATGCCAATGGGGAACTACAGCAGGGGTCAAATTTTCAGGAGGAAAGTTGTCTCATTGAAGATGCTAGACGTGTAGCTACTAGTAGAAGTGCTTTGATTTGTGCCTCCGGTTCATTTTCTGGTGATACATTTTGTGACTGCAAGTTGTTCTCCTCGAAGAGAATTTCAGTTCTGCAATATGCCGAACTGAAAATGTATCCTCAGTTACGCTGTCATGCCCTCTCTGATATGTACCTTTCTAACAGCATGCCTTGGGTTTCATTAGTAATAGTATTTGACACTGTTGTGAATACATAAATTCTAGAGCCAAGGCTGTGAGGAATATTAGATATGAAATACAGGTAACTCTTTCCCACCCCAGCCTTTGTGCAAAGATTAGTTTTCATGAAGTGAACCTCCATCCTCGGTTCTGTTGGACCAGCTACGTCACTGCTAACAAAGTGCACGGAAGAGGAACAGGACATATATTATTGTGGCGTACAGATCTTGACTGCAGGAGTGAGGTTTGATGCAGAACTCAGGGGTCCTGGTGCCTGCTGGCTTGGGAGTTTTACTCAAGGCCTCTGTGACTTGCTTTACCCAAATGAAGAATTAGCATTTGAATTAAGATGGTCTTTTTGATTAAATCAATGAACCTGTAAGACAGGATTTATCATGAAGACTCTTCTATAATAGAATTACTTCAATAGGTTGTGCTTCACTGAAAAATAATTTTTCAAGGGGAAAAGGCCATTTTAATTACATTTATTTCAAGTTTTCTCCAGGGTATTTTATACCTCTTGGTCTTAACGCTATGCTGGGTTTTTTTTTGCCAGTTTTTGTTGTTGTTGTTTTCTGTAACTGCTACCGTCACTTTTGCTTCAACAGTGAAGAACAGGGAAGAACAAGGTAGATCATCAAAACTAAGCCAGGGAATCTGGCTTTTAATCTGGTTTAGTAGTACACATCTGGTAAACCTAAAGACCTGAAATTGTTCAATTAAATTGCTTTGGCTTCTTAACTATGGCTATTTTATAATACATATTAGTCTGTTCACCTCTGTGACCAAAATGAAGAAAACACTTTTTTAGCTTATTTTTGTAAAGACATGAGGGGGTTTTTTATCATTGTGATGTAAATGTATATACCTACCCTCCTTTTAACTTCCAGAAACTTCTTACTCTAAATTTATGCCCTATCAAATTTGACAGAGCTATCCTAAACTAGTAAGTTCATTGGGATTTTGTCAAAGTAAGTAGTGAAAAGCTCTCAGGTTAATAGAGGCAGCAGTGAGATGCCGTTCGCTGCAGGGTGAACACCCTCAAGAGACAGTAGAAGACCTGCTGAGGAGATCAGCCTCGAGGAGCATTCGCAGGAAAGCAGTCGTCCTGCGCGCTGGGCATATCGTCTCTGCGGGGCAGGCACGGGGTTGTCACTACAATACAGACTCCAGCGGATGGATGAATGATCTCACCCTGAACTGTCTAATCAACCGGGTGATTAAGATACAGGGAGCCATCACTCATCTGAAGATACAGATCTTTTAAGAGTGAAAGGAAAGGAGCCGGTGAGCAGGGAGGCACAGTCCTTCCCGGAGAGTGCTCTGCCTGGCGTACCTGTCCTGGAGGCAGCCTGCCTGTCTTCAGTACAAGCTGTGAGCAGACAAAAATACAGAAAGACTGGGGGAAAATCATCAAATGATTTAGCAACTTGATACCATTTTCAAAAGAGAATTAGGAGCTTAATTGTCATAGAGTTCCAGTGAGATTTATATCTCCATGCACCTATTTCTACTTTTCAGAAGCACCTGAACCCATTAACTTTCAACGTAATTGAGGCTTCTAAATCCCTACAACATTTTAAAAAAATCTAATTTAATTTCTCTCTGCTCACCTCACCACCGCCCACTTTCAGACCAAAATACAGGTATGAGAATGACTGACAAGTTTTCAAGTCAGCTAGGAACATCCAAATTAACAGTTATCCACTCAGCACCTCTAATTTACTATTTCATTAGAAATGATGGTAATTTGATACACAATAATCCTGAGAATAGCTTGCTCAAAATCCCTTGAGAAAACCTGTGAGAGACGGTTCTGTCAGGTAAATTAAATACCAGGAAGTAAGGGGATGTTATTTTACCTACTGCAAATCAATCATAGATGCTGTTTAAAAGGTCATTTGTATGTAAGTGGAAATTTTTTAATGTCCCTGTTTAAACTGTTACATGCGGAGGCATAAATCCATAGAACTCTTGAATACTAGAAAAAATGCTCAGAGGCTTGTCTGTAAGAACCAATTACCTGCTGATTCAAGAAATTTCATGAATTATTAAAGAAAATCAAAGATTGATGGGATCTACTTTCACCCATTTGAATTGGCAATAAAAGTATACAGTTTCCATTTCCAGGAATATTTCAGAACTTGAATTTTTAAAGTGATTTTGCTCTGAAGTGAGGTGTGCCTGGATGAGCATGGCTTATTCACTGTAATATAGTTTAATTGCAATAATATGTAGACCAAATGTTATTTACCGTGAATAAAAATAATACTTTTTCATGAAGAAAAGAACAAGATTGTAGATTATCAGTGATCATATGTTCAATGAAAAGCGGGAGAGATGGCTACTGCACTGGTTTTCATTTTAATTGTGCAATAAAAGATTAATTAGTATGAAGCACAAACTTTGACCACAACAGCAACGTGAGGAGGCCACATGCAAATTTATAGCCTGGATACTGAATATGCACCAGCACAAATTTCTTCAAACATATTCTTGTCTTTCTCGTGGAATGACCTGAACTTATGACCATTACCTTGTCAGCCTGATGAGACAGTGAATTCCTTCAAGACCAGATGGGCACAAGTCATATAAACTGAAAAATTTCCATCTGTATTTGAACGTGTGTTGTACATATTCACACACTCATGGCAATTGAAAGCTGGCCGAGGAGCACAGAACTGCTGTTTCTGAACTCAGAAAGGCACAGAGCTGTGCCTCTGGCTTGTAGGCTCTTGCAGGGAGATTTTTTTCTGGAGAGAGTCTACTGCCCTGCCTGTGCCCCTCCTGTGCTCCTCCTCCCATACGCCTCCTCCCACACACCTTGCGGTGCTGGCCAGCGTGTTTCTCTCTGCCGTTCCTTCCCAGTGTTAGTCCGATACGGATGCTCACGTCAAGCTAAGACTGAACATTCTCTTTGCACTGGTCCCTTACTGACCATATGAAGTGCACAGGGAAACGTTGTCTTCTGCCACGTGTGTGTCTGCATGCAAAGAGGGTCTGCACAAAGTAGTGCCGTTTAGTTTTTATCCAACCTGCTTAACAAGCAACATATGATACTGAGGCATCTCTGAACTATGGTTTGAAATCTTGACAGCATGTATTCTTACCACAAGTAGAGAAAAAGAAAGGACTTACCTTTGCATAACAACATCCCCAGTGTCTGGGGACTTCAATAATTACAGCCCAATTGCACAACACTGCACTTGCTTCTTGGCCCTGTTGGAAACCAAGCACAAAAAGGTGCATTGAATTACAAAGCCATGATCTTTTATGTATGAAAAAAAGCCCCAGTGCCTGATGTTTTCAACCAATGCAGAAAGGCATTCTAGCCCACCTTCTCTCCCTGGAAGTATTTACCTTGGAGATTGAATGTTTGGTCAAGAGCATCACGGTGTTGAATCCTAACGATGACTGTCGGCCTCCTGGACTGCGTTACCTACAACTGAAATAATGTCTCACAGAAAGCTGCTACAACAGGAAGTGAAAGATCCCCCCGCCAAGGAAAACATCAGTGCTAATCTTCAACGCCTCAATGAGGAACAGGCCTGCAGAAAGTCCTGGGATGTGCCGATCTACCAGCCACTGCCTGAGCAAATGCACTCAGCAGCACATGCTTCACTCTTCCAGAATGTCTGTTGTTCCACCAAAACCTTTCTAATATAAATCTTACTTCCGGTTTACTTTGTTTAGGCCCTCAAACACCATAAATGTGCTGCTTTTCGCTGGGATAGAGTTAATTTTCTCCATAGCAGCTCATATGGGGCTGTGTTGTGGATTTGTGCTAAAAACAGTGCTGATAACCCCGGGATGTTTCTGTTCCTGCTGAGCTGGGCTTACACAGAGCCAAGGCCTTTCCTGCTCCTCACCCCACCCCAGCAGCGAGGGGCTGGGGGGGCACAAGGAGCTGGGAGGGGACACGGCCGGGACAGCTGACCCCAACTGACCCCAGGGATGTCCCACACCACACGGCGTCATGCTCAGCACATAGAGCTGGGGGAGGAAGGGGGAAGGGGGGACGTTGGGAGCGATGGCGTTTGTCTTCCCAAGTCACCGTTAGGCGTGATGGAGCCCTGCTTTCCTGGGGATGGCTGAGCACCTGCCTGCCCGTGGGAAGGGGTGAAGGAATTCCTTGTTTGGCTTTGCTTGCGTGCGCGGCTTTTGCTTTACCTGTTAAACTGTCTTTATGTCAACCCATGAGTTTTCTCATTTTTACCCCTCCGATTCTCTCCCCCATCCCACCCGGGGGGAGTGAGCGAGCGGCTGCGTGGGGCTGAGCTGCCGGCTGGGGTTAAACCATGACAATAAGCTACCAGGGGAAAGGAAGGGATAACTATATAGAAAATTGCAAGCATTAGAGGACTAAAGGCTAAGATAGTGGAAGGCTGGGCATGGGACAAAACCAAGATGGAGAACTAAAAGCCAGTAAGGAACAAAATCTCACTGGTATCTCTGCAGAGTCTGTGAAGAGTTAAAAAAGGCTTTGACATCAGTATGGAAATAGCTGGACTTGAAAACAAAGACGCCTCACAATTCTTTACATGGTGTGGCGTTTCATACTACTGTTATCTTTTGTGATGTGCAGTTAGGGTAAGATGACAGGGTAAGCTATGAAGCCGTAAGCTATTAAGTCTGATAAATACTTCATTAAAAAATAGAGACTTTTAAAATATAAAAGTTTGATATAGGTTTGCACAGAGTCCTTTATGCAAAGCTGAAACTAATGACTTAAATTTGTCACTTGGACACTGGTTAACAAGTAGAATCAAAGATCCAAAGATGTTGATTTAGACTTGGGAGGGCCTTTTAGCACACGACAGGCTGGAGATATTGCACACACAGCAAGATGTTGCTACATTAGATGGGTGAACCAGCAACTTGGAAGGTGAGAAGCTGAGAGGGTCAGAAGAATATAAAGAAATTAAATGTTAAGTAGAAATGGTTAAGTTTGTATCGTTACTGCGAACAAAGAGTCATTACTGAGTCTGAAAATATACATAAGATGGATTTTATCCAGTATATAGTATAAAGGAATCCAGAAATACAGCATATATGTTGGAGAATCTTCTCGTATCAGAAACAATGAGAAATATGTTTGCAGAAACCAAAAAAAGAAAATGAGACATTGTAAAGACAGTGAGGCTGCCAGCCTAGAGTGGCCTGGGAACCAAAAGGCCAACCCCACATTCAAATAAGAGCCAACTGTAAGTGAAGGTATAGCATTTTGAGGTAATAAGATACTGGTGTTACCAGTACTGTAACCTGACATATTTCGGTAAATACACAAACTCATACCTCCAGAAAATCCTAAATGAAGAAGCTTCAGATGTCGTATCTGGGCCACAAATAAATACATACCTAGAGATCAACAACAATATACAGACCTGCTAAACAGTTAATATAATGAAATCTTATTTCTTTATTTTCCTTGTATTATAAACTGTAGCATTAAGTCATTTTCTGTCTGAGGGTGGGGAAGATGTAGCAGATTGGCTCTCTAGCAGCAAGAATTGTTTTAGATAGGTCTGAGAGACAAAGATGATGAATTCAGACAGTGCTTACCTACATTACCGAAAAATGGTTCCTTTATACCTCTCCTGCTGAAGGTCCTGTCTCAGCTCTGCATCATTGATTCACAGTCTACAAGTGAGGGTGCCACAAAATAACACGTGGATTGTGTACCTGCCTGGTAGAAAAAGAATTCTTAGGGACTCCTGCAGCATAAGATAATTATAGTAATCACAGGCTATGATTTCCCAAGATTTCTTACGTCTGCCTGTGTTATCCCGATTCACAATGTTTTGCAAAATTGTGAAAGAAAATATGCAAGTACTTGCAAGACAATTTAATGAAGTATGAAAAACAGTAATTCAAGATGCCTATAGGAAAGATCTTACCATTTCACACAGAGTAACCAGCTAGCTAATCTGCCTGCCTTTTTCCTTGAAGATAAAAGACCCAGTGCATTCATCTCCCTGTTAAAACCATTACTAAAACTTGAAACCATTACTAAAACTTCTGGTAACTTACATAAAAGAAGATGGCTCACAGACTTTGCAATAACTGTCATTACTCATTAATGTCTACACACTACTCCAAGGACTTTGATACTTTTCTTCCTATTGAACTCATTTAAAAACCTTAAATAGTTTCTTGAGATCAGCTAAATGTCCTTTCTATAGCAACTGCTTCTCTTTATTAAAATTCACTCCCATCTTGTCTCATCTTGTGTCTGAATTAGATCCCACCTTTTTATGCATCACTGTGATCTAGATTTTCAATTCCATAGTTTTGCTTTTATTTTTTGTAAAAAACCTTCCTTTAGCAGCATCCTAGTTTTCCTTTTGATTAATTTCTTGCTCTTTCCTGCAGATAACTTTTTTCTTTTTTTTTTTTTCCCTCTTATCAACTAAGCCTCTTTCTCTCTGAAGGGTCAGAGACACTGCCTTGCTCTGTGTGTGCAATTCTAGCTGACATTAATAGGAATCCCATGTGCAGGTCTCAGAGTCAAAGACACTCCAGAGGGTCAAAACCCTTAGTCACTTGCCAAATGTTGTACCTAAATTAAAGACTTAGTGAAGGAGAAACAAACAGAAGAGAATTAACTTGGTTAAAATAATAAGACAAAATGAAACATACGCTTATGCCCACATATTTATCTGAGAAGAAGAAAGCAAGAGTAAAGGCAAAATTAGCAACCCTGAATTCGAAACAGCTCCCTCTTTGTGAGGGCAAGTGTGCTTTCTCTCTTCCTAATATATAGCAAAAATTGTCATAGACTAAGAAACTTGTACTTAAACCTCAGTAATCTTTAAATTTAAATAAGTGTTGAAAATTTCAACTACCCAGGATGAAGTGAGCCTTTGACAGGGCCCTTGAACAGTAAAAACATGACAGGAGTAGCCAGTCTAAGATATGACATGGCTCTGGGAAGCATCCCTTGAAGCCATTTTCAGTCCAATAAGGAAGATTTCCTCTTCTGGTTCACCTCTGGCTCAGGCTTTTTGGGGTCCACATGGGGTTTGACTAGGACAGTGTGGAAAAATGTCCACTGGAGGAGTGTGGCAACATGCATAAAAATAGGGGAAGAGCTACCAAAGTCCTCCAGTGAACTCCAGTGTAGCCAGGAAATTACAGACATTCTGGGTATGCCGCAAACCAGTAGACTCGGATACCTCGGCAGTGGCATGCAAGGAGTACCTGGAGGGGACAGGAAGGGTGCCTGGGGCAGCAGGACATGGAGGGGTTTGTTTAAATCCTTTAGTCCTGGTTTATGAAAGAACCCAAATTGGAAAGCTGGTGATTTAGGTTATTGATTAGGTAAAGAATCAGATGTTTATTTTGGACATCCATTGAACGAAAGCAGCAGGTGATACGCCAGGACCCTCACAACAATATTTCCTTATTAAAGAATGGATTGACAGAAAAAAATAAATCAAGAGATTCTCTGTAAATCCAAGCATCGAATCTCACAGAGCTATCCTTCACAAAATATTCTGCATCTTATCGGTGTTTATACGAAGAAGAGGAACCAAACTTTCTTCTTTTGTTATACTCTCCTAATAGCATGCAAAATAATCAAAATACACAAAGACATGCTGTCTTCTTAGTGCCTTAAAAGCATCATTCAGTGCATACATTTCCTCACTACCTCCTTACTTCACTGAGTGCCAGGACAAGGAGTCTCTGTTGTGTCTGATTTCAGAGATAGCTTCAAGCTTCTTTTTCAGAGAATTATATTATTTTTGACTGTTAGCATTATTGCCAGCATAAAGCCTTATAATAAAGGCTGCTTTAACCACCTCTTTCAACACATACAAAGATACTGTAAATCAGACGACAAGATGTGAAACAGATTGAAACTTGAGATTGAAACTCCACACTTGATCCTACCATTTCTTGCACTTGGCAAGGCATATATTCTATCTGTTCCTCTACAGTAGAAAATTGGAAAGATGTTGAACAATGTGAAGCCATTTAGCTTGATCTGAACACTTTAGAAACATAGCGGGGCCAAAGTAACTGAACTCTGACCATGAAACAAGAAAGCACTGATATACTCTCAGTTAATGGAAAAGCTGGAAACAGCGGCTCATAGATACGTTCTTTATTGAAATGTTCTTTGGATTTTTTTGATAGGTATGTGAATTAAGAAATGCCTTTCAAATCTCATTAAAATTATTATAATAATAATGCTTAGTGGGAAATGTTAACTTAGCCTGTATTACTGGCAGGGGACAGAAAAGCTGACAGCATAAATGGACACAGCAAAGACAGTGAAATTAGAGTGTTGTACTGAAACAGTTCTCTGCAGTTTGCATTACTGAAAGAAAAAAGTGAGCAGTATGCTTTATATATACATATGTTTTGAATTTCAAAGAAAATTAAATAAGCAACAAAAGGCGTTGGATAGTAGGACCCACATCAGCCCCTCCAAAAATAAAAGAGGTTGATGCTTATGTATAATGTCTTCTGGAGCTTTCTGAACGTCGATGGATAGGCAGCTAGCATGAAGGATACTATCCACAGACACAATCCTGCAAATGCTTACGTGTGTGAGCTCCACAACGTTTTACACAGAACCAAAGGCACCTGTGTTTATGTTTACTGGAGAAGCCCAGCATTTATATATTGATCAAAACACCAGCAGTTGTAATAAACAGTTAATGAGCCTGTTAAGTCCTGATCTGCTCTTCATACAGAACATTCCTGCAGCAGGAGATGGGAGCTCAGTCCTACTGTGAAACATCTAAGTCAAGAAATGTGTGATGTTAGATAAGCAACAGTAAATTAATTACACTAGACGCTTTTAGTATGCGAGCAGAGGATATCGGTATAGGTGTTTGCTCACAGCAGGTACGCAGTGGGCTGTTGGTTTGATGCAGAAATTACTAAGGGATAACTTATATCCTTTCCTTTGCTGGAGATCAAACTACGTTTTAAAGATTTTTTTAATGTTCATCTGTTTGCATTTCCTTGGACTGTCTGTATGCATTTTGGGACCTGGTTGTACCCTCACATTCATTAATGCAAAAAAAGAGTAACAGCAAAATGTCAGACTTACAACAGGAATAAAAAGAATTGCTATGAAGTGAAGAGCAAAGATTTATTCTTTTCTGGAGCAGTATAGGGTCTTAGACAAAAAAGAATCACAGGGTGAAGTTAAGATGAAGTTGTAGAGGTGTTTCTAAAGGAGCACACTTCTGAGAGTGCATGTTGCCCAGTGAATTTGAGGCACTGGGACAGAGATTGAGGAAGGGCTGAGAACAGAACAAGTTTCTCTCTGTTGCATGAACCCTTCTTGGAAAGAATAGGTGTAGCAGAAAAGATCACAGAAAATTTCTAATCATGTTCTGCCATCTAGGAAAAGAAATCCTTCCACCACATCTGAAGCAACGCCTGTGCCATACACTGGCAACAGAGACTGAGGCCTTAATGTAAACTGAAAGTATTAAGCATTTCTGTTCAAAGGCAATACTGCTCCTGCTGAGCGTATTCTGCTTCCTCCACTTTTTCATATTTTTCAGTTAGAAAGACTGAGTTGAAGTCTGAGTCCTTCAGAGTCTAATAGAAGTTTTATCCACCTTCAAGCTAGAGAAGACACAATTACTGGGAGCATAAGATCACAGCCAATTATAGTTTGATCATTGATGCTTCAACTGTGATGGGAAATTTTGCCCAAATATACAGTCACAGTGTAAAAGACTTTGAAACCATTCAATTCTGTGCAAAATAGAGGTGCAAGTTTATAGAGGCACTGGAAAGCTGGGGAAGGCGATAGGAAAAGGAGCTAGCTAGGGAGTTTCTTTAGGGCTCTGCAGTATATTATTTGCATGATTTTATTCTTGTGCAAACCCAGCAAAATATAGGATTGACCCAAAATGAAATAAGTCCCTGCTGCAAATTCAGTGTAAAGTTTATTTCTGAAAGATGCAGCTTTTACCTGTGGTGAATTTTTAGCTCTGTTTAATATGAGCTCCTTTATTACTAAATCTCTCCCAAAGATTGAATAGTCCTTTCAAAAGGGGGGAACAGGCAATTTTGTTGATGTTTATACCAAATTTCAACTTCACTTAGTATAGATGCTCAAGTATCCTAGAGGAGGAAAAAGACTTTTTTCACCTCTTTGTGAAATAACCAAAGCCAGCTAATGGCAAAATCAATTTTGACATCCTTGTCTGTTTTAACTCTTCTGAGTCTAACCAGTGCAGAGTGTGTGGATCTAAAGTAATGCTTATTCTCAGCATGCAGAGGTTGATACAAGAGATAGTGCTAAATTACCTGTGACATTTTCCATTGACACTCTAAAACTAGAAGTTCTGACACACAAGCTGAGACTCCCACTGATATCCTTAGGAACTGCCTTAGATTGGCTGTTCCCCTCTTCTGCAAGGCATTTGAGCTGCGTATAAGTTTATCAGCACAATGGGCATGCCAGTAGGCATGCTATCTTCTGATTCACTATATGCCTAATTATATCCACTGGCCGCATTCATTTGAATAACTGGCCCAATAATGACCATTTTCACTATTAGAAACACCTTACTAATGTTTTACAAAGCTAAGGAAAAAAAAGGCTGACTTGCCACTTTATTATTCATATAGTTTAATAGTGGCAAAGATGCTCATTGTTTTGGGTGCTCACCCCTCAAAGGAAACAGCTAGTCTATTTTACCCTCAGTCAGGCAGTAGATCTCACGGGAACTTCAATGTCTTCTCATAAGGCCAAAAGCTGAAGATTCTTCGTGTTTAAAGGGGCTCTATATGATTAAATTTACAAAAATAAAATAAAAATTGGGAAAATAATGATTTTTCCTCAAGTGTAATTAAACAGTGAATTATACCATCTATACCATCCTAGAAGGAAAACCCAGAAATAAAACATTAAAAATGTCTTTCAGGGACCCAATCCAAACAAAGTTATAAGCACGTATTAAACATTAGACATGTAAGTATTGGTCTTCAGTTGAACAGGTGTGATACAGGAAGAGATCGTGGGCTCACCGTTACTTGGAGATAAATTAAAACTCTTACTAAAGATAAAGTGCATAATCCATCTTCTGGAGAAAATCCTGCAGCTTGTTTGCAAAGGACCACAGGAAACAACTGGAAGTATGTGGTTATGCTGATTGGTTAGAGCTCAAATACCGAACAAAGGATGTGTTAGACTCTCAGTGATTAGCAAGGTAGATACCAGACCTACAGAAAATATGAGGCTACCCCAGTAAAAAAAGAAAGGGAGAAAAACCCAAGAGAGCTGAAATTCCCCAGAAATGTAGAAGGCAGCTACAGAAAGCTTAAATAATACAGCTTTTTGAATCAGCAAGGAGTGGTGCCAGAAAAAAGACAGTCACAGGGTTTTCTTTCTTTTTCCTGACAACAGCTTATTCTCAAATACTTGATGTTTTAAATAGTTTTAACTTGGGCAAGGGGGACTAGCCATGCACTGTATTAGAGCAATTTGAGGGATAGTGCTTGAAAATAAAATATAAGGGATATAAAGAAGGTAAAACACAGAAAAGCTTGTATAAAAACAAAATATTTTTCCTATTCTGAAAAATGATCTGTCATAAACGCATCTGCCACCAACATTCCTACCCTTCCTCCCTCTCTGCCCCCAATATAGAGGTTACTTTTTCAGTTACAGATTTATGCCAGTTTACACCTTGAATTCAAACATCTGAGAAACCTGGACAAACATTCTCACATCGCTTGGTAAAACTCAAGAGCATTCATCAACGCAATTAAAAAACAAACCAGAAAAATCAACAACAAACCCTGCCTTGTCCCAGAGTGTGATTGCATGAGCTAGTGTCATGGATGACGCTCAAGAAAGCAGGTCAGGTCATGTATACCAGAGAGATCGAGCAGTGTATTTATTTCCAATAATTAGACGTAAGTCCTAGTAGACATAAGTCTGCATGACCCCATATCCAGAATCCAAAAACTGGTGGAAATCAGCATCCAAGTACTAAAATGTTTTGGGGGATCTGGGTTGTCGTGTGTTGACATTTTGTATGGCAGGAAATTAAACCCAGAAATCCCTCTAACATTAGGTACAGGTGCTCTAGACGGGGCAAAGGAAAGTTAGTCATGAGGCTGTGGCTCCATGGTCCTGCCTGTGCCTTCAGTTGCATCAATTTTCATTGCAATCATTTTTCCCCCAACAGTGAATTCAAGCAATGAATTATGAAGAAACACCTTATTAGAGAGTGTTTTTAATCTACCAGCTTGCTCCCTGGTGGAACTCTAGAGTGGCTGACCTGTATGGCAGGTCTTCTTTCTTTGAGAAAAACAAAACAACACTTTTCAGTGCCTTTGAAGAAGCACTAATGTTTCATCTGAGTTGGCATGGACTGAAGTGATAGAGAAATCTTAGGGGACTTCAGTGAATAGTAAGTTGGAGGAGAAAGCGCCTAAAAATACTGTAGGCTTGACAAAAGAATACTTTTTCTTTAGTTAGAAAAATGTCCTTAAACTAGAACATATCTCAGCATGTAGCAAGGTAAAGATATGCATTGCTGAATAGCTTGACCATACATTCAGGGAACAAAAGAGTTACAGAGCTGCATTACGTCATGTAACAGCGAGTGCTTCGTTGGGGCATGGCAGTACTGATTCATGACGTCTGAGAACCCGAACTCTGCGGAACCCGAAGAATTGATGGCTGGAAAATTCATTAAAGCTATAAAGAAACTTCCATATAGAGAAATAAAAGAAAATGCTCAACTTCAGGGTGATGTGGATGCTAATCAGAACCGAGAAGAACATCTGTTAAGTATGGAAGCAACTTTTTTTTTTTTTTTAATCTTCTCATGGAAAAATTGTTTGTCATCCTAGCATTATGTCTTCCTATGAGAAACCACGATGGGAAAAATATAAGTTATATTTTTCATGTAGCAGAATAACTAGAAAAAGAATCCTAATCAATTCAGACCAACTGTAATATTGGACCATATGTAGCACACGTCCTCTTAATGGAATAAAAGGGAAAAAACCCCAGAATTTGATTTAACAAAATGAGTTTGGGTAATCTAAACTAAGTTATATGGCAATGTAGGCAGCCGCCGATAAAGGACACAAAAGTGTGAATGATGAAATTACAGGAAACTTTCCAATGTGTATTAGCAGCCACAATGGGGTGTGTGATAAGCTACATTTTGTTATGCTTCATAAATGCAGCATCTCAACAGTTTTGCTCCAAATGATGTGTTGAATTTTGGAGAAACGCACAGTGTCTATTGAACTTTCAGGAAATGGCATAAAATTAAATATTGAGTTCTGCTGAAACTTGCTGTTTCCAAATATGAATTGCTCTTTTACTTTCTGATAATTAAATTTATGATTTTAACCCTGAATCCATAGAAGTAGGCAATTTTTTCACACATAAGCAGATGGTATTGCAAATAAGTGTGGCTTCTCTTCAGGCTATTTTATTTGTAAATACAAATGGAGGCAGAAAAAAAATTCTTCTCCAGTGTTTAGGCCATCTTTATCTTGAGTTAAATGCCTGTTGGTATCTGGTTTTGCAGACTCACAGAGGATCACACGTGCCAGACAAGTCCCATATTGCAATCCTCAAAAAGCCCCGCTGTACTGCTACGTACTGCCGGAGGTGCGTTCACTCCACTTTCAAACCTCAACCTTCAAAGCTCTCACGGCCCTTGCGAGGGGGCACGGCTTGTGCCGCTGCTGGGAGCGCTGCGTCCTCCCAGGTCCTGCAATGGCTCCGCTACGGCCGATTGGGATCTGCACGCAGCCTGATGCTCACCCATGGATCAAGGATCACATGGATCAAGGGGACTTGTTGGCCCCCCCAGTAAGAGCAGCTGGAGGGATGAATTTGAATTTCCACATCTCCTTTTCAACCTCTGCATTTCTTTCTGTTCCGTGTTTTCTCTTAACAGTTTACATGTACTTTGATTGAAATCCATTAAAAGTATTCGACCCCCTAAATCCAAGCTCTATTCAGGCTTTATGTAAACATGAATTAGCTAGACTAATCAGTGATGCTGACAATAAACAGTTACCTGCTTTATTTTGTATCATTATAAATAGGTATAAATATATTTTATATAACTATGGATACATACGCCCCGCTAACGATGAATGCAGATAAACTTAAATTGTCAGATACCACTTTTTAAATTCCTCCTGGTTTTGAAAAAAGTTTGAGGAAACACCACAACTAGGTTCCATTTTACTTTTAGATGTTTTCATCCTGTTGGAGTTTTTTTTTCTTTTTTCAATGTAGTTATATTATTTTTCAGATAATAGGACAGGTAGCATCTATATTTCCCCCTGCTACTGAAATACAAGCTGCACAAAGCCATCTATCTGCTTAGTGAAAACAACAGTGTTACCGTTTTATTTATTTTTTAAAATTCATTCCATCTCTCAATTTTAGTTTGTCTGAAAGAAAGCTACCAAGGAAGAATACTGTATTCAGATAGATGAGGACAGTTTTACACTGCACACTTACACAGATGTCATTTTTCATCAGTTAATTGGAGACAGTTATGTCTCAGTGCTAGGATGGGTTCGTATTGATGGTAAAAATAATGACAGCATAACAAAAATGTATGACAAACTGCATTTTGTACCAATTAGCAAGTCTTACTCTGCTATTATTATGAAGGGAATGAAAGACAGATCCAGATAGAAATGATCCCCTTTTTTGGGGGAATTTGTTGTAAAGATGCCTTTTCCACCCTCTGAAGCAGTAACTTAGCCCTAGAAATGCCTGTAACGAGGCCTCGCAGGGACCACTTTCTTCATAAGTCTTATGATTGTGCTTCAGTGGCCCCTGGACATCCTATGCTCTTTTTACCATTGGAGACCTAGTTAGGCTGTACAGGAGATGGAGAGCAGAGCATCTACTGCAGGGACTTTTTGCCAGATACTTCATCACTAATGAAATCAGAATTTATAAGAGCGGCAGTCTCTGTCCGTCTTAAATCTTGGGCTAAACAAATTGGGAAGGCAAGGTATAGCTACTGACGGATTGAGAAAGCGCCGCTGAAGATGAGAGTGATAAACAGTCCGGTTCAGTGTGGGCAGTAATTTATAAAATCAACTGAGGAGAAAGTAAGATGTTTCTGTACAAAGAGAGCCATCAGTCTCTTCCTCCAAAAATACCTACTTTGTGCGTGGGGTTTTTTTGTTTCAGCTTAAAGAGCTGATAAACATAGAATTGGAGGCAACGGAACAAATCTCAGCAAGGCAGCTGAGTGGGTGTTCAGGGTTATAAATGAAACTGAAAAGCTCGTATATAGTATTTATATCACGTCACTGAAGTGAATCACAAAATCACTGTCTGGACTTGATTGCTTTAGTAATCAACAATGTACTTCTCAAAATACCCAGACACATACACAAATCTGTTCTGAAAAATAACCATGATCAGAATTGCATAGACTGATTTCAGCTGAAGGAGATCTAATCCGTGAATTCCTTGATGATGCTCTATGTCTTTTGGGAGAAAGCAATTTCAAGCTGCATTGAAAACAGAACTAAATGGGTACAAGCAATACAGCAAACAGACTTTTCCTCAAGTAATTTATAGTAAGCAACAGAGTTAACAGGAAGGAAGTGAAGCAAGTTCTCATCTCTGTGCTCAATTAAATCAATAATTTCTACTCTTTTATCAAGGATGAAGGATTGTAACCACACTGGTTGTTGAATGATAAATAGAATATTGACTGAAGGACACAGAACAATGAATCTAACCAAGGCTGTAAGAATAACTGGAAACAGGCTGTTTAAAGTAAGCAGAGAAACATTTTATCATTTGGCTTCACAGCTTGTTTCCATTTCCTTTGCTTGCTTTGGTTGGTGCTCGATAGACAGGGCGAACTCCTGTATTTATGCTCGCTGGCTTTGCTTCCACTTCAGTCACCTGAGCCCTCCTTCATCCTACAGGTAAAGGTCTCCTCTCTTTTCTTTACAGCTTTGTGATCTGGATGGCAAAGTGGGCAGTTACTTAGAAATGCACTGGGACATCGTGATATAACACAGATCAGAAAAGAGTTTTGCAAGAAAAATTTTTGGGAAAAAAAGTCAAAATCATTTATATAACTATGCAGGGATTTTCCAGTTTCTTGCCACAAATTGGAAGTGGCTTAAAAGCCAGGGAAGCAAGACAGGAAAAAGCGGGGAATGGAATGTACTTCTCAATAAGTACAAAAAGGCCATTTTTCTCCACCAAAACAGTTTTAAACAAGAAGTTTTTACATATTCTGATGTAACATCTGATTTTAAACATGCTTTTTCTTGGGAACTGCAAGGATTGGGCTAACTTGTGAGTGCAAGTGAATTTACTGAGATTATTCACGTTCCTAAAGGCTGCAGAATACGCAGAATGTTCCAGTGTAAATGTGTCAATATTTTCTGTATGGAAAATGAAACACAAACCTTAGTTTTTTCTTTTTTCTTGCTACTTCTGTCCTTTGTATCCTACTTTTCCGTCTGGTGCATATATATGTTAAAGATTACTTAACATCTTTGCTTAAAAAAACCCCTAATAAGCAAACTGGAAAAACATGTGGTGGATTCTTTTCCTTCTTGTAATGAAGGCAACCCCCATGAGCAAGAACTCACCCGAATCCTTTTAAGCTCATACTCAAAAAAAAAGACCTGCTATTAAATTCATGTCATAGAATATCATGATAAGAAAATTTATTGCACTATTCTTGCTTTTTATTGTGTGCTGTCACTGTAAATGTGGTTGAGATGGCTCGTGTGTTTATGTAGCCATCTGGCTCCTGTTCTTTTCTGTTAACTTGGATTTTACCTGTATTGCCCTCTTGATTCCTACCCTGATGTGATCCTCAGCCACTCTGTCCTGGACAGGGAGGAACAAAGAAATAGAATGAAAGTCTGTTAGAGGACGAACAGAGCCCCAGCTCTCCTCCTGCTGGCATTTGCATGGCAAGAGATTTTCAGTCTGCCATTTGGGATGCTCCGTCCTGAAGCTGAGACTCGGACCAGCTTTGAAGGGCTCTCACTTGCCACTGCTGCAGACTTTTTTGCTGTGGGACACCGAAGCATGTTGTAAAGGGGAGCTCCGTACCTACTCATTCTTCCCCACGTGCTTGAGTGTATCAGAAATAAAGAAATCTGTACTCAGCAGCCCAAGCCAGTGAGCTGAGGGGTGGCAACGGCAGTACCTTACTCACCTGGTAGAGAAAAGGGGGAAAAGCAGCAGGCTGCACTGATTTCAAGGTGTCCCTTTCGGAAAAGCATCCCTGTCCTTCTACTTCCCAGAATAATGATCTAACCCTCAACAATTTATTCTAAAAACTACTTACTGGAGTATTGCAGCTGAGCGGCTCAAGCAGCACATTGGCAGGAATGCTCGCTGGAGTCTTTTGTCTCTCCCCGAATGGCTGAAATTCATTACGGACAGGCCATAAATTGGTAGAAATACTCACACTGAGACACCTCAGAAACATTCCAGGCCGTTCAGAGCCTCGACTGCAACTCTCCATGCTGGAAAGCTTTTCTGACACTGGTGGACGGTTCAGGTGTGAGGGCTGGGCAGCTGCAAACAGGCACCTTTTGATGGAAACCGGATTAATGGACTCTGCGGGATAGCTGCTCCATTTAAGTAGAGCTTAATATGTAACACTTTATGGAAGATCTCCAGACTATATTTAATGGAAATCAGTTAGCAGTGAGGGATAGCAAGCTTTTTGTGTAGTCGCCTGGGGATGCAAAGGATCTGCCTGTCCCCGGAGGGTCGGGGCAGCGGCTCAGCTCCAGCAGCGGGAGGAACCCCCAGGGGTGAAAACCACGGTGATGGAGAAGCTTCCCCACAGAGCTTAAAGCGGGGCGGGCGCTCACCCCTGTCCCAGGTATTCAATTCCATTAAAATAAATAATAAATACAAAATATAAACCAACCGTTTCCTGCTCTCACTGCCATAAAACGATACACAGCACCTTTCTTTCTGCACCAGGTTCAGCTAAACTTTCCAAACCAGGCTCATTTCTTCTTTCCAAACAGGAGAATAGCCACAGACAATTCATTTTTGCTAATTCTCTCCTCTTTTTTTATAAACATTAATTAACTACATTAGAGATTCTTCTTGCCTGGATTTGGGTTTGATCCCACAATAGTTTCTAAATAAAAAAAGGGCCAATACTTCTATTGTTATCTACATGCACAACATTTTTAGGTCCCAAATATTACTGTGCAAACAAACAGTATCCTAAAAGATGGCTCTCTTCTCATATAAAGCTATATCCCTCTTCTATTCCTGTTTGCAGAGCTGCACCTCAGTTTATAGTCTGGAAGTCATATAAGTTAATTTATCTCAACTTCGTATTTTTTGCCATTTTCTTTCTTGCTCACCAGAAAAAAAAAAATTAATTTCCTATCAAAAGGCTTTTCCTATCTAAAATTGATTTTAGTGAAATGGGGTCTTTGTGTGAGTTCTGTGCTTGTGTAATCCTTGCTAAATGTCTTTACAGGTTCGTGAGCTAAATCTCATGACCCAGATCCTGAGCTTCTTAATTCTGTCTTCATTCGAGCAAACACCATTGGTATCAAAGAGGGTTTGCCTGAGTAAAGGACCTTGGGGTTTATCCCAGGAGAGTAAATAGTGCTTAAGCTTCAGAGTAAGTGCTGAACTCTTTAATATTTTGTTTGCAGATATTGATTTCTTTGTACACAAAGAAATTTTTCTGCTCTGCATTAGAGAGTCAATCATTGCTTAAATAATGCTCTGGTGGAAATAGACAATCAGAGTTTCTACCAAGCATACAGTTATCCCTGTGATAGTGACAAAGAAGTTTTGCATACTCCTTTGTGCTCTACTGTAGTAGCAATAGAATACTGTATCGGAGGATTAAGCCCACAACATATTGCGTTCCACTGCCTACATACTCGTGAGTAACTGCAGTCATTTTTCATTAATTTGTTTCTTTCCTCAAGTAAATTCATACTTAATATGCAAAACCTGATCTTTCTAATAGTAAATAAAATCAAGGAAACTCCCACCTCCTCTTTAACATGCCACTTTCATGTTGATTTTAATTGAGTTACTGAGTTTGCAGCGTTGGAAGGAGAAGAGGCAGATCTGCAGAAGCCAGACACATTATGAACAGTGTATACATAAAAATAATACAGAATAGTCCAATCACCCCATCTCAAAACACTTTCACTTCAGAAAAAAAAGAAAAAAGAAAAAAAAATTGAGTATTTTTTCATAATATAATGGTTGTACTCTGCATACATCTCTAAATTCTCTCTCTCTCTCTCCAGGTGTTTCATGGATATAAAGATATTTTTTCTGCCTGGCTTTGATAATTTTTAAACCAGAATCTGTTCTGTCACTCGAAATGGGCTGACTATTTCTCTACCTGTCGGAAGAAGCAGACTTTCCTGCAGCCAATTTGTTGCCCTCGTTGCTAACAGAAGGGACCACAGTCTAGATTACCAAATTAAACACAGCCTTGCAGATGTTGAAGCATCTGAGGTGTTGGGCAGCAATTCATTCCCACTGTCTCCTCCTCTTCCCCTCTGTTGTCAATGAAGGCCTCCCAATTCTCCACCCTTCAAAATTGGAGACAAATACAAATAACAGCTGCTGCTTCTGGTGCTCTGAATAATTCATGGCAGCTCAGTTTCAGTTTTGCAGTGTTATTTTCATCCTGCAACATGTAGAGAAGGACAGTTCCACTGGAGGATTCCTTGATTTTTGAGATAGGGAACAGAAAGACGTTTTTGGAAAATAAGTGTCCTTAATTATTTTTTTTCTTATGGGCACCCTCTGAACTCATGCTAAGATACATAGTCAGGAAACATTCCCTGAAAAGAGTTCAGCTAACAGAGGATTTGCAATGCATATTTTAAAACATTAAAAAAAAAACCCAGAAAACTGATTTACTGCTTATTTGAAAGTCCCTAGACTGAAAGCCTGGAGACGGTAACCTTGTACTTCACCAGGGGGCTGGGACAGCCTGTCTGGGCTGTGATTTCTCTATCCAATTTTAGAGTTGATGAAAAAAGCATCAAATTTACAGACAGCTGAAAATTTTTCAATTAGTTATTTTTAGCTAACATGATAGTGTATGAAAATTGAAACTGTTCATAAAACTATGACAGTTTTGACAAAACCTCCACATTTCAATATTGTCAAACTGAAACTACTGTGATTCTCGTCAAAAGAACTTCCAAAATTTTTTAAAAAGTAGGTTAAAAAAAGGGAAAAACTAAAATACAATGCAGTGAAATTTTTCCTAACTTCTCAACGATATTAAGTCTCAAATTTCCATATCAATCCTGAATGATGTTTCTTTTTTTCCACTGAGAGCTCAAAAAATTCTCATGCAATGGCAAAACAATTCTCTACAGTGTTACAAATGCTGAAAACACTAACACAACGAGACACTTCCAGAAATATACAGGAGATGATAAAATTGGAACAAGTACCATTAGTGGCATGGAAACTGCTTGTTCTTGCAAACTGCTGTACTAGGGAAGCCCTATAGAAAGGGAAGGGTGTGGTTACGTTAATAAGTTATTTGAATGAGAGTTGAAAGGAGACAAATTTTTTTTTTTTAGATGCAAAGGATCTCAATTCTAAATACCATGTACAGAAAAAACAATCTAACCAGCTTTAAGTCACTCTTAATTTTCCTATCAGGCACCATGTTCAAATTGAGAAATATTTTAGACCAGATGCTAATCCCTGATAAGGATGTGTTACAGAGATGGAAGGTATTCACAGAATGGATTTGGGGGTCTTTTACCCAACACATCCCTTCCACAAGCTGCAAAAATAAATTCACAGAAATGAAAACAAGAAATAACTGACTCGGTCATCACGGTCTCACTGAGCGCCAGCGGGATGTTTCATCCAATCTGACTCTTTTTCCAAAGATGCTTGCAGACACCAGCCCTTGGCCACCCTGCTCCTGCCTCCCCTTCCCACCACACAGCTCCGGCTGGTGGACCGAGCGAAGACCCTCACCCCTTGCCATTTTACCTGACTGCTCGCTCTTATTTCCTCAGCCGTTTTCTCTGGAATCACCACAAATGATCCCCCAGTTGCCTTCCCAAATAATTTTTGAGGAAAACCTCGACTGAACCAATTAACTACTGAGTGAGTAAGACTGCACCAGCAACCCTGGGTATCACAGAGACGCTTGGTACGTGCTGGCTAATGGAGGCACCTTGTGCTGCTTTCCCTGCACAGTGTTTCTGCTGCCGACAGTACAAGCCTGCTTGAGGAAAGGTGGTAGGAAGAATCTTGATCAAGCTCTTCATCTATTTGCTTTCAATTTCTATTTGCTGTGTCGCACTACAGAAGCCTGTGTGTTCATGCTTTAGTGTATGACCTTGGGGGTATACCGCTGAAAGGCTAGTTTCTAAAGCAAGCAGATCTAGCTCTACAAAGTAATAAAATGCTGTTTTCATATTGTCTGCTTTTCAGAGTGGAATGGTCTTTAGATTCAACATTTTGCTAAATACAGGGCAGTATCTAACTAGGTAAGTGCCCTTACAGGTTTGCCCCACAAAATTCAATTCTCTAAATCCCGGTGCGGTGTCCCACAAGAGGGACAAGGTGTCCCCCTCTGGGTCTCCAGCCAGCAGAGAGCCTCAAGGGCTGAGTCTGCATTGCCCACAGGGCCCTTTTGGGCTAAGACTGGCTCTGGACATTTGTTCTTGCAGGCAGCCCACAGGCTTGGCAGAAAAAGAGAGGACATTCAGACACAGGAAACTTCAGGGGTCTCTGCAGAAGAAGATTGAGATTGTCTCTTCAGGCTGATACCAGTTGGTGCAGCGATGGGGAGACGAGCTGGGACAGTGACCACACTCAGCAGTTCTCTCCAGGAGTACAAGCAGAGACACCCCAGATGTGGCCCCGATGAGCGCCACCCACCAAGTGCTGTAATCTGGTCTGCCCTGCACCATTGCTCAGAAAACAAGGCTCAGACTTGGTAAACCAGAAGTATCTTTAAGGTTTTCATGCCTGAGTGAAAGATGACTACAGAGAGTTTCCAGCCAGAAGTACTCTAGGGTACAGAGGAATGATCAGAACAGATTATCACAAAGTGAGAGGAGATGGGGAAGATAAAGTGATTTTATGACACACACCAAAAGCATCTGTCGTGGTTTAACCCCAGCTGGCAACTCAGCCCCACGCAGCCGCTCGCTTGCTCCCCCCGGGTGGGATGGGGGAGAGAATCAGAAAAGTAAAAGTGAGAAAACTCGTGGGTTGACATAAAGACAGTTTAACAGGTAAAGCAAACCAAGGGATTCCTTCACCCCTTCCCACGGGCAGGCAGGTGCTCAGCCATCCCCAGGAAAGCAGGGCTCCATCACACCTAACGGTGACTTGGGAAGACAAACGCCATCGCTCCCAACGTCCCCCCTTCCCCCTTCCTCCCCCAGCTCTATGTGCTGAGCACGACGCCGTGTGGTGTGGGACATCCCTGGGGTCAGTTGGGGTCAGCTGTCCCGGCCGTGTCCTCTCCCTGCTCCCTGTGCCCCCCCAGCCCCTCGCTGGTGGGGTGGGGTGAGGAGCAGGAAAGGCCTTGGCTCTGTGTAAGTCCGGCTCAGCAGGAACAGAAACATCCCTGTACTATCAGCACTGTTTCCAGCACAAATCTAAAACACAGCCCAGTACGAGCTTCTATGAAGAAAATTAAATCTATCCCCCAAAACCAGCACAGCATCACATGTTGGATTACAATTGCATGCTTCTGCATTCATCAAGAGACACTGGGGACAAATCACCTAAGGAAACATGGCATTTCTCATCTTTGATGTTAGTATCAAATATATATAGTTGCTCCATTCCTGCTTGTTTGCAGAAGCCTGACTGACTTCACAGCCAATATTTTATTCCTTCTTTTTTTTCACCTGGCATCTGGTGTATCAGGTAGCAACTGACTCCAGCATAAATAAAAATTCAAATTAAAAATAATGAGCTGCATGTGTGTAACTCATTTTGGTTTTAGTTAATTGTCCCTAATTTATGCAGCTGAAGTACCTTGCAGTTCCTATGATTAAAGGCTACCATGTTTAACTTGTCAGGGAATTCATTTGATATTGGTATAAAAGAGCTATAAAGCATGCCTATGATTGCTTTCTGAAAAAATATTAATGCATTTCTCCTTAAATTGTTCAATAAAGAACGAAATATACCTGATCTGTAGATTCTATGATGACAGTTTTAGACCTTTAACATGAAAGAAAAATTAATCGTATTAGAACATATTTTTCCTAAAATATATATACATATAAAACTATTGTACTAATTGAGTTTATTCAGAGAACCACTGCTTTATTCAAAATTAGCAGAAAATCTGAGAAATAAATCTGAATCAAAACAAAGTTAGTGTGAAATATGGGAGAGAGAAGTCCAACAGCACAACTCATGCATAATATTTCAGTAATTCCTCATTCATCAACATAAGTCCTTGATTCAGAAAATCACTTTAAGCAGAACTTGACTTTACGCATGTGCTTAGGCTTCTTTCTTGCCTTAGGTCTTTTTGCCGAATCTAAAGAGAGTAACGAATCCCACGTTGCGTTGTGGAAAGCTAACATAATCAGGGAAAGATTCAAATCAACATGTTCTATTTAGAGTTCAGGTCCCTAAACACAACTAGTAAGTACCAATTACATGCCTAGGTCTTCCTTCTGTCCCTTCCCTTTATAATCTCTTGGCTAATTACAACCAAATTTGACCACATTAATTTGTTCAATTAATTAGTTACAACCAAATATCTCTGAGCATCCTCCGAGTTATTATGGTCACACTAGTCCCAATGGGCAGGTTGGTAAATGA
The DNA here is from genome assembly GCA_031468815.1 of Morus bassanus. Classification (NCBI taxonomy): domain Eukaryota; kingdom Metazoa; phylum Chordata; class Aves; order Suliformes; family Sulidae; genus Morus; species Morus bassanus. The sequence goes on from CM062575.1 coordinate 39,694,234, forward strand.
GAGGTTCCCCTCTTGGTCCCACCACAGTGGGAAGGTTTCCGTCAGAGCTCAACTCTCATCAAACCCCAGGGAGCTGAATCATGAAGCACAAACCCACAGGAAATCAAACTTCCTTTAACTCCGAGCACCCCGAGAACTGCCTCTTTCCCTTGGAGCTTGGGGTGGATAAGGGAGAGGTAATACCTGTTTTTCTACTCTGTTGGTAAAAGGCAAACACTTCCTAATTAAGGCACGAAACAAAGCATATGTATAGCGTTGCCAAGGAAAGCCACTTTTGTATAACCAATGCCCTGTTAAGAGCCCAAGGGCAAAATGTTCTTCTTAAAACTACACAGATGATCTTGACACAGACAGATTTTCTGGTATGTGCAGAAGGCTATTGAGATCATTGAGATGTGCAGGGAAGAATTTTGATTAAGGGTATATGGATGATAATAAAATTACCACCGATCAAGTAACAATGAACCACCTCAGCTGATAGTTCTTTTTGTTTGTTTAAAAATAAATAAATAAAATCATGCACTAATGTTAGGATAAAATACCCATGGCTATCTCTTATTTAAGTCTTATTTAACTACTGTTAACTCTCTCTGTTTCCAGGTTGGGATGAATCCAGACTCTGTGTTCCAAAAAAAGAAAATGTCCAAACCAAACCTCTTAAAAAAGAAATTAAATTAATTGATTTTTCCATTAAATTTCTACCAGTTCACAATCTCTCTCTTTTTTTTTTTTTTTTTCTTTTTCCCCCCAGAGGAGATTTTCTACCCCAGGAGTTTTACTTTTCTGCAAAACAGGAAACTCCAGGTTTCCACATTTCAAAGTGGCTCCTTCAACACTATGGTCCTGTTTTCCAATCAAAAATAAAGGTCACAACCTGAACGCAAAAGAAGTTGAATATGTGTTCATAAAGAAGAAAAATAATTGTGGGAAATTAATTTAAATCAATCCTTCAAGAGGAAGATGAATGCAAGATATTATATTAGCATGATTTTATGTATATTTAAGAGACACACCTAACGTGATGCATTAGGATAGGTTACAGTAGAAAATTCTTCTTTAGTATTGGTTATTGCTTTTGCTCTCCTATCATTTGTTAAAAAGGGAAAAACCAAAAGCACAAAATTTCGTTTGATGTTTTATTATTATAGAACAAGCTCTAGATATATTTGGTCCAGCCTGAACAAGAAGGGCAGCATTAGCGTAAGTGTCCCATTACTCCAGCATTAAGCCCATCATAAAAGCTTAAAATTTTATTGCACATTCTTTTGTTGTTTCTGCTGTTAAATGATGTTTTCTATTAGTCAACTTGGGCATACATTCTGCCAGAGTAGGGCAGGCTGAACTACTTCCCCCCCCCACAGACACTATTTTCAGAAAAACCCTTTTGGCTACCATTAATGCAACGGAAAACTCATCTTAAGGCAGATGAGGAATGATGAATTGAAATTATTTTCAGCTTTTAACAAGAGCCATCAGTAAAGCTTTTATATCTTGAAATATGTCTAGTTTATTTGAGAGAGAGAGATAAATTACACATAATGTCATATTTCCAATTCACCACTAAAAAAAAAAAAAAGTCATTTTCTTCCTCTTTCTCCCCCCACAAAAACATCTTGGTGCATAATTTAGTGTGGAATCAGTGTACAGAAGAGTAAAAGCCTTCGGTACCTATATATGCAAGACACTCGTACTCACACGTGTTATGTAGCATATGAGTGACACATTTGCTATTCATGCACTTCAGGGCAAAACTGCACAGTAATGTGGGCGGAAATATTTGATAAAAAAAAGATCCCGAAGTTGCAGTCAGAATATGTAAAACAACTCGACAAGTTTCATGGATATTCTACATTTCTTTTGCTCAGAGACAGCCATTTTCTTAACTAATTAGAATAAGGATCTTAATTTCATGGTTTGGGGAGTGGGGAAAAAACCCACAACCTGACCCTTACACTGTTCTGTTTCACTGTTTAAAATTCATGGTTTGGTAATCTGCTTTTAACTGACACTCTACTTATGAAAGGACCTTGCTAAAATATTTTCTGACAATGAAATATGATGTGATTAACCTCTTGCTATACCTATCCCCTCAAAGAATGCAGACAGCGTATTGTAGGCTGGCAACATTCAGCGGTTTGGTGAAATAGCAGTATTATTGGAGCTTGCATCAACTCTTCATTGCAGGGTCAAGGAGGCTGGTTTGGGGAGATGCTGAATTCTGCATCTTCTATTTATTTGCATGGGAATGGATGGTGTTCAGTGCCTCAAGACCATAGCTGAAATTAGTAAGTAGTCATGTCCTAGCTCCCTAGGGCTGGTCAAGGGATAACGTGTTTTGGGACGATGCATGTCACAAAAAGGAAAATTTGCATGAAAAGTATGAGTCTGAGATAATTCTCATGAGAAGGCTCAAGTATACTTATAATTTATATATCTGTACATATACGATGGATCTACTGCATAATTTTCTTTAGGCCAATGTTGTCTCTGTATCAAGTGTCACTAGCCAAGGAAGGAGAGCAGAAAGCAATTAGCTCAGCTAAAGAAGCAGCAGCTCCCCAGATTCAGAACCAAGAATCTGGCCCTTAGATCTTGGCTTTCTAGTTTCAAAAAATGGAGACGGCGACGTGGCTGGAGGGACATCAGACCCGTCAGTCCAAGGTGAGACCCCCCGGGATAGGTGAGCCCGTGGCTGGTCACGGGGAAGCAGAGGGAGCAGGAGCTGCAGAGCGGCCCCCCAGTCAGCAGCTCCCTGGCTGTTCCTGCTTCTCAGTAGTTTTGCACAAAACATTTAGTCTGTCTGTTCCCCCTTTCTTTCACCTTCATGCTAAGTCACCTCTGTCTAAAATGTTGTTCGGGACAATCCAGTGTGTTTTACAGGACTAGGTGCAGAGTAGAAAACTCACAAGGGTCACAGTTTTACAGGCAATAGCCCCTGGCTGAGCTGGGAGAAATGCCAGAGAGAAATACAAGGGGTCCATGGTTAAAAACCCCTTTCCTTTTCACAAGGAAAATCTCCCTAATGCTTTCCCTTTTTTTTTTTTTTTTAAAATCCTCTCTCTTCTCTCAGAGTGGTGAGAAGTGCCAGCTAATTTACAGGGTTTTGTCACATCTACATCCGCGTAACTTGCTTGTCCAATAAGATCTTGAATCTGCCATCAGCCACCACTGACAACCACAGCGAGCATTGGTTAGGCATGTTCTTAAATGCCCCCACAGTGATAAGCTCATTGCCATTTGTTTCTTAGGTCAGTAAGGAAGAGCATGATCCCTCCCCTGTTGTCTCCGAGCAGATAAAATGACCGAAACTCCCTTCAAGTGCAGACGTCAGATGAACTACTGAAATCATCTAGTCACACAAACAGTCTGAACATGACATTTTGGTGTGTGTTGGTGAGTCACCAATTAACCATCAGAGAAAGGAAGATGAACATTATTTCCCTTATTTGACAGAGTGCGTGCTGCCCATCATGAGGGCTGGCATTTTCTGTGGGGTTTCTGGATTTCATACAAGAACTTCTATCCCCAGTTTCCCCTCACCCCAAACCACTCTGGTCAGCTATAAATAAGCTCTCATATTTCAATGTATAAAACCTCATTTTAAAATATTGTTTTTCCTGCTGAAATATCTCTTTTCTTTGTTTGCTTATTTTGTCTGTATAACACACTGATACAAAGACATACAAAATAAAATAATTAGCCTTTAGCTTCCATAAAAAATAGTATTGGGAGAGGAGAGAGAAGAAAACAGAGTGTATTTCCTTTTCTTGATTTTAACTAAGGAATTTGTTTGCTATGCATAAGTTGAAATGCAAAGCCTTCTTATGCATTTAAAAAAATAAAGTCAAGTCATCTATAGAACTGCCTCAGTGAGAGAACTACTGTATATGTCATTTTCAGAAGGAATGAACTAGCTCAAGTTTATATTAATGAAAAAACCAAGTTATTACATGAATCCTTTTCAAAATCCTGGTTGTGAAAAAGGTTGCTTTCATGCATGATCACACCAAATATTAATGTCCTCATTTGCTTGTTAACCTGTTTCTTAGGAACACTTATTTATAATTGAAAAAAAAAATGGAATAAAATCTAATTTAATAATGCCACCTATTAAGGAAACAGAAGCAGCTATAAAGAGAGAAACCCCACTGGTTATAATTAAAGACTTATTGAGGGAGGTTCACTGTTAAGCCACGTGCAAGAAAACAATTGGAAAAATTCAGAACAAGTTAGGTGTGTGACCGGTGTACTATGTTAAGATGTAACAAGCCTGAAAGGTGAAGTTCATGAAGCTGAACAGAGAATCCAGGGAAGAGACTTTAAAACTCCTACTCTTCTTGAGAAATACGTTATTCCCTGCATAGACCCATGGAAACACAAAGAGATACTTTTATCTTGTACTCTTCAATATGAAAAAGCCTATCAGAATATTGCCTGCGGCTCTTCATTTCTTACGGTGCTGGTCTGGAACTGCCTGGTTCTTACTTTTTCTTTAGTAGCGGAGCAGGGAAGCGACTTTGTGCCCGTGAGGCAAATCCACCCCGGCAACACCAGAGCCCCCACCTGACACTCTCCGCAGCGCTTTCTTTCCTCCCACATCGGTGAAGCCTGCGTGGGACCCTGCACACCCTGCTTCGGTTCATGTTTCATCACTGTGAAGGGATAAACCACCTGGAGCTCCTTGGTTTCATCCCATCTCAGCTTGGTCTCACTATCAAGCACACTTTGCATTACATTAGAGAAAAGCCTTAGGATTAGGCATTTAGGCACAAAATTAGAGATAGGAGGCTACAAGTACATGCAATACAAAAATCTTAGTTCCGGGTAATGCTAAACTAAAGGAATGCTTTTCTAGCTGTTTTGTCTCCTTAATCAGATTCCTTAAATATGTGCATCAAATTTAAGAGAAAGGGATTCAGACTTTCCAACAAAAAAGTTACAGTAATCTCTGCTCTCAAACTAAAGCCAGTCTCTGGCGCCTGGCCGTTCTCCCATGAAGGGCTGGCACTCAACATGTGGTACAGGTTCAATCGCTGTTCCTTTTTGAGACTGAAACTTGCAGCTCCCACTTCTCAAAGAGAGCCCAAACCACAAGGCTCCTGTAGGATGAAATCCTGCCCCAGAAGTTCTACTTCAATACTTGTTTATACAAAGTAGAAGGAAGGGACCGTCCCATTCTGGGAAGTGTCGGGTTATAAAAGCATACTTTTCTTCAGCCCATTCAGTGCAGGCTTGACTACTACAGAAGTTTGATGGAGATCCCCAGGAAAATATCGTGCAGCTTTACTGAATATGTTCTTGAATGTACGGAGACCCAGTTTAAACATTCTCTCACCTTCACCCAGAATAGAGGAGCTCAAACGCGCGAGTACTCTGGAGAAAGTCTTGTTGACTTAAACAAGATCAGAAGAAAGGATGGGATGCCGCATGCCCCTTGGAGTCAAAGTACTTTCCATGCCAGGTGCCTACAGGCCTAATAGCCGAAGTTCATGGGCATTACCTCTTGCATTTCAATTGACTTTTCTTCAGTCTTGGTACATTTCTAAATCATTCTCTCTACTCTAAAAGAAAAATTGGGCAATTCCTTCAGCACCTGTCCATTAGTAGCAGACTGCTGGTCCCACCTAAACAGAAGAACCATAACCACAGTGATGTAATGCCATAAAAGTTACCACAACGACATTACACCATAGATAAGAAGAACGTTGGCAGAACTGATACTCTCTGTTTTGTCAGTAAATCCATTCATTATCCCACCCACAAGTAGACTTTGTCATGTTAGTATGCAACGGTACCAAAAACACCTTCACGGTTTATCAAACCAAAGCTCTGTTCTCCTACTAATGTCAGATCAACTGAAGAAAAACCCAAACCCCTCAAAATTCCACTGTTATACAATCAGGCAAGAAGTTGTTTGTTTTCTTTTTTGTTTTGCTTTTTGGTGTTTTGTTTTTGGAGGGGTTTTTGATGTTGGGTTTGTGGTTTTTTTGTTTTTAAATTAAAAATGTCTTTCATGGCTTATAATAAAGTTGTCTCCATAGTGCAAAGAATTTTATGCCAAAGTTTAGAAAGAGAGCTACATAATCCAACATCAAAAAATATAGTTGCATCCTGCCCCTTCCGTTTGCAATCTACAGAAATTTCAGAATCACATATTAGGATCACAGAGCAATTGCGAGCTACAGCCACAGCTTTCCTGATTTGTTGAAGTTCTATGCTGATATATCCCAACCTGCTCTCAAATCTGGTTTGGAGATCTCTAAATATTCAGAGAATATTTACTGGGTTTTTTCCAGAGAAAAGTTATCATCTTATCTCTAAAACTGTTTCTTCCCTGTGAAAAAGGCCAGCTGACAAAATCACAATAGAAAAACCCTAGTGAAAATAACAGCAAATGTTAACTTAGATGTCTTCCCGTGATTTTTTTTATTTTTCTTTATTTAGTTGTTGGGTTTTGGTTGGCTGGTTTTTAACAATGTAAATGATGAGGAAGAGAAAACAACGCATCAATAAATATATGTTCTCTAATATGGAATAAGGCTCGGAATAAGGAACATTCACATTGTGATGTTGTGGTTGAAGTAGAAACATCAATAACAAAGGAACATGTCAGGACAGTTACTAAAATAAATACTCTAATTTAAACAGAGATACACTCATTGTCTTAAATTAAGAGATTGAGGAGCTTTCTTAACAGCTATTTTAAATTTGAGTTAAATATTGGAAAACTGGCTGACCACAAATTCTTGGGATTTCCTTCATGAAATCATCTAGTTATAGTTCTGTTACTTACTAGATATAGTACTGGACCTAACCTTGGACTGCAGCAATGAAGAATGAAAAACCTAAATATAATTAACACTAAGTCACATAATTTCTTGGGACTCAAATCTTGTTAAAAATACGGGATTTCTTTTTGGTAGGATGACAGCTAACTGTAAATTACAGATAAAATCTTGATTCTTATAGACAAGAATAATGTCAAGTAGAAGGAAGGGAATATTGTTAGTACCTCTATTTGTAAATGTTGGTATTTTCAAGAGCTGGAATACTTTGTCCTTTTCTGATGTCCACGACTGAAGAGAGCGTGAGTGCTAGAAAGAGTTCAATGAAGGCCACAGAACTGATCAAGAAATTAAAAAAATTAGTAACATCATTTATAATATTAGAAGCTGAACTTAGGAGAAAGATAAGACAAAATGTGACATAATCACTGATACGGACTAACTCATGGAAATAGATCTGAGAGTGGAGATCTTTTAGCTTTGCTGACAAAGATTTAAGTAGCTCTATGAGCAAAGACAAATTTCATCTAGAGATCAGGTATATTTTTAAAAGCATCCTCAAAGGCAATTCTGAATTCTGAAGTATTTTGTTGGAGGAAATGATGGTCTGACTAATCATTGAAAATGATAGGAATAGTAATAACAAATATTTTGAAAACACAAGCTTAGAGCAATCAAAATCACTCACTTGTTTGAATACGCCAAATCATTTTGACAGGAAAATGAATTTTCAGGGGGATGTTTCATTTTGACTTCTTCTAACTGAAGTGTTTTGACTTTTCATTTCAAAATTACAGGTGCTTTTCTTTGAATTAATCAATTTTTCAGAGAGAAGTAATGCAATAGCAAATATTCCATGTTGAACAAACTTTTTCAGCTACCCTGGAATAACAATTTTCCATGTTATTTTGCCAGGAGTTTAAAAAAAAAAAAATCAAGTCAGCATGAAATCAGTTCATCCCTTCCCCACTTTGCCACATTCTCTGGCACACTCGCATACCCAAGAACATGAAATGTGTTATGATAATCTTTCTTAAAAATATCATTCTATCAATTTTTTACAAATGGTACTAAAGGTAAAGCGAAGATGGATGATTTGCTAGTCCACGGGGGCCTTTGAATTTCTGGGTCACCCTATCTTTGCAGTCCTTGGGGAGGATCAGATAGTCTCCGTGATCCCTAACGTGCTTGTTATACCTGTAGTTCTGCCATAAAACACATAACAAAATCTCCTGATCCAGTATTAATGACAGTTATCTAGGTAAAATCTCATTTATTGGCTTGAAACGTTGGGTATACCGGGAGGTTAAGTGAGGTATTTCTCATGCTTCTACCTTTCATGCTTCATGTTTAAAACAAGAAGATAACCCAGCTCGCCTTTAATCTTCTAAAGTGCCAGATACTCCAAACTGCTAATGAAGTAATTATAACCTGAGGTACTCAGTACTCCACAAAATTATTAACAATTTTCAGGACCAAGCCCTGGTATAATTGATACAATTAACACTTTGCTAACCAAAATGTTGTTTGGCTGAGAAACCCACACAACGGTTTGGGGTTTGGTTTTTTTTTCCCCTTTCATTAGACTGAAACCCTGTGGATTCAGGCAAGTTCAGAGCTCAGGGACCAAAGACTTCAGTTCATCCCTGTAATACAATAAAGGTTGCAAAGGTGCCAGTCATTGGTAATAGTACTTGCATAGTTTGTTTGGGGTTCTTTTTGGTTGTTTATTTCTGTGAAAGCCTTGTCCAAAAGGAACTAATCCCTATACATCAAACTGCATCTCTTTAGGTGGCAATTCCTCGCCCCTGTAGGTTTTGACACACTTCAGCTGCCGAGCCAGAGGTGAAAGTCTACCTCACCTCTATTTTGTAACCTTGCAGTGATCACTATTCCAAAAACAAATCACCTCCTTGAAAGTAAGAAGTAAAACTTTAGCTCCAGGCTCTACCAGTCTATGAAATCTTTATTGTTTCTTCTACAATTTCTTTCAAACTGTTCTGCACATCTGCAGTACATAATCAAATTGACTTTTCATTATGCAGTTCTACCACAGCATATCCTTTGTGCAGAGCGGAAGTATTTGGATTTTTTTTTTTTTAAAAAACAGAGAGAGAGAGAGAGAAACAAAACCCGGTGTTTTCAGAGAGAGGCCATATAGTAAAGATTTAGTTTATTAGCTTTAAGTACCATGTAAATTACAGAGGGATTATACCCAAGAGTCTTAAAATCCTGAATTCTAATGAAGGCCAACCATACTTCATGGGAAAATTAAGACATCAAAAGCTGCCATTTCAGAAGCAGATTTGTAAACATTTTTGATGGTTCCATTAAAAATTGCATAAAACAGCATGTAGAATGAGCAAGGAAATATTTACAAAAACATCCAATATACAATATTTACATGAGCATTAATCCATGTCAAACAGAGCCCTTTATTACATAAATGCAACATATTCAGGCAACCTCTCTGCCATAAATATTTCAAGTATTACCTCAGTCTGCTAATACCATTATACTAAAAGGATGGCAATGAAAGTACATGCCACATTATCACAGATAAAGTTAAAATAAAATCATTTTTGTGTGTTTTTAACACTTCTGTGGAAGCCTCTAGTGCTTACAATAATTCAACTAAATTCCCTTAGCTCTAATTTTCTTCTTGACCTCCCTTCCTGCTTTTGGTTACATGTTAATAGAGAATTTATAAAATAGCACTGAAGCCATGTATGAAGAAAACAGGAAAGGGGAACTCCCGAAACTCCATCCCTCGCTGCCACGGGATGCTGAGATTCCTTCCTCTAGTAAAAGGGAAAGAGCTTCCTATTAAAACACCCCAGCTAATTTCCTGACAGTTATGTCATCAGTATGCCAGAACCACGGATTCAGCTGCGCTGTGTGTGGCAGAGAACCAGGAGGCTGGAAAGAGCCCTCTGCTCCCAAGCTCCTTTAAATAGCACCTCCGCAAGGAGGGAAATTTAGCAGCCAGGGATTGCCAGAATTTATACAAAATCCTCATGGATCTCCTCCTGCCAGTTTTCTGTCTGCTTTGCCAAAGAAAGCACTAGGATGGATCCAGTAGCTCTTGTATGAACCAGTTTATTTTCTTTCATCTTCATTAAAGATGCTTATACAGAGCAAGCGGTGAAAAAGCAGAAATAAATAGGAGGGACAATGCTTTGCTATCCCTCCAAGAGACATGAATACTGTGTCTTGGCAGGGGAAACCTGGGAAATCTCTACAAGGTGATTTTTGTTTTCCTTTTTGTTAGATGCTAAGCTGCTCCCCAAAAGAGAATTTTTAGCAGAAGAATGCAGGAGTTATTTTAAGTTGTTTCAGGCATAAGCTGGTGCAGCAGCTCCCCTGACATCATTCTCAGTGCGTGCTTGGGCTCAGATTTCTCCCCAAATCATTAGGAGGTGAAAACTTTCCTTTTATATACACAGGCCTGGGGCAATTCTGCTGAAGAAGCCTATAAAATCCTGATTTCAGTGAATTCAGTGAACGCTTTGCCATTGACTTCACCAAGGCCAGGATTTCAAACCTGAAGTGGGTATGGGACAGATCGCAAATTCCTCTGTTTTTCTCAGCAGTACTCATTTCTTTATGTGCAATCTGACTTTAGTCAGAATAAAAGTGATTTCAGATGGCCTATTCACCAGAAAAACATAAAACCATTTCCAGATTCAGGCTTAAATCCTGAGAATATGATAAGGCAAAATATAAAATACTTTTGAATCATCCTGCAGTAACATGAATACTGCTTGTTGGGGGATGAATCCAAATCCAAAATGAAATCCTGCTCTTCTCGGTAGGAAAAGAAAAAGCAAAAAAAAACCCCAAACTTAGCCTTCATTGACAGTTTCAAGCTGTCCATACCTTTTCATGCTTTGAAAGGGAGAACACTCGGAATTGATAACAATACAGTTAGGAGGACTTCTCCTGGTCCGGAAACATGCCGGAAATCCTTTGAAAACACAGTTTCTGAAAAGTTTACAACAGCCAGTTTGTATGGGCTCGCCAGTTCAGATAAACCACGGTTGAGTTAACGATGATGCAGGCTGAACCCCTACTTTGAAAACAGAAGAACCCCAATTTCTCAACTAAGCAACAAGTACATCACATAAGCAGAGTCACTTTCTCTCGGAAAACATATGCTCCTCTTTTCTAAGCAAGTGTCTGTTCTTCAGTCCTTGTAACAGCCTAAATGCCGCAGACTGAATGTGCAAATGATGAAGCAACAGCTTTTACTGGGTAAAGACGTGTACCTTTGTTACTGAACGCGGTGTGATTGTCTCTGGAGAGATTTAGCTTTACTTTGAGGTTTACTTGTTTGTCTTTAATTCAAAACTATTAATCCTCAGAAGTGATTTGTAATTCAACTATGCCATTATAGCTCAGAGCCTAGGTTTTATTGCTCTGTATGATCTTTCATTAGAGAAATAACTAAATCAGGATTATTTGATAAGGCACAGGCATCCATCACTTTGGCTTCTCAAAGCGCCGTGTTGAGAGCGTATCTGGACAGCCAAGTGCAAGAGGGGAAACACGCTGCTGCGCGGGAGGCTCGCAGTCGCAATCGCAGGGGGAGCGTTTGGTGGCTGTTGGAGCTCCAGACAGGTAAATCGGGTCCCGTTCCTATCAGCTCCCTGTCCTCTGGGGGCTTGTAAGTGATACTAGACTAATCTGTGTAACCCCTGGGCATGCAAGGGGAAAAAAAATTAAGATTATAACAGAGCTGTACTGTGTTATCTTCTCTTGTTGCTCCATTTAATTGACTGCAATCAGTTACAGCCAGGGTTAGAAGCTCCCAGAGCTCACCTCCTCAGTGCAATTTGTTCTCTTCCTTGCACAAAAAGCCGGGGGGTGGCATTTCTGGCATTTCAAGGGGACTTTACTGCCCTTTTTTTTTTTCTTTCTTTCTTCAGTATCGCCTCTCCCGCAAGTTGGGCACCACGTTTACCGCAGTCTTCCCTCCACTGCTGCTGCTGCACCAGCTATGATTTCCCTGGCAGATTCCTGGACTAGATGCCAAGGCAATGTTGTGCCCAGAAACTCTCAGAGCTGCAAACAAACTGACAGCTTTCCTCGCAGTTTTACTGCTTCCCATCACTGGAAGGCCGCAGTACAAAAGCTGATCTGATTCTTCTTCAGCTGCCAACCAGCTCTGCAGTTAGGGAGTTATGCACATGTATGCATATATCATAGCCCACCAGCTAAACGGCATATTTAATTTTGAGGAAAGCTATTATGCAGTTTCTAAAACAAAACTTTGTGAGATGACAGTGCTATTAACAATAATAATAATAAAATATACTCTTTTTGTCAGAGTTCAAGCTGACAGATGTTGCCAAATCCTAAGATACTCATGGCATTAAAATCTGTTTCCCAAATGGGGCTACTGCAGATTTCAGAGGTCAGGACCCATGTACAAAGTTTATTCTGGAAAAAAAAAAAAAAAAAAAAAGGAAAAATTTTTTACTCCAGCTACTGTGATCTGCACTCACCTTCCTTTTACCAGAAGTCTATTTATATTTTTTTTTTCTCAGCCCCACAAACAAGGGGATTTTGACCTTTGCTGTGACACAATAACTCTACATTCCCGTGTGCTTGCTCAACTTGTGTGTGCACTGAATTTCCCCTTTGACATTTGTCTGAACATTGCAAAAAACAAAGACTAACTCTTTTTTTTTCATGGCAGGCTAGGGTATAAATGAGATTCTTCAAAACCCAAAGCTAAACAACAAAACCTGAATACTAGCATTTTTTTTACTGCTGAACCATCAGACAGCAACTTTTAAAAGGACTGAAGAATGGCGGGCTCTTTATTGCCTGAATGAAGTTATTACTTGGTTAATATTTTGCTCTTTGTTATTTAACCTCTCTTAAATAACAGCTTAGCTTTACACATTGCTGTCTTGTGTTGGCAGAAGAAAACATATAAGGCAATGAAATACTGCTTTATGCTAGCAATAAAGTATATTTGTTTATGTGGTCCTAACCCATATATACCTTAAAACTCTGTCCTGCAAATACTGAAAGAGGTGTCTATTTTAAGTGCCTGTGTAGTTCCCCCGACTTTAATTTTATAGTTGAAAGCAGGAAGCTTACTGCCATTAATGTCGGGGGTATGTCCCTTGGACACAAGTATGCAAAATAATCTTACATAAGCCCTAAAATCTGCGTGAACTCAGAACATATCTTAAAAATAAAAAAAGAGAGACAGAAAACTATTTTTGAAACGGTACATTTTTTCCTCTCTTCCCCAGATTAATTTAGCGCTAGCAGAGGATTGCCTCGGTTTTCTTCCACTGAGTGCAAACACCTCCACGTACTTGAGGAAATCGTGTTATTTCCTCAGACCACTTACATCTGAGAGTCCTGGCACAAAGATTTCAGCTTTGATTGAGTACTTAATGCCACATACAATACTTACAGCAATCTCTGGACAAAGAAGGGAAGTTTATTTTGGGCTTTTTTTCCCCCCAGTCATTCTCACTTAAGTCCCACATTAAGATCTACCTGCTTTTCAGAATATGTGCCCTGCCCAGAGCCCTGCAGGCACTGGAGCAGCAGCTTGGGCTCAGCCTTGTGTCTCTCATGGTATCAATTAGAGTTTCTGTTCCTATAAAGGGTCAAATCATAGGCACAGGACAGTCTGTGGCTTCCCTACCCATAAGCTGCAGAAGGAGAGAAACAGGCTTTTTCTGCTGCCACCTCCTGAAGACAAAAGCCCTGGGTGGTGACTGCACTCAGCATTGGGCCAAGCTCTGTCTTTGCCAGAATTTGTCATACAGATATTCTGCAAAGCTAAATTAAATAATAAACACGTATGAAAAGTTAGCTGTGGATTGTTATCTGATCTCACAGCTCTGGTCACGTCAGCTCCATGGTTTCATCAAAGAAAACATATTTCCTTCCCTCTCCACAGAAAGAAAAAAGAAATAGAGTGTGTGAAGTTTTTCCTTAACTATTTTAGTAAGATTTTTCTCAAGAGGCAGAGTCATTGTTTAAAGAAAAAAAAAAAAGAAGGGGGGGAGGGAGGAAAATGCATCCTATAATCTCCTAAGAACTTTGGTGACATTATTACTCTGAAAATGTTTCCTGTTGCATACTTCAGTAGCAAAAGAAAATAATACCCTCCATTATGTCAAACAGATTGTAAAATCTTCCTAGAGCAAGATTTTCTGGTGTTCCTTTTAACAATGAAATGTCATTTTGGCAAGGGAATCACTAGTCTCCTGAAATTTCTCTTTTTTGAAATGATAAACACTACCAAGACTTCTGGAACAATGAAAGATCAAAGGCTTATTTGAATCTCACTACATCGAACTTCACCCACACAGAACAGAAAAGAGAAGCCACAGTTTCATTTCAAAAGTATTTTCATTTTAACATACTTCCCTCTCTTTCTGCACCAAAGCCTTGAGAAAAGGATGAGGAATCTATGCATTACCTGCAGAACAGAATAAGCAGACTGAGAAAATTTGAGTTTGCTTGGGTAAAATACTGCACGTGTACTCAGCTAACCTCTTATGGTACTGTTGGCTTATACGACACTTCTGCAGCTTAGTTATAAAGAACGACACTCCTGTGGTTTATGTTGAGAGGTAAAAGAGAGGAAATAAGTATTTAACAAGTTCCAGTTCTTTAAAAAATACTGCTTAAATATTCAAATACAAAACAATACGACATCCGTATGAGATAAAGCAAATAACGATAATTTTCTTAGGCTGGTTAATTGCATGTGTGTGAGAGTGTAAAAGAGAAAAGCATAATTAAGTTTTAATTAAAGATATGAGGTGGATGATGACATTTAATGATAAAAATTGATAATTAAATAATGCTGTAATTATTATTAATTGCTTCCCTGACTGTTCTTCCCTATCTGATCTTCATATTGAACTCTTCAGAATTTGTTTTTCTCTTTAGTCTGTCTGTTCATCATGGTCTTTGAAGCCTTTCTGATGTTGTCTGTTCCTTCAGTAAAACTCAGGAGCAAAACTTGTCCTTAATAAAAATCCAATGAAGAAAAATTTAATTAAATTTCATTGGTGCCAATGGCATTAAAATGGAGATGGAATTTCACATTCAAATCACCAATTTAACAAAGCTCACATACAAGTTGGGATGTGCACACCTAAGGTCCTTCAGCCTATTCCTGTAGTAAGTAGCAAAGAAACAGTGTAATAAATTAAGGCATGGGTGAGAGCAGAATAAAAACAGAAATTTGTTGGTGTCTTCTCTTTGGAGAAAATAAGGGCTTCTTTTGGTTTTTCAATTTTTTGTAATTACGTACAGAGAAAATAAATCCTTACCCCCCTGTCTTGCTGTGCTTCATACTTCTCTGTATAAAGGAACCATCCCACATACTGCCAGCCAGTCTAAGTATGCTACAAATCCGCTTATCATAGTTTTTACTCATAAAAACAAGGTATTGGTTGTAGTTTGCACTGGTACTCCTCCCCAGGACAACACCAAGCAAACAAACAAATGAGAGAGTTTTTAACCACAAGACACCGATATATTTTTCACTTCATTGAAATACTTTCCTGAGGTTATAAGGCAGAAACGGCTTGAGGAAAACTGCACTATTTTTTATTTGGAGCGCTTTTCTTCTTAACAAAATTAGTAGCAGATTTCATGTCATTTTGTAACAGGGGAAAACAAAACACATTTGGCACCATTAAAGCATTGCCCAGTTGTAAACCAGAAAACAGTCTGGCAATCTGTACTTAATCAGTTTTATTGAATTTGCTCTACATTGAAATCAGTTCGTTATTGTCATTATCCAAGAAGATTGCTCTGTTCATGAAAGGTATTTAACCATCCATAACCTCCTGGCACTGCTTATTGCCAGAAATATTGTTTAAGTGATGCCAAGAGTCATATTGGCTGCGCAAAGCATGAGCAATATGTTATTATATTTGATTGTATCTCAGGATGTGCCATCACTAGCCATAGTAATGCTACTGGTTTCTATAATGGATATAAAATAACTTGTTCCCATCATTTTTCTAGAATACTATCTTTCCTCATCTGCTCTGAGTTAGTCACTGCCAGCTAAAGGTTTCCTGGACAGAGAGCGCTCATCAAATAAAGAAAACCTCTGAAACTAAACCAGCAAACAAGCAGATTCAAATTGGCTTTACCAGTGGCAAGGAGGCACGGGTGAATCTGCCCATTTGTTAAGTTGATGATTAGTTTGTTTGAGAGCGCTCAGGGCAGAGCGGTGCTGCTCAAGTTGGCAGTTTCCAGATTCTGCTGGGAAGGCGGTGCTGGCACCAGGACAGGCCTGACGGTTAAAGATTGGGATGGCTCCTCACAGGGAGCTCCTCATCTTTTTCTGCAATGTCATTTTATTAAGTTCTTCAGAGAGAAGACACCAGGCCTCAAGAGAAAACCGAAGGTCTGATGGGAGTCAGGACAGGAGAGGATTCTTGTGCTAGGCTGGGTCTCCAGCATGGCCATTTAATTTTACATGACCTGGCTTATCAAGTCCCTTTTCTGAATTATTATTAAATTCCACATGCATTTCTGCATGTTCTCAACCAACAATTGATGCAATTCACTAGACCAAAAACATCATGCAAAGCAACCCTTTCCAATTACCCATCTTTAGAAGAAATACATTGAGGCATTATACTCAGAGCTTCCATGGTTTGACTTTAAGAAGAATAATATTACCATCTGAGAGTATTTTTTACCAATTAACATTTAGGAGTGGGTTTTTTTTTTCAAATTATTCCCCTGTATCTTCAGAGTACTGAGAATTATTAACCCAAAGTACCTGTTACATTTACATTCTACCATTATTTTTATAACGCACGCACACACAAATATTCTCCCTGGAGATTTTCTGCTTGTAGCATGAACACTTCAGATTCCAGCAGCACGGTACCATCGGAGGTCACCCACACTTGAGCTATTAAACCTGGTAATGGATTTCTTACTAGCTATTGTACTTGACCGTGCTTTTGTAAACTATTTCTCACAAAGCTAGATTGGCCTGACAAGTTACCACCTACCCTAAATAAAAACTGCTCTAAATACTTGGTTTTGTTCTATTTTAGCAAATGATTAACTTTGGTCCTTGTTGACCAATTGTCTGTATAACTTCCATATGCATGCTGTATCTCACCAGTATCACTGGGATTTAAGAACACACATACACAATTTGCTGCAACAATGCCTTTTGTGATAACTGAGCATGAGCAGGAATACGAATGCACTGTTTTAGCAGGTTTGAAATAGCTACAGGAAAAACCTAAACATCTATTTTGACCGTGCCTCTTCTCACCAATTCTTGTAACTTGCTAACAGCATTGCATAGACAGCAAGTCTCTTCCTAGAACTAGTTGAGCTTTTTTAATTTATCTTTAGTTTACTGCTGAAATTTGAGATTCTTGATGCCATTTAGGAGTAGACCCACTTCTTAATGGATCTGCTTCCATCTCCACAGAAACAGGGAGCCTGCGTCACATGCAATATCGACACACAGCCCTGTACTACCACAAGAACTGTAGGCAGTTTCCCATCTATCAGTTAATGGAGTACTGCTTTCAATGTGTTGCCACTATCTGATCCATGAACCAGGCAATATGAATAGCAACTAAGCAGATTTGAAAGATCGCAAAATATTGCAAAAGCAAGATACTGCTTTTGTTTTCATTTCTGAAATAACAACCCACATAGCTCTTTGAGGAATGGAAAGTGCATTTTTACCGCAAGTGGAAATGAATGTTTTTTCATTAATTAAAAAAATAAATCTTTAAAACCTTTTTTTTTTAATATATTTTCCCAAAGTTAAAAACACGACTATAGTTGGGGTGCAACTTAAAATTTCAAGAGTGCAAATAACAAAAGGAAACAATTCCTTTGCATCCTATTTCTAACCATGCCAGGTGTTCTCACTTCAGCAAATTGTTAAGAAAAGCTACATAGAACATATGTTTTCCATTGTTCCCTGCATAATCTGATGATACAGACATTCAGCATGACTATATTCTTGGTGAAAGTGAGGCAGTATGAAATATTCATAAGCTAAACTATTTGTGATTATTAAATAAATCTGAATTGTGTGGATTATTTGTTCTGTTCTCTTGTGGATGGGAGAATAGTTTAACTTGTGCTGACAGCTAGTTATACGAATGGTATGAACAGACAAGCAGGGTAAGAGTTTGCTTACCAAAGCTATTAAAAATCATATCAAATGTCTGAAGTTAGGAAAATATCCAAAATAATGGGCAGAGTAAAATAGATGAAAACTCTAAGGTTGGATGGGAGTAATGCTAATCAACTGTTAATCACAACCAAAGAATAAGAGCTATATTACATTATTTGGAAGATCACGTATAGCTTTAAAATGCTTAAGCAGACCTTGAAATCTATATCAGAAGTAAATATTACTGCATATATAATTATTTAGAGACAACAACCTGCTGTAACAGACATGTAGTGAATTAGCGGACGTCAAACAAAACTTCAGCCGAATTCGGAAGAATAGAGGTGTCCTGACTTCCAGCTGTCACTCCATTTGTGAGGACTTTATTTTTGCTTAGTGTCATACAGTGGCACTGTGGCTTTTCAGCGCTCTTGTGGAACGATGCTTGCTGCTAGATCATTGCATTTTAGAGATTTTTTTTTTTTTTTATTGGTAATTATTTTGAAAGAAAAAGTCTCTATGGCTTTGGGCTAAGTGTGTGTCTGCACTGCACCAACTGCTATGACTGCAGATGAGACAGACGCACCTGAGATTACTTTAAAAGAACACCAGCTTGAGCTCTGCTAACAGGGCAACCACAGCAGCAACCAGCTTATGGGGGAGTGCTCCAGAGGCACCCAAGAAGACTAAGCTGTATACTGCCACTGCTACACTGCTAATTAAAACTATGCCTTGCATGCCTACGCCGTCTGTAATCTGGAAATCACAGTGCCTGCAATGTGGCTGTTGGACTTTCTGACAGTTGCTATGATACCTCTCGCGTAGCACGGTGATGTCCAGCAAATAGCATCCCTATGGGCCAAGGTCTCCACTGATGGGCATCAGCAGATAACCACAGACTTGAATCAGATGGGTAATTAAGGGACTAGATCATCCTAGGAACCGTACGGAGCTAAACAGAAAAGCAAATGACAAAGAACCTAAACCGAACCTGCTGTGAAAAATAGCTCAAAAAGTATCGTGTATAGTTCTCTACTCACACCTAGACATAGATCTAACAGAAGTGTGCCAAAGTTGGGAATCTTACTGAATAACTCTGTCTGCACAAGTATTTGCAGGGCAGTCACATGAACTCTCAGAAATCCTGCCCTGATATTTAACAACTTTAATTTAAACAGTGAAGGACTCTCTTTGGTATATGCTCCTCTTCTGGGCTAAATAATAATCTGTTTCAGTGTATATTTTCCAGTTATTAAAACACAGGCACATAATTGCAACTCCCATTTTAATCTCAGTGCACAGGATAGAATAAGTGGATTTTAAATTTGACAAAATCAGTGTATCTAGAACTTATCTTTCATCAGTGTAAATGCCACTTCTTCTAATTTGGCACAAATGCAAATATCCCTTTGTATCCCATCTGTGCTGAGAGGACCATATTCACATGTATGAATAACTGTAAGTACAGTAATCATTTTTAACTTTATACAATATAGTATCTCCCACAAGCACTTGGCTTAACGGTAATTATTACTAAGGCTCAGTTCAATTAAACTAGTTAATTTTGAGTATGGAATTTTGCCCATTCTTAGACATTCTTTTGCTTCCAATTGTAGAAATACTTCATCCATCTGGGTAATATCTGCAAATTTCTATGGTGCCTATTCACAGTACCTTCATCAGA
This sequence comes from Morus bassanus, assembly GCA_031468815.1. NCBI lineage: Eukaryota > Metazoa > Chordata > Aves > Suliformes > Sulidae > Morus > Morus bassanus. The sequence goes on from CM062575.1 coordinate 39,713,867, forward strand.
GTTTAGGAAGTCTTCGAAATGTATGAGGTAAAAATGTGGAAGCCGGGAGTTATTCACAAAGGAGCTGAGGAGGTTCTGAAGCAGAAGTCCCAATACTTAAAACAGCTGATGGCATACAGTAATGTTTTAATCTTATCAGCAGAACAGATAAAATGGCTAAAATAATCCATATATTCTGTAATTTTCTTTGCTTCTCAGCACTAAATTAATCTCCTCCAGAGATTCTTTTGCTGTTAACAGCAGCATGAGAACAATTTTGACTTTCTCACAGACATGAGATCTTTCCTCACATGAATATAGATGGGACTTACATCTAACTAGAAGGTCAAATCAAATCTGTACGGGCTCCAAACATCAAAAATAATAAGGTCCCAATAAATGTAGATCACAGTAACAAGTCACCAAAAAAGAAGAAAAAAACCAAACCACCAAACCCCAAACCTCTCACCATTCCTTCTTTTGGGGGAGTTTTAAACTTCCCTTTCCAAAGAGGTCTAGCTTAATTACTTCTCAAAAGCTTTGTTTTATTAGGGCATCTCTAATGAGCAACACCTACAAGCTAATTCTTCACTTTCCTGCTCTTTGGTAAGTCATTTTTACTGGAGAAAAGTAAGTTCAACATGGCACTTACACACAAGAAAAAAGTGTTCTGAGCTGGCAGCATTTTCTAATCAGACTTAAAGTGTTGTGGAATGATTACTGGGGGTAAGATTATTGAGGTTGAAATTATTGAGACTAAAGTTATATCCACATTTCATAAAAGTTAACTTCCAGGGTGGAATATGGTTGAATAATATGCTGAATATCGGTTCAGTGATAGTTCCCTAAGAAACACCACCTGCAATCTTAGATATTGGCAACACTGGGGGAGCTCGGTGTACTAGTTCTAAGAGAGATAATTGGAGGAGGGAGTGGAGCAAAGGCTCCATGGCCCAACTCCTCCATAAATCACTGCAGGTCCAGGAACGAGATGGAACCATGGAACCATGCCCTGGCCAGCACCATACAATTGCAAAATCATGCCCTGTGGATGAACTTCACTCATTAAAAACTCATTATAATACCAAAACACACCTCCATCCCAGAAGTTACCCGCCTCCAAGGTGCGACCACCCCTCACTGAGCTTGCGTGTTGAATTTTTCTAGTATATACCTTCAAAAGCAAAGCGAGAAAGTTTTACACCAATCATAACAAAGGTATGTATGACTAGAGCCACTCAAGCTCCACCTGGAAGGTAAAAAATAGTATAAATATACTTTAAGGGAGAGAGGATGTTAGGGAAGGTACCATCGTCACCACTCTGACTTCTGGGATCAGTCGACGGGCTGAGCCTCTCTTCCCCCGCATTGGGACGCCTTTGGGTAAGATTCGGACACTTGGTTATACCAAGTGTCTCCCCGGGAGACATTTAGAAATCTCTATAGAGTCACTTTAGAATCTTTACATGTTTATAATCAGTGCTGCTATTAATATTTGCTATATTTGTATATAGTTTTGCAGACAGTCACTATCACTGGCAATCCAAAGAACCTGTGTATCTGTTGCTCAAATAAATTGTGGTGTGCATTGGTCCAGTCGTGATAGTTCTTACTGAGCGTGACCACTATGTTGGCCATGATAGCTCGTCAAACGCGACTAGACTCACGCTCTTAACGCGACAAGTGTGCATGGGGATAAAGACGACCCATTTCATTTTAGGGGTCTAACTCCTTTTTACTTAGAAAGGATTTACATATCTTATAATTACCAAGTTCTGATGCCTGGAGTACAAATGAGATTGGTTTTGGTTGTGTATTGTGCAGGGATTGGCAATCTCCACCCTCTTTTCCAATAAAGGACTTGAAGTCTCTTGCATCTAGCTCAGAAGGGAACAGGTCTTTTTCATCTATGATGACAAAGTTCTTCAGAGGTTCATTTTTATTTCTTTTTTAAGAATGTGGGTTTATGTGTATGTTATTCATAACCATATTTGGAAAAAGTCATATTTGGTGACTACACTTTTTTTTTTGTCTGTAGTACTGATTAGAAAATAAATGAAAATTACTGGAGACTTTTAAAAAAGTCCCAGCTGAAGCAGAAAATTTCCTCATGTTGCTATCAATACATCTGTCCTTCCTCTTTTAAACATAGATCTTCTACCTGGCAGGTGCAGTGGCTACACAATGTATCCAGCAATAATCACCTCGGAAAGACCAAACCCCATACTGTTCTGGCACCTGGGGGAGACTGTGCTGAATGCCCACATTAGCTTGCATTTCAAAAGGGAACACCTGCTTTTGACATTTTAAAGAAACTAGTGCAACTCCTGGGCAGAAATGCATCTGCAAGTGTCAATGTCTCTCCCTGACTTTCTGTACCATGCTATTTGTCTTTCAATTGTGTGGGTTTTCTCTCCTCCCTGCACTCCTCTTCCTTCCTGCAAGTATACCTTTGATTTCATTCTGTGACATATCAGTTTGTCCTCCCACTCCCAGTTCAAAGGGTTTTTTTCCTCTGTTCCTGCCTCCAGACACTGATTTTTGTTTCCAGACAAGCAACAACATCCCACTTCACTTTTCTGCACAACATGGGCATTCCTATTGGCAATGTTCACGTCTTCATTTAGGGACAAAGACTACTATTTTTGGTCTTTTACTTTATTTCCCAAAATAGCCTTTTATCCTTTTTAATAGAATGATAAAAGCACTTCATTTTTCCCGGCAATAACAAAACTCTTGAGATTGGCTTTAGTTTTCTCATGGGTGCAGTTTTTGTTATTTGCTGTTGGTTTTAACATGTAACTTTAGATGATGCAAAGAACACAAGCAGAATTTGGACAGAGGCAGCACAGGGAACAACATCCTTACATTTGTCTTGCTTGTGTAACACTTTGGTTTTCACTGCTAAAGCCCAAAGGGAGGCTGAAAAGCAACTTTAAAAAAGCCCTGCTAACTAGTGCCAGCAATACTAAGGTGGATTGTTCTAAACAATTCCCACCGTGTGCCCACCCTCTGCCTTGGCTCAGGACCTGTTTGTTGTCTTATGTGTGTTTATATCTCTACTCAGGGCTCAGAGCTTCAAAAGCCCTCAGCACATGCCAGTCTTCTCAAGGTGGAGGATCCTCCACTGATGCCAAGACGAAGGAGCTGTCCCAGCCATGGTACTTGGGTCTCTAAACAGCAGCTGAGCTCTTTTGAAAACCTTTTGCAAGCTCTGAACAGCTCTTTGCTTCTTCACAACGCTCAAACTGTCAACAGGTCCCTGCCACAAGTTGTCCTGAGGAACCGTGCCTGCCAGCAACAAAATTAGTTTCTTAATATTTAAATATGGGAGGAGCATGGGGCATTTCTTTGGGCATCAGTTACATGCAGAAATCCAAGCTGCTGAGTCTTCATGCTTCTTGGCATTCAAGCTAGCTCCATCAAGGCTGACTGAAATATTACCTGCACGTGCTGCAATGATTTGTCCTAACCAGTCAGAAAAGAAGAAAATGTGGAGTTAATGCTACAACCTCTCTGCCACTCCTTCACTGTGCAAGATCCGCTACTTTTATTAAGTATGCAGGTACAAAGTGAGCAGGAGATGTTTCTGTGACATGGCCATGAAGCAAAACAACAGCGATGCCTCTGGTTCAATTGCTGGCTGTGATACGGAGAAGCAGTTGGTGCCAATGGCTTAATTTTTCTTTCTGTGCTACAGCTTTGGGTAATTCCAATTGAAATGGGGAGGAAATAAAATATCAGACTCCTGTGTGCCAGATAGCACCACTAACGATCCATCTGCAAAATATGTTACTCGCTTCATTTAAGGTTAATTTGAAGAGGAGGGGGATTCATTAGGGAAGAGTACTGCAGTACAGTGACATTAATTAGTTTTGCCTCTGACTTGTGTGCTTGACAAAGTTAGAAATTAGACTACCCAAATGGGAGCTCTTGGGTTCTTTACAGATTTGCAGTCATATTTAGGCACTACTGCACTACTGGCAGGAGGGTGCTGGTGGAGAAGGGGCAGAGGGATGGCACCCCAGGCAGGAGGAGCAGGCTTTTCCCTACAAAGCCCCTATATCCTTAAAGTGGAGACACAAGAACGTGACACATTTCCTGCTGGCTACTTTTGCCCATCCTTTTTTCGTTCCAAGAGGTCGAGCAATATTAGGTTCCTTCTGCTTATTGCACTAGGGAAAGGATTCCCACTTCTGTCCCTCTCAGGAGGGACAAGGCTTGGTCCCATCAGCAGACCAGTTTCTCAAAGCCCTGAACGATGCAACTTTGCTTTCTATATCACCCTTCTTGGAAGTCTACTGACCTTTTCCCACCAAGGCAAGTCAAGTATTATTTTGCCTCAGTGGATATTAAAAAATAATAAAAAAAATCACCAGGCAAATATAAGCAACAAGGAGAGAAATCAGAAGAGTGTGTAATACAAATCATTTCTTTCAAAGAAATATGTGCCTTTCTTGGAACAAGAAATTTCTGTGCCATAAATTAGCTGGGGATTGGCAGCTGAAGCCTTGTTTAGTGGCAAGTATACATGACAACCGTAGTTAATGGCTTGAAAGAAATGACTGAGCTAAGCAGAATTTTCTGAGAAACTCAATCAAATCCAACATTTGCTACCCCACATTTTAAGACAGATGAAGTTAAAAAATAAAAGCAAAAAAAACCCACCAGCCCTGACTCACTTCAGTGTTTTCCCATGGCACCAACGCAGTGGAGGAAATACATGGCAATCCGTAGCAGAGTACAGGTGCTGAGGTCTCACCGCAGTCAACTTATAGCACAAATTTAGTCACCCAAAAGAGGAGGAAAGGGACTGTAACTAAATTGATCCTTATTTAGGTAAAGTGGCTGCAGAGCAGTGATTCTGATAAGGAATGAAATGTGTTGATAAGCATCTCTCCTTTGCCTCTATGCCCCTTCTTTTCCTGCCTCCTATCTTTCCCTAGCAAATTCTTTCTCTCAGCCAGCCTGGCAAGGCTGATCAATTTTTGATAGGTGGTCAATTTCCCATCAAATGGGTTTTCTTTCCCCAATAGGTAATTGCTTTTCAGCAGAATGATTTTTTTTCCCCCAGGAAAATAATGACAGTTTCCTCTGAAAATATTCTGATTTTTCTCATAACAAACTTTATATAAGTGAAAAAGCTGCCTGCTCCAGCTCTTCAAGACTTTCAGAGATGAAAATGAATGTCTTATATTAATATTAATTTCTTCAGTGGAAGTATCAGGCTCAACTTCTACATGAGCTGCCTTGCAATATACATACATTTTTCAAAGAAAACCTGAAATCTGTACCTGGGTACTGCCATAGAAGTTTTTCTGAGAGAGGAAGAGCAAAAATACCTGTAGTTTAATTGCTATTATCATTTGTGTGGAAGTAGCTCTGAGAACCCAACAGTTACTGAAAAGGTATTATAGCAGCTACAGTGCTCATATCTCATGATCTTCCTTACCCTGGAGGATTTTCAATTAAAGAAATTACACCCCATGTCTCAACAAGACCAAAAAAAATGTCCTGTTTAAAAAGTTGTGGAATATCCTGACCTAATATAATTTTCTTTGACCTCAGGAAGTTTAAAACTATCATGCTTGGTTACTATCACAGATTTTGGTTAGAACCAAACCACCCCAAGCAGCAGGCCCAACCAGACAGAACTCCAAACTAAGGAACAAAAGTCGCTGCCTCAGCATTTAACCCGTTGCATTCACTTTGTGCTGCTTTTGGCTGGGACAGAGTTAATTTTCTTCATAGTAGCTCGTATGGGGCTGTGTTTTGGATTTGTGCTGAAAACAGTGTTGATAATACAGAGACTACGACACGCTTCAAAAAGCAAAACCAAAGGAATGTTTAAGAATAGGCGATAAGACACCAGGAAGCATAGGTCATGCTCTGTTTGCAGCTAATCACACTTTGGGGCAACACCCTGCGCGTGAAGAAGGACCTCCAAAAGCGCCATGATGAGCACTTTCACATTGCACTGCTCTTGGCACAAGAGCCATCCGGCTGTGCTTGTCCATAGAGGGCCAATCTAAAGCGTCCCTCGCTTGGTTATAAATACATGAAAGAAATGGGAAAGAAATGGTCCTAGATTAATTCTTGCTACTCTGAAGAAATGTGTGTTTGTTTTTTGTTGGTTTTGTTTTTTTTTTTTTTTTTTCCCCCCCCAGGACAGAATCTATAGGTACCTCCGGCCCATAAGGAATGGTGCAAGAACAGAAGAGAAGAAATAACGTGGCGCCTTGGAGGAGCGTGGGCAAAACATCACACAGGTCACTTGTTGAATCTCAGGTCTCTTCACAAGAAATTTGTTTTACTATAAAGGAGCAGAGACACACGACAGCTGCTCCACTTATGCCTGTGGCTGTGCTCAGCAGGTACAGCCCTGAACTCACCTCAGCAAGCTTATCCTTAACATTTATTTGGCTGACAGTCTGAAAAAATAGTAATATTCCAAGGCTGAAGGTAAAAGCTTAAGTCTTAAAGGGTTTTAGCAAGTCATGTCCTGAGTTTTGTTTCTGGGTAATGATACATACCGGGGTTCTAACCAGTACAGACTTCACTGGTGCTGCTCACATGAATGTGGTTGTCTCTTCTGGACTAGACTTTGCATGACCGAAACCAGTTGCTAAACATTCCTCCTTATGATTCATAAGGCATGCACAATTCACCTGGTAAGTTGATAGACAGCAAAAATAATCCTGGACTTTCAGGTCCTGAAGCTGGCATGTTTGGTACTAATATTCACCATTCATAACAACCCAATACGCAAGTGCTTCATGCTGCCAAAATAATTTATATAAAAAGTGTGAAATTTTGGAAGAACATTGCTGGGGTTTATATACAGAGCTTTGACAATGAAAAACTTTAAAATTAGACTGGCATATCGACACTTCAAATTTCAGGAGGCTGCTTTTTCTTCCTCTACAGTATATGTGCCAAAATAAGTTAATATCCCAAAGTCAAGTTGTTGAAAGAAAATCCATGAAGGACTGAGCAAATCTGACTTTTAGACCAACATTAAGGTTTCCAACTACACTGTCTAATTTTCAGGATCTCAAAGCACTCATCTGATACAAATTTACCAGCAGATTTCTAAGTGCATTTGAAAATTTGCCCAGTTATTTCAGCTTGCAAAGGTCTAAAAGCCTAGCTTAAGGCCTGTGCTTTAAAATCTACACTTTTCCCTGAACTTCAGTATTGAACTGAATGGAGGAGGGAAGAATATGGGTGGTGTAAATGAGGGAGGTTTCTAAGTAAAAGACTACACTTATGAGTGAAGAAGAATACACATCCAGAACACCGACTCTGGACTTAAGGAAGACGACATGTCCTACCTTCTAAGGGGATCATAAGCGTTTTTCATCATCAATTAACCCCTTCCTTTCTTCCGCTCTCTCGGTTGCTTCTCAGAAACAATCCCCACTTCCACAGTTCAGCATCATCTGTGGTGTGGTATAGTAACCCAAAACCTACCAGTTTGGAAGCAATATTGCTGCCAATTGAGTCACTCTGACAATAACAGATATAATAACTCCTTCTCCCTTATATCCTCTGCTGCAGGCAACTAAGAATGTTATTCTTATTTTCAGTCTGGGCTTCTGCAGTGCTGCAAAATGAGAAGAGTTTATACTCTGTAGCTATGAAAGTACAGAATGGGACATCTCCTCATAAGACAGGGGAAAAAGTGAAAGAATATTGTACATAGGCAGGCCTTGATAAATAGGCTGTTTTCGAAGTGGATGGGAACCAACTCTAGTTAAGCACAGGGGTCATTACACTGGATGATACGTGACAATCCCTTGACCATTGCATCTCCAACAGTGATCAGAGCACAGACCTTGAGAAGAGAGAGAGGTGCCTGATCATCTGCCCCATATGCACATCTCTTTTGAAGGGAAAGGCTTAATTCTTGAACTGAGATGTTTAGTATTCCTTCTAAAGTCTTTCTTCACCATCAGTTATAACTCCTGACAGGCCTGTTATCCATTTATTTGCCCCAATTTTTGCCTTCAATGAATTTCTGTGCCAGTTAGTTCCACAGTTTAATTACTCTCTGTGTGATAGAGTATTCCTCTAAGGCACTCCTAGATGCATTTTAGACAACTATTGCTGGCAGGTGACTTTATACACTCCCAGATAATCAATCACACGCAAGGGATAGTGTTTGAGTATGCAAAACTGTACACAAAAAATCAAAGGCTGTCCTATAAATATCCGGCCTGTGCTATTTTCTGTTATCCATCTGCCTTATCCCGCAGGAATTTGGTTAACCCTCAGTTTCACCACTTTCTCTATGTATTGATGGCATTCCTTGGAACGTTATTTCATGCTCCCTCCCGATGCTCCATTGCCATGAAAAACCTGCTATTTAAATGACTAGATGTTCTACTGCTTATTGCAGAATGCTTCCTTTCTAGACAAGGGGTTAATTGAGGAGATCTGTACACAACATTTTCCTCAGTCTGTTCTACATTACAGTAATTAACCTTGGGTCCAGGACAGCAGACATGAGCAATTTGTTTTCACATGATCCTTCAGCTGAAAGTCTTATTCCTAAGTGTCTCTGACAAGCTTTAAGAATGGTTCCTTAAATCCTAGGAGTGAGAATACTTGCCTCGTATATCACAGTTGTACACATACTACTTTTTTTTTAAGATAAATGCTAATTAAACATTTAAAAAACAGTTTACAAATGCCTAAAGAATGCACAGAAAAATCTGTGACAAAGTATGTGGCAACATTATATCAGAAGGGCTCTGTGAAATTTCCATCTATAGTCCAATTCAGTTACAAGGGTCCAGAGTGATATAATGGGATTTAAAAAGCCCCATGATCAATCAGCTAGATGACTCTACTGATGCAGTCACACGCTGTTTTCTTCCTAAATGTCTTTGGCAACTGCTGGCATTGTGAAGAGACATGGGAGCGAGAAGGGAGCGTATCAATTGGTGGGGATAAAATGGGGATTGGAACCAGACTGGGGTCACCCTTAGGGAGCTCCATGATGCCACTGTAATTTAGCCAGACCTTGCACACAACAGCTGTTTAAATTGTGTGGGTGCGCAGAAAGGGAAGGAGGGAAGGAGGGAAGGAGGGAAGGAGGGAAGGAGGGAAGGAGGGAAGGAGGGAAGGAGGGAAGGAGGGAAGGAGGGAAGGAGGGAAGGAGGGAAGGAGGGAAGGAGGGAAGGAGGGAAGGAGGGAAGGAGGGAAGGAGGGAAGGAGGGAAGGAGGGAAGGAGGGAAGGAGGGAAGGAGGGGCGAAAACCTCCCCTCTTCGTTGAGAAAGTAGCAAAAAGTCGGCCAAGAAACCCCAGAATTGCACTGGGGGTCTTTGACCTGAACATGAGTTTAATGGAAGGGTCGTGGTAGAGAAGGGAAGTTCTTCACACAAAATTCCTGCTTACTTTCTAAAATTAACACTTGAAAACTCCAAGTGCCTAAATGCCTTTAAAAGCCATGTTTTTCAGAGATTTTCTGAAAGTGCACTGATTATCATCTGTTGAGAAGCTGACCACATATCTCACCAGTAGGAAAGAGAAATGAAAACAGCTTGCTGACATCAGGCCAACATCCTCCCGAGGGAGATGGCCTCTTTACCTTTCTGACGCTAAAAGTTGAGCACTGCCCTTAACTTAAATTTATATGATTTGAAAGGCAAGTGGGCCTTGTCCTCTAGCAATGGCACAAGAATTTAGAAATGAAAGCTAGTGGTATGAAGAAAAAGCTCAGGCTACTTGGTTCATCAATGATAATCCTCTGCACGCACTGGCCAAACACGAGACATGTTTAGTCCAGGCAGCTGAATATGTCCAAAGCCATCAGGATGCGGAATAAGACCAATTGAAAGTCGAGTCCAGTCTGATGAGAGACCAACTCCACACCTACAACCAGTGCATCTCTGAAGAGCAGCAAAGAAAACCGAGGTAGCAAGTCACATACGTCTCATCCCATTATCTATGTCATAAATTACATAATTACTCTATGGAAGTATGTGAAACAAACTGCATGCAGGGAGGGCAAAAAAAGAAAGTAGAAAAGAGGCCTCTATCACCATAAGCTTCCAGGTAGGTGGTTTTAAAGAGATAGTAAATTCAACTCTGAACTTCCACAGTAACCTGATTACAAATTACAAGGTACATTTGCTGTAATTAAGAGTATATACAGTCAAATCACAAACAGCTTAAGTAACCTAATCCAAAACTATAGAAGGAAACAATATCCAACCCACAGGCAAGGCTCACAGGGGAAGGTGAGCTGGGCATCGTTGCCAAGAACGCTGTCCAGCCCAAGGACCCATTTGTAGGAGAGGTGTGCTGCTGTGAGCTACAGATGTAATAGACAGCCTAGCAAACCAAGGAAATTCTAGTCCTCCTATAAGCAGAGTTATATACAGAGGCAGAATACAACATTGGAGAAGACTGCCTCACTTTTTTTACAGTACTAAATTAATTTGCGTTTACATTTTGCAGCTGGTCCTTCAGTTGAAACAAGACAAGATGGAGTTTTGCAGATGTCATTCCAAAATTGTCATGGCTAATTATAGCATTCCTTGCACAAACTCTGCAAGCAGCTATTTTACTAAAATGTTTACCATCCTGTCCTATATATGCTGGTAGCATAGCCGCTTGAGTTATTTGGATGAATCAGTCCAGTACTGAAAAAAATCAAAACCAAACAAAAAAAGCCCGTTGCTTTAATAAATACATTATTCAGAAGCGTATTTGTTAAATTATCAATTCATCTCTGTAACAAAATGAATAATTTTAAAATAGTTGTTCAACTCCATATATAAAAATACCACAAAAGTCCAGCTAATCCATTATTTGATCATAATTATTCTACTAGCTGTAGATGAAAGCAAAAAAAGAAAGAAAAGGTTCCTTTGACAGCTTAATTCCTGTGTCTCGGTATCATCCTCAATCCAATGCTCCAAGATACTAAAGTAAGGTAAAGCTCAATGTTAATTCTTATCACATTCAACAAATCTTTTAAATGACAATTCTTATCATCAGCCAACTCTCCAGAAAAACTACCCAATGGCTGTCTTCCCCTTACAGTGCTAAAATCCCAGGGTAGATTTTAAAAGGAATTTGTACTTAGGATCAGAAAAAAATTAATTCATTTTTGTTAGGGAAATTGTTACATTAATCTTAGATTTCTTGTCAGATAAGACTAATTCAAAAAGGTGTGCATTTATTAATCAGCCTGTGCTTCAGCCTCTGGCTGCTTTTATTTTCCTTGGATGAAACCAAAATAAGACAGGAGGAAATAAGTATTAAGGGCAGCTTATGCTATGAACAAATGGAGCAAATTTCAAAGAAACATATTGCACCCAAATTTATAACTGGATGTTTTAAAATGAGTCTTCATATTATTTTCCTCCATATTAATTTGAAATATATGCTTGAAATTTCCAATTGGAAACAGTAAATCAAGGCCCCAGTCCGAGAAGCCTTTTATGGCCTTGATTCTGAAGGCCACTTAAACGTTTACGTAAAGAAATAAAAAGTAAAATACATATTCCTGAAATTGTGAACTGAATTAGAATGATCTGCATGCTGAATGCTTATGAAGCTGAGCAAAAAGCTTCAGCACAACGGCACGAGGAAGCACAAACTTCTCACTTTGTGTTCCATCCTCCTGTCTCCATGGTCGACTTCAATGATCGTATCTGGATAAGAAGCCCATAAAACATTTCCTCCACTTTCACATCTCCTTAAGAAGCCAAGACTTGTCTTTTCTAAGAACTTTTGTAATATTTCCTGTTTATTTTGTACCATAGTCTTTCCAATTTTTAAAAGAACATTTAAGCAATAAGATTTGTAGATTTGCCCAAGATCATAAGTGAAGCCAGTGGCAGCCAGAAGAATCAAGAGATCTGATTCCCAGACCCATCTTTCTATATTGTTCCATAACCCTCAATTCTGCTGCCTTTGCCATGCTGAACTGAAACTGGAATAGTTTCAAGGAGGTATCCAAGGCAGCTAGAGTCATCTAAAACTTTTTATTAGAAATCAAAGGAAGGTGCTCTAACTCCTCTTTAAAGCTTTACAGCATATTTTCCCCTGGGGTGTTAGTTGTAGTACTGAGAAAGTGATTCACAATGAATAATTTATCCAATGAATTTAATTTGGTTTCTTACTTCTGCAATATCTATAATCAGATTGTGATTTTCTCCCATCTATTTGTTACTTAAAAAACTGTTTCGCAAATTAATTTAGCAATTGCTGCCAGTTTACTATAGTCTCAATTATCTGATTACCACAGGAGAGTCAGAATTGTTTTGACAATAGGAGTTTTGTAAAATTGATGGAGTTTGCAACTGTAAGGCATAGTCACTTGCAGCCACCTCAGCAAAACATAGTGTGGAACACTACTCTCAATGTACAGATAGCACCAAGGCTTTTGGCTTTAAATTAAAATTAATCTTTATAAAATTAAAGAAGAATATCATTCAATTCTAGAACAATCATTCCTGATAGAGCAAGTTTAAATAACAATTCTTTTAGCATAATGTTTGAAAAGTGGCTCTAGATACTAGTCTAGAGACAGTTCTAGAAACTCTTCTATATTTTATAAGAAGAAAATAGTGGCTCTAGACAACTCTTGAACTGGGCCCAGAAACTGTTTGAGAAATGACATGAGAAACTGTTCCAGAGGCAGCCCTGAGGTGGCTCTAGAAACGCCCTAGAAAGAAACCAAGTTGTCTCTCCTGAAGCTGCTTTAGAGGCCAAGCCAGAAGCCACCTTCAAAAACTATTCCAGACTTTGTTCCAGCATCAGCTTCTGAAAGTGGCTCTAAGAGGAGCTTTCCTGGGTCGGCCCCAGAGCTGCTGTCCCGGTTTGAGCTCTTCTAGCATCAGTCCTAGCGGAATCGGTGCTAGAGGAGACTCCAGGAGAGGCGGCAGAGCAAACACTGGGAAGCCTCAGAAGCGTCAACAGGATGGTTCATCCCTATTTACACCCACAGCACTCACTGCTTGACCTCTTTTAAATTGCCCGTTTTCCACAAACTTTCCCTTTCAATAATTTTTACCCAGGAACTACATTTTGCTGAAATTGTTTTCAAATTCAATATCTCAGTGGAGCTATTTTCAAATGTAGCTTGAAACAAGGGACATGAGAAACACTGAGTAGCTTAAACAAATAGGAAAGGTAGGATTAGGACAACTAACCAGGCAATAACATTTTGTACAGAGGATGGGAGAGTGGCAGGACTGTCCATTTGTTCAGTTTTGCCTCCAGGAGTAGGCACCTTAGATCTACTGTGTCTCTGCTAACATATTGTTGTTTGCTTTTTATATCCCTTCTTTATGAGCTCTGAGAAATCATTCTCTTCACATTTCAGCAACGCTTATAAAAAGCATTCATCACATGCCGGTGGTTCACTGAATGGTACTCAAGTATTTTGTTTTTAAAGTAGGACATGATTTTAAGAATTAACTTTATTAATATATTGGGCACCATCCACGCAGCTACGGCAACTCACAAGTTTTGTGTCTCAGGATTTCAGTTTCCTTCCTATTCCCCCCAATTTCTGCATAACTGACACACACACACAAAGTGTATTTGTCAAAGATTTATTATTTCTGGGGGGAAAAAAAAAGCGGTAAGGTGCAACCAAAAGTTGTTATCAGCAACAAAGACCAGAGCATTAATTTTTCCTGCAATCTGACAATCACCAAAGAAAACAAGACAAGCACTGGAACAAGCTCTGTAATTCTGACTACAAATCCTTCCCAGAACTAACAGTTTAATGGTATATGGTATTTGGTTCAAGAGTACCGATTCCTGTGTTTGTGCTTTTTCTCTGCTTTAGTCCCAGTTATCCCATTCCTTACCCCATTGAACTACTAGTCACACACTGTAACGTCTGGTGTGGAGAATACATTCCTACAGAACACTGATTTGTTATTAACATGGAAATACTGTTCATGTTCTCAATGGGCCAACAAATGGCTGCTGCCTCCCGGATATATAACAGTTCTCTGCTCTGTAGATTTATCAAAATTTTTTATTAGTTAATATAGAGATAAGCTTTATTCCTCCAAAACAGACTTACATAAGTTATTCTTATGTTGAAAGCTTCTGTTTTAAAGGGCTTCTGTTTTAAAGACACGCTGTTGAAGAAGGAAATCCTGATACCCAAATTCATCAATAGTCAGGAGAGATGCAACCCTTGCAGCATTGACTAGAGAGAGAGAAGACTCTCTTAATTATTAGATGTTTGGGCTTGGTATGTAATAAGAACAGAGGGACCTCTGAAGAAAACTGTGGTTTTTAGGCATTTGAAAGAGCTGAGCTGGGTAGAGGGTGTCAGGCTGGTGAGCGAGTGCATTGTTGCAAGTTTCATCACTGAGCAAGACAAAAAACAGATTTCTTCTCCATTAAGCTGACAGTTTTGAAGAAAAGTCAGACTGAAGGGACAAAAAGATACACTACAAAGTCTAATGGAAGGAAGAAAAAACCCCACAAACCTGTTATACTCTTCTATGAGTCATTTTCCTATCACTATATTTAGGGGCTCTGGAGGAAATAGCTCTTTACAAGGGACTTCAAAAAAATAATAAAAAAAAAAAGAAGTGGCAAGAGAAATGATTGGGGGACCTTTTCCATGTGTGAAGGGATGCATAAAAGATAATAGATCCATCAGTAGCGGCAAACAGAATCATTGAATAATCAGATATGATCATAATAACAGTAAGCTTAACCCAAACACAGAAATTGTCTGCACATTTCCAAAAGAATTTTTTGTCTTCAAACCTATTTATTTTTGGATAGCCTCGTGTCAACAATCCAGACGAAGAAATACATCCCTGAGAAATGCTACAGCCAGCCAAGCTATCTCCTCAATGGAAAACACAGAATCATGGAGTGATTTAGTTTGGAAGGGATCCCTGGAGGGCATCTGGTCCACCCCCCCAACAAAGCAAGGCCAACTTCAAAGCCAAATGGTAACACACAGCAACTTTCAAAACCGTTTCTCCTTTGGCTAGTGCCGTTTAAACTCTTTGTCACATAAACAGCTGCGCAATGTCATAGACGGAGCTCCAACACATCATCGAGTGACAGATTCAAGTCACAAACTGAGTGACTCTTCAGACTTTTCCTAAGCTTGAGTCAGTCCTTTTAATTTATTATCCTGCCTCATCCTGGTGTTCTCCATTATTGAGCCAGCCCTGGCCTGAAAAGTTACTGTTTTTCTTTCTGTCTTATCTTTCTTTTTTTTTTTTTTTTTTAAATTGAGTCACTCTCAATTTAAAATCTTCCCGTGCAAAAAATTCTGACCATCAGTTGGAATATTCCACCGTAAAACCCATATGTTGTGTTAAACATCTGTGTTTCCATTCTCTCACACTTTTAGCAGAAAAAAATTTAGCAGTTTAATATCTAGAAAGTTAACTGAGCTATTGATGCTATAACTGAACTGTACCTTTTGTGCTTTGATAGTTCAATTCCCTACCTCTGGAAGGAACACAGAAGATCTCCGACGTCAGCTTGTAACAGAACACAGTAAAGTGTTTGTACTGCTATTGCCAATTATTGCAGGGCACACTTCAAAAAGAGACTGAAGTAATTTTAAATTTAATATACTAGAAATGTAATTAAATTATTATTATTATTGTACTTCCTAGGCAACTATAGAATTCCTCTATGAATTGTTAAATGGAATTTTAAAGCAGCATTGGTAGTTCCCATGATCTATCTCAGGCAATCAAGGTAGTTTCAGTAATTCATAGCTCTTAAGAGAAACTTTTGTGCTAATTCTAGTCTATAGATACCCGTGTTAATCAGGTTCAGAACGCTTCAGAGATTTTGTAATTTTGCTCTGATTACAAAATCAATAGCAATCCTGTCTGTCAAAACTAGGACATAGTTGGTCAATATCAAAGTCAATGACATTTCATAATACAGAAATACTACAATAAAATATTTTATCAACAAGTCACTACCTCCCCCAGATATGCAGCTGCATGTACTTCTCCTTTAGGGTTCAAAATTCTCCCAGAAAATGAAACTCTACATATCATTTGAGTATAATTGCACAGACCACAAGAAACAGAAGAGTAACCAAATGACAACATTTAACACCAGCCTGACACGGGGACTGGGTCCTCAGCTAAAACCAAAACCAGAAGCAAATAAAGTTTTAATACTCCCTTCTGATCAAGGGCTTATTCTAATCTCTGGCTAAGACTTGATTATATCTGATCTGTTATGGACCGGAGGGCATCAGATCTGACCACCACATGCTCTTTTTCACGTGCGTAAGGAAACAATAGAAAATTCTATTACCACAACAAACAAGTTTGGTTATTTCATACCATTCATAGGATCCCAAAGCAACCTAATTTGGAAAGGATTTCTGAAGGTCATCTCATCCAAGCCACTGCTTAAAATGGGGCCAGCTTCAGGTCAAGTTGGGAGTACCTGCAAGGAAGGAGACTCACCATATCCCTAGCAGCTTGTTCCACTGTTAGATCACCCATACAGTGAAAAAACTCTCCTTTCCTGTATTTCTATCCTTGTGTCAGTAGCTTCCAGCATAGAAGCCTACAGCTCATGGGGAGTCTATCCATGTTATTCCTCCACACTGTCAAGTACTGGATGCATTTGGGCTCCCTGTTTCTTCTCTGGCACACTCCATAGCCTTTATCCCACCCAGACCCAAATGTAGTCACAGTATTTGGCGGTGGAGTGGAGGCACCTGGTAGCTGGGAACAGGCTCAGACCTGTGTTTTACTGACAGCACAGCCTGAGTGTTAGATGCTGGAAATGGCCCGCGATTTCATTCCCTACACGGCATTTTTGCTTTTGCTCTTACTGAAAAACACTGCATGCATGCTGATTTGTCATCAATCAGATGTGTTACAAAAGGCTTGTTGGGCCCTTCCACAGGAAAAAAAAAAAAACACAACAAAAAAAAACCCAAAAAACCCCCCAAACCAAACCAAACAAACAATAATCAGAAAATAAAATAAAAAAAAACCATTTTTCATTCTGGCTTATCTACAGGAAGAGTCTGACCGATTTTAGATGAAGCAAGGTGCTAGCTTTGCACGGTACCTGGCTCTCCTAGTACATAACCAGTCTCCAGCAGATTCTACAATACAGCTAAATGACTGAATAACATAACACTGTTGTACAGGTCAAGGTTACAATTATACCACTTATCCTTCTCGATGATTGTGCCTGTTACATACCAAACCAATTTGCTCACAGTAGCAAATTTTGCCCTTAACATCTGAGCAAAGTCAAAGCCTTTGTTAGAGCTCCTGATGTGTGCCTGAAAGCAGGATTTCGTCCAATGTCTAAAATGGATCTCGAATAGAGTGTACATAATGCCTTAAGTAGTTTTTAAGTGGTTGTGTGGTTCTTGGGGCTTCCCCTCCTCTCCCTTTATTCCGTTTTGTCTTCTGGTACAACAGAAACATCTGTCTACATAACTGTAACATTGAAAGGCTGAACATTTTAAAAGGAAAAGTAAATAGAAGCAGTTCTGAGATAATTGTTTTAAGTGTTCCCCTTTGTATGATGAAGTAGTGTAGTAATTTCATTGGAAGGTCAGAGAGCAAAAAAAAAAAGAGACTAGCAGAAATAGAAAACGATCAACATGGGTTTTTTGAAACCACTACTAATTGAATATTGGGAAAAGGAAAGGGAAAAAGAAAGGGAAAGGGAAAAAAGGTCTTTTACATATTGGTTCTGATAGAGACTGGAGAACAAAAAGAATAAAACTGTCTCAATTTTCATGTGATTACTACTACATTTTCATACAATTGCATGCAAAGTAGGCATTTGAAATTTGCAAATTTCCAGCAGGAGTTGCATGCACAAACAACCAGCCTTGCATACAAAATATTAATGTTACAGATGCATCATGTCCTGTGCATCGGTTTTCCATTTTAATACTTTGAACATGAGTTCTGATCTATTTTCTTAATAGACAGAAACATTTGGCTAAGCACAGACCTTCGATTCTGAGCCCTTTGCCTGAGAGAGTTGTTAAGCGTTTTGTTGGTAGGGAATCACGATTCCTGCAGTCAGCCAGCCTCACGGAGCAGCTGGAGCTGCAGTGCAATGCTGCAGGAGGTCTCAGTGCAACGCTGATGCAGAGCCGGCACCTCTCAGCATTTCCTAGCAAACCTTTGACAATTGTGGGCCAGAGCTGCTTGGGATGAAAAGAAGCTACTAGCTCAACTGGATTGACACAGCTCCATCTCCTTGCTTTTGGACACAGATATAAATATAGTGCCTTGATCAGAAAGCAAGTGAAAGCTGTTTTGGGGTCGGGGACAGGCACACTCTCAGTCTCTAGTCGCAGAAGGCAACTAAGACTTAAAAATTACCTACAGTTGTAACACAAGGAAACAAGCTCTGTTGCTACTTGCCACAGCTTCCTATCACTGAATGAATCACAAAGTGTTTGTGCGGAGATTGACAGGGCTTTTCAGTTAAGGAAAACATCTTTTAAAACCCACATAGCCCTGTCACTTGGCATCTTTCATCTTGTAAATAAAATCTTTACACTGTTATGTCAATTGCTCTCAAAATAGATGTTTATTACAACTGTCGACATGTCTTTGCACATCACCATCTTTTTATCTTTTTCTACTTTGAATGCCAAAATATAAGTTATCTGCAATTGCTTACAAAAAGAACACTTCAGAAACTATTAATTTATGCTTCTTTAGCTGCCACAAACAGAAAGACCTCAAACAAGGTCTCCCACAAGAAGAAATGAGAAAAAATACTTAATTTTTGGAAGTAATAGCAGCTTGTAATTCCAATCACTGAGAAGATCTCATAATGCAGCTTGGAGTGTAAAAATTTTTTTATAACGTCAAATTGCTGTTTAATCAAATGAAACTTCTATATTTTATGACCTTGCAATTGTGTATTAATAAGCCTATGTATTGTATATCCTGTAGGAAGAAAGCATTTCCATGGAAAATTGTAGCTTTTTAACAAATGGAAAGAAGTTTGTGGGTTGATGGTTTGGTTTTTTTGGTGGTTGGTTGGTTGGGTTTTTTTTTTTTTTCATTAATAGGCTTCTCACTGTCTGTCTGAGGAAATCTGTGAGATTTTAATGGACAGGACAGCGGACAGGAGTAAATCTACACCTTGAACCATGTAACCATGTGTTGTGCCCATGAATCCCAAAGCTGTCAAAGTTTTAGAGGGCATTATGTAGTAGAAATGCTCAGAGAAAGCTAAGAAGTTCGGTTATGGACAAAATAGCCCATAAGCGGACAGAAAATAGGCAAATTATTTCATTAAACACTTTTTGGAAATATTGACCTAAGTGTTCTGGAAAGCAAATCTGTTTTTTCATTTTTCATTTATTCATGTGTGCTCTGTGTATTTACCGTCTCTGCACAAAATGCAGAAACCTCTCCAGCCTTCAGAACATGGGCTATATATATATTTAAAAAAAAAAGCAATTTCATGCCAACAGTCTTCAGATAAACACCTAATTGACTGACAGTTAGTAGGTGTCACCTTCTAATTTAAAAACCAATTTAAATGTAACCGTCATATTGTTGAAGAAAAGTATTACCTTTCATTCAATAATTATACTTAATTGGCTTGAAGATTTAAATGCTACATTGGGTACAAACATTTCAAGCTGTGCATAACGTCGAAGTCTCCTCAGAAGACTGCAGTTACTGTAGAGTTTGAGCCTCCTCCTAGACTTATTATAGAAACAAAACCCAACAGCCTTTTCCTCCCCTTTGCCTTACTAGTTGATGCAAACAAATGGCTAGATCTGCAGTCTGGGAGGGGGGGGAAAGGAATAATTTAGGTTATTTTAATGAAACCATATCACTTCATATCTGCCAGAACAGTGAGAAGCTTGAAATTTTTACATAGATTTTGGTCTTGTGCAGGGTGGAGACCACGTGCCAGCCTGTACCACATTAAAGAGGCTGCTCTGCAGAAGAGAACCATGAATACACACCAGAAATAGTTAACAAAAAAGCGCCTTAAGGTGACATCTACCGATGCACAATGTCGCAGGGTGTTTGGTAGGTGAGACAAAGCCAATTGAATAATACAGGTGTCTTCCAGAATTCCGGTCTTTGGTGGTGGTGATGGTACATATATACAAATGAAGAGTCCCATTCTCCTTTCACACCAAAATTTCATTTTCACCAACAGTGCCATTTTTTAGCATTTAACACTGCACGTTCTCTTCCCTGAGCTGCAGGCTGTCAAGCTGCCAGCCTACATTTACTTTAGGACGCCAAGGACATCCAATATTTTGCGCTAGCTATTCAAAGCTTTCCAGGCCTGAGTTCTCACAGGCTAGTAACCCAAATGTTCATATCAACCTACTGCCGTAAGACATAGGGCAGAAAGGGAGAGACCACTAAGGCTAGCTTGGCAGCAAAGTGCCTTCCAGTCCCAGTTCACTGCACCTTGGGAGCCCTCTGCCAGAGCACTCAGATTAGCCTTTCAAAGAAGCATCCACTCCCTTCGCCTCTGGCTAGGGCAGAGTTTGAGACCAGAAGAACTGTTTTTCCTGCTTGGTTTTAGATGAGCTTCAGTAAGCAGTTGAGCTAACCATAGTCGTTCTAAGCCTTTGAAATCAGGGGCTATTTGTATTATAAGTAATCCTTTGGCTTTGTTCTTTCCTATTCCAAGCTCTGCTTTGAACCCTTTTACTTGTACGATTTGGATTCACAACTTATTCCTTCAAAAGCTCTTTTATGTTATGACTTTCTTCATTCTAGGTTTGGAAGGGACCTTGCAGAATTCAGCCTCCATCGTATAAACAAACAGAGATTTATTGCTCATAGAATTCTCTACAACCCAGTGATTTTACAGCAATTTTACAAACTTCTGGCCTTTTATGGGGGTCTGCCCATCACGAGCACCAGTTATATCTTCCATCTAGCAGCCGGATGCAGAGGAAACTTCCCAGAGATTTACCAGCAGTCTGCAAAATAAAGGTACCTCACCAGCCAACAAATACTGCTGCTGTGATTTGTGGCTGCTGGCTTCAGTCGGTTTGCTCTGAGCTACTGAAAGGAATTACTCATGAAATTCTGCAAAAATGCCTTCTGCTTCGAGGATATAATGTCACAGTTTATCTTCAGTATGCTGTAGTGTGAGGTTGAAGAATATTTAGAGAACATGCTAACCTACAGACATCAGGTACCCCAAAACTGTGCTGGCTTCTCCAGGCTTGACAGTACTGCAAAACATCTCACAGATAAATTTAAAGGCCATGTAAATCCACTGTCCACAGCTACTTATGACAAAACCTTTACGACACCCAACAAAATTAAAATTCACTTTCCTGCTTCATATAAGAGCAAGAAATGCACAAGGAATCCTTCCCCTGGTCTGCAGAGAGTCAGCAGAAGTAGGAGTGATCCACCAACGCAAACCTACTGCTTGTGAAAGTCAGAGGGGTCAGACTGATGCTGATTCCTTCTACAATGCAGTCTCCCAAGAAGAATTAGGCAAGGCGTCGAGAGCCATCCCTCTTCCTAATTCTTGCTATACAGATGCTTACACACCATGTGAGGAATTCACTTATACCAAAGAAATCTATAGGTGACTATTCAGGCAGCTTCCTTGTTGCCTAGCTTTGCTTGGAGACTAAAATCTCACATATTTTTCTTATAAAAAGTAGTCCTCAGTGAGCTAGATAGAATTTGGATCTGTAATCACATATGAGAAAAACTGCAATCTACATCTGCTTACAAATCAAATCAGAAAGTTTCACATAGTTGAAAAAATTTACTTAGACAATGCACAGTGGTATAGCATTTACCATTACTTTGAAATTTGAATGTGAATTGAGAAGCTAAAAAAAGCCCATCAGTACAGGTTTGTCTGCTACGACCTCACTCCAGTATCCAAGTGTAGGAAGGGCACAAGCAAAGCACAGTGAAATACAAACGCTACCAGAAGCGTGCGAAGCCCCTAATCCTGTGCAGTGTTCCCCCTGCAATCATCCAGCACACAACACGTCTTCCTTAACAAGGCATTAATCATGCCTTGGTGATGTGGGGGAGCCTTTCACTCTGCTGCACGGAGAGAGCTGCTGGTGAAGACGTTATAAATCTTCACTTTGTTTTCAGGGACTCTGGCTTATTTGTGCTCTCACTGTGCCAGGAACCCCCTCTGCTTTTAATGATAGATTTTCTGGTTTGGGCCTTTGCTACTTTCTGGCTTAGCCAAGCTGATATACCCAAGCACAGCGAGCATCTTTGTGTGTGTTCACCTGATAGAGTTCTTCTATGTATTTATATTACTGTATGATATGAATAAGCCACAATTTTTAATATAGTTTTCACACAATATCCTTGCAAAGGAAGAAAATTCTATGGTCCCTATTTTAAAATTGGAAGACAAAGCAAAAACAGCAAGCACCAGGCAACCACAACGAACGGTAGCTGTATTGGGATTTACAGATATCTTAGCTGAGTAATAACTAACTGATGGAAAAGACTGAGTCCTACATGACATGGGGGGGGGGGAGGGGAACCAACCCCAAAAACCCAGAAAACCCCCCACCAAAACGAAACAACAAAACCACCCCACTCAACACTCCACATTTTATTTTTATAGTTGCAGCAACTCGATGAGTTTTGTAGATCATGGCGTTCCAGGAGTGAGTTATTTATGCCTGCTGTTAGCATTAGATTATTAGATTTGGGGTTAGTGCTCAACATCCACTCAAGAATTTTAGATTATCAGCTTCCCAGCTCCTTTGGCCTCTGTTTTCTATACAGAAGGTAGGGAATTAACTTCGTAAAGATTGCTTTTTGGTTTGCCCAGCCTAGAGGTGGGATCGTAAAACAACAGAAAACAATTCCCTGGTTTTTTCCCCTCTACAGTAGCCAACATTATACTTACTCAGCAATTTTACGACACCCACTACTTTCAGTGCAACGTTTGTGCGCTGAGCTCTCTCATTGCCCAGCAAAGATAACGAAGGGGTTCAGGCTACCTACCGAAGGTCACGTAAATGATACAACTTAATGCACAATCACTGCCTGCTGCTTTAGGGCTGTTTTATCAAATTCTTATGGCTGGTATTTAGTAGCTCTCCTAGCAACTCTGAGTTGGAGGGAGATCTGAGGATTAAGAACTGCTCCTGCACAGTGTGTGTCTCGCACAAAAGAATGGATAAAACCTCAGGAAACAAGTGGCTGCGGAAATCAATACAGACAGATGTTCCACCAAAATGAAGTATTTTTCATTAAAATAAGAGCAAGCACGTCAGGCCAGAGAGTAAAGACTTAAGCTGAAGTTAACAGAACCAATACAAGTCTGGGTCTGCCTGACAGTTACTATCAGAGTGCCAGAGAAGACAAAAAAGGCAGCAATACAAAAGAAAAATGCAGAAGAATGTAGACAAAAAATAGATACTGCTATAGAAGAGGGTAAAATCTGCACTATTAAAAAAACAATCTTGAGACTAGCAGGAAACCTTCTTCAGAAAAAGATTAAAATCCAATGTTTTACCTATATGTAGATAACATAACCAAGTTGAGAGGGTGTTCCCCACCCAAAAAGCTTCTAACTGGGGCTAACAACCTCTATCAGAGGAAGGTCAGCACACGGAGCTTAATAGACAAGAGAAATGACTCTGAAAGGCCCATGGGTCTCTTCCTTTCCTTATCAACAAAGAGCAAATGCCCTTTTTTTGCAGCAGATTGCAACAGAAATAAGAGACAAAAATGAACGTAAAGCAGCTTTTCGAAGGCTGTGGTTGCACAGCTAGGGAAACCACCCAGGTGGCTCCCCAGAGTCAGAAGAAAGAGGTCTTGCTCCCCCTTTTCTTTCTTTCTCACTTCTCTCCACAAGAAATTCACCCTCCCAGCTGAGGGCTCCTGCCTCTCCCACCTGCTGCTTGCCTCCCCTTCCACAGGGTGACTCAGCTCAGCAATATCTCAAATAAAACCCGCAAAGATTTATTGTAGGGCCAGCTGAATGAGTTGGTGAGTGGGATGCTGGATTTCAGAGGGGATGTGGGGCAGAGGGAGGAAGGAAGGACGGAAGGAAGGATGGAAGGAAGCACTACCTCCATCTTGGGCTGCGGAGCTGGGCTGCCACAGGCCGGATCATGCAACTGAAGCTGGAAAAGTAGGTCAGTCTCTGCCCTCACACAGAGGAGAAATGTTAGATGGAGTTTGGTTCAAGAGAGTTTTTTGCAGTCTGGAAATACTAGCAGGAACAATGAGACCAGGAAAAGTGGAAAACACTCCTAAGTTTTCATAAAATATTGGGATTTTCCCACACACACACACTGTAGCCAGAAAAAACAAATTTTTTGCTTGTTAATTAGGAGTGTGCTAACAGTGTAAACCTTTTGAGATGGACAGAGGTTTTCTTAATAAATCTTTCACTGTCAAGCATCACCGTCTTGCTTCCTTTTGTCATGGGAGGGAGAAAGTCTTTTGTAGCAGTGGAGAACCACTTTGTGAAAGCCTGGATTCAATGCATTTGAAGATATGTCCCTGATTTCATTACATTTAGATTTCATCCAGAGGCTAAATATCAAACATAAATCTTCTGAAAACCTTCCGAGGTAAAAGGAGCCAGCTTTTGACTAGAAAGGAGAATTTTCATACCACTTCAGAACATTAATCTTCTTTTTATTTTCATGTGTCAGGTGCACAGATATCACATTAATTTGCTCTTGGAGAGGTAAGACAGGTAACAGGTGAAAACTGGTAAGCCCATCAATTCACTAAACCCCAAAGTTACCCTATTTTATGTCACTCATTAGTTATCAGCCACTCTAGAGTGGCATTACTTTGAGCAGGATGATGAAATAATTAGCAAATGCACTCGATCATCTGCCCCTGGTGTTTCTTAAAATGGTAACCGAGGAACGCAGAAGTGCCAAGCAAAACCATTTAAATCTTTGGAGAGAAGCCTAATTTTGAAGGAAAGACTGTTTTCATTTAATACACTGGAAAAAAGTATTGTTCATCTATATGAAAAAAGGAGACACTTAATATTGCCAAGGGCAGTGAGTCCTTGCGTGGTCTGTACAAGTACCAGCCATTCAAGCTAACACAGCTGGGAGACGGAATACCAGAATATGTCTAGACAGAGACTGACTGTGAATTGAATTTTGTGCATATAAAAGATTGTACTGACCTGAAACAAAGCAGAACGCAAAGACATCACTAACCAGATAATGCAATCCTAATTTGTCAAAAATATGCAATTTTAGCGTTCTTCTTGAAATCAAATTAGTAGAAGGTTGGTTTTGAGATGGATAAATAACTAGAATATCATTTACCCATATCTGAAGATAGCACAAAGCAAAAGCAAATTTTACCTAAGTCATATGAGAATTTTCTCCCTCTTCTACAGGTCTGAGATTTTGTTAGAACCCTTAAGAAACACAATTTCATGCTTAAGTCAGTCAGATCAACATGTTTCATTTAGGTTTCCTGCAAAACTATCAAGCTGTTCCAGTTTCACTTAAAAGGTTTAAGACCTGAGCCAGTAAGAAAATATGAAACCAGTTAAATTCTCCAATAACAATTTTTTCTTCAGCTCAGAGATACTGACATTGAAAACTTGATTCAAGCTCTGTTTACATGAAAAATGTAAAAGTTTTCATTACAAGTTTTCCAGGTATGCAGGAGGTCACATTCGCTCCTCGCTTTCACGAGAGCTCTATCGCGCCAGTCACCCTCCTGGCTGTCACTTCACTGACCCAGCTGTTTAAGAAATCACAAAATTTCCCCAAAATAATTTTGCTTAAGGTATTATATTTCCATTGAAGCAGAAGTTTCAAGGAGATCTTCAATCTCCAAGAAACTTTTGCACCTACAACAACAATCGCAGCTCTAACACCCATTTGTGCACCAATCAGGTAGGTATGAAAACTACTTGTCCAAATTCCATGTTTTAGAACTACAACCCCCCCCGCCGGCCCTCTGAAGATCCACCAAACAGACATAACCTACATTATTCCTAATGTACGTTTCCAGTCAGATGCTCTTCTGCAAAATTAATAGCTGATACTTAGTTATGTTCCACTATTTTTCCCCTCCGAGACTTAACATATACATCCGTAAGCCCTACAAGTAGCTTCTGCCGAAGTCACAGGCCTGCTTTGCTTGTCCCATGAGCAGAAAAACAAAATAAAAGGCTGTTTTCACACAATTCTTCCCAAGGTCTTCAGTGCTTTTTATGGGTTCAGGATTTGATTTGTGTAAGGAAGAACTTGTCCTTTTATTAGTCAACATGACTTGCTTGACAGATTTGTCTAATGTGGCCATATTATATATTTTAACTTGCTGACATCTAACAATTGAACAGAGGTCAGATTGGAAGCTCAAGGATTAAGAAGCACTTGTTTCATATTTCATCTCTCAAAACCAATAGAAAATGGCATGCTCTCCACAGCTGTCTGTCAGGGAAAGAAAGGATGCCTCATAAATAATAAGCAGTATTTTCAGTTAAATGAAACTTCTCAGAAAGGAAAATCTAAAAAGGAAAATATAGATTAAACAGTGCTGATTTAAAACAAACTCAATAAAAATAAGAGAAATACTTATTCTCTCAGTGATCTGTATTTATGGTAGTTATATTTTAAGTGAATTTAATTGCTCAAAAACTGGCAAGAAAAAATCATGTGGAAGAATTAAAAAAATACCATAGGGTGATTATTAGTTTGTACATATATTGTAGCCACAAGTAAATACATACTTCTCAAACTGATTAATTAAACTAAGTAATACACTCTTTCCCATGCCCACTCACTCGCAAAACGTAGCTTGTCACAATGGTCTCTCAGTCACGTAGTAAGATTTTGAAGACTACATGCTGCGAGCTTATTTTGGTATCAAAGTGGCTTCCTCATGCTGCGCTCCTTCAAAGTGGCTGACGAGCGCACTAAACAATGCCAGCATGGCAGAAGTAACACGGATGAAGTCCGAAGCATAGACGTAGAGGGAAGATGAAGGTACAGACAGAAGGAGGAGTTCTCCTTTTGCTTGCCTCCCTCTAAGAGACTCATTCGCTTTCATTTGCCCCAGAGTTGGTTTTCTTTCTTACGTAAGGTGATTCTCAAAGTTTGGCAACAGCTCCCTGTATTTCCTGTTTTGACCCTACATCAAGTTACCATCTTGTTACCATCAAGTTACCAGTGTCTTGTCAAGAAGTACTATTTCTCAATATCCCCAGAATTACAAAAAGCTCCGGGACAGTTCAGGACTACCAATCATACCACCAACTGCTTCTTCCCTTAGGTTGCAGGTGACCTACTTTCACCTGACTCATCGCTTGGCTTGAGTCACGTCTCAAGCAAAATTCATAGATTACAACAGGACAAAAACCATATTCTAAAGTAGAGCATTATTCTATAAAAAGCTGAAGAGGAACCCGTATGGTTTAGCCTGCTGAAACTCCTTCCTTTTTTGATGTACGGATCAGTACATTGGGACAGAGCAATTCCTTTGGTTCTTGCTAAATACTAACATGGTTGCCATCCTTCCTGTCTCTACCTTAAATGTTCTCTGATTCCATTCAAAATAAAGGATTTGTTCTCTCTGGGACCATACTGGTCTGGAAACAATATCTTATCTAGAAATTGTACTTTTACTGCACACCCTGTAGATTTTTTTTTCTTTAAATATCTCCTATCTTTATAAGCTACCAAATGATGAGTTCTTCACTGCATCCATCTGGCAGCTAAATCAAAATGCTTTCTTTACTTTACAAGTTTTTGATGAAATAAATGTTGCCTGCCCGAAATGCTTTGTTGCTATACGAGGAACATGTTGTTTCTTCCAGATTAAACTGATTTCAAGCAGTTTCACTCTTTGTATGAAAATGAACTGTGCAATTACTGCAATTATCTCAGTCAGTATGGGAAGAGTAAATAATATTGTATTGTCAGGTCCACCTTTCTGACCAACTGCCTGATACAATTTATTCAGGAATATTTCTCTCCACAGTTGGTTTGTGGTTTTTTTTTTTTTGTTTTGTTTTCTTTTTTCAATAAGCATTTCAACCTTTATCATTTTTCCTAATTACGTTCAGGCTGCAATTAGCTAATTAGAAACAGTGTAGCCATTTCAAAATAAATGAATTTAGGGTTATTGTCTTATTTCTCTGCTGCTTTTAGAATGTTTTCACAACATGCTCTCTATTAATATAGCAATACCCCATTTTACATGCAAGAAGCTGTGGTGGAACCTTTATGAAATTAATTTGTGTGATCACTGATCAGTCTGATTTCATAGAGACTAAGGTAACACAAGCTTGAGAAGGTGAAGGGCTTGGCTAGAATCAGAAGTAGCCTACAGGAGCAGACCTCACAGGAGGGCTCTAGAGATTAGAGGATAAACCAAATGGCAGGAGAGCAGGGAAAGGGGGGAAAGGGGGTTAAACATTGCAACAATTACTCTTAATGTCTTGTATTTCTATAGTGCTTTACTCCCACAATCCACTAAATGGTTTGCAAACGTTAATAGAGGGAAGCCATAAAGCTTCCTGTGAGTAGGGAAATAGAGTTACTATTGCACATATGATAAAACTGGGGAGCAGAAAGGCCAGGAACAGGATTCCAGCTCTCGGGCACCACCCCCTTCCTAAGCCATTCAAAGAGGATCCAGCTACCCCGCCGGCTTTGAGCGCACCAACAGCCTCAATTTTCATCTAATAGGCCCCTTATCTCTGTAAGTGCCTTCTCACATGCACAGAGCGGTCGGAGCGGTGCAAACAGCTCAGCTTTACTATTGCCACAGTGCCCGTGTGCGTCTGGGACTGACTGACGATCGCACCAGGTGCCAGTGACAGGAGCAGGAATCCTCTATCACCTTCTGGGCTCTTATCTAGCAGAGGACAGATAGAGGCAGACACAAACCTGTGGAGCAGAATTAGAAAGGCAAGACCTCAGCAGATAACTTTGCAGCAGTTCTTGGAAAATTGCATCTATTTCTCAAAAGACTGGAACTGTCATTGGTCAATCTCAATATTTCTAACAAGTGCTTAGATTTGCTGTTACAGCTGCGTTTCAGCTCTCAAACTCCAGAAACAGAGCTCTGAACGCATTACTGTAATATCCATATGTCCTCCTGCATTAGCTTTCATGTTTTAAACATTAGTGCTTGTATGGCATTCTATTGAATAAAGAAGGAAAAGATCAAATATGAACCAGAATAAATCCTTTTTCATCTTTTCATGATTCTGCTATTGCATTAAAAAAACAGCCCAAAGAAAAAACCATTCTGCTTTCAATTGCCAATAAACAATATCATCAAAAAAATTAGAGGACTTGATTACAGTCATCGATTAATTAGGTCATCTGGTGTGTTATACCGGTGAAAACCTGCAATAACAATTACAATAATGATGTAAATCACTTTTATTGATTTCAGTCAAGCTGCTGTGGACCTACACAGATTTAAATATGAGCATGAACCACAGTCATTGTTTTAGGCATGTCTGTTTGCACACAGGCCTTATGAACCAAGTGTACTGGGAAATAATATTTCCAGAAGTTATTTCAAACATAGTCTGGATTTTATTTTATACTTTATCCTCATTCTAAATTCTTATTATAAATGGCTATATATTACAACAAAACATTAAAAAGTCGATTCTGAGCATTTACACTACCCTATTATTAAACTAACAGAGCATCTTATAGCCTTCACTGTATTTATTCTTACAGCTCCTAATAGGGAAGAACTCTTTTCCCCCCTTCACAGGTGAAGGAATACATGGTCCCAATAGCACCATGCTGGGACACAACTCAGCTCAGGTTCCAGAAATAGGCTCGCTGTTATCCGAGCGCTTTGCTTTGATTCAACCCAATGAGATATTTTTAACCTGGACATAATGCAGTCCTGAAATGACTACATTGCTCCAAAATCTGAACTAGCTTATTCAGAGCTAGCCTGGACTTACAGCTAGAGAGTTCAGATAATTCAAAGTTGAAGAATTGCATAGTAGAGGAAAATCCCCTCGATGTCCTAAGCTGATTTCCTCCTTCTATGTTTGCATAAACAAAACAAATTAGATTTAATTTAGAGAACAATAAACATAAGACAATTCTCCTAAAGTGCCAAATTATATGACTAATGGAAAGTTCCCAATAAAATCTCCCTTGCCTTTTTCCAAAGCATTATGGGATGTTCAGGTGGACTGTCATGGTCTCATTCTCACATATGATTACCTCCCTGTTTCCTTTCCTCTCTGATCTGAGATTGCTGACTGAAATAAAGCTCTGATGTGTATTTTAGAAAAGATAGTAAAGATTTGATAAGACTTAATATTTCAACTCAGCACACTGTCTAGTAACAGGGTATTTATACATACTCCTTTGTTCTCAGTAATGCTGAGAACTGGAGCTTGGAAGGGCTTCTTGTAAATGCTCATCCAGAGTTTACGATGAGTTTCACGCAAGCAAAGATGAATCTATGTTTACTCTGCTCTTGACACTTGCCCATTAGCATAAAGTAGGAATTGCCAGTGACCTAAACGTGAGTAGACTATCAGACACATACCCGGCTTTTACTCTGCACTGTATGCAAGTTATCTCCCCATTAGATATGGACAAGACATCCTTCAGCTAAGTTATACAAACGATGAGTCATTCTCCCTGCACAGGCGAGGGACAGTGTTTAAAAATCACATAAAATATGCAGCACTCTTCAGCTGCTGATCTTTTCAGAGTTCCTTTGAAATACTGTGTTGCACTTAGTTCAAAAGAAAAAAAAAATCCCAGGGGAAAAATTCAGAATAAATAAAATATTTATTTGGCTTCCTAGGCAAACTAAAGCAAACCTGAGCAAGAGGTGTTAGATGGCAGCGGGTGAAGGCTCAAGGAAAGGGGGAGGTTTGGCAGTCAGAGCAGCTGTCTTTCAAAGAGCAAGGCAGAAGAGAGGAAAGAGAAGTTGAATAGAAAAAGATGGCGCACAACTAGTGGTAAATGCATTAAACATCCTGAACATCAGTATAAAATCCTGACCAGAACTATCATGTGACATCACAAGTCGTGATGTATTAAGACTGAGAAACACACACCACAAGAAAACCGTATCTCAGAGAAGCCTAGGTCCAGTGGCCAGGAGAACACCTTAGAAGTCTGCTCCTGAAAATAAACCTTGGAGCCTGGAAACAAACTTCATCAGCACTTGCGTGTCCAGAGCTTGTCAAAGCGGGGCCACACCGCCACGCCGAAATGCGCCTGAATTCCTGCAAACACCGGACATCCCTGTGCTCCCCGGGGCAGGGCTTTACTCAAGGCATTTTTCCCCTGCGTACATGTGATTTAACCAGGGTTCTACAACAGCACATGTGCCTGCTCAGACATCAGGACAAAGCTACGGAATATCCCCACAACTCCACAGATTTACGTGACAATTCCTAAAATTTATACTGAGCGTGAGGGGACAAATTATACTTCTCCTAGTCCAGTCCCTAGAAGAGTTTTATTAGAGGTGCAGGAACTTGTTGGTTCGTGTTTTGTTTGGAGTTTTTGCAGAATAAGTTTGACCCCAGCAGAGTCCCTCAGGCACTGAGACAATGTGTGAAACATCAGAGAAACAGTGTCCAACGAGATTATAGGAAGCGTTTGTTTTGAGGTATGCATTCATCTGTTCGCCATCAGAAAGATATTATTTAAGCATCATTGCCATATTTATCTCTGCATGACATAAGAAATAAAAAGACTGGGAAACCAATTGGTGTTGTCCTTTAGATCAAATAATTCTTTCACTATCAACATCTGCTAGTTTGTTTATTAGTCAACATCACAGTCAGCGACAGTCCTTCGATCGGACACGGAATGTGACCAGCATCTCATCTGCTCGGGGTGAGTTTCAACCACATGCAAAAAGGCATTGCAATGCTATGAAACATTAAGTTCCATGTAAGTTCCATTTTGAAGGTTAAAGTGGTTGTTATCTTTATGGTTGCTCTGTGTACTAAATGGACATTTGCCTGGAATTAGAAATTTAAATCAGATCTGGCTTCTTTTTGGGATTAGATTGTGATATTTCTTAACACGGTTCAGATAATAATACTCTGCACACGCATGTGAACAAATATGATGCACGTATCTGTGTAAAGATAATGCAAACAATGCTGCCTTCTAAAGTAAGGGAGAAATATGCTCAGAAGTATTTGTGCTAATATAACCTGGCATAGTTTCACCAGCAGTATTTAAGGATTTTTTCCACTGCAATCATTTTTATAAAGTAATCCCAGACACAAACATGTAAAAATAGCTCCCTTTGCAAAAGAAAAATAATAAAGACATTAATCATTTTAATTGTAATTAGACACTCCACAGACCAAATCTGCAAGGATCACATCCAAATGGAGATGTACAAAATAGTAGTCATCTAATTGCTCCTGCTCAAGAAAAAAGAAAAACCAGGAAAAAACCCCAAAAGTCTACCTCAATAATCCCGACTCAGAGTTTACAGCAAAACACTGACAGCAGCAAGCACAACTGTGGAACTTACATAGAGAAAACAACAATATACACAGAACCAAAATTTGTTGCAATTGTATCTTGAAAAAAAAGCCATTTGCTGCTTAAATCTAACCCCAAAAGGACTGTGTTTTTATGTACTATGGGGTTTTGAAGCCATCCTTACCATCCTCAGTGCTTAAAAATGCCTGTCTTTCTTGCTGAAATGGAAACTTTTGATGCGCAATAAACACTGAAACTACTGCACAAAGCAGAGAAACATGGAGTCTAACACCGACATATAAAGCTTGTGTATGTACACGATTTGGTTATCATTTTCCATATTCTATCCCAGCAGCTTCCGAATGGATATTAGCAGCAAAACAGAAAAAAGTCTGAGCTAGGCCCCTGACCTATTAGTTTCAACAAGAGTGCTACCATTAAAGAATGAAATACTCCTTCTCGCACTAAAAATAAATGCTACAGGCAACAATAATAATAATTAATAGAAAATATTCAGTTATGTAAATGTAACTGTCTTAATTGTCTCTGCACCACTTACAGTTTCTGTATTTGTATCAATTAATAGTACTTCTCAGGCAGTAACTGCTGCTCTGGGTCATTGCACTGCATACGTAAAACAGACAAAAACTGTTTTGATTGAAGACGTGAATCTTGTAATCTGACTGCTTGACCTTACTGTCCGAATAAATTTCCTTTGTAAATAATCTGGAATAAAAGTTTTGCTACCTGAATAAATTAATTATGTAAAACTTGTTCTGTGAAACTCTTGTTTCAGCCTTTAGATTGGACACCTGTAACATTTTCTTCTTCCCTTCCAGAGTTTTAAACTTCCACCAATTTTTAAAATTTTATTGAAAAATCTACAAAAGCAAAAAGAGGGAAAATATCCAGGGATACTATTAAAACGCGTAGAGCCGCATGAAGCCCAGAATACTTTCTCCAACCATTCCAGGTTGAGATCTCTAATTTTTAGAATTGTACTCACATTCATCTTACAGAAAAGATTTTGTTGAGATTACCTATCCTAAGGAAATCAGGACAGGGGAGTCAAAAGGATAACTAAATCTTTGTAAAGAAGAACAGGGAAGGGGAACGAGTGCACTCGGCTCTGCAGGGAGACGATACTGGTGCTGTAGCCAGAAGAGCTGGCAGAGGTGTAATCTAGGCTATTTTCCCCAGTTGAAAAAGTGACAAAGCCATTAAAGACAAATAAACCTCCAAGCTGGGAGAATCATAAAGTAGAAGAATTTGCATATCCCAGTCACATCTGCCAAACTGAGGTTAAAGACAGAAGAGAAGTGCAAAATGGAGAATCCCATTTTCAGGTGCAGTATATGCATATAGCTCTACTGAAGTCAGCAGCTGAGAAAGCAGCCAGCGTATTCATTTTACATTATTATAGTCTTGTATTTGAAACTCACCAAATTTGGAGCAGTTGGGACACAAGGACTAAAACTTTTTACTTCACTCTACTTTTCATTAAAGACCCAAGCCTAGAAATCACAGCATAGAAAGCCTATGGAAAAACACAACTGCTTGATTACAGGTTCAAATTTGTTGCTTTAGACACATGCTAAAGCTGAAACCTAATGTATGCACAGCATTGGCGAATTTTTTGATATACAAGAGTAGAAAGTATATGTTGTATAAACAAAATGCAGACCAAAGAGATTTGCACCTGGGCTTTAGTCTTGTTTAGGGAAGAGCTAAGACTAAAGAACCTAAACATTAAATATCCGTACCAATACAGCATTTAAATAAATCCAGTATGAAATCCATGTATGTGACTTCAGTTCTTACCTAAATTGTTTTAAATTAATAAACACAAGAGCATAAGAGAATGAAAAATCCTCCATTATTCATTAAAGACTTTTAGTGCTTCATTAGTCTTGTTGCTATAATCCACTTCTGATTAGCCGGGTTGTTAAACAGCCATTGTCAAGTGCTGCTAAAGTGCATGAATTTCTTTTCAAACTACAGCAGTGTCATTTGAATGTAGTTAGCAACATCTCATCAGGTGTTACGGCCATGCCTGCAGAGTATAAATTAACTGTGATTTCTTTAGCACTCCCTTTTTTAATCATGTTTCCATATGAATTTTCATTTTGACATAACACAGTGAAAAAAGCTGTCAGCATTTTAGATTGCTTAGCAGAAGTACCTTGTCAGGTCAGGATGATAATGTAGGCTCAGGTGGATAACATGAGAGTAAGAAAGAAGAAAGTGGAGGGGAGGGAAAGACATACATTCTGACCCAGCACCGTCTGCTGCTGACCCGATGGGGCAAGCAGTAATGAAGCATTTACATGCAAAACTCCAGATCCCAAAATTTAAATTCCATGAGCTTCCTCAGGCTTAATTTCTCCCTGCGGGACAGAAGCCTTCAGCAACCACAACAGAAACTGCTACTACTAGAAGCCAGCTCCACTAACCTTGAGGAAGCATTAGCTTGCAATTTACTTTCTCATTTATTCTTCTTGAATGTCCCAACTCCCTAAAGTTCTTGCCCTCTCACCAAGAGCTGTGACTTTGAAAAGTTAAAACCTCACATTTTAGACATGTTCTGTTTGCCCAATAGGTCAGATTTTTTAAAATACTGAAAATCTGCAACTTAATCCCAGAATCATCAGAACCGTCAAAATCTTTCTTCAACTTCAGTGAGGTTGTCTGCGTGAGGTGTGGCTGCGGCTGGAACTGGGAGAGAAAGCGTGGAATATTTGGGTATTATTGCCAGCACGCAGCACCCAAAACAGTCCAGGGAGGGTTTGGAAGACAAACCTCATCACTGAGCTGCAATTAGTTGAATTGCCAGGTCTAAACCTCACTGGTAAAAGATCACAGTGGTTACGGTGGGGAAGGGAGCTTAGCAGGCAACATCTCCATTAGAAACAGATTTTCTTCCAAGTTTATAACTAGACTGTGCATTAATCATCAGGAAATGGTTTAAAGCTCTCTGAAAAAGCTGGCACTGGAGAGAGCCGGCAGCAGCGGAGCTAAACTCCAGGAATTAAGCAAAGGGTCTGGTTTTGTTCAGTCATTTCCCTTCACCATCGAAGAGATTTTAAAGTTTTGAAAGAGGAACCATCCTTTCATTTTCTGTGTGTCCAACTATGAAAATTCAGAGGGAGTGTTCCAGCCTAGTGCTTCAGGTGCTGTTGGAATACAAATAATTAAGGGACTTTCAATTTATTTTTTAAAAAACTGCCGGTATGTTTCAAAGGAGAGATACAAAACTGCTGGATACTGACATAAAGGCCGTTCTCAATAGCTAAACATTTTAATACCACAAGGTTAAAAACAGACCTTCTTTTTTTGACTAAAAAAAAAAATTAGGCCAATTCCATATACATGATTCAAGTCAATGAAGAAGTGCTCCCCCACCTCAGAGGAACTGGATCAGTCCCACGGTGATCCTAACAGGGCAATTTTTGCAACTAGTCCCATAATCTACCTGCTACATAAAGTACTCAATTTTTTTTTCACTTAATCTTGGTATCATATTAACAACTGAACTTTCAAAATCTTTGGGAAACTCTGTCGAATCTTTTATAAAAGTCTGTAAAAAAAATAATACAGAGTTCCCAAGATAAGGTTTTCTATGGGAAACTGTAAGATTTGATCTATTTTTAACAACAGAAAAATCCTCCTCATCCTCCTCCATCTTTCATTTCAGACCCAGGGCTTTCTGTGAGAATCTACCAAAGAATTTACAGAAAATTTCACAGGAAAAATAAAAAAAAAATATAAAAAGTCTTCTCTAAAAAGAAAATTATAGTAGCCATCATTTCCTCAGCTGCAGGAGATCTGCAGAGCTATGTGATCATGAACGCCCACCCGTGTAATGACCAAGTGTCTACTCAACTAGTCTTTGGGGTACGAAATCATTGCGAGTAGGCTTTTATCATAATAAAGTATAAAACCAGGCATAACTTACATGTATTTTAGATATGCAATTACTTATGTTTTAAAATCTAAGCAGAAGCATTTTTTAGTATTCAAGTGATTTTAAGAAGTCAAAAACAACCACTACAATGCGTGGGTGGGGGAAAAAAGTCTGCTTTCCTAGATTTTCTTTCTTTAAATCAAGGCTGACATTCTGAACACACTATTAACAAGTAAGAAATCTATGTTGACTGTGAAGAAGCTAACGGAAGTCTACAGTGCCCTTTAATAATTAAATTTACATTCATATAATCTTAATTTAAATAGATTTTAATTGAAAGACTCCTGATCTGTTCATCTGGCTGCACTGTTTTCAACTTCTCTGTGTCAGAATCTGTCTCTATGAAGTCTTCAAAATAATCTCCCAAGGAAAAGTGACTGAGGACAATTTATTAGAAATTGCATCCACCCATACAGGGCGACAGATGCCACAGGACTTTGTAAGACACAAGCTTTCTGCCCTGCCTTGGAATCAGACAACACTTTTTTATTATGATGATTCTTTAAAAGCTGATTTTACAAGATGCAGTCATCAGCGTTAATATATTCAGTTACAAAAGACAGGTGATAGTATCAGCAAGTCTTTGGGTGAAACAATTACCTTAGGAGCAGCATCCTGGAATCTATTACCGAAAAAATCTCACAATTAGGACTGCAGATGTGTAACACTAGTTTTGATATAAAAGGAGAAAATTTAAGCTGAAAACTTATACGTTATCTCAACTATTTAGCTTGTTCAGTGGAAGCTTCATTTTGGAACAAGTATAATTTAACTGACAAACAAAAGAAGTATAAACCGTTTCGTGAATGATTGAGAGACATACTATAAACATTGCAGGCTTTTATTCTTCTGATATTTTTTTAACTACCGTTAAAGAAAATGCACGCGTGTTTGAACGACTCTACTGGTGAGAAAAAAGGTAGACACAAGCTTCATATACATGTCAGTCAAAAAAAGCACAAGTGGCTGATTCAGTGGGGAGGAAGGTTTTAACTCTTAACTGAGGGTAAAAGGGATGAACAGATAACAAACAACTATGAGCAAGTTTACACTTTCTTTTACAGTTTCTCGGACAATGTAATTTCACTTCTTTTTTTAACAATCTGTAGATCTGTCCATCCTAGAGCAAAGGTCAGGCACGTACATTATGTGGACAAGGGCTAGTATGTATTTGCCCTTTTCTGCCTGATATCTCACCATGCACATCGCTTTTGTCTCAAAAGAGGTGACTGGGGAAAACAAAGACATGGTTTCATGTTACATTAAGAGATCATAGGGAACATTCCATCCCATCCATCACGCACAATGGCACACCTGATCGCAGAGCACAACTTGTACATTTTTAAGTTTGGCTGATTTCAATACAGTCTTGCTAGAAAGAAAAAAATGAACATTATTTTGTTTTCTTATTGAACATCGAGAATTTTCATATACGTGTGTTCAAGGCAGTGTCAATTAAACACTTCATACTATAACCTGCCAGTTATTCTATCTTGCAAAAGAAGTTTATTTATGGAACACTTTGATTTCATAACGTGTTCAAATTGCATGGGACGTGCTTTCAGAATCACTTGTGCATAATCTAAAGCTTTGGAATTAAAAATATTGCCATATCTTATTTTACTTAATACTGAAAATCCCATGATCCCATTTTCTCTGTCACCATAGCAGGATAAAAGAATTCTTATTGTGAAACATTCTTTCCTGAGGAACCCATTAAAGTGCAAGTCTCTGTATTTCATCAAACAAGTTCTGCGTTCATCTCCCCAGAGTGGATCACAACTTCTTTGTGTCACTTTGAGTTTCAGGAAACAGTATTTGCAGGGGAAATGTTCATAAAGGCTCTTTTTAGCATTCCCTGACTAATGGCAGCATTAAGGTTGAGAGAAGATCAATGCTATTTGAGCACAATTTACTAATTAGGGATGAGTAACA
Organism: Morus bassanus; assembly: GCA_031468815.1. Classification (NCBI taxonomy): domain Eukaryota; kingdom Metazoa; phylum Chordata; class Aves; order Suliformes; family Sulidae; genus Morus; species Morus bassanus. Next base: position 39,752,162 of record CM062575.1, read on the forward strand.
AGAATGAACAAAGGGAGATAGAGTACCATCTTAAAAGATTTAGGGTAGATTTAGGCCTTTGTTAAAATATTGCATAGTTTAGGGGAAGTTTGGAAAATTAGTCTGAGGAACCAAAGCAAACATTTAGCTGAAAAAAAAAAGAAATCTGTAGCTATGTACAGTGTTATATGTGATATAATTTTCTGAATAGATACACTCAAGGCAAGCTTCAAAATTAGGCGTTTAAGTAAAGCTAGATGGCAGCTGAGCAGAGTAACATACCTAACACTGCACTCTGTATACCTGTGTTTCAAACTAGCATTCTTAACATTACATTAAGAGGGACTACTAATTCTTGAAAATTTGGTTAAAATTCATGGAGTGGGGGAAACAGGATGAGAATGGACCAACATCCAAAATGTTTCAACTTGAACAACTCTAAAGCATTTATACGGCTATGCAGCATCCGTACATGAAGAGACTGCAAAGTTTGGTGGACAGGGAAGGTTACACATGGAAAGTGATGACACTCGAGCAGTTACCTCGCATCAGTTTGGCCACACCTACTGAGCACAAAATTCAAGTCCATCCTAAATTCAAACCATTGTTTCCGAGTTGATGAATTCTACTTTGCAGTTGGGTGGGTCTATTAGATCTGTATTAGGGATATCTAAGAGCATGAGCTCTAAAAATACAGTTTCAATGGCCTGCAAAGTCTGCAAAAATGCATTAAAGGCTAAACAATTCTGGAGAATGGATAAAGTAACATGCTAGGATTTAGTATTTTCCTTGGAAGGCATAAGAAAAAAAAAACATTCATTGGACTCGTGCAACTAAACAGAGATTTAAAATAAGAAAGGCAACTTTTCTACATCAGTGCAACTTGTTGAAGCCTACTTAGTGGTCTGCACTGCAAGCACAAAGAAGCAAACTACAGTAAATACCTCTAACAAGATTTGCAGTGATGTGTGATTATCTGTTCAAGTCTGTGCAACCTACTTTATGTGTACAGAGATTAATTCATTCACTTTGACCACTTGAGAGAGGCATATAGTAAAATGGAAGACACTGTACAGGCAGTAGAGAAAGCAAAATCATTTCTAAAAGGTGATTAGTCTGGGTTCTTTTAGTATGGAAGTAATTGCCTTCTGAAGATGCCTGTCTCTTCACACACCAAAGAGCTGACAACCAGCTTAAGGAAGACACCCAACTTGCAAGCATATGAAGTCTACTTCATTTCGCTTCAGAATCTGTCTAGGGATATAGTCTATATTTCCCAGCTTCCTGGGATGCAGAAAATTCAAATAATGAGTTTACTGTCCTTAAAACAAAATATTGCAGCATTTAAAATTGTGGACAGATTTAACTGTCTAAGAGTAAAGAATTATGCTTTTTCCATTAAGCTGCATTTCCAAGTAGAATATAAGACTACTAGTAACTGAGTCTGCAATCTCTTCTATGCCCTGCTTTCCCCTTTCAGCCAGTATCCAGATGAAATGCTTACTGCCAGGACAGCATAGCCACCACTCTTAATTCTGGCAAAAGAAAAACAATTTTGACTTCAGTAATCTGACAAAAGATATATTCTTGAAGGTCTCCAGTGTTCGCATATGCACGTTCATTACTAGCAACTCTGACTGATCAGGGGCTCATCTCTAGTTTTAGGAGGAAGTGGTCCTAATTTTTCCACTTAACAACAGGGAATTCTTCACTAGAAGACACCTGCTACAGTTGCATAGTTGAAACTAGGATCGCCTATACACCCACCATTTACATTATAAATTTCAATTTTCACATCACCTCCCTTCTTAACAGCACCAGTTGACACTTCATTTTCACACCTGCAGCCTACCTACCCTTCAAAGTATTTGTGCCCATCAGCTACCTGATTTCACCTATAATCAAAGCAGTAAGAAGTACAACTGATATATATTTGAGGGTAATTAAACAACAGAGGCCAAGACGGTGGCACAAAAATGGATTAAAAAAAGACATGAGGCATTTGTTAGAGGAACGCTTGTAATCTAGTTCAGGAAAATATCTATTAACTCAGAAAATATACACTTCTCATTAAAATCTGAAAGAGATAATAACCAGAACTCCAAAGATTTACTGTTCAACTATGAAACCAATATAGTTTTTGCTTAACGTTTTCTTTCCGTATTTCTGTTGTCTGATGAAAATAGTCATGGAGAGAACAAATATTTCAACTAAACCTTTTAATGTTAAATTAACATGAAGAAAGCCACCACTTCAGAAGTCCTGCCTCTTTTTCCAGTAGCACTGCTCTAAGTCTTAAAATGTACCGATTGCATTAAATACACAAACCAAACTTCACCCACACAGGTCAAGACGGTCAAAAAGCATCCTGCCTAGAAAACAGATAAAAATAGCCTGGAAGATCTTCCCCATGAGCACGTTTAATGCCCTCCAACCACTGATGGCTGTCCAGGGTTAGTCCCAAGTAAGCCCTCCAATATGTATATGGCCACGTCCCCAGCTCTCATGGCCTCACTCCCCTTTGGAGAGAAGTAGATGTGATTTGCTTCTACTGCTGTGCACTGCTTACCAATGTAGACATACCCCTGATGTTTGGAGCAAGATCCCAAATGCAAGGCTGTTGCTTTTTTTGGGAACGTGTCTATTCACTGTATAGTACGTTTAAATGATTAAAGGGAAATCCTTCACTTTATTATAACTAGAACAGGACAAATACAACAAATTTAGTCAAGAAATTATCATTTAATTCATTCTTCATCCATTTACAAGAACAAGGCTTTTCAGGACAAACCCATTTACACAACTTTAAAACCACACCAACTAAGATCACGTGCATCACTTACTACCTCTTAACTTGGGCTAATGCAACTTTTTTAAAAGATCACACAAACTTCACACATTACTTTTGTGCCTGAGGTGTTTGAATCATGCAGCAAAAATATTGCAGTTTGCAGCGCATATGTGATATAAAAATTGCACATGCACAAACTGAATGCTGTGACTGAGAAACAGTGTTTAGATCACTGTAACCTGCACAAGATGTAATAAGTTTGGCCAGACTACTGAATCATGAATTCCTATAGAAAAAAAAAAGTTGATAAAAATATACAAAAGCAGAATCTAAAACAGAGGAAAGTTTAGTCAGCGCTCTCACAGAGAAGGTTTTTTTCCTGAGGACATTAGTAATATGCAGCTCAAATGCTCTGTGTTCAAAGCACACATGCTCAGACTGTATAAACACCAGAAATCAAAATACTTCAATTGTCAATGATTTTTCCCTATAGGGTGGTAAAGATGAGGTGAATAGTCACTAATCTAAGAGTTTGAAACCAATAATACAAAAACTTTCATACAATATACTTTATTGCAAATCAAATGTTATTGCTTTTAGCAGAGTACATATAGTGTGCTTTTTTTTTTCCTCCCAGACTACATAACATCTAAAATTTAACCTCTTTCAGAATATAACCAGCATGAAAGAATACTGACAAATCCTTGATTTCGTTCTGAGCATATATCACAAGCTGAACAAAAGGAGTCCTAGGGAGCGTTAAGTGATAATCAACCTTTCAAATGAAATTTTAAATCCTCATATATAATTCCATTTCTGTGATCCATGTCTTTATGAAATTTTACAGGGCTTCAGAATGATTCTATCAGAACCCAATTAATTGCTAGAACAGCTTATTGGATTCATTTCCACTACACACTATGGCTCTGCCCACCAAAGGACCATAAGAACACAACCCACCAATGTGAAAGGTAATAGTGCCAAGAGGTGATCTGTCCTGGTACTTGAGAAACACAGCTTGACCTCCCACAAACCTGAACCCCAAATAACTGCAACAGTGGCATCACACTATCAGCACACGTGTGTTCCTAATGCTTATTACACTATGACACATTTACTGCAAAATCAGTTTCTTCATGGGGACTGCAAGCATTACTTCATGTGAATGAAGGCTGGGTTTTTTAAATGGGTAAAAGCTCATCTATTAGCACAAGCTGAATAACTGGGGTCCTAGTTTCTATGTAGAAAGCCAAAAAAATCTCAAAAGCAGCATTTGCTGGGAAAAAAAAAGCTTATTGATTCTTCTGCTATTTGTTTATTCCTCAACTAAAATCCTGTTTGAAATGTGACAGTTCATAATCTTTTATTTGGATTTCCACAGAACTAAAGGTTTATGTCCTCATGTGGTAGAATTATTTCTTTAAGTGAACTCTTCTTTTCTGCAGCATCTTTACAAATGAAATATGCAGAATTTATTATATTTTTTAAAAAAAAAAGATTCTAAAGAAAATAATTTTCATTGCACCATAAACTCTATCAGCTGGTCTGTAACCCCTTGAAATGACTAGTTACATACTTGACATCTCGCAATGCTTCCATTTCATGCCTGTATCCTGAACTCAATGAGCAATTGCTGAGCAGAAGTTTCAAGCATTTATTGTATCATGGCCCACAACAACATAATTGTGCGGCTCGATGCAGCCTCTCGGGGCAGGTTGGGTCAACATGCAGGTTTAAGAGCACTGGGGAGGAGGAGAGGGCTCTGCCTCCCACCCGTCGGATGCTCAGCTGCTGTCAGGAGGTCCAGCTTCACAACTTACAGGAGATCCGTGCACTGCTTGAGGACACTGTTCTGGTGCTTCAGCGGTAAAGCTGTATTCAACCCTAGATGTTCGCAATTTTGTAAGAAACACCATTTATTTGAGCTATCTATGGCCTGAGATGCTCCTGCTGCTGCCTTGATGTGTTTTTACTGTAGAGAGATTTCACTAGGCAAATTGCAGGCTGTAATACATTCATATACCAGACTGTACATTACAAGTAACAGCGAAGTTATAGATGTAATTTGGAGTGAATAGCTACCCAGTCCTGCTGTCTGGTAAGAGTTATCATAAAACGCTCACCAAGCGATCTAAAAATGTTAATAAATATTGACGGCTTACTCCAGACCTCTCGGCTTTCTGTGATCGTGAAGCGCGACCACATCATGCTTTTAACCTCTGGAAGGGGCTGTACGCTCGAGCACCGGGTCACGCTGGCGATCACAGACATTGAGGTTACAGAACTGACATGGCTGAAAGACAGAGGTGAAAGTCTAAAGACAGGGGCGAAAGTCTACAGCCAGGGAAAGTCTCACGCTGAACGGAAAGGAATCGGCAGCCCATTACTTGTGGCCCGTTAGCCTTTCTAAACTTGTTTGCCCAGGGCATTTCTCCCCAAGTAGCGTGCCTACCTCAGGCCTGGGACACGGCTCATTCTTTGCACTTTCCTGCCACCTCTCCCAGTGTAATTAATGAAGGATTACCAAACCAGGATGCTTGCTGACCTGGATGAAGTCAAAGCTTCTTAAACAGAAACAAACATACAAACCTGTAACTCTCTTCCCCTTTCCAGTTTTCTAGGTGTTCCTTTTCGAAATACAGACATTTTCTGACAGGACAGTTGCAGGGACAAGCTTTACCTCGGTGCCGGAGGCTAATATTGCCTTTCTGATGAAGTACTGATCAGCCGTTCAGTGCTCTTCATCCAGGCTAACGGTATAATTTTCATCCAGCAGTAAAGTTTTATCTGCATTGTGCAGGACTCTCAACACTGCCTCTTCATAACTGACCATTTACCCTGAAATTACTTCTCTTAACAATCTCTGAGTGCCTGTCAAGGGACTTATAAACCACAATAACTTCTGTCTGTGCAAATTGGGCAAATACAAATTTCACCATTGCACATTTGAGTCATTTACGTTTGCCCCAATGACCTCAGAAAGCAGAACAGCTCAACTGCTTTTTTTTTTTTCTCTTTTTTGTAGAGTATAATGAAAACAAACAAAACCATCCACTCTCCGCAATGGATGGACTTCTGAAGCCTCTTTCTTCTCACCATAGTTTAACTCTTTCACTTGCTGAGTGCACTACTTCTTCCCTGGTTGCTCCTGCACATATTGCTCAATAAGGGGGAAACAACAAAAAACAAAAAAAACCCCAACCTAAAACTACTTACTGAAAAGCTATAGCAATGCAAAGGCCGGGATGTGACCTGTGAGTATTTTCAGAAAGAAGCCCCCTTAAAAGTTAATCATGCTTCCTCCATTGCTGTCTCATTTTTAATACTTCTGCCCTTCCAGTCTTGCTGTGCCCCACGCTATTCACTAACCATCCCTCTTACTCCCTCCTCTTTCCAAACAGGACTTGGGAAGGACAATCCCACTCTGCTCGGACAGTGCTCTCTTTCCCTTACAAGCTGTCACGGCCCTCACCCACTGCTTGGGGACTATGATATTTTCTCCTCTTCTACTGGCTCTGTCTCATTGTGATTTCCTTCCCCCACAAGCAGCAAGGGAAGTCACTTCCCTGCCTGCCACGCTACATCACCTCTGTAGTTTTTCTCTCATCTGCCTCCCTGTCCCAGCTGCTTCGCTCCTCCTAAATGTTAATTATACTCCACTGAAACCTCTTGCCTCTCTTCCCATCCAACGTAATTTTTAGCATCTTTCTATTTCTTAGAGTTCTTTTCTTGCATTTTCGCTACATCCTTTCGTCACACTCTCCATTGCCAATCAACTTCTTTTCTCCCATGCTTTTGCCTTCAGGAACATTCCCCCTCCACCCCAGCTTTGATGTTCCTATTCCCCAGTCCCCTGTTCCCTCTCCAATCCTCTTGCTGTTGGCTGCCCTTTCACGTCTTATTCTAGAAAAGTACCGTGGGAAGTTAGTTCACTCACCTCCCACTGTTCGCTGGAAAAAAAACCTCAGAGCCAAGTTAGCACGTCATCCGCAGGCAATATGTTAAGGAATGTAAATTCTTCCGCCTGGCAGAGAGCACCATCCTTCCTCTTACTTCATGCCGTGCTCAGCTGGATGCCAGTGCTTTAGAAGAGGAATGCAGCCCCATTAGAGGAAGTTTAGTAGTGTGGCCTGTAGCCATTTATACATACATCTAATATTAACAGAGATTTTCCCATAGACGTGAATAGCTAGTATTGTCTATTAATGTAGATTTATGGGAGCCCCGAGCTGATGTTTTTCTTCTTGTTTGTTTTTATTAGCTGTAGAGTTAATCCTCAACAGGTTTAATATCTGCCACCATAAATCCTCCAAAGATTTCAAATGGGTAAAATATAACCTACTTGAGAGTTTGTATGGCTTTGATTAGTAAAACACAAGCGGTTTTGATCAGCAGTACGGTATCCTAATCACACAATTGTCCTGCTGAGCAATTTCTTGTAGTTACCGGTAAGAAACATGGGCGAGGTATGGGTGGAGTAAAGGGAAATGTAGTAAGTAGTAACAGATATTACCTATTTCTTCAGTTTGAATAAAGTGACATGTCATTGAGATTAGGATGCGTTTTCCCTCCTCAGATGATCATAAGCACTAACGTTCAACTCCGCAACATCCTGGTTAAAAATTTTGAGTCACCTAACTTGCAGTATCCATTGTTCTTCACAAAGCATATAAACTTTTCAATTATTTCAACTGTCAGAACAGACTGCAAGGAACTTACATCTTCCATTCACATTTCATTAAATACTACAAATGCAACTTGTTTTCTCTCAGTGTTTTTGCTGTGTAGCTTTTGCAGAAAACATTTGACAGCTGAACAAAGAAGTCATCATCATATCTTGAGTCAATGACAACAGAATTATGACAGGTTCCTACACCTACCATTGCTTTTCCTGAGCCAAGACTCTGATTTTTTTTTTTTTCAGCAGGGCTTCTTTTTACTTTTTTCTTGGGATAAATGCAAACAAACCCATGCAAAACGAACACAAGAACATGGAGAGCTATCTTAATTAAACAAAGGGAAAAACCTCAGAGAAGGTCACCTTGAACATATGAGTTGGAAAAAAAAAATCAATTTTGCGCGCTAATTTCACAATGCATTTGAAGCAGATATGTTTTCTGGCCTGTGTGCTTTTCAAATAGTTGTTCACATACTTCTATTTTGAGACAAAAGCAATGTTATTAAGCTTGCTCTGTTTCTTAGCATCTTTACAAATGTCACAAAATCCACGATTTTGTTTTTAATTATAATCTTTATGACTTTAGAATGATGTCATGCATTCAGATTGCCAAAGATCAGGATTCAACAGAGGCATCTTACAAATGATTCCCAAAGAGCCTTTTTCTGTAGCTTGAAGTCAATGGCATAACAAGGGAGTTCAAGCTCTGAGATAATTTGACTTTATCAATAAATTTCAGGAAGCCTTTAAGTGACTATAGGTTGAATCCTCAATTTGCTCTAACCCTGCATTCTCTTCACTAGTCAGCAAAGCTCCTCTCCAAAACCATAGGAAGGAGCTCTGGGGAATGCTTTCTAGGAATCACTGCTTTGCTCAAGTATTTCAAGTCACTTGACCTTCAGCATCACAGCTGCACCGGGGGTGAGCTAGAGCATTTCCAGGAAATGCAATGCTTAGCCATGCTGCTTGCAGCAAGTAAAATATTTGTTTTCCTAATAGCTAGCATTCTCAGTGACAATAATTATCCTGCCAAGATTACATTCTGTTGTTAAATTGTGTATTGGCTTAATTAAAAAGATATACTTTATTCTGAGTTCTACTTCGAGTTGCACTTTAAGTAAAAGCCAGAATAAAATAATTCCCCTTGCCAAAGTAGTGGCAGTTTCCTGAAGAAAGGGGTGTTTTGCTGTGCTATGGTGAATACAGTTTTACTCTGAGAAGACGAACAGATTAGGTACTACACAGTGCAGAATGATAGCAGAACTATAAAAATATCCTCTGTTAAATGTTCAGAAATCCTATTAACAGAAACGATGAATCACAGAAAAATAGGGCTAGAGGAATAAATAAAAAGACAAATATTTACACAGAGAATTTCTGCTTTTTCCTGTTATGACTGGTCACAATTTCCTCAGTAGCGTTCCTTTCAAAATGATTTATTGTGGAGCAACAACTGAAAGTGTTATTGATGCTTCTTTTTGAAGAACAGGTTGGAAATATTCAAATTTTTTTTCTTTTGGACTAGTCATATTCTGTTTCACTGACCCTCCGTCTGAACAAACATCAAATTGGAAATGTTTTTAAGGTAAAGTTCTTTATACTTTAGACAGTGAAAAAATTTGTTATCTTTTAAATGATATAGTTGAAGTGTATACTATGAAAACAGTGATATATGAGAAGAATCATGACAACAAACATATAGCAGAAAAATAAATAGTTTAAAGGCTGTCTGAAGAAAAAATCAAACCTCAAATCTATAACTCATATTAACAAAGCCCATACAGAAAGCACTGATCCTCCAATTGATTGATATCAGAAAAAAATTACGGAAACCCACACACTGGGTCAATACAACACAGATACAGCAAATAAGAAAATCTACCTCCCCATCACCCGTTTCGTAGTCACCCCTTGTGGACATAAAATCTTTTCCTATCGGTAGAGACAGGAAAAGTAGATGGGACTGAAAAAAATTCCACTAATCCTTTTTAGGCAAAAAAATGACTTTGAACATCATGATCACATGGTGTCATGGACTCATGGAGAGGTTTTACCACTTACAGGAAAAGCCAAAAATCAAACTGAAGCCTATCCTGCCAGCTGAGTTCAGCCACAAACAAAACTTCTGATTTTAGACTCAGAGGATTGAGTTTCAATGTCTACTGAGGTCTGTCTGTCTCAGGAAGCCGTGGTACAGCCATGTCCAGTAGTTTTGTTCAGATTGTACCTATGAGAAAGCGCTACCACTTTATATAGGTATTTTTTCCTCCCATGTAGCATGGGGATAAAGTTTTAAAAGATAATAAAAGTTTGCATGATAAAAATAATTTTTAAAATTACTTTGATGTCTAGGGAAGTTCTTAGCCAACTGTAAAAAAGACTCTCCCTGAATTATATAGCAAAAAAATTATCATGGTTCAATAAAAACCTAGCAAATATGAAGAAATCTTAGTTAAAAGTCTGCCAATACCTTTCAAAATACATTAAACTATGTTGATGAAGAATCAATAACTGTTATTTCTCTTGCTTTCAGTTTATGGATGTTTAAAAATTCTGTCACAGTGATGACACCCTAAAGCAGCAACTTTTAATCAAGCAAACATATTTCCCTAGCAGTGTTTGGACTGCTTGGTCCAAAGACTCTCTTGGTACTTAAATATGTTAGGGACCGTTTATTTATCATTTCTAAGAATTCTTTTGACATTGAGGAATTGCCATTTTACGATATTACCCCTGAAGTACCAGGAAAGTCTGGAAGAGAAAGGGGGAGGGCTGATAACGAGGTGTTGATAACTGTTCTTTCTTACATTTTCAAGTGTCCAGTGCATTAGATCAGGTGTGACCAGAAACCCGGATGACTCAAAAAGCAGATATAAGCAAATGCTCCTCCTCAGCCATGGATGGATGAGCAGGAAGGCACAGGTCTGCTCCATCAGCCCAGGAGAAGACCAAGGGGAATACAGAGGATGGTGGATGTTCCTTGTTTCAAGGCAAATACCTTCACTGGGTGCAACTCCCCTGCCACTTTAGGAGACTGAGAAATATAGTAGTTGTTTCTGCGGCTACCGTGTGTCCATTTGTGTTTTGTTATGGAGGTAACAAAACTGGCCAGAGCTCAACAGCACGTGGATTGGTGTCCTGTAACCAAGTGATATCTGTGCTTGTACGAAAGGCAAAGGAATAGGAAGAGACTGTAAACATTATGGCGAGAGGGGAAAAAAAAAATCCAGTGTAACATTTATTCTAAACCTATTGAGTCCTGATCAAGGAAACATAAGCACTTGCCAGCTTTTGCTATCCCACTTAATACAGGAGACATCTGTTCTAAGTATGTGGCAATGGCAGGCAAAACATCACTGTTCAACAATTTCAGCTCTCTCCATCCATCATTTCATTCATCTGTCATCCTGAATTATTCATTATCATTCTACCTAGCTCACATGCTGTAGCTCCACTTATGCGAAGAGTTTATCGTTTACCAAGTTTCAGCCCAAGAAATGCTAGTGGAGATGAAGAAAATAACATTTCCATACAGAAACAATAAGCCTTTACCTGTAATACCCATGGAGGAAAATTCACTTTGACAAGCTACCGCTTGAACTTTATGAGCATCTTAAAGCATCTTGTAATCAAGCCTACAGAGCACTGTCTGGCTATTAACATGCTTCTGAAGGACAGTTTGTTGTTATTTTATTTCAAAACCTTATTTCAGGACTGATTTGTCTTATTGTGTTGGTGATAAGGAAGACTATCAGGATATGCCCATTATAGCTCTTCGAAATCCACTTGTGCGCAGCTTCAGAAAGTTGTTCAGCGATTCACAGCAGCATTTTTTTAATTTCAACACAAAGCAAGGACTTGCTGCTTCTTCCCCCTTTGCCTACATTCCTATATCACCGTGGTGTTACAAACCACAAACTACACTGCCATTCAGGAAATGTCTTCATCATGCCGAGTCACTACATGCAGCAAAGACTAGCATTAAATAGCACAGTTAAATAATAAGTGTATAGCATTTGATTGTTTTCCCCTTATTTCTACTGGATGCCACCCTGTACTTTCTTAACTCCCCTCTAATTATGCTGGCACTAAAAAGGGGGAAATCTGCTGCATTTATCCCCCCATAAGATAGGTAATTTCCTCAAGGCAACAGACTCCCAAACAACTGGGAGTCACAGATCTGAGCATGAAAGATGGGCTCAGGAGTCCAGAACGAGAGAGCTGACTGACTCCGAGTCCTTGCATTGCAACAAGGATTTTCTCCTGCTACATCTTTAGAAAAGTGTTGCTCTTCACACATCTGAGGAGAGATCCTGTCTGCACAACGATGCACACCAAGGAACAGCACACAAAGTTTAATTTCGCTTCCTGATGCCTCAGTCTGACATGCCTGAAAAGAAGAATTGCATTAGATTCATGTTCTTTGATTCAGACTCAATTTGATTTCCACCAGAATGCCAATAAAGTGCTACTTTCAAACATTTCATTAGAAGAACTAACGTCAAAAGTTTATAGTCCCAAGTATGTAAAACACTTTGGGATGCCATTTATCTGAAAAACAATCTATAGAGAGGGATAAATTCTTTCTATTTCATGTTTTCCAGGAAGGCAGTGTCAGTCCATAGGCAGGATTGCTTTGGAGGCTAATTATGCATTCCTGCTGCAGGTTTAATAACAGCAGCGTTTCAGAATACAGCAGCAGAGACAAGCACAGCTAGGATGAAGGGTCTGACAGTGTTTTATGATAAAGCATTATCTGCACAGGGTTACAGCATGGTCTGGGCAAAGTACTGTGATGTGAAAGAGGACAAGTCAGAGCTGGGAGAAAAATCATTTCACAGACATTAAAAAAGTAACCCTATATATCTGAAGATCTTTCAAAGAGACACTAGGCTACAAAAAGCACTGCTTTACATTTGTTTTGCTGCTTTACTTGAGAAACAGATCCTTTAATTCTGCATGGAATTTGGTTCCTTGCTATATGATTGAATTGCATGTCCAGCCAGAATCACAGGGATTGGAAGGGACCTCTGGAGATCACCTCATCCAACCCCCCTGCTTGAGCAGGCACACCCAGAGCAGGGGGCACAGGACTGTGTCCAGGCGGGTTTTGAATATTTCCAGAGAAGGAGACTCCACAGCCTCTCTGGGCAGCCTGTTCCACTGCTCTGGCACCCTTACAGGAAAGAAGCTTTCCCTCACATTCAGGTGGAACTTCCTGTGTTCCATCTGGTGCCCATTGCCCCTTGTCCTGTCATTGGGCACCAACTGAAAAGAGTCCGGCCCCATCCTCTTGACACCCACCCTTTAGGTATTTATAAGCACCGATAAGATCCCCCCTCACTCTTCTCCTCTCCAGGCTGAACAAAGCCAGGTCTCTCAGCCTTTCCTCATAAGGGAGATGCTCCAGTCCCCTGATCATCTCCGTAACTCTCCACTGGACTCTCTCCAGTAGTTCCCTCTCTTTCTTGAACTAGAGAGCCCAGAACTGGACGCAGCACTCCAGATGTGGCCTCACCAGGGCGGAGCAGAGAGGGAGGATAACCTCCCTCCACCTGCTGGCCACGCTCCTTTGGGTGCACCCTAGGACACCGTTGGCCTTCTTGCCCACACGGGCACGTTGCTGGCTCATGGTCACCCTGCTGCCCACCAGCACTGCCAGGGCCTTCTCAGCAGAGCCGCTTCCCAGCGGGTCAGCCCCCAACCTGTACTGGTGCGTGGGGTTGTTCCTCCCCAGGTGCAGGACCCTACAATTGCTTTTGTCGAATTTCATGAGGTTCTCCTTGGCCCAGGTCTTGCTGAATGGCAGCACAACCTTCCAGTGTATCAGCCACTCCTCCCAGTTTTGCATCATCAGCAAACTTGCTGAGGGTACACTCTGTCCCTTCGTCCAGGTCATTAATGAATATTTTGAACAGGACTGGACCCAGCACAGACCCCTGGGGAACACCGCTAGTTACAGGCCTCCAACCAGACTCTGCCCCATTGATCACGACCCTCTGAGCTCTGCCATTCTGCCAGTTCTCAATCTACCTCACTGTCCTCTCATCTAACCCACAGCTCCTAAGCTTACCTATGAGGATGCTATGGGACACAGTGTCAAAAGCCTTGCTGAAGTCAAGGTGAACAACATCCACTGCTCTCCCTTCATCTACCCAGCCAGTCATGCCATCATAGAAGGCTATCAGGTTGATCAAGCATGATCTCCCCTTGGTGCATCCATGCTGACTGCTTCTGATAACCTTCTTTTCCTCTACATGCCTGGAGATGACCTCCAGGATGAACTGTTCCATCACCTTTCCAGGGATGGAGGTGAGGCTGACTGGCCTATTGTTTCCTGGGTCCACCTTCTTGCCCTTTTTGAAGGCTGGAGTGACATTGGCCACCCTCCAGCCCTCAGGCACCTCTCCTGTCCTCCATGACCTTTCAAAGATGATGGAGAGTGGCTTAGCGACGGCATCCGCCAGCTCCCTCAGCACTCGTGGGTGCACCCCATTGGGACCCATGGATTTGTGAGGATTCAGTTTGCCTAAGTGATCTCTAACCCAATCCTCCTCAACCAAGGGGAAGTCTTCCTTTCTCCAGACTTTCTCTCTCACCTCTGGGGGCTGGGGTGCCCCAGGGCCAGCCTTAGCAGTGAAGACTGAAGCAAAGAAGGCCTTTGGTAACTCTGCCTTCTCTGCATCCTCACCAGGGCACCCACCTCGTTCAGCAGCAGGCCCACAGTTTCCCCAGACTTCCTTTTACTGCTGATGTATTTGAAGAAGCCTTTCTTCTCATTTGAGCACATTAAAAAAGTGTCCAGGAGAAAGGACTAATTTTGTAATTAAGGCACAGGGTGCGGACTTCTGATCTAGGCTGAACTGAAAGCCTGAACACTGATTACTTGGTCCTTACAAAGAGGAGAAAATGTCTTCTAACCACAGGGGAAGCTAAAAAATCCTTAGCTGGAAAGGGGATGGAAATGTACTTGGAACTAGGCAGTACTGCCATAAGAGGCAGAATTCAGTTCCTCTGTATTTCCCTCCACCTTGAAAAGCCCATTTCTGGAAAGAAGCTTGTGTCTCAGCTCCAGAGGATCCAAGAGGCTCTAGAGATCAAAGTTGAAACTACGCATCTACTTTATTTATTTATTTTAAAACACAAATATTCAGAAATACAATAAACTGAAGTTCTGAACATTTCAGCTGTAAAAGAATAATTGCTCCCTGGAAGCTTAAAACCTACCTTGTTCACACATTGCAGGAGTGAGAACTAGCAATTTGATGTTTCAGCAAGTTGACTGCAAAAGCTTTTGATTTTTGTTGTACTTCTCGTCCACACCCCACCCCCCAAAAAAAAATCCCTTAGCTTAAAATGTCTTCTAGAGTTTAAAAAGAAACCCATGTGTTTCCTCACAAAAGCAAAACATTCACTTTATTCTACTATGTAGAGAGGAGAAAAGTTCAGAAAACTCCTGTGGGTCAAATGTCAGCTCTCTTTGGCTTTTCTTCTCTTGCTCTAAGTTCTCCAAACAGTGATCAATATTTGCTGTAAACCCCAGTCCAGAGTAGGTGAGTTAAGGATGGAGTTTCATTAATTGAATCCCTCTGCGTCCCTTCCTGCTTATTTGCTCAGATCAAATCTTTGAGGTAAGCTGAGCCTTAACTTTTGTGTGTGTTTTAAGGATCACATAACTTTGCGTTCTCTACAGAAATAAGAATGACATTCTTAATTAGCACAGCAAGTAATCACATTAAGTTAGAAGATGCCTCTTACTCATCTGTTTAGAGCTGATCTTTGATGACCCAGCTTGAACAGTGGCATAGACAATCAGGAAACTATTCAAGGATCAGAGGGGAAAAAGCTTGGGACAGCACACTTGATCAATGTCACTGCGAGTGTCAAGAGATGGTCATTATTGCCCTGCAGATTTATTGCTTAGGTCAAAGTAAATTACTTTCTCTCTTCTCAAGCTTTTTCCTGGCTACATTTTTAATCTCTACCCTTCTCTCATTCTACTGCCCCTCTGCTCTTTTGCAGATTGATTGTGGGCTTACACAGGGGACAAGGGAGTCTCTTTGGTCAATGGAAAGCCTGAAATTTTAGCAAAACATCTACTAGAAAACAGGATAAAGGTATCTTCCATTCTGTTAAATTTTTCTGCATTCTCCATGGGCACACAAACTCATACCTAAAAATAAAGGGCAGAGCCATTTGTTTTGCTCACACTGGTTCAGTGGCACAGATGTGATTATTTTCAGGTGATAAAGCCTGTCTCTGACACAGCAGCTGCTTTTTTCTTTAATTTATATAAGCACAGTACTACATTGCCCAGAAAAAACATCCAGTAAAAATGCAAGACGAGGATTTTTATAAGGCATTTGTACCAAAATATAATTAAAACTTACACTTCCAAGGCACATCTTCAAGTGCTTCACAGGAAAAGATTGCACACGGCTAACGCATTAAAAGCCAGTCATCTCTTTGCAAAAGGCTACTGCTACTACTGCACTGCAAAATCCGGGCTGAAGGAAAATGTCTTTCTTGTTTTCAGGTTCAAAGAAACAACCCTCTCATCACCCCTCTTTACTTTTTGTAAATATACACAGATATTCATGGAACAAAGAAATCTGGAGAGTATTGCAATAGCAAAAGAGAGCGAGCCTTGCAAAACAAAGATACATTTTATTAAATCTGAGGGAACAGAATACCTAAGCCACATGTTTGAGTGCAGTTTTCTTCTTATTCCTTTTGTGAGTTTTCTACAATTATTCAAATAAATAAATCCTATTACTTGTCACAGGGCAAGCTGTTTCCCCCATCAACACCTCAGAGCACTCATACAGCAGACAGTCCTGCCTATAAATCTCCTACTTAACCTGTAACACCACTACTGCCAGGTTCC
Organism: Morus bassanus; assembly: GCA_031468815.1. NCBI lineage: Eukaryota > Metazoa > Chordata > Aves > Suliformes > Sulidae > Morus > Morus bassanus. The sequence continues at coordinate 39,768,497 of CM062575.1, forward strand.
AGCTTCTCTTCTAGAGATGACATTGTACAAAATTTCTATTGAATTTAGTGGGAAAGACAAAGACTTGGTGGAAAAAAAAGGTGAAACATCAAAACTAAGTGTCAGTCTAAGGAATAGATTAAAGAATGGCACAGAACTGCTTAAAGGCACTCAGGCTGTACTTTGGAACACAAACAGTAACATCACCAGTCACGCTTTCAAAAATCACGGGGACTAGAATAGCGTACCTGTATTTCTGACTTTGCCAATGGCGTGTCGCAAATATACCCTCAGAACTTTCTCACCTTGTAAGAAAGTCTTCATGTCAGACAGACAAAAAAATGTAAAGAAACCTCATAAGAATAGTCAATCCTGTAACTGCCACCACGAGAACAACAAAACTAACCCGTATTTCAGAGAGTTTTTCTACTAAGTTATGACGAACATCAACATCATCTAGGTGGGTTTTTTTTTCCAGAATATTGATGTTTACCACTAGTTCCCATTAACAGTTTATGAAGATACTGTAAACGTAGGAGAACTCTAAAAAACAACCTTTCAGAACATAATTACTCTATTAGCTCATGGTTTCCTCTATAGGCTTATAATACAGAAGTACATTTTATAAATACAATATTCATACTGAAAGGAGAAGGGCTTTCATCTTCATTACAAAGACAAAGTATTCATATCACCCACCTGCCTCTTTCCCAGTGTGCTACCTCTCTAACTGGCATATCTAGAGGACAGTGCAGAGCACCATCTTTCATCTATGTGCTCCGAGTCCTCCTCCACATGCGGGACTCGGCCTCACCGCTGACTTCAGAGCAGCCCATTCAGTGGGGTAAGGGAAGCGCCTCCAGTTGTACACTGAGGATATCATGTTTTCCCAGTCTTAGACTAGCCAGACAGGATCAAACAGAATCAATAATACAAAGTGGGTGCCAACAAAGAGAGACAAAGTAATGGCGGAAGAGTACCTAATTTCTTATTTGACCAACTATTGTGCTGGTCTCTCAGATTCTGTACCTTTACGTTAAGGGCTAGTGGCCCAGGTTTGCTTTATTATATAGATAGGAGTTATTAAAAACAAGTAATGGAACTAGATTTGATTCACTATATATTCCAAATTTATAATGTTTCAGTTTTTCAGTCATGGTGCACCAGACTTAGAATTCACTGGTGACTTGCATTGACTCTTCAGTCAGACTGAATTGGTCTATGTTCTGCTCACCTTTTGGGGAGATTTTGGCAGAGGTTTATAGCTCACTAAAGTAAAAGTTTAACGCAAAAGCATAAGATGTAATTTATTTAAAACGCAAATGAAGGGTAAACTGGCATGAAACGGAGATCTAAGCCTAGAAACTTTTAATAGTGTCCTGCTGGTGTCAAGGAATAAACATGTAGTGTATCATATTATGCATTCATTCTATAGGCAGGTTGACTGTGTTGCTAAATGCAAAATGCTAATTTTCAGGCTCTTATATGTTGACAATCACAAAACTACAAAAAAGCACAGTAGGAATTCTCTGCTATTCTAATATATGGTAAAATATGACAGAGTTATTTGAATTGCACAGGAGGCTGGGGAGCAATAAAATGGGCTTGCAACTAGATTGTATAATGAAGTCCATGGAGGTTGGGTAGAAGTTCAGAAAAACTATATTAACATTAAAAAAATTAATTAGGAAGCCAAGGCCTTAATTCTAGCAATAACTTTCAGATTATAGAATATACATTATTTTGCATAATAAGAGTCAACTTTTCCAAAAAGCTTCAATAGAAACTAGAGAACATCTTTGATAAGGGGAGAGTTTGCTTCGTTTTAGCCATGTAGAAAAATGACACTTTAGAAATAAAGGAAGAGAACTGCACTTCATAATATCTTTTATGATTGCACAGCATCAGGAGAACATGCTTTTGGTCATTACAACATCTCTATTTTATTACAGTGCCTACAAAATGCCAAAGATTTATAATCATCAGAGTAAAAGAATCTGGAACAGCTTCCGAATTAGTGGGGGAAGGAAACCCAACTGAGTTTTTAAAACTGATCATAATATTTTCATGAACAAGATGTTAGGGAAATGACCGATTATGCAGAAGGTTGCTTTTATGCAGAAGGTTGCTTTTAGTGCAATGTGCCCAAGTTATTTTTTCCCCCTCTGAGTCTGGTTTTCCAAAAGTTTATTATACCAATCTTATTAATTTATCCAAGCAGACAGAACAATGGAATACAAAAAGAAAAAAGACAACTATCAGTGACCCACCAACCATCTAGATTTTGAAAATGGCAGCTTCACTATCAGAAATACCAGGAAACAGGAATCAAACTGAAACTCTACACAAACAGCACAATTTAAGCAGCTCAAGCAATAATATCCCCCCACAAACTGGAAAGTCTTGGATTTTAACATGCATAGCTGGGATTTTCTTTTGGTACATTATCAAGAGAAAGACAAACTTTACAGAACTAAACAAAAATCACCCATAGGGCTTGCTGCATATTTCAGTTCCAGCCAGTTTAGATACACAATCATTTCTTCAACTTATTACTTCCTAAGCTCATTCTATTGCAATACAATTCCCCTACCCACAAAGAAGGAGAAAGAAAAAAAAAAAAGAAAATAAGAAAAAAACAAGGAGGAGGACAGTATTGGTGCCCTTTCCCTCCCTCAAACTCACAGTTTTGCCCCCAGCCAGCAGCACACTGCACCCTTCCAAGAGACGTAGTTGCACAGACAGCAGAGCCAGGGCCACAGGCCCTCATGGGAGTTTTGCCCAAGTCATGCAGGTTCCCCTAATCGCTCCTGATACAGCACAGCCCCTCTCCACCACCCAATACTCACAAGCTAGCCCTCACTATTATGTTTCTCAGCCCCTCCAGAATACTTCCAGGTGACTTCATTAAGCAGACATCATTAAATAGCACTTTAATTACCAGCCTGATTAAGACAACAGCATACCTGGCTTTCAAGCCAGACAATTGTAAATAAAAGCAAAGAAACACTTAGCGTTGACAATACTTACAGCCTCTTTTGTTCTCAGCCCATTAATCACCATCTCAGGTTAGGGAGTTTAAGAACAATTTGGCAAGACTATAACTTCAATAAAGCTTAAGAAAAAAATAACTGTTTCTTTTTTAAAATGTATAGATGTGCCTTCAGCTATACTTCAGAAATGGTTTAGAATTCATTTCTAAGCCAGAAACTGTAACAATACATCTTATTATTAAATGTGAAACACAGGGATTCTGCTGCCAAATAAATCTCCAGTAGTACAAAGTCCTCCAGGACTCTCTTCTGTTCCACCTCCGAGTTTTTTTTTCACCACATGCTGCCTAAGGCCCAATTCCTGCAGTAGCTTTGCCCACCTCCAGAGCCTCTCTCCTCCACCTCCTCCCTTCTGCTCCGATTGTACAGTTATTTGTTAAATCATTTTTGTCAAGATAATTGGACTTTCCAGAGCTTGATGCACCGATTTAAGGTGAAAGGGACATATTTACTTTCTCACACAGAGCCTGTGAATCAATTTCCCTCCTGGCAGCCTCCCTCTAATAAAAATATTTTTCTCTCTTTTTACTTAAAAGCTCATAAATACCTCTTTGGTAGAGAGAGTCTCTAACCTTTGTGCCTCACTGCTGCACCTTTGTGAATGACAAAATGAACTCACCAAAGGCATAGACTTCGGAAAGATGAATTGTGTATTTAAACAAGTTTGCCTTCAACACTCCCTTCCCTATTTTGCCTTCTGTGGAGCTTACCCATTGCTCTTGCGTCTGCACCCCCTCCTTCTGCCCAGAGCATTCTTGAACAGAGGTGAGAACGCCAAAAGTTTTTTCCTTCCTCCTAAACACAGAACACAGACAAATATCTGCTAATGCCAATGTATATTATTTTCTGCTTCTCGGCTGTTGGAAAGTTTGTGATCAATGTTGTCAGGACTGGGTGGATACCTGGAAAAGCAAAGCATTTCTATTACACCTGTTACACTGCAGAATGTCCTGGTGAAAAGACAGTGAATGGATTAAACACACTTCTACCTTTTTTCCTCAGTACCCTTTTTTTCATTTCAGAGTTACAATGTTGGAAGTATAACGTACTTACCTTTTTCTAAGACATTACAACATTTCAACAATGGTAAACTCATTTAACATTGATTTTGTACCGTGATCTAAAAAAAAAAGCTTTTTTTCCGAGATGACTAAAGAAGCTTTACCTCTACATTTTTCATAAGGAGAAAGGCGGACAAGAGCAAATGGATAGCTGTGGGTTACAAGGAACTCGTGTCTTGGGGCCCGCTAAAATGAACCCCTATGTGGACACACGCTTGCCTGGATATTTAGTCACTTAAATGCACCTCTGGCCCTACTTCACCATTCCTCCTAACAGCCCACATTTGCACACAGAGACACGTGCAAATCCATCTTGCCTCACACTAAGTGCCACAGGCTCCACTGTAAAAGCATCGCCTCCTTAGCTCACGTGACACAGATTCCAATTTTAGCTTTTGAAGACCCTTCATTTTTAAGAATTCCCCTGGAGATTTCCAAAACTAAGCTGGAAAAAAGCCCAGAGAAACTTGTTCATACTTTGAAGTTAGTCCTTCCTCTTGAGCATGAGGGTGGACTGGAGACCTCCGGAGGTGCCTTCTGACCAGACTGCTTTTATGTTCAGTCCCTGCCATTGATGTCCAAGGGGACTCTCCAACACAGAAGCAACAGGCACCATCTGGCACTGACTGAAAATGCATCAATATTCCAAAATAAATGAGTATTTGTTAAATAATTGCATTGGACCTGTGTACTGGGAATGTGAACGCTGCTGTGTGTTACCTGGGAATTGCTGGCTATGGATTTCCATTGGAAAGTGATGTTTCTCGTTCTTGTAAAAGCTAAGTAATCCTCACTTTTACGTGGAAATATGAGTAAATAATTCTGCAAGTAACTATATAACAAATCTATAATAAATTACTGATAGTTTATTTTAAGTGCACTTTCTTTACTGCACTGACAAACCAGGCAGACCAACCACTAATAAAGCAAGTTTTCCTCTGCCAGATACTTGATTTTGTACATGCACACGAATAGACATATATCTTTATTTCAGCTTGCAAATATCGAGCACTTCATTTTTCTACGTGAGTGTCTCAGCATGTTGCTAGAACAATAAATAACTGATTCAGAAGATTTGTCGATACAGGGTTTTTTTTTTTCCCAAACAGAGATGCATTCCCATATAAAAGCAAGTTATATTTGTTCTATTCCCCTAGCAGGTCATTTTTATAAGACAGTTTGTCTTCGCTGCTAAGGCTATGCCTGAAAGTCTCTGCCCTCCCTTCACTGATTAAAATCTAGTGTTGCAATTAAGTTCAGTGTTCACTTCCAACAGGGTGTATAGAATGAAGAAAGGTTGTAGCTCCCTTAGGTTTTTTTGTACGAGTGGGACGTTTACAGCGACGCTCTGCAGTGCCCCTTTCTGCAGCACTCGTGAGCAAAGAACTTCGGCTGCCGTCAGGGTGGCTTACTGATACCCATAAGCACCTTTAGCTTCAGTAGTTGTTCAATTATTAGACTTGTTTCACTTATTAGAGTTCATAGCTCAAAATTGAGACAAACTTCTCATGCCTGAAACTTCTCTGGAAATTAAATGAGGATGTAAAGCAGTTTCTTTCTTTGCATGCCACAGTCTTTCTGAAAATTGGATTTTTCTCTGCCAAAACATTTCTACTCTTTGATGATTCTCAGAGATGTTTCTCAAGATAGCCGAAATTGCTGAAATTATTTGCTGAAATTATTATTTTTTATATTCTTGATGGGGGAAAAAACAATCCTCATTTTTTTTCTATTTAAAGATCAATAGCTTGATTGCGGGTAGCTCTAAATTGGTACTTGCTGGACCACTACCACAAGTAGTTGAGGACTGTAAGTGACGTACAAGCTCAATAAATAACTTGTTTAAACAAACTAGGACAATTTGTACAATTAGCAAAGAGAAGAGAGAGGTTGCACAGTGGCTCATGACAACCATATCCAAAGTGAAGAACAAAAAGTACACTTGGTATCAGGGAGGTATCATTAAAATGAAGCTGAAAAAAGAGTTGAGGATCAGGCCTAAATCTGAGGTACTTAGATTACAGTATCCTCTGTCGTACCCTTCTCAGGCTACAAGGTAGCTGCAAACTGGTTCTATTGCAAGACCAAGAAAGGTGGAGATGGTGGGGGAACAGCAATAGGAAGTGATTGTAAGGTTATGTGCCAAAAAAACCACAGAAACCCCAAATTAACTGAGATTAAGCCATTAACCCTGCTAAGATTCAGTTTTTATTTACACTATACAGAGGTCAAGGGTGTAATAGCCATTTTATTAGTATGGATTTGCAGTCCTTTTGTAAGTCTGTGTCATAGCCTTAACGCTAAGTGGATGTACAAGTTCAGAGTGTTAATTATTCATTCAGCAGAAGCAGAAACAAAACCTGATTTGGAATGAGAAGTATCATTGCTGTCGGCGACCTTTTCTAGTTTAATTACAAGACCCTGCCTTGGCTTCTTCATGGAGTTCCTGCTATATTTTTCATATATTTATCTCCAAGCTCTTTAAAATGTTTGCTCTCATAGATGCTTTATGTTAAAAAAACCCCTATGTTTCACAAGAAAAGATCCTAACCCTTCTACTTTCCTTGTTTTTCCTGAACAGAGAACATAGAAACCAGCTCATTGGCATTTTTACCTCTAAAGGTGCAATGCCATTCGGCCCCTGCTGGACTTGCTTTTCAGTAAATGGAAGTTTTAAAGCTTAAGAAG